>OY720429.1:123138307-123738307 GCA_963082735.1 Pocota personata
TTGTTGTTGTTGTTGTTGTTGTTGTTGTTGTTGTTGTTGTTGTTGTTGTTGTTGTTGTTGTTGTTGTTGTTGTTGTTGTTGTTGTTGTTGTTGTTGTTGTTGTTGTTGTTGTTGTTGTTGTTGTTGTTGTTGTTGTTGTTGTTGTTGTTGTTGTTGTTGTTGTTGTTGTTGTTGTTGTTGTTGTTGTTGTTGTTGTTGTTGTTGTTGTTGTTGTTGTTGTTGTTGTTGTTGTTGTTGTTGTTGTTGTTGTTGTTGTTGTTGTTGTTGTTGTTGTTGTTGTTGTTGTTGTTGTTGTTGTTGTTGTTGTTGTTGTTGTTGTTGTTGTTGTTGTTGTTGTTGTTGTTGTTGTTGTTGTTGTTGTTGTTGTTGTTGTTGTTGTTGTTGTTGTTGTTGTTGTTGTTGTTGTTGTTGTTGTTGTTGTTGTTGTTGTTGTTGTTGTTGTTGTTGTTGTTGTTGTTGTTGTTGTTGTTGTTGTTGTTGTTGTTGTTGTTGTTGTTGTTGTTGTTGTTGTTGTTGTTGTTGTTGTTGTTGTTGTTGTTGTTGTTGTTGTTGTTGTTGTTGTTGTTGTTGTTGTTGTTGTTGTTGTTGTTGTTGTTGTTGTTGTTGTTGTTGTTGTTGTTGTTGTTGTTGTTGTTGTTGTTGTTGTTGTTGTTGTTGTTGTTGTTGTTGTTGTTGTTGTTGTTGTTGTTGTTGTTGTTGTTGTTGTTGTTGTTGTTGTTGTTGTTGTTGTTGTTGTTGTTGTTGTTGTTGTTGTTGTTGTTGTTGTTGTTGTTGTTGTTGTTGTTGTTGTTGTTGTTGTTGTTGTTGTTGTTGTTGTTGTTGTTGTTGTTGTTGTTGTTGTTGTTGTTGTTGTTGTTGTTGTTGTTGTTGTTGTTGTTGTTGTTGTTGTTGTTGTTGTTGTTGTTGTTGTTGTTGTTGTTGTTGTTGTTGTTGTTGTTGTTGTTGTTGTTGTTGTTGTTGTTGTTGTTGTTGTTGTTGTTGTTGTTGTTGTTGTTGTTGTTGTTGTTGTTGTTGTTGTTGTTGTTGTTGTTGTTGTTGTTGTTGTTGTTGTTGTTGTTGTTGTTGTTGTTGTTGTTGTTGTTGTTGTTGTTGTTGTTGTTGTTGTTGTTGTTGTTGTTGTTGTTGTTGTTGTTGTTGTTGTTGTTGTTGTTGTTGTTGTTGTTGTTGTTGTTGTTGTTGTTGTTGTTGTTGTTGTTGTTGTTGTTGTTGTTGTTGTTGTTGTTGTTGTTGTTGTTGTTGTTGTTGTTGTTGTTGTTGTTGTTGTTGTTGTTGTTGTTGTTGTTGTTGTTGTTGTTGTTGTTGTTGTTGTTGTTGTTGTTGTTGTTGTTGTTGTTGTTGTTGTTGTTGTTGTTGTTGTTGTTGTTGTTGTTGTTGTTGTTGTTGTTGTTGTTGTTGTTGTTGTTGTTGTTGTTGTTGTTGTTGTTGTTGTTGTTGTTGTTGTTGTTGTTGTTGTTGTTGTTGTTGTTGTTGTTGTTGTTGTTGTTGTTGTTGTTGTTGTTGTTGTTGTTGTTGTTGTTGTTGTTGTTGTTGTTGTTGTTGTTGTTGTTGTTGTTGTTGTTGTTGTTGTTGTTGTTGTTGTTGTTGTTGTTGTTGTTGTTGTTGTTGTTGTTGTTGTTGTTGTTGTTGTTGTTGTTGTTGTTGTTGTTGTTGTTGTTGTTGTTGTTGTTGTTGTTGTTGTTGTTGTTGTTGTTGTTGTTGTTGTTGTTGTTGTTGTTGTTGTTGTTGTTGTTGTTGTTGTTGTTGTTGTTGTTGTTGTTGTTGTTGTTGTTGTTGTTGTTGTTGTTGTTGTTGTTGTTGTTGTTGTTGTTGTTGTTGTTGTTGTTGTTGTTGTTGTTGTTGTTGTTGTTGTTGTTGTTGTTGTTGTTGTTGTTGTTGTTGTTGTTGTTGTTGTTGTTGTTGTTGTTGTTGTTGTTGTTGTTGTTGTTGTTGTTGTTGTTGTTGTTGTTGTTGTTGTTGTTGTTGTTGTTGTTGTTGTTGTTGTTGTTGTTGTTGTTGTTGTTGTTGTTGTTGTTGTTGTTGTTGTTGTTGTTGTTGTTGTTGTTGTTGTTGTTGTTGTTGTTGTTGTTGTTGTTGTTGTTGTTGTTGTTGTTGTTGTTGTTGTTGTTGTTGTTGTTGGTGTTGTTGTAGTCTTTCATTGTCAGGATCGAAGAATTGTCATCAAAGTGTGCGGTTGGTTTAAGCGAGTGCTCCCAGTTTAATTTCAAAATTTCGTATAAAGCAAAGTTCTATTCAAACAAAAGCATAAATAAAACATAAATAAGACAGTGACTTTGAATATTTATTGAAAAAAGTGACATATAATAGTGTTTTCTTTTAAAAAAAATATTCACTTGAAAATCTAAAGGTCCAATAAATGCATCACCTTCTTTTGTTCGTTTATTGCTGTTTATTTTACCATACGCAGTAAGTACAATGACCTTGTGCGACCATTGTAAAAAAAAATTTGCCACTTGATTGATGGTGATAGTGATTTTGTCGTCTGTCCCTTGTGCTCTCGAAAGCTCCACTTCGACTGCACCACGGTAACCGAAAGGTCATGGAGATCTTTGGGCTTCAAAAGAGAATCTTGGAAGTGCCAATTTTGCCGAAATGCTAACGAAAATCTAGGTACCACTACATCAGAATCTTCTACACGTCCATTAACACCTGATACGCAGTCCAACAAAAGGAATCGAAACACAAATGAAATATTAAAAGAACTTAGAGACCTGAAAACAGAAATCAAAGGAATAGCCGACTTCTGCAATTTTGTCTCACAGAAGTTTGACGATATAAACAAAAACATTGTAAAAAACAACAACATTATGGACACACTAATGAACGAAATACAAAAACTCGAAGAAGCAAATAGAGGAAACGATGAATGCATTTCACAAATGCAAGTACAAATAAACACACTAGAACAGCAACAACTAAAAAACACAATCGAAATCAAAAATATTCCGCCAGCACAAAACGAGAATCTAATTGAAATAGTCAAGGCAATAGGCAAAACAATTAAACAAGAAGTATCAAAACACTGATATTTCAGATATATATCGAACGAAAACAAAAAACGTAGAACGAACTTCAATTGTAGCCACTTTTAATAACACCTTATTGAAGAACGCTTTTATGAGCAATGCCCGCGCAATTCGTCCGATGACAATTGCGAAAATTAACCAATGTATAGAAGGCTGTGCAAAATTAAACGAGGTGCAAAACAACATTTTCATCAATAATATGCTTACCAATTTAAATAAACAGTTGCTGTGGCAAGCAAAGAAGAAAGCAAAGAAGAAGGTTGGAGATTTGTGTGGGAGAACTCTGGAAAAGTGTTTGCAAGAAGAGAGGAGAGAGCAGACGCTTTGTTTATTCAATGTATGAATAATATTGATAAAATAAAACGAAATTAATTTAGGAATTTATATATTGGAGTTCGATTTTCTTTTTATTTAACAATGGATAATGAAAAAACAGAAGAAAATATAATGTTAAACTTAAACTGTATGTCGTTTAAAGATTTTGAAGAAGCAAAATTTGAATTAGAAAAAATGGATTTTCGCTGTTTATGTTTAAATATAAGATCGTTGAGAAAAAACTGGGATGTTTTTTGTGCAAGTGTGAATCCGATCATTAAGCATGTTGATGTAATTGTCTTAGTGGAAACTAATATAAAAGTAGAAGAAAATAGTTTATATTTTTTGGATGGTTTTTGTGCAGAATTTGAAAATAGAGAGAAAAGAAAAGGTGGAGGTATAGCGATGTTTATCAAAGATCACTTGAATTATGAAAGACTAAACATTGCATGCACATCTTTTGAAAATCTGACTGTTAAGATTCTCTCTCCTTCAAAAAATAAGATTGTCAGTGGGATATACAGACCACCAAAGCACAAGAAAAACGAATTCATCGCCGAATTCGTAAAAATAGCCAACATAAAAACGCACGATGATATTATTATACTGGGTGATATAAATATAAATATGCAAAATACCACAAAAACGTATGTGCACATCTATAACGAGTGGATTATGTAATATCATTACGGTTAATACAAGAGTTGATTTGAATGTGGAAAGTGAGACACTAAATGACCAAATATTGGTAAACCTATCGGAGCGCAAAATATTCTCGGCTGTAATTGAAAGTGACATATCCGATCACTACAGCACCCTATTTATGATGCGGGCGCAACTGAAAGTGAGCTACCGGAGCTCTCAGTAATTAGGACTAGCGAAGTAAATCAGTTGATCAGAGCAACGGATTGGGAACCCATAATGCAAAAAAATGACATTACTACACTTTTCAACTCGCTAGCTGAAAAAATGGCCGATATGTATGAAAAATCGCCAGTCATTTACAAAAGGAAAGCCCGTCGTAGAAATACCGCATAGATTACCAGGGACATAATTGAGAGTTGCAAAGATAGAGACAGACTTTATCGTAGATGGAAAAGCAACCGAAACAACTTAACATACGAGGCCGAGTACAAAATATTACGTAACCAAGTGAACAGAAAAATATCGAGGAGTAAGGATCACTATAGAGATAAATTCGAACAAAGTAAATGTGATCCTAAAAAAACATGGGGGCTAATCAACGAGGTACTGGGAAGAAGACAACCGACATTGGATGCAACTATTGTGAAGAACTTTTCATCCCACGTAGATATGGTTGTGTTAGCTGAAGATTTTGAACATTTTTTTTCACGTAAAGCAACATCCATCATTCATGCATGCAACTCAGTAGTAGCCAATCATCAAAGCCCAACTGTGAGGAACTCTATCTACTTGGGAGAAACTGACTCCATGGAGGTATCAAACTTATTAAGCCGGCTAAACGTCCAAAAAGCGCCAGGAGCAGATGGTATCAGAGCGATTGACCTCAAAACAAATGCCGAAATCTTTGCTCCTATCATCACCAAGCTCATCAATGTAAGTCTAGAAACCTCGACAATACCAAAAAAGCTCAAAGAGGCACTTGTTAGACCAATCTACAAGGGAGGAGCAAAAAAAAAGATAACAAACTATCGTCCGATAGCAATATTGCCAGTCATAGAGAAGGTATTGGAGCAAATAGTATCTGATCGTATATGGAATTTTGTTGAGAAGCACAATCTGATACGCAAAAACCAATACGGATTCCAGAAGGGAAAATGCACAAACAAACACCTTGCTGATTTTTTGAACCTTGTAAACAGCAGCCTTGCTAAAAAACACCATGCCCTTGTCTTATTTATTGACTTCAGCAAAGTATTTGACACCCTTGATCACAACAAGTTAATCAATGCCCTGAAGGGATTGGGATTACGAGGAAAGCTGATGGAGTGGTTAATGGACTATCTGACAGAAAGGACCATTCGTGTTAAAATCAACAACTGCTGTAGCACCGAATATGGAGTCCAGTATGGGGTTCCGTATGGATCCAAACTCGGCCCGCTAATCTTCATACTGTACACAAATGGAATGCTGAAATGCCTGAAAAAGAGTGTTCCATTCGCATACGCAGACGACACCGCAATAGTTGTATGTCACAAGGTCATACACGAGGCAACGAGGATGATGCAGAACGAGTTCGACGAAATAGGGAAGTGGTGCCATGAGAATGGACTTGTGTTGAATGCATTAAAAACAAAAGTTATGCACACCCGCAGTCCTCAATACCCGGCAGCAGAAATCAGGCTTAAGACATTTACTTGCGCCAACCAGGTCAACCGTGAAGTTATTGAAGTAGTGGCTACTTATAAATACCTAGGAGTCACTGTTGACAACCACGGCGTTAGAGTATTATGATAACACCAGAAGAAGAGCGGAAGGAATGTACCAGCTACCACACTTCTACAACGCCTACGGCAGGAGACAACTAATGTACACAATTCCTAATGTATTAAATAGCCTTCCACAGTGCCTAAGAAATATCATTGCTGTCAAACAGAGGAAAAGAAAATTAAAACAGTATTTTTTAGAAGATATTAGGTAAACACCAATTCCCACCATTCCAAAAATAATATGAATAGTACTTCAAATTAAAAAAAATTAAAATAAAAATTTGTGTCAATACTATCATATATGTATTTAAATAATCATATCTAATTCAATTGCTCATTTTGATGACTAGAAGCAATTTTCTAAACACAATCTCCTACAGATAAGCCATGTGGCTTCGCAGGTCTGTATCAAATTGTAATAACAAAAATTAGAATAATTAAAAAAAGACATAAATGTCATCTTTTGACAGCTAAACACGCATTTCGTCGTACTCAGTATTTTTCTTTAATTTTTCTTTTTAATTTGATTACACATAGTCAATAATTTATCTAAAGTACTATTTAATGGTTACTTCGTTTGTACCTTGTGAAGTTTTTTAATTTTCGGCATAATTCAGTTTTTATCAAAAGTTTTATTTTCCGGAATCCACATAACCCTAATTATCATGTCTTCTAACAAGTGTGCCAAGTGCTCCAACAAAGTGGAAGGTAATTACTTCGCTACCTGTGGATATTGCGCCAAAAAATATCACTTCACCTGTGCTGGTATTTCGAGGCACTCCTACAATGAAACAAAAGACCACCCGTCCCAACAAAAATGGAAGTGCCCGATCTGCTGCGACTCTTATGGTGTGATGGCCAACACCGCAGCTGCTATGAGTTCTATCAGTAATGTTTCTGGATTGAACGACGTGAAGAAAGCCCTGGCAGACCTTCTTGTTGAGTTCACTAAAGTTAGCTCACAACTTAGCGTTTTGTCTGCAACTGTGACTAGTCTGCAAGAAAAACTATCATCTGCTGCCGCAATCAACCAAATCGATCAAGACAAAATTTGTGCCCTGGAGAAGATCACAGAAAAACAACAGAAGCGAATGGAATACTTCGAACACGAAAGTAAACAACATGACGTCATCGTTTCCGGAGTCCCTGTCAACAGTTTGGATGCAGGCAAGCAGCTTTCCGATGTCGAGGTTTTTCTCTTAATTTGTGAGAAACTTAATGTTTGCATATCAGCTGACATGATCATGAAGTGTTACGGTATTAAGAAGAAAAATTCTTTCCTGGTTAAGCTGTGTTCCTCTTACCTAAAGGAATCCATCATGAGGACATATTTCAAGAATAAAAAGCGGCTTGTAATCAGCGATGTATTCACCAATACGCAAGTAACATCAAGAATCTACCTTAATGAAAATCTAACATCATACTAATTCTCCATCTTACGGCATTGTCAAGATCTCAAATCGAGTGTTAAAATTGCAGCTACTTTCTCACGATTTGGAAAAGTGTTTGTGACCACATTAGATAGTCAAGTTAAAAAAATTAATTCCATTTCTGAAATTGATTTGTTAATTTCTGCAATTAGCTAACCACATGTTCTTGTCTTATTTCCTTGATTCGTTTTTATCTGTAATCAAACTAAAATATATTTTCTATGTTTTGCCTCAACTGAGTTACACAATTTGCATTTTGTTTATGAGCTTGCTATTATTCTTAATTCATTGTGATTGTATTCATTAGTCCTATTTTTATTTTTTTATATATACATACATATATTAATATATCTACTTATACTTTTATATATTGTACACACATTCGTATACTAATTTTTATCAATTATGTTTCGAGCTCCTAATTTTTTAAATAACAATGATTGCTCCTGCTTATCCATTCTTAATCAGTCTCATGCTCTCAACACCCTGAACGTTGGTCACATTAATGCACGGAGCATATACCCTCTTAAACGCGTTGATAAATTTAATGAATTGAAGGACCTTATCTCTACTTCAAATTTAAATATCATTGGTATATCTGAAACTTGGCTAAAAGAACACCATACTGATACCATGTTAAATATCCCTGGCTACAAGTTGTTTAGAAATGACAGAATAGGTTTTAGAGGCGGTGGTGTCGCTCTGTATATATGCGATCAGTTTAAATGTAAAGTTATATGTACATCCACTGGCATCAATGTTGAATATATCTTTGTCCAAGTTAGTTTTGGTTTCGAAGTATGTGTTGTTGGAGTTGTATATAGGTCTAGTGGTGATCTTTCTATTCTTGATGAAGTTTTAAATAATATATCATCTAAATACAGCAATATTATTATTGTTGGAGATTTCAATTTAAATCTATTTCTGGATCCTATTAGAGAGAGAGTGCTTTCATTTTTTGAGCAGTATGGATTGTCTGTTAAAACAAATAATGCTGAAACTCATTATGATGTTCATCACGGGTCTACTTCCCTCTTAGATATTTTTGTAATCAGTTGCCCTGAGAAAGCTCTGTTATCTAATCAGTTCTGGGTTAGTAGTATTTCCAAGCATGCTTTTATATTTATAGCATTTGATTTTCACGTCGATTTGTTTGAATCTGTATACTCCTTCAGGAATTTTAGATCTCTGAATATTGAGGCTTTATATAGAGACGCTAGCTTAGCCGACATATCGTTCCTTTACCGAACAAACGACGTCAATGTACAAGTTAACAAACTGGTTCCTATTTTATTATCATTATTTGATCAACATGTTCCTTTGAAAACAGCTGTACAGCGTAACTCTAATCACTTCTTGTATACCACTGATATAATCCGCGCTAAGACCTTGAGAGATCTTGCATTTAATGCTTATCGTGAAGATAGAACTCATGAAAATTGGAAAATATATGCTAAATGTCGAAATAGAGTTACTAACTTAATAAAGAAACAAAAATGCCAAATTGGGCTTAGTGAATTCTCTTACATTAGGGATTCAAAAGATTTCTGGGAGAAAGCTAGAAACTTTGGTATAGTAAGCAATAGCAGTAACAATAGTACGAGTAATTGGTCAGCGGATGAATTCAACGAGCACTTTGTTCAGGCTTCCTCGAACATATCTGAAAGATTCAATTTTGAACAAGTCAATGAAAACGGATTCTGTTTTCGTAGTATTTCTAATGATGATTTCCTAACTGCCTTATTCTCTATTAAAACGAACTCCGTCGGTCTTGACAAGCTTTCTTTAAAATTTATTAAAATTCTTATGTCTGTATTTGGAAACGCTTTTGTTCATATTATAAATACAGCGATAATGACTTCCACTTTTCCTGAGGCCTGGAAACGTGCGAAAGTGATTCCTATACTTAAAGCTGGCTCATCTCCTTCAACGCTTTCCAGTTTTCGTCCAATTTCTATTTTACCTATTCTCTCCAAAGCTTTCGAAATCAACTTGAAAAATCAGGTAACTGAATTCCTCAATATAAATGATCTACTCTACCGATTTCAGTCCGGTTTTCGACGGCATCACAGCACTACTTCAGCTATGATTGCTATCACTGATGACATCCGCTTCAACATTGACAAAAAATGTGCTACCATTCTTGTCCTGCTTGATTTTACAAAGGCATTCTCACTTTTCTCGCACTTCTTGCAAACTTATATGGTTTTACCTTAGGGGTAGGCAACAACAGGTGTTCTTGGAGTCCTCGGTGTCGTCGCTTTTAACTCTAGGTCAAGGTGTTCCTCAGTGCTCTGTCTTGGCACCTTTGCTTTTTAGCCTTTTTATTAACGATCTTCCATCTACTATCTCGTATTCAAAAATACATCTGTATGCTGATGATGCGCAAGTTGTTCATTTTGCGCCCTTGCATGACATTGAAAGATCCATTCGCAAAGTAAATGATGATTTGAATAATTTATCTCTATGGGCTTCTTTGAATAACTTGAAGTTAAACCCCCGAAAATCGAAAGCCATTGCAATTTACAGAAATTCTAGTTCCTCTAATCTAGGCAGTCTATATCTTAATGGAGTATTGATACCCTATTCTAGAAGCGTTGAAAGCCTCGGTTTTAAAATTAACGAGACTTTGTCCTGGGAGGCACATATAAATGGTATCAGTAGCAAAACTTATCTTACTCTCCGTACTTTGTATTTAGTCAAACAATTCTTACCTGTGAATATTCGTGCAAAGTTAGTTAGAAGCCTAATTATGCCTTTCTTTACATATGGCTGCGAACTTTTTTCTGGTTGTTCCATCGGTGTACGAAACAAGTTGCGTATTGTTTTTAATAGTTGTATCAGGTTTATATATTCTCTTAAAAGATATGATCATGTCAGCCCCTTCCATCTAAGTTTTCTTGGCTGTTCTTTTAACAAGTTTCTCAACATCAGAAATTTGATTTTTCCTTTTAAGGTTTTTCATTCACGCGAACCCTGATACATTTTTTCTAAATTTCAATTCTTGTCCTCTTCTCGTAGAAGAGATCTAGTTATACCAATTCATACATCTGTGATCTCAGAATTATCTTTTTCTGTACGCTCGTCCAAACTTTGGAATGCGGTTGCGACCAACGTTCGGCGGTTCGAATCTATAAGCCTAAGTCAATTTAAATATATCCTTACCCAAAGTAATTATATTAATATTTAGGAGTCTTATTACGGTCATTTATCTTATGTGTTTGCAAAACTAAATTAAGAATCTGTGTATCTTCTGAATTTATATTATCTGCATATGTATATGTAAATAACCACTGTTTAGTTTTATTTGCTGCCATTTGTATTATTTCTATTCAACCTTTGCATAAGGCATTGTGTTCCTTTTGGTTGATCAATAAATAAAAAAAAAAAAAAAAAGTTGTTGCAACTGGCCTTCTGATGGCTGCTGCTGTGTTTGTTGCTGTTTCTTGCTGCCGCTCCTTCTCTCGTCTGGCCATTTGCTTGGCCTTGATAGCACGTACACGTTCTTTCAGCTGCCTGATGCTGCTGTTCAGAATCTCTACTTCATCATCTTCATCTTCTGACTCAGAAGCAGCAAGAACTGAGACATATAGTGGCCTTCCCCACCGTCGGCTACGTATGGGTATTGGTCATCGTCATCTGACCTTTGCCGCTTTTTTTCTGCAGCTGCTGTTGCTGTACTAGGCGCCTCTTCCATCACTCCACCCGGCAGCTGTTCAGATGAAGCTGTTGTGGAGGGGCGCTTTACCATTTTAGGAGTCGGTTTTGTCTTCCTTTTCCTCTTCCCTGTACCATCGGCGGCTACTGTTGCTAGGTGGCCAGTATCTGCATTAACTGCCTTCTCGGCTGATGGCATCGTTTCATCCGCTGGCCCCGCTATTGGGAGCGCGGACCGCTCGTTTACCATCGCCTGATTATTATTTGCACTTTGTTATTATTATTATTATTTTTTTTTAAGTTAAACAAAAAAAAAAAGTCGACAAATTGGATTGGGAATTGAACCCGGGGTGCTGGGTTACCGGTCCACTACCACTTGTATTAGGCTAACTAGCCACTTGATTAACCAAATTCTAATAGTCAACTAGAAATTACTCCGAATTTGAAGAAAAAGCCGAAACACGTCTGCACTCTACGAAAGTCTGTGAACGACTGACAGCCAGGCCTACTTACCGTATCTGATTCACATGTCTAGGCCAAATGTGTTCGTTTTCTAAACTGAGAGAATGTAAGTCGTCATCTCGGTCTTGTAGTATTGCTGCTGCCTGTATATTCATGTACTGATACCCTGTATCCCGCTTTAAATTTCTTGATAGTTATTTGGCAATTAATCCATGTCAGTTCATTTGGATTCCCACTACTAACTTTCAGTTTATTCTTGAGAGTTTGTATAAGTCGTAGGATGGTACGGCGCACTGACTTGTGGACAATTTATCGAATGTAGCATACAAGTTTCTACATACCTTTATTATAGTTTCATTTCTTACATCCGAAACAATCTGGACCACGGACCATTTGCTACATACATCGGCACGAAAAAGTATTTACCCAGAAACTGACCTGCATAACCAGCATGTACCCTTTCAAACACCTTTTCAGGTGGTAAAAATCACAACCAGTTGTTTAATATCGTGATCCAAGTTTTTGCACCAGCAATAAGCTCGGGCCAAAAGCTTTCATTTGTCACCCCGAAATGGCCTGTATGGAACTCCTAGTATCTTCGATCTTAATATTTATATTTATACCTATATTTATTTACGTTACCGGTGTACCAGTGTCTACTTCAAAGTTAAATTTTTTGTTATTTACCGATTCGATTCGAAAGTAAAAATATTCGGAAGCGGGTGACTAGCAGTAAGTAATCCGAAAATTGGATTATTGTATTCAATAATTGAACAACTTTTTATTGTCAGCAACCATTTAATTTTCTTTCGCGAAATTGGCACTTTGCAATTCGAAAGCTAGCTGTTTTTTTTGAAAGTCGAAGATTTTTCTGTGGGAAATGAAAACAGGTTATTTAAAAGAAGTCGGTTGATAAAATATATCACAAATTCGCATTTTATTACTTACTTACTTATATCTTGTATCCTCTTACGAGCCTTGGGCCTATAGTACGCCTATGCGCCATCGAGTACGATTTCTGAAAATGAGTTCCAACTCTCTCCAACATCACTCCAGCTGTCGGGATTCATCCTCTATTGTTCTGCGCCATGTTCTTCTAGGTCGACTTACTATTCTACCGTCTTATGTTAGAGGGTTCCATTTCATTGCGTTATTTGTATATGGAACTGTCACCTTTGTGTGACCGATCCACTGCCTCTTACGCCGCTGGATTGTGGTGCCAATAGGTTCCTGATCCTTTCTCTGATGTAGCTGTTCCTTAGAGATACGATTCGGCCAGAATACCCTTAGAATGTTTCGTACGCACCGGTTCACAAACTTTTAAAGCTTTTTTGTGATAATTGCGGTCAATTTCCACGTGCTGTACCCTTATAATAGCACGGACTCAACGATGAAGCGAAACAACATTCCAAATGCAGGTTTGTGACATCTACTTCGGTTCCTCCATTGGCTGAGATAATGCTTCCAACCTATTGGAAACTTTCTACTCTCTCAATCGGTTGTCCATCAATGTCTATTTGAGCGAGAGAATTGCTACCATGGCTGAGTAAGTTTGTTTTTGCCGAGTTAATTTTCAGCCCTACGACGTTATCCTCCCTCTTCACTTGGTGGAATTCCATAATCCTGTGGGAGAGTAAACATACGTCGTCAGCATAGTCAATGTGTTTTAATTGAGATAAATATGTCCATTGAATTCCATCAGTTCCCGGTGACAGAGCAGAGCTAAGCACATAACTAATCCCCAGTAGAAACCATATTGGCTAAGGGATGCAACCTTGCCTGAATCCACTTTGTATTTCGAACTCTTCTAACAACTCTCATCTGTGCAGTACGTACCACTTTGAGACATCGTAAGTTGCTTTGATAATATCTATAAGTTTATCTGGAATATACGCAAGGCAAGCCAAATAAATTCAATTTCTCGAAATCAATGAATAGCAGTTTGAAGTAGCGACTGATATTCAACACATTTCTCAATTATAATACGCAGAATATTGTGATCGACACAAGAGGATCCACTACGGAAACCTGCTTGTTCATCATCGAGTCTACCTTCAAGATGTTCTTTTATTTCCTCTAGTACTATTTTAGCTATTACTTTAGCAACCACAGGAAGCACGCATATACCTCTCCAGTTTTTGCAATGCATTAAATTTCCTTTTTTAGGAGGCTTGATGATTATACCTTTCTTATATTCTTTGGGTAAGATTTCAGCTTCCAAAGCTCTCTCCATGAGAGAATGTTAGAAGCTCAGCCGATATTGTTGGCCTGGCGTGTAAAAACTCTGCAGGGATTCCGTCAAGTCCTACCGCTTTGCTGTTTTTGAGTGATTTGATGGCGGCCATAATTCCTGCTTTACTGTTGTGGTACGTATTCCGGAGTTCTGACTTTCCAACAACTCAACCGTAGAGAAATGCTCCTTCCATCGCTTGAGCTGGTCCTCATCCAAAATATGTATGTAAGGAACCATCTAGGCTTTTCACCGGATGTTCTGTCGAGCATTGCTTGCCTGTTAGCTCTTTGGTGATTATTTAAACGGTACGACTGCCACCCCTACTTGCTGCAATTTCCGCTTCTGTGGCCAATACGTTGATATAATTTCGCTTGTCACGCCGTCCGCTGCGCTGTACATCTCTCATTTTCATGCGATATTCAGGTCTCTTCAAAAAGCCAAGGCCTCTCGCTCACCTGTACTCTACCGACAATGCTTTCTGCTCCAGAGGTAAAAACATTTTTCACAGCACACCAGTGAATTTGAATGTTCGCGGGTTAAGAGCTGCTGATTATTTCTAACCCTTGCGCAAGGCGGTCCCGTAACTGTTGACGTACGGAAGGATCCTTTAGCCCATCGGTGTTCAACTTGGGAGTTCTTAGTTCAAGCGCAATTTTTGAACATATTCAGTACGTAATCTGATTGTAGCTACCATACCATAGCTACCGAGCAACCGGCCAAGCTCGTCGAATGGGGCTGGTTGTTGTTTCCCATCACTCTCACCCAATCTGCTCAAACACAAACAAATTGTACCATATGCTTACAAAAAGAACCTACAAGAAAAGAGATGAAGCTAACATAATTAGACCATGGACGGACTTAAAAAAGATAAGAAAGAAGACAGGAGAAGAAGAAAATCTCAAGGGCTTGTGCCCATATCCCGGAGAAAGGAGGGTATATCAGATCTAAACTAAAATAAGCTATTCGAAACTAAACCTAATCTACTCTAAAACTTAATATGAACCCTAACCTATACCTAAACTAACTTATAACTATCCTATTCTAGCCCTATACTACGGCATCAGTATCCTCTAGTCTCTTCAAGATGTGGGTTCATCTCGTCCCAGAGACTTGCCAGGTGTTGATGGCACTAGGAATATTCATTGAAGATGGCCCCTAATGCCTCAATCCAGCCACTTCAGTACGTTGTTCTGTATGTTATGCATGTTGGGTCGTCACTTCCGGTCAGTGTAGTCGTACTGTCAAGTCATCGTTGCGCCTGATCAGCAGAAGGACGGCCTTCCCATTCCCCCACACACCATCGTTGCACAAAGAAGTCTACCAGCATATCATTATCTCACCTTCAAATGTCTACCAAAAGGGAAACGAAATTCCGATACATTTTGAATTCGGTATTAACGCGAACAACAAAACCAAAAATGTTAAACGCAGAGCTTAGTGTTATTCCTAACCTTAACTTACACTAAATTAGCAAAAGAAAATAAAAAACTAAAGTAAAAAAATTCGGCTAATTGGCTGCACTAATATTAGTTGCATTCAAAAAACAAATGCTGTTCTCTCGTCGTTCTCTATTACTACTGCGGCAATAGTCTTTTCTTTTTTTTTAACATATAGGTAACAATGTTTTTTTTAATTAATACGTTACTAAGAGGTACTATAAGATTTCAAAAAAAATAGTTAGGAACATCTGATTGCCCGCAGGACAAGAGTTGGATGCACCATTCATTGAACTAGAAACAAAAATGATTTACTATTGATGGGGATCAATTATTAATGCATAAAGAATTGAAATTTAAGGGTAAGCAAAAAATTAAAGAATTACAATGATATACAATTATTATTAATTAATTACAAACCAATTAACTGAAACAATGACATGAGAAAAAGTTTTACCTTACTTAAGAAAACTGTTTTGACTTTTTCGCATCTTAGACTTTCTGGCAGGCTATTAAATAAACGAGGTGCAGTAACATTATAAGAGTGAGAAAAGTGCGATTTATTTATGTTAGGTACAGTTATTAGATTCCTATTGTTGATGCGAAAATTATAAGATCCATATAGTTTTGCAGTTGTGTATCCCGAACTTTCAAAAAATATTTTTAATACTTTATAAAAATATAAGTGGTTTAGTGGAAGAATATTTAAGTTTTTGAATAAATCAAAGCTGGGAGTTCTACGACTAACTCTACAAAGAATCCTAATTGCATGTTTTTGCTTGATAAGCAAAGGTTCAATTTTATTGTTATGAGTACCACCCCAATATGATAGACCATACTGCAGTCTAAATTTAAATAAACCGTTGTAAACTAACGTTAAAATAGGTTGACTACAGTAAAGACTGAGATGGTAGATTTGCTTTACAACCTTGTTAAGGTATTCCTTAAGGTCAGAAGTGTGTTCTTTCCAGCTCAACCTACATATGTATAATCTAACACAATACCTAGATACTTGAATCGTTCAACTCGTTCAACTCCAAAGCAACTATCTGCGCACTTTAAGTAGTCGTTGTAAGTTGTTCTATTATCAATATCTTGAACATAAACATTATTTAGGCGATATCTAAGACAGTTGGGTGAATGATAATACAGTACAGCATCTTCACAGATTGTGCCCATAATATTGAAAACCATAAATTTCGCCTTGTCACTTATAACAAATCTATGCACATAAAACCATTTCTGCAGTATTTCTAAATCATAATTCATATCAGTAAATAAAAGAAAATTATTTTTTGAAGAATATCTAAGTGCAGTATCATCAGCAAAGACTGTTATTTTGCCCCTAAAGTGTTGGTTAAAAAGCGAGTTTACAAAAATTAAGAACAAGATAGGACCCAAAACGGAACCTTGTGGAACACCTATTTTTATACACCTTTCTGTATCTAAAATATCCTGAATTTTAACCTCTTGTTTTCTGTTCTTTAAGTAAGACGCAAACCAATAATGGACTATGCCTCTGAAACCAGCTTTAAACAATTTATCAAGTAGGAAAATATGATCCACCATATCAAAAGCCTTTGTTATATCAATAAACAGAGCAGCAGGTACCTCCGAATCATTCAAGCTATTATAAATTTCACCACAAACTTTTAAAACCACATCCTCAGTGGATTTACCACTCCTAAAACCATATTGGTAAACGCTGAAAAAGTTTGATTTATTTAAAAAGTTAATCATTCTGGACTTCATGCCTCTCTCAAAAACTTTTGAAAAAACGAAAGGAGGGATATGGGACGATAATTATTCAAACATGTAGTTGCACCTTTTTTATGTTGTGGAATAACTACTGCCAGCTTCAGAGATTCAGGAAAACTTTTACCAAGCTGAGATTGAAAATATAACTTAATACATCAGAAATATAAAATGATATGTGTTTTAGAACTACACTTGAAATCATATCCTCAGGTGATGAGTTCGAGGATTTTAAGGACATTATAGTTTTATGTATTTCCAATGGAGTAAAATTTTCAAAGAAAAAGCTGTTGGGGAGAAAAGTATCCTCAATAAATGAGTTATCACTAACCCGGTTTACAGGTGTAAAATCAATCAAATTTTGACTAATGCTTGAGAAATAATCATTAAATAAATTAGCAACTTTAAGGGACTCAGATACAATCGTGCCATCAGTTTTAATAACGACATTTACCTTTGTTTTAGTCTTATTTAAAATTTCATTGACAACTTCCCATTCTTTTTTCGAGTTTCCTAGATTTTCAGAGAGTTTATTTTTGAAGTAAGTGTCCCGACAGAGAGGAATATCTGTTTTGATTTCATTACAAAGTTTTTCAAATGATCTTTTAAGCCTTGTGTTACTTGGAAGTGTTTTAACACAGACGAAAAGCTTTTTCTTTTTAATTATTTTTCTTAGAAGTGATAAATTCATCCACGGTTTTAGACATGTGAGGTGTTTATGGCTTGTACTTAAAAGTTGACTGTTGTTCGAAATTAATAATTGAAGTTTGCTCAGAAATAGATCGAAAGCAACTGATGGATCCTCAGCACTATAAACATCATCCCAAAACTCAAACGTTAAAGCAGATTTTAGTTCAGGGAAATTGATTTTTTCAAATAATACTGATTTGATTTAGTAATAAAAGAGTCAAATTGAAGGCTTGTTAAACAGTGATTAGTTATTTCAAGATCAAATACATCTGCATTATTTCTATGTAACTTTAAAAAATATGGTCCATACACGAAGGTCCTCTGGTTGGTTTGTTTACCAAAGAGGAAAGCCAAGGGAGGATAAAACAGTAAGAAAAATATCAGCATCAGATGAATTGGAGAAAATATCAATATTAAAATCACCCAAAAGGACTTGGTTCCTCATAGCTATTAATTTTGATCACCCTGTCACCTTCCTTCCTTCTGAGTAGTACTGAAGAGTTTCTTATCCAGACGTATTTGCATTTATTGGTTTGTTTCAGCTGTTTAGCCTTTAGCAGAAGAGATCGTGTATATGCAGTAAGACTATCGTTGATAAATATTTTGCCTTTGTTTTTATGATGCTCACCAAATATATTAGCAAACAATTTAACTTTATTCACCCGCAACGTATTCATTATTCGCTCTTTACATTCGAGAGAACTAAACTTGATGCATACTATGTTTGATACAGCATCATTATTTATGGAGACATTGCTTTTACTCTTTATAAAGGGTGGTTAAATTTTAAGGGCCGATGTTGAATGTGAACCACACCTAAACGTCAAGTTTTTTTCTGCATTTCATTTGACATTTCTCAATTTCAGACTAACTCAATTTGAACCATGGAAAGATACACAATCGAGCAACGCGTTAAAGTTATTCAGGCTTATTATGAAAATGGGCGTTCAAATCAAAATGCATATCGTGCATTTCGTGATTCTTTCGGTCAATTTAATCGTCCAAATGTGCGTACAATCGGAAAAATCGTGCAAAAATTTGTGCAAACCGGGTCTGTAGGAGATGTGAAAACACCAGTGCATGCTCGTACAGCTCGTACTGCAGAAAATATTGCTGCTGTTCGCGATAGTGTGGCTGAAGAGCCGTCCACCTCAACTCGTCGTCGTGCCCAACAATTGCACCTCTCACGCTCGTCGTTGATGAACATTATGCATAAAGACTTGCATTTACGCGCTTACAAGGTGCAATTGACTCAAGAACTAAAGCCTCTTGACCATTTGAAGCGTCGTCAATGGTCACAATGGTGGCAAGAAATGGCAACAGTGGATGATCAATTTTAGAAGAAAATCATCTTCAGTGATGAGGCACATTTTCACCTCAGTGGATTGGTCAATAAGCAGAATTGCCGCATTTGGGCGAATGATGATTGTCGAAAGAGTGATTGTCGAAAAACCAATGCACCCACAAAGAGTGACTGTTTGGTGCGGTTCATGGGCTGGCGGCATCATCGGGACGTATTTTTTCCAAAATGAGGCCGGTCAGGCAGTTACTGTGAATGGTGTTCGCTGTCGTGAGATGAGAACGAACTTTTTATGGCCCGAATTGGAAGATATGGATGTGGACGATATGTGGTTTCAACAGGATGGTGCCACTTGCCACACAGCTAACGAAACAATGGCTCTTTTGCGCGACAAATTCAATGGCCGTGTTATCTCACGTGGTGGCGATGTCAATTGGCCGCCAAGATCATGTGATTTGACACCGTTGGACTTCTTTCTTTGGGGTTATTTGAAAGAAAAGGTGTACGTCGATAAGCCAGCAACAATTCAAGAGCTAAAGGATGAGATAAGTCGGCACATTAAAGGCATAGAACCTCAATTATGCCTCAGCGTCATCGAAAATTTGGACCATCGGATGGAGGTGTGCCGCCGAGGTCGCGGCGGCCATTTGGCCGATATTTTGTTTCATACATAATTGAACCATACCAATATTATCATAATAAAAAGAAATGACAGTAATTTCCTAAATAATTTGTGTTTTATTCAAAATCAACATCGGCCCTTAAAACTTAACCACCCTTTAGTTTTAAAGTAACATGATTCAATGTCATTTCGCTCTATTACCTCACCCACACCGTTGGTTATAAGTTGGATAACTTTCTCATGTGCATTGCCATAATTCAAGTCTGGGATACCATCAATATCAACGGCACACTGTTTTTCTTTTTGTTCTAATGCATTTAATTTCGACTCCAAAACATTAACCGTGGCGGTAAGAGTGAGATTACGATCCTCAAGAGATCGGATCTTAGTGAGCGCATCACTGTTAAGATTCTGAAGTTTAGTAATTTCGGTTTAAAGCATATCCAGCATTATTATTTGATGAGTGGCAGCAGCAGCAGCAGAAGTTGTTAGATTGTTTATCTTAGTAGAATCATTTGAGGAGATGCCGGCGACATTAGCGAGTGCCAAATGATGAGGCAGTATAGTAAAAAGAGGCGCAGTAACAGCAGGCACATAGCTAGGTGTTATTGAGGTGTTGGATTCAGTAGACCTCATAGCTGAATCAAGAATACGAGTCGAAGAGAGGTTTGGCCCGGATGGAGATGGTATTTCCAAAATAGATCTTCTTCGTTGACCAAGACAAGTTTACTCTTTTCGAGAAATTCAACGTCTCTTTTCTCAAGCTTCGCCAAAAGTGTGCCCAAACCACACTTACTCATCATTCGTCGCTGGACTGGCCAAAGGTGTGCGCTCCATCCCGCCTTGGCATTCAATTCATCGTTTTTCAACACATTGTTGAAAAAAAAGTGTGCTCCAAAACCGCACTTTCTCCTCATTCGTCGGTGGATAAAAAGTGTACCCGAAATCACACTTTCTCCTCATTCATCGTTGGAAAAAAGGTGTGCTCCATTTCACCATTAGCGTGTGAATACGTATTGCATATCTTACACGTTATTTTAAGTTCATGTCTGTCAACTTTATAATTACACAGTGGGCACTTCATTGTTGAATTAATTTTTTTGCTTTTCTTTTAAAATTACAAACAAACTTATTATATTTTTTTATTATATTATTTAATAAACAAGATTTAATATAACAGAAATAAAACTTGGGAGTAATTCTCAAATGACGTGACCCCATCAACACTCGCGAGAGAATGTGGTACGAAACACTTCGGACCGAGCACCTACTTTCAAAATCTTTACTGTATGACCTTTGATTCTTTCTGTACTTTCAAGTGGAGGATACCTGTTCAATTGTAATCCCACCCTAACGTATCTTATTAAGTTGTTGACGCCTAGAGGACACCTCTAGCGTTAAAAGGTTTTTATGACATTCGTTATAATCAAGATGGTTGTCGGCTTTTCCGGTGGTCATCCACATGGAATTTTAGACGACGAAAGTGGCGGACGTGCCGAAATAAAAATCCGAAGACAACAAGTATTCAAGTGCATTTTTTTTCCTTCAAAGGTTCCAGTTTTATCAAATTTAGTTTTGCACAAGTGAACAAACAAACATTTTGCTCCAAACGAGCCGGATCACCAGGTTTTAATTAGTTTACTTGTGCGAACAAAAAAGTGTGCTCCAAATCGCACTTTCTCCTCATTCGTCGCCAAAAGTGTGCCCCAAACCACACTTTCTCATCATTCGTCACTGGATTGGCCAAAGGTGTGCGCTCCATCCCGCCTTGGCACTCAATTCATTGTTCTTCAACACATTGTTGGAAAAAACGTGTGCTCCAACTCGCACTTTCTCCTCATTCGTCGCCAAAAGTGTGCCCCAGACCATACTTTCTCATCATTCGTTGCTGGATTGTCCAAAGGTGTGCGCTCCATCCCGCCTTGGCATTCAATTCATCGTTTTTCAACACATTGTTGGAAAAAAGTGTGCTCCAAAACCGCACTTTCTCCTCATTCGTAGGTGGACAAAAGTGTGCCCCAAATCACAATTTCTCCTCACTCATCGTTGGACAAAAGGTGTGCTCCATCCCGCCATTGCAACCAAACCACATTTGTTATCTCACATCGCTGGATCAAGGAAGATTCAACAGCAGCATCACTCACCATCAAGCACCTTTAGCATCAGCGCATACATATATGTACAGGTTTTGGTTATTTTAAATATCTTCATTGCATACGTAAACATTTTGTAGTTGCATATATATTATATTTCTGAATATTTATCAATCGGTATATATATTTCGTTCATTCGCGATGAGTTTGGAGGACGTAATTCTTGCTGCCGATCATCTGGTCGAATTTCACGCTACGTTCCGTGAGGAACCTAGCGCTTCCTTTTCGCTTTCTCTTTTAGAAGCATACCAGATTGAACTTCGTGATCTCTGGCTTCAAGTAAAAAAGGCTTATAACGACTTTGTCACTAAGTCTGCGGGCGACGAAAAGCTAAATAAGTCCCTTAGTGTAGTAAAAGCTAAATACCAGTGTTCATCCAACACATATTTATCTTGTTTAAGTGAGCTTTTAGAACGGAAAACCCTCAATCAGAGAAGATGCTCAATCCATTTCGTAGCGCTCAAGAAAAGTCGAAGGAGCCCAGCTCTATCTCCAGTGCTCAAGGAAACCTTCTCACTGTTACACAAAATACTTCACCTAGTATCAATCTCCCACCATGTGATACACAAGTTTTTTATGGGAAATACTTGGAATGGCCCACTCTTAGGGATATGTTTACAGCTGTGTATGTTAATCATCCTCACATCAGCTCGTTCCAAAAATTATTTCACCTTCGAGCGAAGACCAAAGGTGATGCCCTAAACATCGTAACCAAATTCTCGCTTACAGATGAAAATTTTGATTTGGCCTGGATGGCCCTTCACGATCGTTTCGAAAATAAACGAATTTTAGTAAACAATCAAGTGAAGCTAATCCTCAGTCAGCAACCAATCCCTCTTGAGTCCGTCAAAGCCATAAAGGAACTCCAAAGCAGGATTAATGATGCATTGCTTGCATTAAAGTCTTATGGAGTAGGTGTAGAGGAGTGGGATGCGCTTCTTACATACTTCTGCTCAACGCGACTACAAGACAGAACTCTCGCTCTCTGGGAGGAGTCACTAGAAAAGCCAACTGAGATACCCTCATGGGAGACCATGAACCAATTTCTTTCCAATCGGTATCGAGTACTCGAAAGTGTATCCGACTTGCACCCGGGGAATAAATCGAAAAACTCACTTCCGTCCCCTCCCTCAAATATCAGGACTGCCCGCGTCCGCTCTCATTATTCCAAGATTGCCCAGCTCTGTAAGAATTGTAAGAGTCAACACCCATTACGGCTATGTCCGGATTTTCTAAATATGAAAACCCGCGATCGAAGGAACGTAGTGCGCAAGCTCAAGTATTACTTCAACTGTCTAGCAGTAACGCACACTGTACGTGAGTGTCGAAGTACGAATACCTGTTTTAAGTTCAATAACAAGCACCATACTTTGCTTCACGCCGACTCACCCGCGACTAAGACTAGCTTCGTTTTCACATCAACAGACCTAACTCCGAATGTACAGTCCACCCCAGGCATATCCCCTAACGCCTTCTTCGCTACCACTAGTCGTCAAGCGCTATTAGCTACTGCGATAGTTCGCATTCGACATCTTGGTTGTGATTTTGATCTACGCGCCCTACTTGACCCTGGTTCGGAAGTCTCATTCATTTCAGAGGAAATTCAACGTGGACTAAATTTGCCTACTCAATCCGTGAGAGCACAAATTTCCGGCATGAGCTCAACTCTGACTGCTACTTCGTCCAAACTCTGTTCATTCACTCTTCTATCCACATGCGATAAGGACTTCACTCTTCACGTACAAGCTTTAGTGCTCAAGAAGTTGACGGGAAATTTGCCGTCCCTTTCAATTGACATAAATGAACTTCCGCGGGATCTTAACCTTTCACTCGCCGATCCTTTTTTTATTCAAAGCTCAAAAATTGGGATGTTAATTGGTGCTGATTTGTATCCATCGACTATCCGCGATGGCACAAGGACAAATATTATTAAGTCTCTTATGGGCCAGAACACCGTATTCGGGTGGGTTTTACTCGGCCCTCTTGATCCACCCTCACGCAAAGCTCCCTGTTCGACAGTGGTATCGTTTTTTAATGAAGTGACTCTGGAGCAAGATCTCCAGAAGTTTTGGAAGCTGAAAGAGCTACCACAAATTCCAGTACTTACAGCAGCCGAGCAATTCTGTGAAACGCTGTACGAAGAGACCACCTTTAGAGATTCAACGGGAAGGTATGTAGTGCGAATGCCATTTAAGGAGGCTTTTCCCCAAGATCTCCCGATAGGGGATTCGCGCGATACGGCACTCAGACAGTTCCTTCGAAACGAATCACTCCTCCTCACTAACCCACATTTGAAAAAGGATTATGATTCAGTGTTGTCAGAATATGCCTCATTATCTCATATGGTACCCATACTTCCACCTGAAGAGTGTTCGAACCAGAAGGCCAATCCATACTACCTACCCCACCATGCAGTGATTAAACCCGACATCCTCACCACGAAGGTAAGGGTTGTCTTCAATGCGTCACATGCAACCTCTAACGGAACAAGCTTAAATGATGTACTATATCCTGGTTCCACTCTTCAAAAGGATATTACCTTGCTTATTTTAAATTGGCGGTCTTACAAGTATGTTTTTAATAGTGATATAGAGAAGATGTACAGACAGTTCTTAGTCCACCCCGAGCAAACACCTTTTCAAAGACTAATATTCCGTACGACACCACAGCAGGAAATAAGAGGTTTCGAACTCAGAACGGTTACATTTGGAATCAATTGCGCCCCCTATCTGGCGATTCGAACCTTGCGGAAGTTGGCAGAAGATATTAAAGATTCTCACCCCCTTGCTTCGCAGATTCTTACACGTGAATTCTAAGTAGATAATGTCCTCTCAGGAGCTCATTACATAGCTACTGCTCAAAGGTCTCAATGTGAACTAATAGACGCTTTGAAATCAGCAGGTTTTAATTTAAGAAAGTGGACATTTAATTCCCCAGAATTACTGAACCACCTGTCTCAGGACCATCTTTTAAGTCAAGATTTTCTACGAATCGATGAAAAAAGCTCGCTTAAGACTCTCGGAATACGTTGGAATGCTTCTTCTGATACTTTTTCCTTTTCGGTGCAACCAATTCCCTATTCACAACTATTTCCTAAGCGATCGGTACTCTCCGTTATCGCCAAGCTATATGACCCTGCCGGTTGGCTGGCTCCAGTTGTAGTTGCAGCAAAGATACTTATGCAACAAATATGGAAGGATCAGACCGATTGGGATAAAGGTCTTTTGTTCGCTACCGAACAACGGTGGAAGATGTTTTTATCCACTTTTCCCGACATTGCAGCAATCCATATTCCTCGATGGGCGGAGTATACGCCCTGGGCACCTTATCAAATTCATGGGTTTTGTGACGCATCTGAGAGTGCATATGCTGCATCGATGTGTCTCTGAAGTCAACAAAGTTCGTTGTTGCATTTATTGTGGGCCAAATCGAAAGTAGCCCCTGTAAACCCAATTCCTTTACCCAGGCTCGAACTGCTGGGAGCTGTCCTACTTTCTAGAATGGTGCGGTTAATTACGGAAAATCTTATTCATCTTAAGATAGAAGAAGTTATCTTGTGGACAGATTCCACTATTGTACTGGCTTGGCTCAATAAACATCCGAGTTGTTGGAAATTTTTCGTAGCCAACAGAACATCCGAAATCCTGAGCAACACACCAGGAGTTAAATGGTCTCACGTACGGTCACGAGCTGCGACTCAGTCGGCTGTGGTGGCATGGTCCGGAATGGCTACAACAACCACACTCTGCCTGGTCTCATTCTCAGCCAGTCCTTCCTGTGGAATCACTGTTAGAAAGTAAACCCATTAAAACGTTTTCCAACCATGTTCCGCCTGATTTCAAAATACTTCTGCGTCGATTCTCTTCTTCTCTCAGCTCTATGTAGCGTATGTTCACAAACACTACATGGGGGGTTATGCGTGCTTGTTTGTCTGCTTTGCGACTCGAGCCATACACTTAGAAGCGGTTAGTGATTTAACTGCTCAAGCATTTCTTGCAGCTTTTACTCGTTTTGTTTCCCGCCGCGGTACTCCCGTACAAGTGTCTTCGGATAACGGAACTAATTTCGTGGGAGCCTCCAAGTCGCTGCTTCAGGACTTCCGCGAGGCTCTTCTTCACTATCCCGAAGAAAATTCTCATCATTTCGCCCAAATCCAATGGAACTTTATGCCACCGGGCTCTTCTCATATGGGTGGCTTACGGGAAGCCGGCATCAAAAGCTTTAAGACACATTTCCAGAAGTTCGCTGGCAGTGCAAACTTTATATTTGAGGAATTTACGACACTTCTCTTACGCATTGAAGCAACTTTGAATTCTCGACCTCTATCACCCATCTCGGAAAACCTACTCGATATCGTTCCGCTCACCCCTGGTCATTTTCTCACGGGTGGCTTACTACTCAGCCTTCCCGAGCCCACATATACAGTTCAGTCTCTGAGTATTATGAATCGCTGGAGAATCTTCATCATCAATTCAGCATCCACTGGAAGGAAGAATATTTGAAGGAGCTCTATAAATGTTTTAAATGGAAATATCCCCAGAGGGATATTCAGCTTAATGATCTAGTCGTTATTCGGAACGAAAACCTACCTCCTAATGAATGGAGATTAGGGCGAGTTGTAAAGGTACATCGTGGCTCTGATCAAAGAGTCAGAGTAGTCGACATCCAAACTCAAACAGGAATTCTCCCACGATCAGTCGTCAAACTTTGTGTCCTCCTGCCTCAATAATGTCGTTCAAATCGTTTACATTCTCACGTCTTTGGGACGAGCTATATAATATATGCAACACATATAAAAAAAAAATAAAAAATTTGTTCTCGACACCTGGATCCTGTAAATACCATTGGAGATATTTACTATAACTCATATCTACGATTTTTTCTTTAAATATTAACTAAGATGTAACATTCATGAATTGTAATTTCTTTAATTATCTAATAAACTCATATTAATTATAATTAAGGTTTTCTCTAAGGTTGATCATCTCTCGTATAGTTTTTATCTTTTTGAATTTATATTCCATAATTATTCAAGTAGGTATCACTTAGGTATCCACTGCCTTTGTTAGAGTATGAATTATATTGCAGCAACTGCTGCAAGGGGGGCGGTAATGTTCAATTGTAATCCCACCCTAACGTACCTTATTAAGTTGTTGACGCCTAGAGGACACCTCTAGCGTTAGAAGGTTTTTATGACATTCGTTGTAATCATGATGGTTGTCGGCTTTTCCGGTGGTCATCCACTTGGAATTCAGACGACGAAAGTGCCGGACGTGCCGAAATAAAAATCCGAAGGCAACAAGTATTCAAGTGCATTTTTTTCCCTTCAAAGGTTCCAGTTTTATCAAGTTTAGTTTTGCACAAGTGAACAAACAAACAATACCGGTAGGTTGTTTGGAGACCCGCCGGCTAGCTGTTACTTGCAAAGAAACCGGAGAATATCAAAAAAACAATAAAAATTAAAGAGACTTGGGTGTAGCGGCTCGATCCAAGTCCTCTGCTATTTCGCTCCCAATGTGTCCTCTTCTCGAGGAAAAAAAGAAAAAAAAAACTTCTAAAATCTTCTTCCCTTTTGTTTCTGAGTGCCACTGTCTTTTTTTTTACTTTTCACTATCTGTCGTGCAGGGGCATCGACCGTTCACCTTCGATTTAATCAGAAAAGTGATCAGCGGTTCATGCTCTTTTGCCCCAGTTTCTTTTTGCTCATTTTCTCCGTCTCTTTGTTTGCTTTCGTTTTCGATTATTGCCTGGATCTCTTCGTCCATCTATATCTCTTATTTTTTTTCTCCCTCTTTGTGATGTCGGTCGTTCTTTGTTATCAAACATATTGTTATCGGAACATTGGAGAAGGGAAATTCCTTTTCGAACGTCCTTCGTCAAGATGGTACCTAGTCACAATGGGTATACCTACCTAACTAAATACTTAAATACCTATGTATAACAATTTGATTCTTTAATATAAATACATAAATTCGCACTATATAATAACATGTCATACCTTACATTAGTCTACTTAACCTACCCTATTTCATACAAAATGTATTTACTAATGATATTACAGAAATTACTAGCAACGGAAAGTAAAACGCTTTCGCTTGAGATCATTTTCCTCCTCATCTAATATTTTTTATTTAATATTTTTCGGGCGGAATGCCCCTGACAACCAAACTCTAATGGAAAAGTTGCACGGAAGAACCACAGAGATGATTCCCCCAAAGTTTGCGCTGGTCAGAGATCCCTGCCCGTGGTTGTAGTCCACACCGCTGGACACCATTCGCTTTAGGCCGCCAGGTATTACTTTTCGGCGCGTCTCCACTATGGATGTGGATCTCCGGTTAAGCTTCAACATTTTTCTAGTTCACTTATCATTGTTTATGTTTTGTGTTTGCGTTGTGGGCCTGACGACTAGTGTCGACTTTTGTGACTAGTGTCACCTCAACCAAACAATTTTTTTTGTGCTTACATTTTCTTGTGTCTAAGGCTCGTAATAGGATCGACGGCAGTATCTGTGTGGCCGTGAGACACTGGCCTCGTTAAAAAGGGACCTGTAGTGACTGTGGTGCTCATTAGTACCTTCGTGCGGTGGCTTTGTAGGCCGACTAACGTGTGGAAAGGGCTCACGTGAAGTATGGCGAACTAGGGTCTACCTCTAACATCACTGTATCGGGAGTGAGCTCCTCCATATGGACGCGAGAGAGAGTATCAGGGACTACATTCTGGACACCCTTCCTGTGCTCAATCACGAAGTCAAAATCTTAAAGCTTCAGGCTCCAGCTGGCCAATCGAGCAGACAAATCCTTCTGGGTCATCAACCATTTCAAACTTGAGTGATCAGTGATTATAGCAAATGGTAATCCTTCGGCATAGGCCCTAAACTTCTTTGCTGACAGAACGGCCGTACAGCATTCAAGTTCTGTCACACTGTAATTTCGCTGAGAGGAGTTAAGCTTCTAGGACACGAATGCTATTAGGCGTTCGATTTTCTCTGGCTTGTTACTCAAAATCTGGAGAACAAACCAAGAGGTAGACGAAGGCATTCCCTTTCAGGCGAAAGGGAATGACCTTGTCCATCAGCCTGCACATTCTCTGGGCTGCATTGCACAGTCTGAACGGCATAACCGTGAACTGACATAGACTGCCAGAATTCGTTTTTCAGGCCAATACCCTATTTGAACAGTGTATCCTGAAGTCTGCTCAACCGACCCTCGATGTGGGGAAGTGGATAAGCATCCTTTTTGGTGACTGCGTTAGTCCAACCCGAAAGCTTAATGCGCTGTTACTCTCTTCAATGACCCCAAAAGAAAGCATTCGGTCGAGTTCATCGAAAAGCAGCTTCTGTATTGCTGGCGAGATCAGGTAATGCGTCCGTTTAATGGGAATTTATTCGTCATCCACCTCGATAACATGCTTTTCGAGGGAGGTCTTACCCAGACCTAGCACTGCAAATGATGGGAACAATTACTTGATTCTTTCCAGTTGTGCTGTTTGTGCGGGTGACAATGTCTGGATAAGAGAACTCTCTGCCGTTGGTGATGGAATGTCGAGTTCGTCGATAATGTGAGGAGCGACCTTAAAGGCGCTCAAGAAATCGACCCCTAGATAACGTTGCTGTTGCAAACTAGGAACAACTTACAGCTCCATTTCTTGGGTTTTGCCACCCCATGAAAAAACAGTTTTAAACCATCCTTGTATCCTTTGGTGGTTCCCGTCCGCCATCCTAATGTCCGGTGCCATCATTGTCATCGTTACGTTCGTCGTGGCTATGAACTCGAGTGCACCTTTCCCCAAAACAGCTAATCGATGCTCCACTATCTAATAGCCCTAGAACCACTTCTCTTTCTATTCTTACTTTTGTATAGGGTCTATTATCGTCCGAGGTACATATCACAGATGCTTCTGTTTGATTTTTTCGTCGTCTAGTTACTGCAACCTTTTCCCTAAGCCTAAGTACTTTTCTGAAGCTCCAAAGATTTGAAGGTCGTGCTAACTCTTCTCCGAAAATTCGGAGTGCAGACGCCATCGACGAGTAATTCCCGGACGCACTGCCGACCTTCAAGTTTTCCTGGCACTTCGGACAGTTGAAAGCAAAGTTTCCCTGCCCACAACTGAAACACACCAGAGTGTGAAACGAGGAGGGACATTCTGGTGGAGTTTATTCAGTATTCCTTATCAAGTCTGTCCTGTCTGCGAATGCGTTAGTTATTCTGTTCTTAGAGTCTGTGTGCAAATAGTTTGTTGGTCCGTTCGTTCTTTTGTTCTGGAGTGAAACTATCTTCATTCTCTACATCACCAAGCATGCCTCTCCGTAAACTATGGTCTCCTTGGTCAACAAGTATTTCGTTGACGCTGTTTCTCATCCTGGAATATCTCGCCGCCATGTGATTTTCGGCGCGTCTACATTACTCCCTCAATTCTTGTATGATTCTGACGGTGCACCCGAATATCAGTGTAGCTACCCTGTCCTTAATGTTTTGTCTGAGGATGACTACCAAGTCATCTTCGTGTGGTTGGATTTTCATTTGTAAAATCAAAGTTCTTATGTCGTTACAGAAGTCGTCAAATGTTTAATGGGGTTGCTGTCTTCTGTCCATTATTGTTCTAAGAATTTCGTGGTCTCGTTGTTTATGTTAAAATGACAGAGCAGTTCTGTCTTTAAATCAAAATAACTGAACTTCTCGCTTTTCTGAAGAAACCACTTCTTGGAATATTCGACTCATTCTCCGATCCTCTTCTCACAAATTGGATAGGTTGAAGTCTGTATCGTTCTTGACAAAATCCAATATTCTAAAACTCAATTCAAACGGGTTACAAAAAAAATAGATTCAAAAAAAAAAAAAAAACAGCTAAAGGATAACCAAACTACTACCAAAGAAAATCCAATAAAAGAATCAAAAAAAACCTAGCTGAGTAGGTAATCCAATTAAACTGAAAATAAAAAAATTAACCCTTAATATCGCCTTTCGAAATTTAATTTTCCTAATAATTTGCGATGGTATGTGGATTCATGGTCTATTGTTACATATTATTTTTTTTTTTTATTTCCCAAAGAAGTATACATCTGTTTATTGACATTTAGTAAACTTTTTTACATTGAAATTAGTTTTGGGGTTTATTGACATTATAACCAGAGTCGTACCGTCATTACATTAGGACATTAGAAAATGAGTTTATTCAATTAATTTTTTTTTTTTTATGGACAATCTCCTCTAATTAGGTCAGTTGGTCTCGTTCTTTTTAGTCTTCTACGTCGTGATATTTCTTCGGCTGGTCGAGTGTTGATTTCATTGTTTTGGTGAAGTAGAATTTTCACATGGTGTCTTCTGCTTATGGTCGTTATTTCTTCATTGATGGTAGGGATTTCGAGGTCACGGTGTATATCAACATTTGTTATATACCATTCTGCATTTATAATTGAGCTGCTTTGCATTAGGCCTTTCCACCCTAACCTACATTTTATTTCTTCGTAGACCTCCAAACTACCTCACGAGAACCTCTGGCTTTCATCTGAAGAAGATTGAACAACCCTCTTTTGGTCTGTGGTAAAACAAAGAAACAGAACAGTCCTTGAACTAAAAGTTAGACTGGAAAGCAAAATTGATTATAAAAGCAGAAAATATACTAATTCGCGAAATGAAGCTGATTAATAAGAATCCAAGGTAACAACTTTCAAAGAGTGGAAATCGTTCCCTTGGAGTCACAATCGGCCTCCAAAACCATTCGATTTCTTTGGACGACGGAATCATTGGGCGCCATTGTTGTGAGCTAGGGGCAGGCCACGGAGGCGTCTTCAGTATGGACGAAGGGGATGGTGGCACGCCGTGCAATCGGCTTAACTCGTCGGACGGGGATGGTTCTTGCCTCCCATCACTTTCACACAACCTGCTTAAACACAACAAAGTCATGCCATATGCTTATAAAAAAAACCTACTAGAAAAGAGAAGAAGCTAACCTAATTAAACCACGGACGGACTTTAAAAAGATATAAAACAAGACAGGAGAAGAAGAAAAGCTCATGGGCTTGTGCCCATATCCCGGAGAAAGGAGATTATATCAGATCTAAACGAATCCTAGCTATTCGAAACTATACCTCTACTACTACTCTAAAACTTAAGATAAAAACTAACCTATACCTAAATTAACTTATAACTATCCTATTCTAACCTTTACTACGGCGTCAGTATCCCCTGGTCTCTCCAGGATGTGGATTCGTCTCGTCTCAGAGACGTGACTAGATGACTCAACTTTCGCCATCTCCTTGGCCAATATTCATTGGAGATGGTCCCTAATGCCTCAATCCAGCCACCTCAGTATGTTGTTCTGTATGTTATGTATATTGGATCGTCACTTCCGGTCTTTTCCTCATCAGTGTAGTAATCCTTGCAAGTCATCGTTGCGCCTGATCAGTAAAAGGACGGCCATCCCATTTTCCCACACACCATCGTTGCACAAAGGAGTCTACCAGCAAATTATTATCTCACTTTCAAATGTCTACTAAAAGAAACGAAATTCCGATACATTTTGAATTCTCCCTTTAATATAGAATATCTACCAGTAACAAAATTCTAAATTATTTAATATTGTTACAAAAGTGGAAAACGACCGAGTCGAACCACCCCCACTACTAGTACTACTACTACAAACTACAAGGGAAGAAGAAGAAAAAACTCACACCATCAGTTAGCATTGCTAACAAACCGCGGCCATCCACTGTTGTCGAATACAACCCGTTCAGTTATCTGCAGCCACCTGCAGCGAAATTCTCGTCTCGCCTTCACTTCGCAATCCCAAGGAGATATGGGATTAAAATAAAATTTGCACACAGGTAATTAATCTCACCTCCGACTTTAGGGACCTTCCAATGCTCTACCAACACCGGCACACCACCTCTCCAGAATCATCTTGCTTACCCTTGCATGCATCACCATCAACCCTCAGCGCCGAACCAGCGGGTTAACTCCAGCGCCTCCGTTATGTCCATCAGCCGTAACATATTGAAAGAAAAATTCATTAATAAGGTAATTTAAAAAGTACCTCACTACTCACCTGTTCTCTTCCCCAAAGTTCACCTGCGATGCTTTATGCAGTACCCATCACATCGTCTAAGCGCAGTCGCCTGAAAAGAATCCCACCCGCAATATCTACCTAGGCAAAAGTTTCACCGCAGAGAAGAAAACAACCCCGATTTCGACAGAGATTACTTGCGCAATTGTACACGGCTGCACCTGCGCTGACACAACCGCGGACCCCTCGATTCACAGCAACGATGTCGACTTTCCCATGGCATAGGTCACCGAGGAATCCAGTTCATTCACTGGAAAAAAGGGATCGAATACACCCACGAAAAATACAACCGAGAAAGGCAATCATGGCAACAAAAAAAAGGTAAACAAAGATCTTAACCACTCACCTGTTGGAGAGGGCATCCAAACAGAGCCGGCAGCAAGTTGTGGCGTGTGGACAATTATCCTCAGTTTGGAGTGCGGGTGGACTTCGCTCTCCTCCCAGATGGAAAAACACCCGGATTTATCAACGCAAAGAACGAACACTCGAAACCGATGAAGTACACCGTGCGAAACTGCTGCCAAGAGGAACCGCAATCTTCTGTAACTTGGTGTCGGAGGAACGACGAATCATAAGACACACTCCCGAATTAAAACAAATCACTTGTGTTGAAACGAAAACTCCCGAAAAAAACAAAGACATGAAAAATACCCGCCGAAAAAAAGGGAATTCTGACGTCTGTCAGCAATGTCAGTGCACTTTTTGATGTGGCGCTCCCATTCAGATATCTTGCGCGTTGGGTTACATTGATGTGCAGTAGGATAAAAGGGAAAATAGTTGGGAATTGTTTAGAAAGTACAGGAGCGCGTTTTAATGGCAACAAAGCGACGAAAAGTGGCAAAAATTAAAAAAAAGCCATTACAATGGTAATTCCAGGTTCTCCGAGACAATGAACCCCTCATTGGATAGGGAAAATTACGGGCAATCCGGGGAAATGGGTGACGATGGCAAGGAAAAGATGGACTAGTGGAAAATTGGGGACAGAACATTTTCCAAAATGGCAGAGGAAAATCCGAAAGGCTGGAAGGTAATTGGAATTTTCATCAATTTTTTTGGAATCTTTCCAGGCGCAAGTGAGATGACAAGAGGAGGACAGATAGATTCAACGAGGAAAATTTTGGTAGAGAGTTGGAAGAGTTTAAAAGGAGCACGTTCGGCGTGAGAGTGCGGCTTTTTGCTGTTGACATGAGTCATGAAAAGAAGTCGAACCTCATCGCGATTTTAAAAGTACCGAATTAGCGGGAATAAAAGCAAAGACCAATGAACGGGAACAAGTAATGCGAAAGTACCGGATTAGCGGATTAACGGATCAACGCGAAAAAACGGAGACAGCCGGAGAAAGGACGCAGCACGACGAACAACAAATTACAGCAACAAACATTTTTTAAAATTAACTGAAAAAAAAACATCTCGGGAACCATATAATAAAGCAAGTGAAATTTAGCTAAGAAGTGTTTTCTTTTATTCGCCTGTGGATTTTCTTTGCTTCTTTTGATTAACTATTGCTTTTCCATCCCTCTTCTAGCTACAGCCCGGGGTCGCCACCGATACCCAGAAGTGTTACCATATAAAAAGCAAATACATCTATCCTAACCTAAATAACAAAAAAATCTGCTCTTAACATCTAATCTAAAACTAAAAACAATATTCAAACAAAAAATCAATAAAATTACTTACGGTTTTCTTTAACCCCCGTTGTCCTTCCGGCAGCACATGAAGAGATGTAATTTCTGACTATCCAGCGGTATTAATGCGAACAACAAAACCAAAAATGTTAAGCGCCGAGCTTAGTGTTATTCTTAACCTTAACTTACACTAAATTAGCAAAAGAAAATAAAAAACTAAAGTAAAAAAATTCGGCTAATTGGCTGCACTAATATTAGTTGCACTCAAAAAAAACAAATGCTGTTCCCTCGTCGTTCTCTATTTCTGCTGTGGCAATAGTGGTAGGGAACATTTGGGGCGGAGCACCTCCTTTCAGAATCTTTACTATGTGGGCTTTACTCCTTTCTGTACTTTCAAGTGGAGGATACCGGTAGGTTGTTTGGAGACCCGCCGATATACCTTATGGTCCCGGCTAGCCGTTGCTTGCAAAGAAACCGGGGTTTATCAAAAAAAATAAAAAATTGGAGAGGCTTGGGTGTAGCGGCTCGATCCAAGTCCTCTGCTATTTCGTTCCCAATATGTCCTCTTCTCGAGGTATTTTATTGCCCCCGAATATTTCCTTTCAGTCTACCGAAAAGAAAAATATCTTCTAAAAATGTCTTCCCTTTTGTTTCTGAGTGCCACTGTCTGTTTTCCTTACTTTCCACTATCTGTCGTGCAGGGGTATCGACCGTTCACCTTCGATTTAATCATAAAAGTGACCAACGATCCATGCTACTTCGCCCTTAATTTTTTTTTTTATTTATTTTTTTTTTTTTTTCTCTTTTTCTTCGTCTCTTTGTTTCCCTTCGTTTTCGTTTATTGTCTGGATTTCTTCGTGCAACTATTTCTCTTATTTCTTTTTCTATCTCCCTCTTTGCCATGCCGGTCGTTCTTTGTCATCAAACATATAGCTTTGCAACATTGGAGAATGGAAATTCCCTTATCCAATGTCCTTCGTCAAGATGGTACCCAGTCACAATGGGTATCAATACCTAACTAAATACTTAAATACCTATGTATAACAATTTGACACTTTAATATAAATACATAAATTTGCACAATATAATAACATACCTTACATTACTGTATTTAACCTACGCTATTTCATACAAAATGTATTTATTAATGATGATCATTTTCCTCCTCATCTAATAATGGTTTTCTTCTCTATATTTTGGATGTGTGCCAGAAGGACCGCTAGTGTGGATACCTACATCAAAGAAAAACACAATTTCTTACTTCGCGTTTAAACTCGATACACGGCTGGTGTTTTTTATTTTTTTTTTTTTTTTTTCTCTTTTTTTTAAGTTTTCTTTTCTACGTGAATTTAACGTTTTTGGGCGGAATGCCCTGACAACCAAACTCCAAAGGAAAAGTTGCACGGACGAACCACAGAAATTATTCCCCCAAAGTTTGCGCTGGTCGGAGGTCCATGCCCCTGGTTGTAATCCGCACAACTGGACACCATTCGCTTGTAGCCGCCAATGATTACTTTTCGGCGCGTTTCCACTATGTATGTGGATCTGCGGTTAAGCTTCAACATTTCTCTATTTCACTTATCATTGTTTATGTTTTGTGTTTGCGTTGTGGGCTTGACGATTAGTGTCGCCTTTGGTGACTGGTATCACATTTGGTGACTAGTGTCACCTCAACCAAACTTTTTTTTTGTTATTGTTTGTGTTTACATTTTCTTGTCTCTAAGACCTCGTAACACAATTTGGTTGCACGTTACTTGCCTGTCATTTGAAACTCAACTAACTTTGTGGCAGGTCTTATGCTCAAACATGGTGCCACCTACGACGAAGCGATTGACATTGCAAAAATCTGCAAATCGCTCACCATTGTCATTTCGGTCGCCAATGCGTTTTCCTATTACATGTTCGAGCCATTCGATGTCGTTCCAAATCGCCTAATCGCGTTGGTCACCTAGTTGACTGTAAAAGTTGTCATATTCATCCTGAGACGATCTTTCCGTCGGTGCGTAACAATGAATTATCGTGACGCGTCGTACTCTAGTCCAGAACCGGTCTATCAAAATATTAGACCAGGAGATTAGACCTTTGCGCTTCTTGCGACGGCATAAGTCCCACACCGAATTAGCGTTTGGATCCCGGAGGCTTTCCGGAATAGAGTAGCACGGTGTTACGAGTTAGGGATAGGAACTCTCCTGCATTTAACCATCTTATTTCACGCAATCCCATTATATCCAACTTATGTCGCATGAATTCTCTTTCAAAATGGAGGAATCTGGCTTTCTGAGGTCCTTCACTCAAGGAGCGTAATCACATTCCAGAAACCAATATCAACGAATGATCATTACATATCCGGGACGTAATTTCGGTTTCCTTAGCGAACGATTTCAGTAAAGTAGGGTGCTAATCTAAGTTACCTAGTCTAGATCGGTTAGACCGGTCGCATTTGCAATTTTAGCCTAATGCATAAGGGCTTATACAATTAGTTGTAGGAGCTAAGGCAAGCACTTCATCACGAACCTGATTGTCGCGCTACTGTCTTAATCCAAGTTTTTAGCAGTCGGTCCCGACCCGATCAGTCCCCATGCAGATCCCCGCATTTTATTGGTTTTGTTTTTTTCTTTTTATTACATTATTTTCCGCCAAAGAGTGCTTTACTTCGGTGGGTTCAAGAACCATGAAATTATGTCAAATTCGTGTGCTGAATAACCTCCAATGAATGATGAAAATTCAAGTTGACTGCCAAGGAACTGCTAGACATTTTATTAAATTGTAAGCACTCACAGGACCACGTTGCTTAAAAGAATATTTAAGAAATATACATAACCAATTCAGACTAATCTTTTCATATTTTTACTCTGAAATCAAATATTGTGGTTATTATGTCATAATAAGTTAAAAATATGTACATATATCACAATATTGCTAAATGCAACGTAAATAAAAAAATGTTTAACAGATACGCAGCACAACCTTCTAATCTGCATTGACGTTGGTCACTGACATTTCAGACGCTGGTGCAGAACGAAGACAACAAGAAGATGGAAACCGCTAACACATCCAATTGGTCGAACACCAAGCTGCCAAAAATAAGTTTACCGGTCTTCTGTGGTAGGTACGCGACGTGGCGAGCCTTCCACGATTTTTTCGTTTCTTTAACCCACCGCAACAAGACGCTGTCTGAAATAGAGAAGATACATTATTTGTAGTTAACTGTATCTGACGAAGCTGTGAAGCTTCTGAATCTCCTGGCGATTAACAAAGGAAGCAATACAAAGGCTTGGAGTATTTTCAAAAATATTATTTCTAGTACACACGAATACCTTAAAAAATATTAGAAATCTGGCTCGTTAGTACCATGTTTCCAAATGTTGTGCCCACATACATTGCTGTACCCGCACAAGACGTTTCTTGTGATACTTTAGTCCCCAATTTGGTTACATTAGCGCCGAAGCGTCGATAACCCAGTTCAGCACATGTGCAAACATTGCAACTGACCCACTACGGCGAACACACAAGTGCCGTCACACTAACCCACTCAAGTGCCCGCAAAAAATAAACGATAAGGTCACAGAGTATTCGATATCAAGTGATACGTATTCTTGTAACCACCTGATAGGAAAAGAAAACGAAAGACTTGGAGGAAGAATGGAAAACGATGAAGAGGCAGTCGTTTAGTGAATCACATGAAGGCAATTCGATTAGTATGTAAAAGAACAAACTCACAACCAGAAGTTCGGTAATAAAAGTCAACTAAAAAGTAAACAAGCGTGTTCGTTCATGAAATAAGATTGGGAATAAAAGTCAACTAAAAAAAAATAACCAAACATTTTCATTTATCAAAATCTAAGACAACATTTGGTGCCAGCGGTGGAATTTCTAGGATAAAAGATCTGCCTAGAATCCCGAAAACAATTCAGAAAAAAAAATCCCGAAAAACAATTCTAAATTTTTTTATTTTTTTTTTATTATATCGAAAACAATTCAGTGCCGTGAAGTGCTAATTCAATGCGGTGAAGACTAAATCTTAACACCCCAAAGAGGTAATCCAATTCCTGTGCACGCAAGAAGGAAAGAAGAAATTGCCACGCTGAGGCAATGACAACAGCAGATACAAGATCATCGTCTCATGCTCGTATTTGGTTGTCCCGTGTGGTTCAACGTAGGAGCAAGCTTACTGGAAAAGATTCGGGTGTTTGAGAGGTATGCCTTCATTTATACAGAACACCAGAGTCCCATTACATAAAATTCTATCAAAATGAGGTCCTATACGACAGGACTAACATAATAAGAGTGGATATTTTCGCTATCAAACTGATTCGAAGACACATTGCAAGAGCAATGAGTTCGACGAACAAGTTGATCACCGGGGCTTATTACCCCAATGCGCCTTAACGGCTTTGTTCCCCGAAAGGCATTCCTCTAATTTGATGAAAAGGGTCTGATCCAGGACAGATTGGCAGTGCCGCTAATCTTCTACGTTGCTCGGACAGTTGTCAATAGGCGACTCAACTACGACAGAGGCGTTGCATAGAGCAGTGTGGAGCGTTTTCGGTTAAGTAGGACGGTATCGATATTGAGGACGTACAGGTCAGTATGAACATTTCTGGTGGCTAGCCGAAAGAGATGAAACTCCTTCGTAGTTTCGCCATAATCCAGGGTAGCCTGTTGGAGGTTTAAAGTTGGCTGTTCTTTGCCCATGGCCGACTCACATAGTTTAGGTTTAGTTATTTTTAGGTTCGTCACCAACCCGAAGTCCAGGTCAACATGTACTCAATGTAAGCTACTTTATTTATAAAAAAAAACAAATTGTATATTATAAGTATAATTTATATACCTAGTGTACTCTTTCTCCTCTCGTTATTTATAAAAATCTTGTGTACTCTTCCTTCTCTCGTTATTTTCAAAATTATAAACCACGTTCCCTAAAACTTGTCTACTTTCTCCGCTATTCTGCATTAGCTCATACGATGATATATGTCGGGTATTAACCTAAACATATGCCTAAGAAGCAGTAAAAAGGTGAAAAGACCACTAGCAGAACCCTCAACATTAAAAACAGGGTCCGAAACCACAGCTACAGGTTCATTGCCGGTCGGACACTCTCCATATAAAGACGACCAACAAAAAATTAAGAATAAAGAGCTACCCAATCCCAGTGTCGCTGGTACTCCGCCGCCTATTCTCGGACGTAATTCTCTGGAAAGGTGAACAATCTAAAGCAAGGAGCATAAATGAGTAATCCCAAAATCTAAATCAAGATCGAGAAGTGAATTCTCAAAGCCAAAATCAAAAAAAAATATTCTCAAAATCTCAGAACCTCTCGAAATCTCAGAACTTTTCGGAATTCTAAACACAGAATCAATAAATCGAGGTAAAATATCTCAAAATACTAAATCTAATTCCCAAAACCAAAGCCCGAACTCATACAAAACCAAAGGGATATTGAAAAAATGACTCCCATTCTAAATCTAACGCACACAACTCGTCGAACTCCAAAACAAATCGAGTGTCTAAGATAATTCCTAACGCAAGGTCCTACTCCTAATACCCACACTAGCACTGGTAAGCGTCACAAATCCATCACCAATTTCAGCTCTGTTAAAAGAACCTCGAACTTCAAAAGTCAGATCAGAATATCGTAAAAGAAGTTCAAATCTCAGAGTGTCCTAATGCTTCTAAATATAGCGTGGTTAAATTAAAGACACTAAACAATGATGAATGGGTAAATACGGACACCATTACCACATTAACATGACACAAGGTACTATTAAGCTAAATCTTGAATTCATACGTGAAAATATCACTCACACATTCCACATAATTCCAAATAACTTCCCAATAACAGAAAATTCAACACAATAGTGGACTACAAGTACAACACGTTCAAATATCAATATAAAAATAGACACTACATAGTAGACTTCTGCTACGAGCACAGACCATTGACAATCCCTGTGAGATCTGAAAAATTCATAAAATATGGACCAGTTTCCGAAAACTCGGACCAAATCTATTTCACTAGAGAAATTTTAATATGAGTATGCATTTCAACAGCAATAACCACACCGGCAGATGAGTACGTACACATATAAGTACTAAACACAAACAATGAAAAAGCGAATATCGAAAACTTACTCCTCAAATCCAAAAGTGTGAGCAACTACGAAGTGTACAACTTGAGGTCAACAATGATCAACCAAGTAGTAGAAGAAAGTCTGACGAAATTGGAGTCAGAATTAAAACTAGAACATTTAAACAAAGAAGAAAAGAAGTCAATAGGAACAATATGTAGGGATTACAATCATCTATTTTGTATAAAAGGCGATCAACTAACGCCCATTTCCGAAATAAAACATTCCATCAGAACCAATTCAAATGTACCCCCAGTCAATATTCGCCCTTACCGATTACCTGAAATACACAAACAAGAAATTAAAAGTCAAGTAGACAAGATGCTCCAAGACAACATAACTAGTCTTCCCCAAGAAAGGAGATCAAAAATGGAGAGCAGTAATAGACTATAGGAAATGAAGCCACAATTCCAGACGCATATCCAATCCCCACCATAGAAGACATTCTCGGGCAACTCGGAGACTTTAAATACTTTTCAACATTGGATCTAGCGAACGGTTTGCACCAAATAGAAGTTACTGAAGAGGATAGGGAAAAAACCGCGTTTAGCGCATCCAATGGTCATTTTGAGTTTAAACGAATGCCGTTTGGTTTCTGCAACGCCCCACCAACATTCCAGAGATTCATGAATATAGTACTCATTCAAATGAATCTTTTAGAAAATTAAAAGAAGCCATAACGAAACCAAATATATTAATCTATCCTTTAATAACACATTCTTCATAACTACTGACGCCAGTAACGGAGACATCGGAGCAGTAATTTCGCAAAGAGACCAAGACACAAACGATTTGCCTATAGCATACTCTAATAGAATATTAAATAAAGCAGATACGAATTATTCTACCATTGAAAAGGAAGCTCCAGCAGTCGTTTGGGTGGCGACGCACTTTCGACCACATGTCTACGGTCGACGTTTTGAAGTCATTACCAACCATAAGCCGCTTGTATGCATGTTTAATTTTGGTTTGATTTACAGAATAAAGGACTGGAAAACTGCCAGAAGAAAATATTTTTTTTAAAGGTTCAATCTATTATTTTATAACTGGCGCCCGAGCAGGGACTGCGTCGTTTCACTGACTCGAGGAAATTGTGCGTAAAACTAAATAACCAAATTAGTTGCAAATAAATAAACGTGTGTGAAACTAAATAACCAAAGTAGTTCGCAAACAAATAAATGCGTGTGAAACTAAAATAACCAAATTAGTTGCAAATAAATAAACGTGTGCGAAACTAAATAACCAAATTAGTTCGGAAACAAAAAACGCGAAATTAGCTTGCAAGAATCCTCGTTAAATTAACGCGTGTGAGACTAAATAACCAAATTAATACGCGCGAACAATTAAAAAGTGGACACCAAGCCATATAGAGACAGTGTTGTGAAAGGGAAAAGAGGCCCCTAAGTAGCCCCGTAAAACAAGGACAAAAAGGAGTCCAGATTTCCGGACAGCCGCCCTATCCGACGATCAGCAGTTCCTGAAACCCTACCCAAATCGTTATGGAAATAAGAACCGAACCATTAATATTTTTGTAAGTCATATATTATTTTTTTTTTATTGTTCAAACTCAAACTTAAGACTCACTTTTTCATTGTTCAAATTCAAAACCTATAAAACCAATATACTATTAAAATCACTGTTTAAATTCAAATTTATAAAGCTAAGACTCACCTTTCATACAAATTTCTTAAAGACAATCATTGTTCAAATTCAGAACATGTAAGAACAAGACACTCCATTCTCTTAATTATTGTTCAATCCCAATTTAGATTTAATATCGATAAGTAATTAACTAAGACCCAGTTTTTCTTACCACTGCCTCAATTTTAATCTCGATTCCGAAGATACTAAGATCGAAATGTCGAACCCAAGTAATCTAATAAGACCTGCTCGCTTGGAAATACCGGCAGAAAATGCCGCTGCTCCCCCCGCTCCCCCCATTCAGAACCAAGTTAATGACGAAATGATACAGCTCATAACAAATCTAGTGGCACAAACACTACAGATCCAAGGACGTCAGCTATTCAATTCAATTATGAATCCCGCTTCAGACATAAACAACGGCATCGACCAACCAATTAACGTAACTAACGATAGAAACCTGTCTGACATGGACAAAATACCGGACGTAGTAAAAAGCCTTCGGGACTTTTCCGGAGAAGCCCAGGAATTCAACTCCTGGAAAAAGAGTGTGGAGCGCATTCTCAAAATCTACGAACATTTGAAAGGCACTCCTAAATATTACGGGATACTGTCCGTCATTAGGAATAAAATAACAGGTCATGCAGACATAGCCTTAGAATCCTATAACACCCCCTTAAGTTGGGATAAGATATCCAAATGCTTAACCCTACACTACGCGGACAAGAGGGACCTAGGCACCCTTGAATATCAGATGACCACTCTTGTACAGGGTAACAGCTCGATACCCGAATTCTATCAAACGGTCTATCACCATTCATCTTTAATTTTAAATAAGTTAGGTTCCCTAGAAATGAGTCAAGAATCATTAAACAACATGACTCAACGCTACCGCGACAAGGCACTCGATACCTTCGTGAGAGGTTTGAAGGGTAACCTTCCTAGATTGCTTAGCATAAGGGAACCTGCAGACCTACCTCAGGCTCTGCACTTATGTCTTAAACTTCAAAATGTGGACTTTCGGGCCCAACATGCCCATAATTCTCAATCTGGTGTTCGCAGAACTTTCCAACAAATACCACCACCGGTTCCTCCCAGAAGAAATGCTTTATCCAACCCAATGCCTATTCCTGCTCCCAGACGCGACTTTTACCCACAGTTACTCCACAACCCACGTAACCCTCAACCGCCTCAATTCCATAGAGAGCCACAAGCTCAACCAAGATTCCAGTTTCAACACCAACGGCCACCACCAAACCAACGCCCCCTTCCTCCTAAGCCGATGGACATCGATTACTCCATAAAATCTGGAAATGTCAATTATCAAAATAGACCTCGCAATCAACAGTTTGCCCAAAAACGTCAACATTCGCAACAAGTTCATCACCCGCAAAAATTACAACGAGTATACCACACTGAAGAATCCAACCTGGAAGAGAAGGAACTAGAGGAATACGAAACCACTATAAGCCAGGAAGACGACAATTACGAACAAACACTTGCAGAATATAACACTGACACAGATGAAGACCACTACCTTGACCAATCACAACAACTAGACGACATTTATTTTTTAGATTGAAGCGCTCTTCGCTTCCGTACTTCGAACATGTCGCGAAGAGTGGACAGACGCTTAAATTTCTTATTGACACGGGGTCAAGTAAAAATTATATTCAACCCCGTCACATCCGAAACCCTCTTCCGAATGAAAGAAGCTTTTATGCCAATTCAGTCGGAGGAAATATAAAAATCACTCATCATTGTTTTATTCAACTCCTAGACCCCAGCATAGAAAAATTACAACTCTTTATACTCCCCAACCTTATCTCATTTGATGGTATAATTGGTAATGACACGTTGAGGAAATTAAACGCTGTCATTCACACCAAAGAAAATCATATGATAATTCACCCCAACATTTTCATACCTCTCAAACAACATATAACAGAAACTGTCAATAATGTAAACATTAAAACCCCCCATTTAAGCGAAGAAGAATCTGCTAAACTTACCAACACTATCAATTCTTACACTAAACTCTTTTCTGACCCAGACGAGAAACTGACGTATACGACAATTGTTAAAGGTGAAATCCGAACCACAACTAGTCAACCAGTCTATTCAAAATCGTACCCGTATCCAAGAGCACTTAAGGAAGAGGTGGAGAAACAAATAGCCAGCCTGCTGGAAGATGGTATTATCCGACCATCCAAGTCACCTTACAACTTCCCGGTATGGATCGTCCCCAAGAAAATGGACGCCTCCGGAGAGAGAAAGTATCGCATGGTTATCGACTATCGGAAACTGAATTCGGTCACCATTGCGGATAGGTACCCTATGCCAGAGATCAATGAAGTTCTCGCTAATCTCGGTAACAATAAGTGGTTCACGATAATAGATCTCAAGAGCGGTTTCCACCAGATTAAACTTAGAGAGTCTGATATTGAAAAAAACGGCTTTCTCCGTTAATAACGGGAAGTTCGAATTCACCAGACTTCCCTTTGGTTTAAAAAATGCTCCAGCGGTATTTCAAAGAGCTCTTGACGACATCTTAAGAGAACATATTGGTAAACGGTGTTATGTTTACATTGATGACATTGTCATCTTCGGCAAAGATAAAACCGAACATCTCAATAACCTTGAAGCCGTGTTTGATACCTTAGAGGGTGCCAACATGAAGATCCAGCTAGATAAATGCGAATTTTTTCAAAAAGAAGTAGAATTCCTAGGATTCGTTATCGGTACAGATGGAATTAAGACCAACCCCAAAAACGTTCAGGCCATTGCTGAACTACCAGTTCCTAAAACTCTTAAAGACTTGCGGTCATTCTTAGGAATGTCAGGATATTATCGCCGTTTTATCATGGACTACGCCAAGATAGCGAAACCCCTGACATCCCTTTTGAGAGGGGAAGACGGACGCGTGTCCAAGCAACTCTCTAAGAATAAAGCAATTGAACTAGACACAAAAGCCATAAACTCTTTTCAGAAAATCAAACAATCTTTAGTTTCAAAAGAAGTTATTCTTACTTTCGACAAAGACTTTGAACTTACGACAGACGCTTCCGACTATGCGATCGGTGCTGTACTATTTCAGGACAGCAAACTAATCACATTTTTATCAAGGACATTAAACAAAACAGAGGAGAGTTACGCCACTAACGAGAAGGAGATGCTTGCCATCATCTGGGCTCTCAACTCGCTTAGGAATTTCCTTTACGGATCGAAGAAAGTGAAAATCTATACGGACCATCAGCCATTGACGTATGCGCTGAGTCATAAGAACACAAACCACAAGATGAAGCGGTGGAAGGCCATCCTGGAGGAATACAACTATGAGTTGACGTACAAACCAGGGAGGTCAAATGTAGTTGCCGACGCTTTATCACGACTTCGAAAAGAAACACAAATAAATTCAATGACAATGACACAGCACAGTGATGACAGTTCATCACATAATTTGATACCAACAGTAGAAACACCCATTAACGTTTTCCGCAATCAACTGATCCTCAAAATCGGAAATGAGACGAATCACCAATTCCTTATTCCATTCCCAACCTATGATAGGCATATTTTCATTCAGCCCAGCTATACTGACACCGACATCATCAATATATTCAAAAAATTCCTTAACCCCAGTACAATAAACGGGTTACTCACAAAAGAAGAAGTTATGGGACGAATACAGAACATTTATCCATTACATTTCGCAAATTACAAAGTTAGGTTTACCCAGACAATGGTTGAAGACATTACGAACGAAACTGAGCAAGAGGACAAAATTCTAAAAATTCATCGAAGAGCACATCGAAATCCAGAGGAAAACCGCAAGCAACTGCTTGAAAACTTTTACTTCCCACGCATGGCAGCAAAGATTAAAAGATTAGTCAAAAATTGCCACACATGCAAAACAAACAAGTACGAACGACACCCAAACAAACCCATCCTTGAACCAACTCCTATCCCAACCTATCCTGGCCACACTGTGCACTTTGACATTTTTTCAACGGAAAAAATATTAGTGTTAACTGCCATATGCAAACTTACTAAATTTGCTAAAACTAAAATAATCCAATCGAGAGCTATAACAGACATCAGGCAACCACTTCGAGAAATGCTGTTCTCATTTTGCATTCCTGAAAATGTAGTCATTGACAACGAAAAAGCTTTAAATTCTGCATCAATTACTTCCATGATGGAGGATGAATTAGGAATACGCATTTATAAAACACCACCATACAAAAGTGAGGTAAATGGACAGATTGAGCGCTTTCATTCGACTCTTTCTGAAATCATGCGATGCCTTAAAGCCGAACAGACCCCTCGCTCCTTTGAAGAACTGCTCGAAAGAGCAACAAACGAATATAATTTCACAGTCCATTCCACAACTGGTAAAAAACCAGTTGAGCTTTTCCTTGGCCGAAGCCCTAGAATAACCCCTGAAGAATTCGAAAAAACCCGCCAACAAAACATCGAAAAGATTACACAGAAACAACGAAAAGATATTGAATACCATAATAAAAAACGTCAACCAAGTAAGACTTATAATCCAGGAGATGTAATTTTCGTTAAGCACAATAAGAGACTAGGGTCAAAATTAACATTCCGATACAAAAAAGAAATAGTTAAAGAAGACAAGAACACGACGGTAATAACAGAATCAGGGAAAACCGTTCATAAAAGCAATATACGAAATTGACCGACACTTCTACCCCTTTTTATTTCAGACTTGCGCTATATGTCGTAACAGGAGAAATTCAAATTTTAGATTTCTCGAATTCTCAGTTTGTTTCACTGCACACCGGACAAGTAAAAATACAGAACGGAAACTTTAAGCTGATCCACGAAATTGACCTTGACCAGTACGACCAATTTGTGACCAACATTGCCCCGACGCTTGAACTAAACTCAACAAAAAACGATCCCCTATTTCCCTACCTATCCCATGAATACCAACAAATTCAAACCCTGATCCATAACCTTAAGCAAAAAAAAGTGAAAAGGTCCTTAGATTTCATAGGTTCAACGTGGAAGTGGATTGCCGGTAATCCGGACCACGACGACTTTATAACAATAAAACGGAAAATGAACAATTTACTTGTTAACTCTAATAATCAAGTTATAATAAATAAATTACACAATGAAAGACTTAATAATTTAACCAAAATCACGAATGAAATCGAAGCAATGTTAAGAGAGAACAAATACATCAACAAAGAAATTGTATCCGAGACTCAATATAAATTGAAAATTGTAAAAGAAGAATTACAAAACATTAATTTAGCAATTCATTGGGCAAAATTAGGAATTGTCAATTCACTCGTTTTATCGAAAGAAGAAATAAGCCTAGCCATTAACACATTGAATGTAGAAAATGTTCCGTTTTCCAGTATAGAAGAAGCTCTAAACTTTGCTGAAATCAAAATAATAACCAATTCAATTTCTATTTTGTACATTGTTAATATTCCAATAACTGATTGGTACATTTACGATAAAATTTTACTTAAGCCTGTCAAAAAGAAAGGCATAGCAATAGAAATAAATCACAAAGAAGTTGTAAGAAATAGAGAAGACATTTTTGGACTAGTTAACGAATGTAAATCGATTAATTATATCTCAATTTGTAATAAAAATAACCTTGTAGATCTTATAAACTCCACATGCATCCCAAATTTATTAAATAGCAAAATAGCCACATGTAACTTAATGAACAGTCAGCACATCCCTATGATTGACGAAATAACACCTGGAATAATACTGCTGAATGACTTCAACGGGACCTTCGAAGCTGAAGCCACACTACGGAATCTTACTGGTACCTTTCTCATCAAGTATCAAAAAACCAATATCACCATCAACAATAGAATATTCGTTGCGCAAGAAGCATCCACACACACCATCCTCCCAGCGATCTTACAGCAAACTCCAAAGGAAAATACGTTCCACAGACTACTATCCCTCGAGATGATGGGCGAGATGCACATCAACAACACAAAAGAGATTCAGCTACTCCAATTTGAAAGTGAATCACAAACAATCATCAGCTATGGGACAATCACCTTCATTGGCATCTTCCTCGCAATCATAGCAGCTCGTAAAATCTTGACCAAACGGGGAAACACGAAAATAATTATTCAGCAACCAGAGATGACAACCATTGAAATCCCTCCGCCTATCGAAGACGTACCAAAAGCAGATGACTCCACTACTGCACGAACTAAGTTCAATGACATTCCTTACTTCTAAGCGATTGAGGACTATCGCATTTAAAGGGGGAAGAGTTACGCGAAACAAATTAACTTTCAGCAAGTGCACCAGGCAGTCGTTCACACGACCTAATTTCCGCCCAGACAAAATACCTGGAAATCATTGCGATCGGCAACGGAAAGCAATTCGTGGAAATCGTCAACTGAACTTACAGCCGCAGTCAATATTCCGCTGACATAGAATTAGATAATCAATAAATGCATGTGAAGTTCTAGTATAGGTTTAGTCTTAAGTTTGATTTACAGAATAAAGGACTGGAAAACTGCCAGAAGAAAATATTTTTTTTAAAGGTTCAATCTATTATTTTATAACTTGTACAACGATTGTATCGTGTATTTTCTACTTACGAGGAGATTATAAATTTAAAGAAAATTAACACAAAATTTCTGTCATCTTTACAAGAGCTGAGAGAGGAAAATGTTGTACTGAGGCGAAAGGTAATCGGTTTGGAAAAAAACTGAACTGGAGGGAGCAAAAACTTCGAGAGACTGCAATTGAAGTTGTGGGTATTCCCCATATAAACAGCAACAACGCAACTGCGTGTGTGCAAAAACTTTTTAATGAAGCTTTGGACGTGAATGTCTCCACCGAGGAAAAAAAATATACATAAAAACTACAAAGAAATCAAACAAGAATTCCAACGGAAATATTGTTTATGTTCAATTCTCTTCGCGTGCAGTCAAAGAGATGTTAATGACGAGGAAAAAACAGAGAAGGAGAAATTAAATGCTTGATTATTTGCTGGTAGTAATAACAGTAGAATTTATATAAATAATTCATTGACCAGATACAATAGAGCATTACAAATTTACATAGCTGCAAAAAAAAAAAAAAATAGAGCATAAATTCAAGTATTTGTGGTTTAAAAATGGTCAATTAATGCTAAGAAAAGTTGAATACGGTGAGGTTTTGATTATAAGATCATTCGAAGATTTAAAAAATATAAATAATTTAAATTAGTTTTAAGAATATGCTAAATACAGTAAATAATCTTGATCTTATAAACAACAATCTCACCGTACCAACCATTCAAAATAACAGATATAATTTTCCAAACTAATTTTAATAATCTTAATTCTATTTGTATTGTTCACCAAAATATACGTAGTTTGCGGCGTAATTTCGATATTCTGTCTTGTAACCTTGAAACCTTTACATGTATGCCCGACTTTATTTTCGTGTCTGAAATATGGATGTTTTCTTATGAAGTTGGAAATTACAATTTGCCAAACTACACATTTTATGCTGACGAGTGTCCTAATGATTCGTATTCTTCAGGTGGAGTTGGTGTCTTTGTACGTGATGTTTATGAGTGCGATTTCAATAGTTTTAGTCTGACCTCTGCAGATATTATTAAAATTTCAGTTTGCTTATGTAACGTAAAATACAACTGTTTTGCGTTTATAGATTTCACTCAAAATCAATTCAAGAGTTTACTGAAGAATTTTCTGTTTTTCTAAATAATGAGCGCGCACTTAATCTTTTGATTTTGGGTGACATGAATATAGATCTCTTAGCCTCAAGTAATGCCTTGGATTTATACAATGTAATGTTGTCTCAAAATGGGTTTACATCCCTTGTTAACGAACCTACAAGACCTGTTGCAGGTACCTGCCTTGACCACGTTTTTTGTCGTTTCTCAAGTTTATCTCAGGACGATTGTCAAGGTATTGTCTTTGATCTGGGTATTACAAATCATAGCATGACGAGTATACTTTTAAAAAGCAATTCGTGGAAATCGTCAACTGAACTTACAGCCGCAGTCAATATTCCGCTGACATAGAATTAGATAATCAATAAATGCATGTGAAGTTCTAGTATAGGTTTAGTCTTAAGTTTGATTTACAGAATAAAGGACTGGAAAACTGCCAGAAGAAAATATTTTTTTTAAAGGTTCAATCTATTATTTTATAACTTGTACAACGATTGTATCGTGTATTTTCTACTTACGAGGAGATTATAAATTTAAAGAAAATTAACACAAAATTTCTGTCATCTTTACAAGAGCTGAGAGAGGAAAATGTTGTACTGAGGCGAAAGGTAATCGGTTTGGAAAAAAACTGAACTGGAGGGAGCAAAAACTTCGAGAGACTGCAATTGAAGTTGTGGGTATTCCCCATATAAACAGCAACAACGCAACTGCGTGTGTGCAAAAACTTTTTAATGAAGCTTTGGACGTGAATGTCTCCACCGAGGAAAAAAAATATACATAAAAACTACAAAGAAATCAAACAAGAATTCCAACGGAAATATTGTTTATGTTCAATTCTCTTCGCGTGCAGTCAAAGAGATGTTAATGACGAGGAAAAAACAGAGAAGGAGAAATTAAATGCTTGATTATTTGCTGGTAGTAATAACAGTAGAATTTATATAAATAATTCATTGACCAGATACAATAGAGCATTACAAATTTATATAGCTGCAAAAAAAAAAAAATAGAGCATAAATTCAAGTATTTGTGGTTTAAAAATGGTCAATTAATGCTAAGAAAAGTTGAATACGGTGAGGTTTTGATTATAAGATCATTCGAAGATTTAAAAAATATAAATAATTTAAATTAGTTTTAAGAATATGCTAAATACAGTAAATAATCTTGATCTTATAAACAACAATCTCACCGTACCAACCATTCAAAATAACAGATATAATTTTCCAAACTAATTTTAATAATCTTAATTCTATTTGTATTGTTCACCAAAATATACGTAGTTTGCGGCGTAATTTCGATATTCTGTCTTGTAACCTTGAAACCTTAACATGTATGCCCGACTTTATTTTCGTGTCTGAAATATGGATGTTTTCTTATGAAGTTGGAAATTACAATTTGCCAAACTACACATTTTATGCTGACGAGTGTCCTAATGATTCGTATTCTTCAGGTGGAGTTGGTGTCTTTGTACGTGATGTTTATGAGTGCGATTTCAATAGTTTTAGTCTGACCTCTGCAGATATTATTAAAATTTCAGTTTGCTTATGTAACGTAAAATACAACTGTTTTGCGTTTATAGATTTCACTCAAAATCAATTCAAGAGTTTACTGAAGAATTTTCTGTTTTTCTAAATAATGAGCGCGCACTTAATCTTTTGATTTTGGGTGACATGAATATAGATCTCTTAGCCTCAAGTAATGCCTTGGATTTATACAATGTAATGTTGTCTCAAAATGGGTTTACATCCCTTGTTAACGAACCTACAAGACCTGTTGCAGGTACCTGCCTTGACCACGTTTTTTGTCGTTTCTCAAGTTTATCTCAGGACGATTGTCAAGGTATTGTCTTTGATCTGGGTATTACAAATCATAGCATGACGAGTATACTTTTAAAAACTTTAAAAAACACATTGCAAAATAAATCTGTATTTGATCACCGGGCGACTAAAATTGATTTTTTCTTATTAAATCGTGAACTACTTTATGCTGATTGGGAAGAAATATACGCTGAGGAAAACCCCTCCAGGGCGTATCTCTTATTTTCTGAAAAGTTTAAAAGTTATATCAACCTATACTATCCATAAGAACATAAAATCAAAATTAAAACCATGGATAAATAATCGACTTCTCAAAACAATTAATGTGAAGAACAAATTGCGTAATAAATGTCACAAGCATCCGCAAAATAGTAATTTAATATTACGTTTCAAAAAAATGTGTAAAGTAGTTAACAATGAGATCAAATTTTGTAGTGATAATTATTACCATAATAAAATAAGAAGTTCAGTAGGCAATTCCAGAAAGGAGTGGGAAGTTATTAACAACATGTTAAATAGAAAAATTAAAAACAATTCTAAAAATATATCACTTGTAGTAGATAGTAAAGATGTTATAGATCCGGTAGAAATAGCTAATCTTTTCAATTAACACTTCGCAACAGTTGGTAAAAATACACCTACTTGTAGTTGTATCTTGGTGTTTTAAGCAGAGCCTTTTAGGAATAGCTTTTATTTCGAATCCATTTCTGGTAAGGATGGTATTTCGAACATTGTGTTAAGAAAACCGCTTTGAATCTACTTGACGTTCTAGCACACATTTTAAATTTGAGTGTTCTTTCAGGCATCTTCCCAGATGATCTGAAAAGTGCTGTTGTTATACCTCTCCTTAAAAAGGCTACAGAAAAGATCGAAATATTTATAGATCTATCTCATTATTACCCACAATAGCAAAAGTCTTTGAAAAAATCATTAAAACCAGGATTTTGCAATTTTTGTTAAATCAAGATTTTTTTAGTCCCCTATAATATGGTTTTCGATCAGGATTATCAACAGAATATGCTCTGTCGAATTTTTGTTCCTATATACAAAGAGGTCTTGATGAGAAAAAATGTTGCAGTGCGCTTTTCGTTGACATAACCAAAGCGTTCGATATGATATTATAACCACAGCATTCTTTTAAAAAAAACTGTACAACTCTGGTTTTCGAGGTTGTATTTATAATTGGTTTGTTTGTTATCTCAGTAATCGAACCCCAAAAGTTAAAGTGAATTATGTTCTAAGCGACTCGAAGGTTATTAATTTGGGTGTACCTCAGGGATCAGTGCTTGGTGTTATTCTCTTTTTAATATACATTAATTCTCTTTTTGAACAATCATTTGTTGGGAATGTTAAGGCCTTCGCAGATGATCTCGCAATTGGATATGTTTCTGAGAATCCGTTAAATTTAGTTTCAGACATGAATTATGATGTCCATAGCGAAAATTGCTTATAATAGTATACTTAGTCTTGAGTTCTCAGAAACTTTTTAATACAAATGCGGCATGTACGGAAAATTGCTTTGAAATTAAACAGGTTAAATGCTTCAAATATTTAGGAGTAACAATTGATCAACAACTTAAATGAACCGAACATATTTCGAATCTTAAACAGTATTTTCTTTCAACAATTCGGTGTCTATACAGTCTGAGAAAATTTCGTTCTGGCGCTTTATTAAGATCTGTATACTACGGGACATTTAATTCGAGGTTAGAATATGGTATATGTTGTTGGGGGGTGCTTACCATAATAGATTGCAAAAATTACTTGCCCTGCAGAAGTGTGCCGTAAGAAATATTTGCAATTCTTCTCGTTTTGCTCATTCAGTGGAATTTATTCGTAAATCACAAATTTTGCCTGTACGACACCTTTTTTTTACTATAAAACTAAGATTTAAAGCTAAGGAGAATGCTGAAGGGGTTTTTTTTTGAGGCAGGGAGTGCTGAGGTTAAAATCAAACTGGGTGAGGTTTGAGTTCACTTTTCGCAGCGTACGGGAAATTGGTTCATTAGATGCATATGAAGTGCGGTGAGACGGTAGATAAAAAAGACGAGGGCGTCGTAAATTTCGTGAATTGGTATTGAAGAAAATTGAATTATAAAGAGATGCGCAATCGACAGAGCCTGAAAGAAGTTGATGAATGAAAAGAATGTCGGCAACATCTCTGCGTTTCTCTAGAGTACTCAGGTTGATGAGGTTGAGGCGGTCTTGATAGGGAGGCAAGATAAATGGGTCGTTCCAAGGAAGACCCCGAAGGGCAAATCGAAGAAATCGACGGTAAACATTCTCGATTCTGGTCACATGACTTGCTGAAAGGGTGACCACGCTTGACTGGCGTATTCAAGGAGGGGGCGCACATAGGTAATGTAGAAGGATTTGGTCACGTAAGGGTCAGAGAATTCTTTGGACCATCGTTTGACAAAGCCAAGGGATGAGTTAGCTTTACGAATTATCTCATCAATATGTGAACGGAAATTTAGTTCCCTATCGTACAATATTCCCAGATCACGGAGGGATTGAACGATGGATATAGGTTGACCATGGAGAAGGTAAAGGCTGGCGGAGGACACGTGGTGCTTACGTGATAAGGTAATGGATTGACATTTGGCGATATTGAGCTCTAAGCGATTTTGTAGGCACCAGTTCGAAAAACTATCAAAGTCTTGTTGAAGAAGACAGTAGTCATGTGGTGAAGAGATGGTTTTGAAAAATTTAGTATCATCAGCGTACAAATAGAGGGAAGAATGAAGAGAAGGGGACCTAGATGGCTGCCTTGCGGAACACCAGAGGTGGCCAAGAAGGGAGTCGATAAGATGGATCTGAAGCGAACTCTGCAAGAACGGTTTTCCAGGTAAAAAGATATCCATTTTAACAATATGGGTTGGAAACCCAGGGCAGACAATTTGAAGAGGATTAAGTTATGAGATATCTTATCAAAAGCCTTACTAAACTTCTTTGCAATTCTCTAAGGCAGACAGGGCAAAGGACACGAATTCGACTAAGTTAGTGGTAGTTGATCTACCTTTCAGAAAGCCGTTTTGGGGCGGTTTCCATATTTACGTTTCGGACTACATTCTATAGAAACTCCTACTCTGTAATATCATGCAAGTTATTTAATAAACTTCTTACTCTAAACCGTCTCTGTTTTTAAAAAGGATTAAGTCGTGGCTTTTTGCGTTTGATATGAATAAAATATTGTTGCACAACTTTACTTAATATTAGATTTGTTTTGCTCTCCGGCTGTTAATTAATTAATAATTCATCTCCTATAATTGTTTTGTTTACCTATTGTAAAACCCTATTTTTTCTTTTAGTCACCCCACTATGTAATTGCTAAATTCAATGTGGCATTTGCAATAAAAGTGCCACTAACTATTCTCATAAATTTAAAAAAACTGTTAATATAGATGTAAGTTGAATGTATCCTGTAAATGAGAATAGTGAATAAACGTACATACATACATACATTAGCGAAAACCAATTAAAAGCTAAGGAAATATCGAAGGACTACTACGACCGAAATTCAAATCAAATCAGTCATAAAGTAGGCGAGAAGGTACTCGCACTATTGGAGTCCAAAAATCGGTCGAACAAGAAACTAACTCCAATTTACGAAGGACCGATTGAAATCGTAGAAATCTTATCTCAAATAAACTCCAAAGTCAAAATAGGCAGGAAAGGAAAGGTAGTATAATATATATGTATGTAAAATATATTGTAGTAATCAAATTTTCTCACGTAATTTTTGTAATAAGGGTGGTCACAGCCTAACCTTAATACTAATTGACCTTAAATTTGAAACAAAATTAACTAATTAATTATAAGTTTAACAAAACAATAAAAAAACAATGGACTAAGGCACTAAATCACTGTGTGTCTGCTGTGTCTATCTAAACAAGATTTTCATCTGAAGCACTTACTGTGTACTACTGTTCTATAATACAAAAAAACAAATTAAAACAAAAAAATATCTCATGTAAAACAAAGAAATTTTATCGTCTCTATCCATTATCACCCCTTGTGACCTGAACCACAAATAATTTCCCGACATCTCTAAATTTGCAATAATGGAATGGGGTTTGTGTACCCGTGGGAATGAGGAAGATGCACGCAATTTCCATCCTCATGTCAACACAATTGTTGACATTTTCATTTTAATTCTGCGAGGCGAATCGCTGTTTTTATTTCTTTGTTATTGTTTTTTTTTTTATGTTTTATAAAAAAAAAAATTAAAAAAATCCCACAAGGATAGCAACACTAAAGATCGTTGGGAATACTGTCTGCGGGAGGATACCGCAGGGAAGTTCTAGATTACAGGTACACATGTTGATTTTTTTTTTCGTTGCGGCTTGGCACAAGAAAGGCCTTCGTAACGAATAATAGGTAAATCACAAAAAAAAAAATTTGTTTATTTTTTTTAAGGAAATTTTCAAATCCCGGAGCACTCAGACTCTCTTTTATGCTCGGGTGGCTGTGGTTACTATTCCCCGTCTGGACTTGAACCTACATAGTTCGGGTAACAAGCGAACACACTACCTACTACACCATGGCCACCCACTAAATAAATAACAACTAACTAATCTATAGTCTCTCTGAGTTTACTTAGTTACCCTAGCAGCTAAAGCCATCAGGGCATGCATCAACGTCGGTAAAAAGCGGAAGTCACCGCACATGGCTATCGGCAGATACCTGGAGACGTATAGATGAGCAATCATGGCTCGGATTGCAGCGGAAGTGCAGCCCAATATCGCGTAAAAAAGAAGGAAGTGAAGCATAGAGTGAGACGTGACAACCGTCAGTATATCGACACACTTGCCTCAAGGGCTGAAGAAGCAGCAAGCAGGTGTTGCAGTAGAACTCCAAAAAACACCCATTGAAGAGTTTAGGTGGTACACTTCTGATTCCAGGTAAGGATCAGCTCACTAGATGGAGAGAACCCTTCGCTACAGACCTCTACCACTTAGACGATGGTGATATGATCTCAAACTCTAATGAGTCTTCCGAAGCAATAAATTCCCGAACTCGCACCGGACCTATAAGTAAAACCGAAATAACAACAGCAGTCAAGTCCCTCTAGAGAAATAAACCGGTGAGAATTGATGGCATCCCTGCCATACTATTGCAGGCGGCGCCAAATATTGTACATTGGCAGAACTGCTACACCCGCTCATACAGAGAGCGTAGGAAAATGAACACTTTCCTCAGGAATGGAAAATAGGGATGATCATCAAGCTGCCGAAAAGTGAAATCTGATAGATTGTAGAAACTGGAGGGGTATATGCGTTCTCCACGTAGGCCGTAGCCGAGATAACAGCAAGAATCATATTAGAACTAATTAAAGAACATTTGGAACAACATAAACAACTTACAGATCGTAATAGAGCAATGCGTCGAATATAGGGCTCCACTACATCTACTGTTTACCTACTGCGAGAAGGCTTTCTATAGCTTGAATCGAGAGGATAACTGATTGGTCTTGCACAGGATAAGCTCCCCAGAAAAACGCATAGCTTTTTCAAGACTGCATACGAGGGTAGGAAGTGTCATGTCTTATATAATCATCACCAGGTTCCATTCGAAAGAATAGCTCTTTATATAGTGGGACCACTCCCGATCATAGAAGATCATAATAAATACATACTCACATTTCAAGATGATCTTACTAAATTCGTCCACGCAGTCGCAATACCAAACCAAGAAGCTCAAACAGTGTCAGAGTCATTAGTAAAGAAAATTATTTGTACTTATGATATACCTCAAACAATACTCACGGTCCAAGGAACAAATTTTACTAGTGAATTATTCAAAAATGACTGTAAAATCCTAAAAATTAAAAAGATTCAAAGCAACCCGTACCATCCACAATCAAATGGTGCACTTAAAAGGACACACCAAACTTTAGGTGACTCTTTGAGGAATTGTGCAAGCAACTTCAAAACTATCTGGGATAGAAATATAGAGTATGCAATTTTTTGCTATATTACAACAGAACACACAAGCACTAACTATAGCCCTTACGAAGCTCTCTTTGGATTTAAACCCCCAGTTCCCTCTGTTCTAACTAGACAAATGCAACCTGTGTATAATTACGACGACTGCATTACGAATATCAAAACCAGGTTACAAGCAGGTTACAAAATCATTCATTATAAGTCTTTGACCTTTGTCGAGAGCGGACGTGTTTTTCCTAAGTCGTGGGGTGCGAACTTTTGTTTAAATTTAAAGCTGTTCTCAGTAAATTACATAAAACATAATAAATTGTTTAGTCTGCGAAGAAAATATAGATAGGAGTAATAAATCCAAAATTACTTCTGCGGATTGTTCTCATATTTTCCACTGTTCTTGTGTGAATATTGAAACTTCAGACGTTGAATACATGAACACAAATAACCTTAAATATCGGTGTGACATGTGCAGTGCTCTTCAACAACAAATTACGCTGCCGACTAATACAGTTGCTTCAGAACAACACCAACCAAATAGAGAACACTAAAAATCCGGGAAACAACTCAAACCAATGGACAAGCGACACAGTTCAACAAAGCAACTGCCACAAAAAAGCAAACAACTATCGTTACCACCTCGAACCGTAAAATTGTGTTCGAAAGAAACGCAACGGCCGGTTGAACCTACATCAAACCAATCGCGCCACAAGCACAGCATTCCGATTCGATCACTCTTCAATTACTCTACAGTAGGAAATACACGATACAATCGTTGTACGGCTGTACAACCTAGGTACCGACCTAGGTTGGTACAATATCGGTACAGCCGTTGTATGTAGCACACACACTATACAATATGCATGCAATTTCCATACAACCAGAATACTTTATACAATTTCCATACAATGTATCGCATGCAACACACGTTGTATGTTCAAGAGTATGCGATCGTACAATATCGGTACAGCCGCCGGTTGGGTGAACACACACTATACAATAATCGCAACCGCAACTTGGGCCCAACGGCTGTACAACGATTGTATCGTGTATTTTCTACTTACGAGGAGATTATAAATTTAAAGAAAATTAACACAAAATTTCTGCCATCTTTACAAGAGCTGAGAGAGGAAAATGTTGTACTGAGGCGAAAGGTAATCGGTTTGGAAAATAAACTGAACTGGAGGGAGCAAAAACTTCGAGAGACTGCAATTGAAGTTGTGGGTATTCCCCATATAAACAGCAACAACGCAACTGCGTGTGTGAAAAACTTTTTAATGAAGCTTTGGACGTGAATGTCTCCACCGAGGAAAAAAAATATACATAAAAACTACAAAGAAATCAAACAAGAATTCCAACGGAAATATTGTTTATGTTCAATTCTCTTCGCGTGCAGTCAAAGAGATGTTAATGACGAGGAAAAAACAGAGAAGGAGAAATTAAATGCTTGATTATTTGCTGGTAGTAAAAACAGTAGAATTTATATAAATAATTCATTGACCAGATACAATAGAGCATTACAAATTTACATAGCTGCAAAAAAAAAAAATAGAGCATAAATTCAAGTATTTGTGGTTTAAAAATGGTCAATTAATGCTAAGAAAAGTTGAATACGGTGAGGTTTTGATTATAAGATCATTCGAAGATTTAAAAAATATAAATAATTTAAATTAGTTTTAAGAATATGCTAAATACAGTAAATAATCTTGATCTTATAAACAACAATCTCACCGTACCAACCATTCAAAATAACAGATATAATTTTCCAAACTAATTTTAATAATCTTAATTCTATTTATATTGTTCACCAAAATATACGTAGTTTGCGGCGTAATTTCGATATTCTGTCTTGTAACCTTGAAACCTTTACATGTATGCCCGACTTTATTTTCGTGTCTGAAATATGGATGTTTTCTTATGAAGTTGGAAATTACAATTTGCCAAACTACACATTTTATGCTGACGAGTGTCCTAATGATTCGTATTCTTCAGGTGGAGTTGGTGTCTTTGTACGTGATGTTTATGAGTGCGATTTCAATAGTTTTAGTCTGACCTCTGCAGATATTATTAAAATTTCAGTTTGCTTATGTAACGTAAAATACAACTGTTTTGCGTTTATAGATTTCACTCAAAATCAATTCAAGAGTTTACTGAAGAATTTTCTGTTTTTCTAAATAATGAGCGCGCACTTAATCTTTTGATTTTGGGTGACATGAATATAGATCTCTTAGCCTCAAGTAATGCCTTGGATTTATACAATGTAATGTTGTCTCAAAATGGGTTTACATCCCTTGTTAACGAACCTACAAGACCTGTTGCAGGTACCTGCCTTGACCACGTTTTTTGTCGTTTCTCAAGTTTATCTCAGGACGATTGTCAAGGTATTGTCTTTGATCTGGGTATTACAAATCATTGCATGACGAGTATACTTTTAAAAACTTTAAAAAACACATTGCAAAATAAATCTGTATTTGATCACCGGGCGACTAAAATTGATTTTTTCTTATTAAATCGTGAACTACTTTATGCTGATTGGGAAGAAATATACGCTGAGGAAAACCCCTCCAGGGCGTATCTCTTATTTTCTGAAAAGTTTAAAAGTTATATCAACCTATACTATCCATAAGAACATAAAATCAAAATTAAAACCATGGATAAATAATCGACTTCTCAAAACAATTAATGTGAAGAACAAATTGCGTAATAAATGTCACAAGCATCCGCAAAATAGTAATTTAATATTACGTTTCAAAAAAATGTGTAAAGTAGTTAACAATGAGATCAAATTTTGTAGTGATAATTATTACCATAATAAAATAAGAAGTTCAGTAGGCAATTCCAGAAAGGAGTGGGAAGTTATTAACAACATGTTAAATAGAAAAATTAAAAACAATTCTAAAAATATATCACTTGTAGTAGATAGTAAAGATGTTATAGATCCGGTAGAAATAGCTAATCTTTTCAATTAACACTTCGCAACAGTTGGTAAAAATACACCTACTTGTAGTTGTATCTTGGTGTTTTAAGCAGAGCCTTTAGTAGGAATAGCTTTTATTTCGAATCCATTTCTGGTAAGGATGGTATTTCGAACATTGTGTTAAGAAAACCGCTTTGAATCTACTTGACGTTCTAGCATACATTTTAAATTTGAGTGTTCTTTCAGGCATCTTCCCAGATGATCTGAAAAGTGCTGTTGTTATACCTCTCTTTAAAAAGGCTACAGAAAAGATCGAAATATTTATAGACCTGTCTCATTTTTTTTTTTTTTTTTTTTTTTCTTTTATAATCTGCGCGCGCCAAAGGGAGTATTAATACCCTTTAATTGTTTCAGGGCACGGGCGTCAGGGAAAAGGGGGAATAGGAACAGAGGGGGTACCTATGCACGTTGGCTTTGAATGTTTGAAGGTTGTAGTGATGGGGAAATACAGAGCCTGGTAGATCGTTCCACATTCGTGTTGTTCGGCTTATAAATGATTCCCTATATTTGACAGTACGACCGAAGTTTGGCTTCAGGGTAAACTGATGTGCATTCGAAGCATGCCGCGTATTGCGGGTGAAATTTTGAAGGGGAGGAATGCAACTGGCCATTTCGCTGGAGCATTTTTTGTGGAAGAAACGATAAAACAGGGAGAGACAGGAGACATTTCTCCGATGTTCTAGTGAATGAATGGAATTCACAATGTCTCTATCACCTATAAGTTTTAACGCACGATTTTGTACCCTATCAAGAATGTGCAAAACGGTCTTGGGTGCACCAGACCAGATATGGGCGTTATATTCCAGCTTAGGGCGGATAAATGCCTTATAAATTGAGGCCGGATCAGACGGGGTAAAATATTTCTTGCACCGTTTAAGGAATCCTAGACATTTTGCAGCATTTTTGGCGACCTCGAATATGTGATCATTCCATCGAAGATGGTTATTAATACACATACCGAGAATGGCAAGTCTTTCGGTTTCAATGATGCAAGTACCATCCATGGATAATGGTTGAGGGTTTTGGTTTCGCTTGAGAGACAGAAGGCAGCATTGTGTTTTGGAAGCATTAAATTCCACTCGGTTGGTTGAACCCCATTTAATTATGCTGTCAAGGTCGGAATTTAATGTGTTTAACATACGTTCTACGGCCGAAGAGCAAGGACGTGAGTTAGGAAACGAATATGAAAAACTGAGGGTACTGTCATCAGCGAAGGAATGGATTGGATTAGAAGTTGCAGACAAGAGATCATTTATAAAAATGAGAAAGAGAGTCGGAGACAAAACAGAGCCTTGGGGAACACCAGCATTTATTTGGTGAATTGCAGACTTGAAGCCGTCCAAAACAACTTGTATTGAACGCCCCGAAAGGTAATTTCTAATCCATTGAAGAAGAGACTCATCGATGCCATATGCACGCATTTTCGACAAAAGAGCCTGATGCCAAACTCTGTCAAATGCTTTTGAAATATCAAGCGCAACCATCTTGGTTTCGCCGAAGTGATGGAGAGATTGGTTCCACTTCTCGGTGAGATATGCCATCAAATCACCAGTGGACCTGTTGCTACGAAAACCATACTGCCGGTCATTAAGGAGTTTTCGTGAATCGAGATATTTCATAAGCTGACGATTTATCAGCGTTTCCATGACCTTGGAAAGAAGGGACATAAGTGCAATGGGTCGGTAGTTGGACGGGGAGGAAGATTCGCCTTTTTTGGGGACGGGTTGGACAAATGCTGTTTTCCATCTACTCGGAAAGAGCCCTGAAAAGTAGGATAGACAGAAAAGCTTGCGCAGAGGTTTTGCCAGCGTAGAAGAACACCTCTTCAGAACTATGGGGGGGATACCATCTGGACCAGCGGATTTGTGTATGTTAAGACCTTTAAGTACTCCTGCAACTGTACGAGTGCGAAAGTGGACTTGTCCCATGAAAAATTCGACGCTCTCAAATACAGGTGGAGACAAAGCATTATCTGGCAGCGTGGAGTTCGCTGCAAAATGAGTAGCAAGGAGATTAGCTTTGTCTAAGGAGCTGACAGCTGGAATGTCATTGTAAATGAGTGTGGGGGTGGCAGACGAGGCAGAATTTTTAATATTTTTGACGAATGACCAAAAATTTTTACTACCTTTGGGACATTGTAGGATTTTTTGCCTCAATTTTTGGTCATGTAAGAATTTTACACGTCGAATATGGGCACTGCAGTCTTTTCTGGCTTGTTTAAACTTTTTTCGGTTTTCCTCGGATTTGTTGGATTTATAAGACCGAAAACTTACTTCTTTCAACCTGATAGCCTCTTTACAGCTCTGGTCAAACCACGAGTTTACCTTGGGTTTAATGCTCTTTATTCTGTTAGGAATAAAGTCATTCATACCTAAGAGTATAGTGTTAGTGATCATATCAGCAGCGGCATCCACGTCGCTATCGAGGAAGCATAGCGACCAGTTAAAACTCCTAAAGAAGCTATTGAGGCCGCTCCAGTTGGCTTTCTCGTATTGCCATACTTTCCTTTTAGGAGTTTTTTCTTTAACTGAGTGGTCGGAGTACGAGAATTTGGCTGATACGATATTATGGTCAGACCGACTTAGAGGCGCTAAAACATCAATAGTGTATTTATCAGGGTGCGAAGTAAGAAACAAGTCCAAAGTGTTGGCGGAATGACTTACAATGTCCGGTATACGTGTAGGCTCATTTACAAGCTGAATCAAATTGTTTACCTCAGCGAAAAGTTCAACATACCTTCCTTCGGGTGTTGTCTGTCCAGAGTGTTGAAGCCAATACGAATTGTGTATATTGAAATCGCCCGCAATGACGATTTCAGTATGAGGGTACAAGGAGACAATTCGAGTGATGGAATCAGACAGCGCATCAAATTCGTCAAAAGTTGAGTTGCTGTCCGCACTAGGGCTTTTATAAATAAAGCAGTAGTGAATTATTTGCTTACGGACGGTGAATTTCAGCCATTTGAAATTAAATTCCGGGTTGGAACAGTGGATATACTGTGGTGGAACTTGGTAAGCAATATCACTACGGACGTAAATGGCGAGGCCACGGTGGGGAAAGAATAATGACACTAAGTTATACCCAGGCAGTTTCAAATCGGAAGATTCTTCAACTACCTGTGTTTCACTTAGTGCCAAAACAGCTGGTTTATGGGAATAGGCGTGAGCGTACACATCAAAGAAATTCATTCGAAGCCCACGAATGTTGGTAAGATCAACCCTAAATTCCCTCATCACTACAACAACATTATTACCTACAATAGCAAAAGTCTTTGAAAAAATCATTAAAACCAGGATTTTGCAATTTTGTTAAATCAAGATTTTTTTAGTCCCCTATAATATTGTTTTCGATCAGGATTATCAACAGAATATGCTCTGTCGAATTTTTGTTCCTATATACAAAAAGGTCTTGATGAGAAAAAATGTTGCAGTGCGCTTTTCGTTGACATAACCAAAGCGTTCGATATGATATTATAACCACAGCATTCTTTTAAAAAAAACTGTACAACTCTGGTTTTCGAGGTTGTATTTATAATTGGTTTGTTTGTTATCTCAGTAATCGAACCCCAAAAGTTAAAGTGAATAATGTTCTAAGCGACTCGAAGGTTATTAATTTGGGTGTACCTCAGGGATCAGTGCTTGGTCCTATTCTCTTTTTAATATACATTAATTCTCTTTTTGAACAATCATTTGTTGGGAATGTTAAGGCCTTCGCAGATGATCTCGCAATTGGATATGTTTCTGAGAATCCGTTAAATTTAGTTTCAGACATGAATTATGATGTCCATATACTAAGGTTGTGGTTTGCGGTACATGAACTTTGTATAAGTAATAAGACTAAAGTCATGTTTTTTTAGCCTTGACGCAAAGGAGTTGAGTAACACTGATATTAGCTTTCATTCACCTGATTATTTAAGATTCAAGTTGTTTAGCGAAAATTGCTTATAATAGTATACTTAGTCTTGAGTTCTCAGAAACTTTTTAATACAAATGCGGCATGTACGGAAAATTGCTTTGAAATTAAACAGGTTAAATGCTTCAAATATTCAGGAGTAACAATTGATCAACAACTTAAATGAACCGAACATATTTCGAATCTTAAACAGTATTTTCTTTCAACAATTCGGTGTCTATACAGTCTGAGAAAATTTTGTTCTGGCGCTTTATTAAGATCTGTATACTACGGGACATTTAATTCGAGGTTAGAATATGGTATATGTTGTTGGGGGGTGCTTACCATAATAGATTGCAAAAATTGCTTGCCCTGCAGAAGTGTGCCGTAAGAAATATTTGCAATTCTTCTCGTTTTGCTCATTCAATGGAATTTATTCGTAAATCACAAATTTTGCCTGTACGACACCTTTTTTTACTATAAAACTAAGATTTAAAGCTAAGGAGAATGCTGAAGGAGTTTTTTTTTTGAGGCAGGGAGTGCTGAGGTTAAAATCAAACTGGGTGAGGTTTGAGTTCACTTTTCGCAGCGTACGGGAAATTGGTTCATTAGATGCATATGAAGTGCGGTGAGACGGTAGATAGAAAAGACGAGGGCATCGTAAATTGGTATTGAAGAAAATTGAATTATAAAGAGATGCGCAATCGACAAAGCCTGAAAGAAGTCGATCAATGAAAGGAATGTCTGCAACATCTCTGCGTTTCTCTAGAGTACTCAGGTTGATGAGGTTGAGGCAGTCTTGATAGGGAGGCAAGATAAATGGGTCGTTCCAAGGAAGACCCCGAAGGGCAAATCGAAGAAATCGACGGTAAACATTCTCGATTCTGGTCACATGACTTGCTGAAAGGGTGACCACGCTTGACTGGCGTATTCAAGGAGGGGGCGCACAAAGGTAATGTAGAAGGATCTGGTCACGTAAGGGTCAGAGAATTCTTTGGACTATCGTTTGACAAAACCAAGGGATGAGTTAGCTTTACGAATTATCTCATCAATATGTGAACGGAGATTTAGTTCCCTATCGTACAATATTCCGAGATCACGGAGAGATTGAACGATGGATATAGGTTGACCATGGAGAAGGTAAAGGCTGGCGGAGGACACGTGGTTCTTACGTGATAAGGTAATGGATTGACATTTGGCGATATTGAGCTCTAAGCGATTTTGTAGGCACCAGTTCGAAAAACTATCAAAGTCTTGTTGAAGAAGACAGTAGTCATGTGGTGAAGAGATGGTTTTGAAAAATTTAGTATCATCAGCGTACAAATAGAGGGAAGAATGAAGAGAAGGGGACCTAGATGGCTGCCTTGCGGAACACCAGAGGTGGCCAAGAAGGGAGTCGATAAGATGGATCTGAAGCGAACTCTGCAAGAACGGTTTTCCAGGTAAAAAGATATCCATTTTAACAATATGGGTTGGAAACCGAGGGCAGACAATTTGAAGAGGATTAAGTTATGAGATATCTCATCAAAAGCCTTACTAAACTTCTTTGCAATTCTCTAAGGCAGACAGGGCGAAGGACACGAATTCGACTAAGTTAGTGGTAGTTGATCTACCTTTCAGAAAGCCGTTTTGGGGCGGTTTCCATATTTACGTTTCGGACTACATTCTATAGAAACTCCTACTCTGTAATATCATGCAAGTTATTTAATAAACTTCTTACTCTAAACCGTCTCTGTTTTTAAAAAGAATTAAGTCGTGGCTTTTTGTGTTTGATATGAATAAAATATTGTTGCACAACTTTACTTAATATTAGATTTGTTTTGCTCTCCGGCTGTTAATTAATTAATAATTCATCTCCTATAATTGTTTTTGTAAAATATAACCTATTGTAAAACGCTATTTTTTTCTTTTAGTCACCCCACTATGTAATTGCTAAATTCAATGTGGCATTTGCAATAAAAGTGCCACTAACTATTCTCATAAATTTAAAAAAAACTGTTAATATAGATGTAAGTTGAATGTATCCTGTAAATGAGAATAGTGAATAAACATACATACATACATACATTAGCGAAAACCAATTAAAAGCTAAGGAAATATCGAAGAACTACTACGACCTAAATTCAAATCAAATCAGTCATAAAGTAGGCGAGAAGGTACTCGCACTATTGGAGTCCAAAAATCGGTCGAACAAGAAACTAACTCCAATTTACGAAGGACCGATTGAAATCGTAGAAATCTTATCTCAAATAAACTCCAAAGTCAAAATAGGCAGGAAAGGAAAGGTAGTATAATATATATGTATGTAAAATATATTGTAGTAATCAAATTTTCTCACGTAATTTTTGTAATAAGGGTGGTCACAGCCTAACCTTAATACTAATTGACCTTAAATTTGAAACAAAATTAACTAATTAATTATAAGTTTAACAAAACAATAAAAAAAAACAATGCACTAAGGCACTAAATCACTGTGTGTCTGCTGTGTCTATCTAAACAAGATTTTCATCTGAAGTACTTACTGTGTACTACTGTTCTATAATACAAAAAAACAAATTAAAACAAAAAAATATCTCATGTAAAACAAAGAAATTTTATCGTCTCTATCCATTATCACCCCTTGTGACCTGAACCACAAATAATTTCCCGACCGTCATCTCCAAATTTGCAATAATCGTTTTTTTTTTTTCGTTTTTAATGCTTTTTTTTTTAGAATTCATGAACACTTAACAGCTAGACACAAAAAAAACCCTTAAAATTAGCTTAACTAACTTAACTATGTTATATACTAACTTAGTGGCCTTATGCGGGCGCTCTAAGCTAAACCTAATGCTTTTTCAAGACTACATACGAGGGTAGGAAGTGTCATGTCTTATATAATCATCACCAGGTTCCATTCGAAAGAATAGCTCTCTATATAGTGGGACCACTCCCGATAGCAGAAGATCATAACAACTACATACTCACATTTCAAGATGATCTTACTAAATTCGTCCACGCAGTCCAATACCAAACCAAGAAGCTCAAACAGTGGCAGAGTCATTAGTAAAGAAAATTATTTGTACTTATGGTATACCTCAAACAATACTCACGGTCCAAGGAACAAATTTTACTAGTGAATTATTCAAAAATGACTGTAAAATCCTAAAAAATAGAAAGATTCAAAGCAACCCCTACCATCCACAATCAAGTGCACTTGAAAGGACACACTAAACTTTAGGTGACTCATTGACAAATTGTACAAGCAACTTCAAAACTATCTGGGATAGAAATATCGAGTATGCAATTTTCTGCTGTATTACGACAGAACACACAAGCACTAACTATAGCCCTTACGAAGCTCTCTTTGGATTTAAACCCCCAGTTACCCTCTGTTCTAAATAGACAAATACAACCTGTGTATAATTACGACGACTGCATCACGAATATCAAAACCAAGTTACAAACTGGTTACAAAATCATCAGCGAAAACCAATTAAAAGCTTAGGAAATATCGAAGGAGTACTACTACCGAAATTCAAATCAAATCAGTCATAAAGTAGGCGAGAAGGTACTCGTACTATTGGAGTCCAAAAATCGGTCGAACAAGAAACTAACTCCAATTTACGAAGGAGCGAATGAAATCGTAGAAATCTTATCTCAAATAAAAGGTAGTATAATATATAAGTATGTAAAATATATTGTAGTAATCAAATTTTCTCACATAATTTTTGTAATTTGTGTCCCCCTCACCTTAACACTAATTGACTTTCAATTTGAAACAAAATTAATTAATTAATTATAAATTTAACAAAACAATAAAAAAAAACAATCCACCAAGGCACTAAATCACTGTGTCTGTTGTGTCTATCTAAACAAGATTTTCATTTGAAGCACTTACTGTGTACCACTTTTCTATATTAAAAAAAATTCGATCGCAATATAGGGCATCGACCGCTTTCTACTAATCGTAATTGAAAAGTACCCGTCGGTCGGTACTCTTTGCCCCAGTTTTCTGTTGCCTTCGTTTTCCCCTATTTTCTTTATTCTCTTCATAAATTTTTTTATCTTTGTCAGCAATTTTTAGTGTATTACATTTTTCGGAACATTGAAATGGAAATATTTACTTTTTCAATGTCCCACGTCTCGTTAATTGCCCTGTATACCATACATAAATACTCTACGATCACATACTATATTGCTAACTACTTTCATTACATAAATAACATGACCTACGAGGCACCTGTTCTTATAACCTAAGACAAAAAAAAAATTAAAACAAAAAAATATCTCTCATGTAAAACAAAGAAATTTTATCGTCTCTATCCATTATCACTCCTTGTGACCTGAACCACAAATAATTTCCCGACCGTCATCTCTAAATTTGCAATAATGGGATGGGGTTTGTGTACCCGTGGGAATGAGGAAGACGCACGCAATTTCCATCCTCATGTCAACACAATTGTTGACATTTTCATTTTAATTCTGCGAGGCGAATCGCTGTTTTTATTTCTTTGTTATTGTTTTTTTTTTATGTTTTATAAAAAAAAAAATTAAAAAAATCCCACAAGGATAGCAACACTAAAGATCGTTGGGAATACTGTCTGCGGGAGGATACCGCAGGGAAGTTCTAGATTACAGGTACACATGTTGATTTTTTTTTCGTTGCGGCTTGGCACAAGAAAGGCCTTCGTAACAAATAATAGGTAAATCACAAATAAAAAAAATTTGTTTATTTTTTTTAAGGAAATTTTCAAATCCCGGAGCACTCAGACTCTCTTTTATGCTCGGGTGGCTGTGGTTACTATTCCCCGTCTGGACTTGAACCTACAAAGTTCGGGTAACAAGCGAACACACTACCCACTACACCATGGCCACCCACTAAATAAATAACAACTAACTAATCTATAGTCTCTCTGAGTTTACTTAGTTACCCTAGCAGCTAAAGCCACCAGGGCATGCATCAACGTCGGTAAAAGGCGGAAGTCACCGCACATGGCTATCGGCAGATACCTGGAGACGTATAGATGAGCAATCATGGCTCGGATTGCAGCGGAAGTGCAGCCCAATATCGCGTAAAAAAGAAGGAAGTGAAGCATAGAGTGAGACGTGACAACCGTCAGTATATCGACACACTTGCCTCTAGGGCTGAAGAAGCAGCAAGCAGGTGTTGCAGTAGAACTCCAAAAAACACCCATTGAAGAGTTTAGGTGGTACACTTCTGATTCCAGGTAAGGATCAGCTCACTAGATGGAGAGAACCCTTCGCTACAGACCTCTACCACTTAGACGATGGTGATATGGTCTCAAATTCTAATGAGTCTTCCGAAGCAATAAATTCCCGAACTCGCACCGGACCTATAAGTAAAACCGAAATAACAACAGCAGTCAAGTCCCTCTAGAGAAATAAACCGGTGAGAATTGATGGCATCCCTGCCATACTATTGCAGGCGGCGCCAAATATTGTACATTGGCAGAACTGCTACACCCGCTCATACAGAGAGCGTAGGAAAATGAGCAATTTCTTCAGGAATGGAAAATAGGGATGATCATCAAGCTTCCGAAAAAGTGAAATCCGATAGATTGTAGAAACTGGAGGGGTATATGCGTTCTCCACGTAGGCCGTAGCCGAGATAACAGCAAGAATCATATTAGACCTAATTAAAGAACATTTAGAACAACATAAACAACTTACAGATCGTAATAGAGCAATGTGTCGAATATAGGGCTCCACTACATCTACTGTTTACCGACTGCGAGAAGGCTTTCTATATCTTGAATCGAGATGATTCTGGTTGGCCTTACACAGGATACGCACCCCAGAAAAACGCATAGCTTTTTCAAGACTACATACGAGGGTAGGAAGTGTCATGTCTTATATAATCAGCACCAGGTTCCATTCGAAAGAATAGCTCTCTATATAGTGAGACCACTCCCGATCGCAGAAGATCATAACAACTACATACTCACATTTCAAGATGATCTTACTAAATTCGTCCACGCAGTCGCAATACCAAACCAAGAAGCTCAAACAGTGGCAGAGTCATTAGTAAAGAAAATTATTTGTACTTATGGTATACCTCAAACAATACTCACGGTCCAAGGAACAAATTTTACTAGTGAATTATTCAAAAATGACTGTAAAATCCTAAAAAATAGAAAGATTCAAAGCAACCCCTACCATCCACAATCAAGTGCACTTGAAAGGACACACTAAACTTTAGGTGACTCATTGACAAATTGTACAAGCAACTTCAAAACTATCTGGGATAGAAATATCGAGTATGCAATTTTCTGCTATATTACAACAGAACACACAAGCACTAACTATAGCCCTTACGAAGCTCTCTTTGGATTTAAGCCCCCCGTTACCCTCTGTTCTAAAAAGACAAATACACCCTGTGTATAATTACGATGACTGCATTACGAATATCAAAACCAAGTTACAAACAGGTTACAAAATCATCAGCGAAAACCAATTAAAAGCTTAGGAAATATCGAAGGAGTACTACGACCGAAATTCAAATCAAATCAGTCATAAAGTAGGCGAGAAGGTACTCGTACTATTGGAGTCCAAAAATCGGTCGAACAAGAAACTAACTCCAATTTACGAAGGACCGTTTGAAGTTGTAGAAATCTTATCGCCCACAAACTCTAAAGTGAAAATAGGCAGGAAAGAAAAGGTAATACATAACAACCATTTCAAACCCTACACACACAGATACAAAGCTTCACAACAACAAGTCACTGAACAAAAATTCAACAAAATAAGAGATAGCTAGGTACAATACTACTCAAGTCAACAAGAAGTAGAAGAAGCACATTCAAGAATGAAGCCGGAATATCCAACGGAATAGGGTATGCCCAAAGTACGTCCAAGATAGACAAGGCAATACAAAAACTTACAGAAATGCAATAGAATTTGTACCACTTGTTAGACTCATTCAACGAATTCAAAGAATGAACAAACTGCATTACGAACAAAAATTTTCGCCGAAAAAATATTAAAAAAAATACAAGGTTTATGAATTTAACAACTATCGAAAAAACACTACACAATTTCGACGAAATAGCAAACATATTGTAATATCCCCTAAAATTATGCTACAATAATGTAGAATAATAACTACGCTCCTCCAGCCCATTCCAAAGTGTCTTTTCATTCGAGGTTCGTGTCTGCGGCTAAGTCTCCACAGTTCATGTCTACGAAAGAGACGGATAATATCACGGATAACTGCAAGAAATGATTGGGATCTTGGAATTATTACATCAGAATTTTTCTTGTTCCAGTGGTCGAAGAATTTGCTAGAAGTCTCTGGCTATCAGAAACTTCTGCTATATAAGGGCAGATGGCGATCGAAAGGGGGCAGTTGGTTTAGAACCGTGGCGAAGAGATTGAAAAAGTTGTAATTTTGTGATAAATTGAAAGTTGAGAGTGAACAAGAAAAAGTAATTAGTTTGGATTTGTAAATTAAGTAATTGAAAGGAGATAAAGTGATTTGAGAGGAAAGAGACCTTGTAAGAAAAGAATTTGCGAAGAATAGTATAGTGTGAACTTGAATTGTTCTATAGACTAGAACATAAAGAAATAAATTTCACAGAATATTGTTTTATCTACTCGAGCCGTAGCTTGCATATTACATTGGTGTCAGAAGCGGGATAAAACTTATTCTGTGAATAACTATTTCCGTGGTGTGAAATTGCACAATAAAAAAAAAAAAAAAAAAAAAACCATTTCTGTGTTGAGTTAATTAGTTTCGCAAAATGGGTCGCAAATTGGGAAAACTAACTATAACTCAACTACAGGCAGAGCTCAGTAAGCGGAACCTCGACACAACTGGGGGAAAAGATGCCCTACTGATTCGTTTGGAAGAAGCAGTAATGCAGGAAGATGAAAATCCGCATGACGTAGAGTTTGACGTGGGAGAGGAACCAGCAAGTACAGTAGCCGACCCGGATATAACAAGTCTGCTCCTGCAACTTAAGTCAGTCATGGACGAACAAAGGAAAACAATGGAAGACCAAAAGAAGTCTCTGGAACTTAAGCTCGATGACCAAAAGAAAGCAATAGACGACCAAAAGAACTCTCTAGAACTTAAGCTGGACGAACAAAAGAAAGCAATGGACGAACAAAAGAATTCTCTAGAACTTAAGATGGACGAACAAAAGAAAGCAATGGACGAACAAAAGAATTCTCTAGATGCTCTGGAAAGCAAACTTGATGAGCAAAACAAGAACTTGGAATCCAAATTCGAAGCGATCGAAGAGAAAATCGAGAAGGTCGAGACGCAACTCGAAAAAGTCGAAACTAGATTCGATGAAAACTTTGAGAAGCATGAAACTCAGTTCGGTAAGATAGAGACTCAGTTCAAAAAAGTAGAAAAGCAAGTCGAAAATCTTACTAAGAAACTCAGCAACGTGAAGAGACAGAAAGCACGGTAATATTCCACTGATGGTCTGAGAAGAAAGGAGATGCAGCCTTCTATCTTCGATGGTCAAACATCATGGCCAATTTATAAGAGGCAATTCGAAGCGGCCGCAATGACCAATAGCTGGGACAATGAAGAGAAGTCTATTGCACTCACGCTTGCACTGAGGGGTCCAGCTGCGGAGCTCTTGCAGACCATCCCGGAAGATAAACAGCAGAACTACGACTCTCTGGTTCAGGCTATCGAGATGCGGTTTGGGGATGAACACATGCAGCAGGTGTACAGGGTTCAGCTGCGTAGTCGAGTCCAGAAAAGGGGAGAAACGCTCCGACAGTTGCAAGCGGATATAGAGCGACTAGCCCATCTTTCATACCCTAAAGCCGGTGAGGAGCCATAGAGGACAGACAACTGCAAATGGCTGTAAGGATGGCTGAAAAGCGAACACTCCCCGAGGCATTGGCATTCGCTTTGTCAATGAAGGCTGCGGACCAAGCATACCACGGAATACACCGTGTCAGGGAAATGTCCGTCGTGGAATGCTCATGCCAGAGAACAGCCGTCATGGATGAAGACAAAGCTCGCGGAAGTCAAATCCGTTGCTGGAATTGCAACCAAACCGGACACCTACAACGGCAGTGCACCAAGATGAGGAAATTGTCCACATTGCGGAAGTAGGAGTAGCAGAGAGGAAGCATCTGGCGGTGATAACATCCATCCTGTCAGTCAGACTTCCCAAAACCAGCAGTCGGGAAATGCGTAAGGACCAACTTCGCGGGGCAGAAGTTGGTTACTGGAATCGAGGCCCCCAGAACCACCATTCAAGTTTCGCAAACCAAACGGGGTAACAAGAGCCTGACAGTGGAGGCACTAATCAACAAGAAGAAGTGCGTAGCCACCATCAACACAGGTGCCACTGCCTCCATTGTAAGAAGAGATATCGTCAGAAGCTCCTGGCTGCACAACACCAACAGCTACTGCCTGAAGACTGCAACAGGGGAAATGGCGAAGGTGTTTGGAGAAGTTCGTCTTACGATTACTCTGGCGGGACTGACGTTCTCCCATGCGTTTCTGGTGGCAGATATATGCGACGAGTGCATCATCGGAATAGACTTCATGAAAGCAAATGAAGTAATTTTGGACATCGGGATGCAAGTACTGAGGTATCGAAATGTGGAGATTCCGATGGTGTACGGAAACGAGAATGCCGTAACTCTCAGGACAGTCATCAGCAAAGACGAAGTTTTGCCGCCGTCTTCAGAGACAATCATTTGGACGAAGCTGGAAGGTGATCTTGGGAGCCACCGATTCTACATAGTAGAACCAGACCCAGAGAAGCATTCTCAAGACTACATCGTGGGAAAGACGTTAGTCGAACCAAAGAACACCATGGTTCCAGTGAGAGTTTTGAACGCGAGACCACACACTGTCAAACTAAGGCGAGGGGAGGTGACTGGAAAATGCACGCCGATTACCGCCGTCGCAACAATATCTGAACGTGATGCTCCAAAACCTCTCCCATCACCTTGGACAGTGGAAATGAGAGAGACGATTCTCCAGTTCAGTGAGCTGAATCAGGAGCAGCGAACTATGGCAAAGAATCTTATCAATGAGTACGATGATGTATTTGCCTCACAGGACGGAGAATACGGCCGAACACACCTGGTACAACATCGAATAGACACTGGTGATACTAGACCAATTCATCAGCCTGCTAGGCGCCTTCCATTGGCAAAGCAGACAGAAGTTGCAGAGATGGTGTCGGCAATGGAGAAAGAAGGTCTGATTGAAAGTTCCAAAAGTCCGTGGGCATCACCGGTTGTACTGGTTAAGAAGAAAGATGGCAGCACGCGGTTCTGCGTGGACTATCGGCGGCTCAATTACGTCACCAAGAAAGACAGCTATCCTCTGCCACGGATTGACGACACGCTAGACACACTATCAGGAGCCCGATGGTTTTCCACTCTGGACTTGAAGAGTGGCTACTGGCAGGTACAGATCCATCCAGAAGACCGGGAGAAAACCGCCTTCACCGCAGGAAATGGGCTATGGCAATTCACGGTAATGAATGCTCCGGCGACTTTCGAGCGATTGATGGAATGTGTCCTGCAAGGGTTAACATGGAAAACCTGTTCGGTATACTTGGATGATGTCATAGTCGTAGGAAAAACGTTTGCGCAACACCGAGACAATCTAAGGGATGTGTTTCAAAGGCTTCGAGGTGCCCACCTGAAGCTCAACCCCAAGAAGTGCGCCCTGTTTAGAGCGGAAGTCAAGTACCTGGGACACATAATTTCAGCGAAAGGAGTGAGAACCAATCCAGAGAAGGTCGAAGCGGTGAAAAACTGGCCAGTCCCCAAAGACAAACACCAACTAAGGAGCTTCCTGGGCCTAGCCACCTACTACAGACGGTTCGTGAAGGATTTTGCCGGGATCGCAAAGAGCCTGCACCAGTTGACGGAAAAGGGGAAACAATTCAAATGGTCAATTGAGTGCGAGAAGAGTTTCAAGGCACTTAAACAACGGCTATGCGATGCCCCGATACTAGCTTACCCCACTCCCGGGGAAACATTCATTGTGGATACAGATGCTAGTAATGTCGGGGTAGGAGCCGTACTCTCCCAGGTGCATGAGGGCCAAGAGAAGGTGGTTGCGTACTTCAGCAAGGTGCTCTCTAAGCCAGAAAGGAACTACTGCGTGACAAGGCGGGAACTTCTAGCTTTGATCTTGGCTACGAAGCATTTTCACAAATACCTCTATGGGAGGAAGTTCGTTCTTCGCCCAGACCATGCAGCCTTAAAATGGCTATTACAGTTCAAGAGTCCTGAGGGTCAGGTCGCAAGATGGATCGAAAGGCTGCAAATCTACGACTACGAAATACAGCATTGTAAAGAAAAACTCCACTCTAATGCGGATGCACTGTCCCGGAGACGATGCAGAACGGATTGTAAACATTGTGCGTCTTAGGAAGAACGGGAGCTGGTTTCCATCCAAAGACTGAGAGCCGAACATATCGCCGGCTGGAGCGTAGATGAGATCCGGAACGCTCAGAAGGAAGACCCGGATATCGAGCCGATTCTGGCCTGGAAGGAGAACATGGAGAAACCGGATCATCAGAACATCTCTCACAGAAGCCCGACCTTAAAGGCATATTTTGCGCAGTGGGACTCCCTCCATGTCCAAGAAGGTGTTCTGAGAAGAAAATGGGAATCCTCCGACGGAAAGTCGTTTGTAATGCAGCTTGTCGTGCCGCGGACGAGGGTCAAGGAGGTGTTACAGGAAATGCATGGCGGGGCGTCCGGAGGCCACTTGGGAGTGAATAAGATGCTAGAAAAAGTACCAGAACGTTTTTATTGGTTAAAAGCGAAGGAAGATGTCGAAGACTGGTGCAGAAAATGCGACGTGTGTGCAGCTAGCAAGGGTCCGAGAATCAAAACTCGAGGTAAGATGCACCAATACAACGTGGGAGCACCTTTCGAACGAATCGCCATTGACATCGCAGGGCCCTTTCCGGAAACTGACAATGGTAATCGGTATATACTCGTAGTAATGGACTACTTCAGTAAGTGGCCGGAAGCGTTTCCGATCCCTAACCAGGAAGCCAGAACCGTGGCGGAGCAGATCGTCTACAATTGGGTGAGCAGATTCGGAGTGCCCTTGGAATTGCATTCTGATCAAGGGCGGAACTTCGAGTCAAGAATCTTCCAAGAGATGTGTCAACTACTCGGAATCAAAAAGACAAGGACAACCCCGCTTCATCCACAGTCGGACGATATGGTGGAGCGTTTCAATAGGACTTTGGACGAACATCTCTCGAAGGTCTTAGGTGACTACCAACGGGATTGGGACCGGCAGATTCCCTTGTTTTTGATGGCCTATAGAAGTGTCGTGCATAGCACTACTCGACATACGCCGTTCGAAATCTTATTTGGTGGAATAGCTCGTTTACCCAGCGAGGTGAAATTTGGATCTCCTACCAATGAGCCCAGAAATGAAGAAGAGTACGTGGAGGACCTTAGGGAAAGGCTTAGGGACATACACCAAAGGACCAGAAGCCAGATTAAGATAACGAGCGACCGCATGAAGACCAGGTATGATGCCAAGGCAACAACGTCAGGATTCCAGGAGGAAGATCTAGTGTGGCTGTATAATCCCCATCGCCAAAAGGGGAAATCATCTAAGTTGCAGCAGAACTGGGAAGGTCCCTACAGAATAATAACCCGCATCAACGATGTTATCTACCGCACCCAGCGAGGACCAAGGGCCAAAATTAAAGTGGTTCATGTAGACCGACTGAGTCGATACAAAGGCCGAAGTGAGGACGCACTTGTTCGGGACGAACACGTCTAAGAGAGGGGCAGTGTAACATCCCCTAAAATTATGCTACAATAATGTAGAATAATAACTACGCTCCTCCAGCCCATTCCAAAGTGTCTTTTCATTCGAGGTTCGTGTCTCCACAGTTCATGTCTACGAAAGAGACGGATAATATCACGGATAACTGCAAGAAATGATTGGGATCTTGGAATTATTACATCAGAATTTTTCTTGTTCCAGTGGTCGAAGAATTTGCTAGAAGTTTCTGGCTATCAGAAACTTCTGCTATATAAGGACAGATGGCGATCGAAAGGGGTCAGTTGGTTTAGAACCGTGGCGAAGAGATTGAAAAAGTGATAATGGGCGAAGTTGTAATTTTGTGATAAATTGAAAGTTGAGAGTGAACAAGAAAAAGTAATTAGTTTGGATTTGTGAATTAAGTAATTGAAAGGAGATAAAGTGATTTGAGAGGAAAGAGACCTTGTAAGAAAAGAATTTGCGAAGAATAGTATAGTGTGAACTTGAATTGTTCTATAGACTAGAAAATAAAGAAATAAATTTCACAGAATATTGTTTTATCTACTCGAGCCGTAGCTTGCATATTACATTGGTGTCAGAAGCGGGATAAAACTTATTCTGTGAATAACTATTTCCGTGGTGTGAAATTGCACAATAAAAAAAAAAAAAAAAAAACCATTTCTGTGTTGAGTTAATTAGTTGCGCAAAATGGGTCGCAAATTGGGAAAACTAACTATAACTCAACTACAGGCAGAGCTCAGTAAGCGGAACCTCGACACAACTGGGGGAAAAGATGCCCTACTGATTCGTTTGGAAGAAGCAGTAATGCAGGAAGATGAAAATCCGCATGACGTAGAGTTTGACGTGGGAGAGGAACCAGCAAGTACAGTAGCCGACCCGGATATAACAAGTCTGCTCCTGCAACTTAAGTCAGTCATGGACGAACAAAGGAAAACAATGGAAGACCAAAAGAAGTCTCTGGAACTTAAGCTCGATGACCAAAAGAAAGCAATAGACGACCAAAAGAACTCTCTAGAACTTAAGCTGGACGAACAAAAGAAAGCAATGGACGACCAGAGGAATTCTCTAGAACTTAAGCTGGACGAACAAAAGAAAGCAATGGACGAACAAAAGAATTCTCTAGAACTTAAGATGGACGAACAAAAGAAAGCAATGGACGAACAAAAGAATTCTCTAGATGCTCTGGAAAGCAAACTTGATGAGCAAAACAAGAACTTGGAATCCAAATTCGAAGCGATCGAAGAGAAAATCGAGAAGGTCGAGACGCAACTCGAAAAAGTCGAAACTAGATTCGATGAAAACTTTGAGAAGCATGAAACTCAGTTCGGGAAGATAGAGACTCAGTTCGAAAAAGTAGAAAAGCAAGCCGAAAATCTTACTAAGGAACTCAGCAACGTGAAGTGACAGAAAGCACGGTAATATTCCACTGATGGTCTGAGAAGAAAGGAGATGCAGTCTCCTATCTTCGATGGTCAAACATCATGGCCAATTTATAAGAGGCAATTCGAAGCGGCCGCAATGACCAATAGCTGGGACGATGAAGAGAAGTCTATTGCACTCACGCTTGCACTGAGGGGTCCAGCTGCGGAGCTCTTGCAGACCATCCCGGAAGATAAACAGCAGAACTACGACTCTCTGCTTCAGGCTATCGAGATGCGGTTTGGGGATGAACACATGCAGCAGGTGTACAGGGTTCAGCTGCGTAGTCGAGTCCACAAAAGGGGAGAAACGCTCCGACAGTTGCAAGCGGATATAGAGCGACTAGCCCATCTTTCATACCCTAAAGCCGGTGAGGAGCTTATCAACGAAATGGCGGTGAAAGCTTTTATTCAGGCCATAGAGGACAGACAACTGCAAATGGCTGTAAGGATGGCTGAAAAGCGAACACTCCCCGAGGCATTGGCATTCGCTTTGTCAATGAAGGCTGCGGACCAAGCATACCACGGAATACACCGTGTCAGGGAAATGTCCGTCGTGGAATGCTCATGCCAGAGAACAGCCATCATGGATGAAGACAAAGCTCGCGGAAGTCAAATCCGTTGCTGGAATTGCAACCAAACCGGACACCTACAACGGCAGTGCACCAAGATGAGGAAATTGTCCACATTGCGGAAGTAGGAGTAGCAGAGAGGAAGCATCTGGCGGTGATAACATCCATCCTGTCAGTCAGACTTCCCAAAACCAGCAGTCGGGAAATGCGTAAGGACCAACTTCGCGGGGCAGAAGTTGGTTACTGGAATCGAGGCCCCCAGGACCACCATTCAAGTTTCGCAAACCAAACGGGGTAACAAGAGCCTGACAGTGGAGACACTAATCAACAAGAAGAAGTGCGTAGCCACCATCAACACAGGTGCCACTGCCTCCATTGTAAGAAGAGATATCGTCAGAAGCTCCTGGCTGCACAACACCAACAGCTACTGCCTGAAGACTGCAACAGGGGAAATGGCGAAGGTGTTTGGAGAAGTTCGTCTTACGATTACTCTGGCGGGACTGACGTTCTCCCATGCGTTTCTGGTGGCAGATATATGCGACGAGTGCATCATCGGAATAGACTTCATGAAAGCAAATGAAGTAATTTTGGAGATCGGGATGCAAGTACTGAGGTATCGAAATGTGGAGATTCCGATGGTGTACGGAAACGAGAATGCCGTAACTCTCAGGACAGTCATCAGCAAAGACGAAGTTTTGCCGCCGTCTTCAGAGACAATCATTTGGACGAAGCTGGAAGGTGATCTTGGAAGCCACCGATTCTACATAGTAGAAAAAGACCCGGAGAAGCATTCTCAAGACTACATCGTGGGAAAGACGTTAGTCGAACCAAAGAACACCATGGTTCCAGTGAGAGTTTTGAACGCGAGACCACACACTGTCAAACTAAGGCGAGGGGAGGTGACTGGAAAATGCACGCCGATTACCGCCGTCGCAACAATATCTGAACGTGATGCTCCAAAACCTCTCCCATCACCTTGGACAGTGGAAACGAGAGAGACGATTCTCCAGTTCAGTGAGCTGAATCAGGAGCAGCGAACTATGGCAAAGAATCTTATCAATGAGTACGATGATGTATTTGCCTCACAGGACGGAGAATACGGCCGAACACACCTGGTACAACATCGAATAGACACTGGTGATACTAGACCAATTCATCAGCCTGCTAGGCGCCTTCCATTGGCAAAGCAGACAGAAGTTGCAGAGATGGTGTCGGCAATGGAGAAAGAAGGTCTGATTGAAAGTTCCAAAAGTCCGTGGGCATCACCGGTTGTACTGGTTAAGAAGAAAGATGGCAGCACGCGGTTCTGCGTGGACTATCGGCGGCTCAATTACGTCACCAAGAAAGACAGCTATCCTCTGCCACGGATTGACGACACGCTAGACACACTATCAGGAGCCCGATGGTTTTCCACTCTGGACTTGAAGAGTGGCTACTGGCAGGTACAGATCCATCCAGAAGACCGGGAGAAAACCGCCTTCACCGCAGGAAATGGGCTATGGCAATTCACGGTAATGAATGCTCCGGCGACTTTCGAGCGATTGATGGAATGTGTCCTGCAAGGGTTAACATGGAAAACCTGTTCGGTATACTTGGATGATGTCATAGTCGTAGGAAAAACGTTTGCGCAACACCGAGACAATCTAAGGGATGTGTTTCAAAGGCTTCGAGGTGCCCACCTGAAGCTCAACCCTAAGAAGTGCGCCCTGTTTAGAGCGGAAGTCAAGTACCTGGGACACATAATTTCAGCGAAAGGAGTGAGAACCGATCCAGAGAAGGTCGAAGCGGTGAAAAACTGGCCAGTCCCCAAAGACAAACACCAACTAAGGAGCTTCCTGGGCCTAGCCACCTACTACAGACGGTTCGTGAAGGATTTTGCCGGGATCGCAAAGAGCCTGCACCAGTTGACGGAAAAGGGGAAACAATTCAAATGGTCAATTGAGTGCGAGAAGAGTTTCAAGGCACTTAAACAACGGCTATGCGATGCCCCGATACTAGCTTACCCCACTCCCGGGGAAACATTCATTGTGGATACAGATGCTAGTAATGTCGGGGTAGGAGCCGTACTCTCCCAGGTGCATGAGGGCCAAGAGAAGGTGGTTGCGTACTTCAGCAAGGTGCTCTCTAAGCCAGAAAGGAACTACTGCGTGACAAGGCGGGAACTTCTAGCTTTGATCTTGGCTACGAAGCATTTTCACAAATACCTCTATGGGAGGAAGTTCGTTCTTCGCCCAGACCATGCAGCCTTAAAATGGCTATTACAGTTCAAGAGTTCTGAGGGTCAGGTCGCAAGATGGATCGAAAGGCTGCAAATCTACGACTACGAAATACAGCATTGTAAAGAAAAACTCCACTCTAATGCGGATGCACTGTCCCGGAGACGATGCAGAACGGATTGTAAACATTGTGCGCCTTAGGAAGAACGGGAGCTGGTTTCCATCCAAAGACTGAGAGCCGAACATATCGCCGGCTGGAGCGTAGATGAGATCCGGAACGCTCAGAAGGAAGACCCGGATATCGAGCCGATTCTGGCCTGGAAGGAGAACATGGAGAAACCGGATCATCAGAACATCTCTCACAGAAGCCCGACCTTAAAGGCATATTTTGCGCAGTGGGACTCCCTCCATGTCCAAGAAGGTGTTCTGAGAAGAAAATGGGAATCCTCCGACGGAAAGTCGTTTGTAATGCAGCTTGTCGTGCCGCGGACGAGGGTCAAGGAGGTGTTACAGGAAATGCATGGCGGGGCGTCCGGAGGCCACTTGGGAGTGAATAAGACGCTAGAAAAGGTACGAGAACGTTTTTATTGGTTAAAAGCGAAGGAAGATGTCGAAGACTGGTGCAGAAAATGCGACGTGTGTGCAGCTAGCAAGGGTCCGAGAATCAAAACTCGAGGTAAGATGCACCAATACAACGTGGGAGCACCTTTCGAACGAATCGCCATTGACATCACAGGGCCCTTTCCGGAAACTGACAATGGTAATCGGTATATACTCGTAGTAATGGACTACTTCAGTAAGTGGCCGGAAGCGTTTCCGATCCCTAACCAGGAAGCCAGAACCGTGGCGGATCAGATCGTCTACAATTGGGTGAGCAGATTCGGAGTGCCCTTGGAATTGCATTCTGATCAAGGGCGGAACTTCGAGTCAAGAATCTTCCAAGAGATGTGTCAACTACTCGGAATCAAAAAGACAAGGACAACCCCGCTTCATCCACAGTCGGACGATATGGTGGAGCGTTTCAATAGGACTTTGGACGAACATCTCTCGAAGGTCGTAGGTGACTACCAACGGGATTGGGACCGGCAGATTCCCTTGTTTTTGATGGCCTATAGAAGTGTCGTGCATAGCACTACTCGACATACGCCGTTCGAAATCTTATTTGGTGGAATAGCTCATTTACCCAGCGAGGTGAAATTTGGATCTCCTACCAATGAGCCCAGAAATGAAGAAGAGTACGTGGAGGACCTTAGGGAAAGGCTTAGGGACATACACCAAAGGTCCAGAAGCCAGATTAAGATAACGAGCGACCGCATGAAGACCAGGTATGATGCCAAGGCAACAACGTCAGGCTTCCAGGAGGAAGATCTAGTGTGGCTGTATAATCCCCATCGCCAAAAGGGGAAATCACCTAAGTTGCAGCAGAACTGGAAGGGTCCCTACAGAATAATAACCCCCATCAACGATGTTATCTGCCGCATCCAGCGAGGACCAAGGGCCAAAATTAAAGTGGTTCATGTAGACCGACTGAGCCGATACAAAGGCCGAAGTGAGGACGCACTTGTTCGGGACGAACACGTCTAAGAGAGGGGCAGTGTAACATCCCCTAAAATTATGCTACAATAATGTAGAATAATAACTACGCTCCTCCAGCCCATTCCAAAGTGTCTTTTCATTCGAGGTTCGTGTCTGCGGCTAAGTCTCCACAGTTCATGTCTACGAAAGAGACGGATAATATCACGGATAACTGCAAGAAATGATTGGGATCTTGGAATTATTACATCAGAATTTTTCTTGTTCCAGTGGTCGAAGAATTTGCTAGAAGTTTCTGGCTATCAGAAACTTCTGCTATATAAGGACAGATGGCGATCGAAAGGGGTCAGTTGGTTTAGAACCGTGGCGAAGAGATTGAAAAAGTGATAATGGGCGAAGTTGTAATTTTGTGATAAATTGAAAGTTGAGAGTGAACAAGAAAAAGTAATTAGTTTGGATTTGTGAATTAAGTAATTGAAAGGAGATAAAGTGATTTGAGAGGAAAGAGACCTTGTAAGAAAAGAATTTGCGAAGAATAGTATAGTGTGAACATGAATTGTTCTATAGACTAGAAAATAAAGAAATAAATTTCACAGAATATTGTTTTATCTACTCGAGCCGTAGCTTGCATATTACATTGGTGTCAGAAGCGGGATAAAACTTATTCTGTGAATAACTATTTCCCTGGTGTGAAATTGCAAAATAAAAAAAAAAATAAAAAACCATTTCTGTGTTGAGTTAATTAGTTGCGCAAAATGGGTCGCAAATTGGGAAAACTAACTATAACTCAACTACAGGCAGAGCTCAGTAAGCGGAACCTCGACACAACTGGGGGAAAAGATGCCCTACTGATTCGTTTGGAAGAAGCAGTAATGCAGGAAGATGAAAATCCGCATGACGTAGAGTTTGACGTGGGAGAGGAACCAACAAGTACAGTAGCCGACCCGGATATAACAAGTCTGCTGGTGCAACTTAAGTCAGTCATGGACGAACAAAGGAAAACAATGGAAGACCAAAAGAAGTCTCTGGAACTTAAGCTCGATGACCAAAAGAAAGCAATAGACGACCAAAAGAACTCTCTAGAACTTAAGCTGGACGAACAAAAGAAAGCAATGGACGACCAGAGGAATTCTCTAGAACTTAAGCTGGACGAACAAAAGAAAGCAATGGACGAACAAAAGAATTCTCTAGAACTTAAGATGGACGAACAAAAGAAAGCAATGGACGAACAAAATAATTCTCTAGATGCTCTGGAAAGCAAACTTGATGAGCAAAACAAGAACTTGGAATCCAAATTCGAAGCGATCGAAGAGAAAATCGAGAAGGTCGAGACGCAACTCGAAAAAGTCGAAACTAGGTTCGATGAAAACTTTGAGAAGCATGAAACTCAGTTCGGGAAGATAGAGACTCAGTTCGAAAAAGTAGAAAAGCAAGCCGAAAATCTTACTAAGGAACTCAGCAACGTGAAGTGACAGAAAGCACGGTAATATTACACTGATGGTCTGAGAACAAAGGAGATGCAGCCTCCTATCTTCGATGGTCAAACATCATGGCCAATTTATAAGAGGCAATTCGAAGCGGCCGCAATGACCAATAGCTGGGACGATGAAGAGAAGTCTATTGCACTCACGCTTGCACTGAGGGGTCCAGTTGCGGAACTCTTGCAGACCATCCCGGAAGATAAACAGCAGAACTACGACTCTCTGGTTCAGGCTATCGAGATGCGGTTTGGGGATGAACACATGCAGCAGGTGTGCAGGGTTCAGCTGCGTAGTCGAGTCCACAAAAGGGGAGAAACGCTCCGACAGTTGCAAGCGGATATAGAGCGACTAGCCCATCTTTCATACCCTAAAGCCGGTGAGGAGCTTATCAACGAAATGGCGGTGAAAGCTTTTATTCAGGCCATAGAGGACAGACAACTGCAAATGGCTGTAAGGATGGCTGAAAAGCGAACACTCCCCGAGGCATTGGCATTCGCTTTGTCAATGAAGGCTGCGGACCAAGCATACCACGGAATACACCGTGTCAGGGAAATGTCCGTCGTGGAATGCTCATGCCAGAGAACAGCCGTCATGGATGAAGACAAAGCTCGCGGAAGTCAAATCCGTTGCTGGAATTGCAACCAAACCGGACACCTACAACGGCAGTGCACCAAGATGAGGAAATTGTCCACATTGCGGAAGTAGGAGTAGCAGAGAGGAAGCATCTGGCGGTGATAACATCCATCCTGTCAGTCAGACTTCCCAAAACCAGCAGTCGGGAAATGCGTAAGGACCAACTTCGCGGGGCAGAAGTTGGTTACTGGAATCGAGGCCCCCAGAACCACCATTCAAGTTTCGCAAACCAAACGGGGTAACAAGAGCCTGACAGTGGAGGCACTAATCAACAAGAAGAAGTGCGTAGCCACCATCAACACAGGTGCCACTGCCTCCATTGTAAGAAGAGATATCGTCAGAAGCTCCTGGCTGCACAACACCAACAGCTACTGCCTGAAGACTGCAACAGGGGAAATGGCGAAGGTGTTTGGAGAAGTTCGTCTTACGATTACTCTGGCGGGACTGACGTTCTCCCATGCGTTTCTGGTGGCAGATATATGCGACGAGTGCATCATCGGAATAGACTTCATGAAAGCAAATGAAGTAATTTTGGAGATCGGGATGCAAGTACTGAGGTATCGAAATGTGGAGATTCCGATGGTGTACGGAAACGAGAATGCCGTAACTCTCAGGACAGTCATCAGCAAAGACGAAGTTTTGCCGCCGTCTTCAGAGACAATCATTTGGACGAAGCTGGAAGGTGATCTTGGGAGCCACCGATTCTACATGGTAGAACCAGACCCAGAGAAGCATTCTCAAGACTACATCGTGGGAAAGACGTTAGTCGAACCAAAGAACACCATGGTTCCAGTGAGAGTTTTGAACGCGAGACCACACACTGTCAAACTAAGGCGAGGGGAGGTGACTGGAAAATGCACGCCGATTACCGCCGTCGCAACAATATCTGAACGTGATGCTCCAAAACCTCTCCCATCACCTTGGACAGTGGAAATGAGAGAGACGATTCTCCAGTTCAGTGAGCTGAATCAGGAGCAGCGAACTATGGCAAAGAATCTTATCAATGAGTACGATGATGTATTTGCCTCACAGGACGGAGAATACGGCCGAACACACCTGGTACAACATCGAATAGACACTGGTGATACTAGACCAATTCATCAGCCTGCTAGGCGCCTTCCATTGGCAAAGCAGACAGAAGTTGCAGAGATGGTGTCGGCAATGGAGAAAGAAGGTCTGATTGAAAGTTCCAAAAGTCCGTGGGCATCACCGGTTGTACTGGTTAAGAAGAAAGATGGCAGCACGCGGTTCTGCGTGGACTATCGGCGGCTCAATTACGTCACCAAGAAAGACAGCTATCCTCTGCCACGGATTGACGACACGCTAGACACACTATCAGGAGCCCGATGGTTTTCCACTCTGGACTTGAAGAGTGGCTACTGGCAGGTACAGATCCATCCAGAAGACCGGGAGAAAACCGCCTTCACCGCAGGAAATGGGCTATGGCAATTCACGGTAATGAATGCTCCGGCGACTTTCGAGCGATTGATGGAATGTGTCCTGCAACGGTTAACATGGAAAACCTGTTCGGTATACTTGGATGATGTCATAGTCGTAGGAAAAACGTTTGCGCAACACCGAGACAATCTAAGGGATGTGTTTCAAAGGCTTCGAGGTGCCCACCTGAAGCTCAACCCCAAGAAGTGCGCCCTGTTTAGAGCGGAAGTCAAGTACCTTGGACACATAATTTCAGCGAAAGGAGTGAGAACCGATCCAGAGAAGGTCGAAGCGGTGAAAAACTGGCCAGTCCCCAAAGACAAACACCAACTAAGGAGCTTCCTGGGCCTAGCCACCTACTACAGACGGTTCGTGAAGGATTTTGCCGGGATCGCAAAGAGCCTGCACCAGTTGACGGAAAAGGGGAAACAATTCAAATGGTCAATTGAGTGCGAGAAGAGTTTCAAGGCACTTAAACAACGGCTATGCGATGCCCCGATACTAGCTTACCCCACTCCCGGGGAAACATTCATTGTGGATACAGATGCTAGTAATGTCGGGGTAGGAGCCGTACTCTCCCAGGTGCATGAGGGCCAAGAGAAGGTGGTTGCGTACTTCAGCAAGGTGCTCTCTAAGCCAGAAAGGAACTACTGCGTGACAAGGCGGGAACTTCTAGCTTTGATCTTGGCTACGAAGCATTTTCACAAATACCTCTATGGGAGGAAGTTCGTTCTTCGCCCAGACCATGCAGCCTTAAAATGGCTATTACAGTTCAAGAGTCCTGAGGGTCAGGTCGCAAGATGGATCGAAAGGCTGCAAATCTACGACTACGAAATACAGCATTGTAAAGAAAAACTCCACTCTAATGCGGATGCACTGTCCCGGAGACGATGCAGAACGGATTGTAAACATTGTGCGCCTTAGGAAGAACGGGAGCTGGTTTCCATCCAAAGACTGAGAGCCGAACCTATTGCCGGCTGGAGCGTAGATGAGATCCGGAACGCTCAGAAGGAAGACCCGGATATCGAGGTGATTCTGGCCTGGAAGGAGAACATGGAGAAACCGGATCATCAGAACATCTCTCACAGAAGCCCGACCTTAAAGGCATATTTTGCGCAGTGGGACTCCCTCCATGTCCAAGAAGGTGTTCTGAGAAGAAAATGGGAAACCTCCGACGGAAAGTCGTTTGTAATGCAGCTTGTCGTGCCGCGGACGAGGGTCAAGGAGGTGTTACAGGAAATGCATGGCGGGGCGTCCGGAGGCCACTTGGGAGTGAATAAGACGCTAGAAAAGGTACGAGAACGTTTTTATTGGTTAAAAGCGAAGGAAGATGTCGAAGACTGGTGCAGAAAATGCGACGTGTGTGCAGCTAGCAAGGGTCCGAGAATCAAAACTCGAGGTAAGATGCACCAATACAACGTGGGAGCACCTTTCGAACGAATCGCCATTGACATCGCAGGGCCCTTTTCGGAAACTGACAATGGTAATCGGTATATACTCGTAGTAATGGACTACTTCAGTAAGTGGCCGGAAGCGTTTCCGATCCCTAACCAGGAAGCCAGAACCGTGGCGGAGCAGATCGTCTACAATTGGGTGAGCAGATTCGGAGTGCCCTTGGAATTGCATTCTGATCAAGGGCGGAACTTCGAGTCAAGAATCTTCCAAGAGATGTGTCAACTACTCGGAATCAAAAAGACAAGGACAACCCCGCTTCATCCACAGTCGGACGATATGGTGGAGCGTTTCAATAGGACTTTGGACGAACATCTCTCGAAGGTCGTAGGTGACTACCAACGGGATTGGGACCGGCAGATTCCCTTGTTTTTGATGGCCTATAGAAGTGCAGTGCCGTGCATAGCACTACTCGACATACGCCGTTCGAAATCTTATTTGGTGGAATAGCTCGTTTACCCAGCGAGGTGAAATTTGGATCTCCTACCAATGAGCCCAGAAATGAAGAAGAGTACGTGGCGGACCATAGGGAAAGGCTTAGGGACATACACCAAAGGACCAGAAGCCAGATTAAGATAACGAGCGACCGCATGAAGACCAGGTATGATGCCAAGGCAACAACGTCAGGATTCCAGGAGGAAGATCTAGTGTGGCTGTATAATCCCCATTGCCAAAAGGGGAAATCACCTAAGTTGCAGCAGAACTGGGAGGGTCCCTACAGAATAATAACCCGCATCAACGATGTTATCTACCGCATCCAGCGAGGACCAAGGGCCAAAATTAAAGTGGTTCATGTAGACCGACTGAGTCGATACAAAGGCCGAAGTGAGGACGCACTTGTTCGGGACGAACACGTCTAAGAGAGGGGCAGTGTAACATCCCCTAAAATTATGCTACAATAATGTAGAATAATAACTACGCTCCTCCAGCCCATTCCAAAGTGTCTTTTCATTCGAGGTTCGTGTCTGCGGCTAAGTCTCCACAGTTCATGTCTACGAAAGAGACGGATAATATCACGGATAACTGCAAGAAATGATTGGGATCTTGGAATTATTACATCAGAATTTTTCTTGTTCCAGTGGTCGAAGAATTTGCTAGAAGTTTCTGGCTATCAGAAACTTCTGCTATGTAAGAACAGATGGCAATCGAAAGGGGTCAGTTGGTTTAGAACCGTGGCGAAGAGATTGAAAAAGTGATAATGGGCGAAGTTGTAATTTTGTGATAAATTGAAAGTTGAGAGTGAACAAGAAAAAGTAATTAGTTTGGATTTGTGAATTAAGTAATTGAAAGGAGATAAAGTGATTTGAGAGGAAAGAGACCTTGTAAGAAAAGAATTTGCGAAGAATAGTATAGTGTGAACTTGAATTGTTCTATAGACTAGAAAATAAAGAAACAAATTTCACAGAATATTGTTTTATCTACTCGAGCCGTAGCTTGCATATTACAATATTATCTATGTGTGCTTCAGAAATACTAGGAAAACAATCCAAACTATTAACCATCACACAGGAAGCAAAATTAGGTAGATTAAACAGACGATTCTTAAATTCAGACATATTTATGTCAACACTAAAGCAGATCCAACTCGAACTCCCGCATGGAGCAAGATTTCCGGAGAAATTATCGAGAATTAACTTACCTATAATCAATTCTACAGTGACCACAAGCCCTATTTACGTGAATAACAAAATCATGATACAAGTGAGTATCTCTTTAGTAAACGAGGAATTCCAGTTGTTTAGATTTACAGCGGTTCCTATTAAATCGAGCACAAACATTTATCGGTACATATCAATGGAGAGTGAAATAATCGCTACTAATGAAAATTACAGAAGGTACATATTTCTAAACTGAAGAGATGTGAATAAATATACAACGTACTCGACGAACCACTTCCTATGCCAGCAAAATTTCGTGATACTCAATCAAAATGTCAACAACTGTGTTACACAATTAATTTCAGGAAATGCGAATCCATAGACTTGTGAGACCAAAGTGTTCACCTTAAGCCGCGAAATTTGGTTCAACTTAATTAGCAAAAACTCATGGCTCTACGTCATACCTAAACCCGCTAACGTAAGAATTTTATGCGATAACGCACCAAGAAACCTTAAACTCGTCGATAGCGGAATTTGACCCGTAGACCAATATTGCACGGCTATAACCAACGCGGTATATCTCCAAGCGTTGCCACGAAATATTTAAACGAACAGTATAGCAAAATGTAACAAGGGCACCAGCGATCGTTCTCAACGAACAGTCCTATGTCATTTGACGTTTAATAGAGGCATTTTGTAACAGGAATTTTGTAGCCAACTTACCATGAGGACGGACGCGGTCATGCATCAAATAAATGAGTCAGCCATTTTTAAAAACTTGTATTATAATACTGTAATATGCGAGCTACGGCTCGAGTAGATAAAACGATATTTTGTGAAATTATTTCTTTATTTTCTAGTCTATAGAACAATTCAAGTTCACACTATACTATTCTTCGCAAACTCCTTCCTTACAAGACCTCTTTCTTCACAAATCCAAACTAATTACTTCTTCTTCTTAACTAACAACTTTCGATTTATCACAAAATTACAACATCGGCTGTTATCACTTTTCCAATCTCCTCGTGCGGTTCAAAACCAACTGCCTGGTCTCGATCGCCATCTGTCCTTATATAGCAGAAGTTTCTGATAGCCAGAAACTTCTAGCAAATTCTTCGACCACTGGAACAAGAAACTTCTGATGTAATAATTCCAAGATGACAATAATTTCTTGCAGTTATAATTCTCTCTTATCCGTGACGTCGTCTTAGACATAATCCATCTCTTATCGTGGACACGAACTGTGGAGACTAACCGCAGACACGAACCTTGAATGAAAAGACACTTCCGAACAAAATTATGCCAGAATGAAAGGACACTTCGGAATGGGTTGCATAGTCGTAGGAGCGTAGCTATTATTATGTTACACTGCCCCCTCTTAGACGTGTTCGTCCCGAACAAGTGCATCCTCATTTCGGCCATTGTATCGACTCAGTCGGTCCACATGAACCACTTTAATTTTGGTCCTTGGTCCTCGCTGGATGCGGTAGACAACATCGTTGGTGCGGGTTATTATTCTGTAGGGACCCTCCCAGTTCTGCTGCAACTTAGGTAATTTCCCCTTTTGGCGATGGGGATTATACAGCCACACTAGATTTCCCTCCTGGAATCCTGACGTTGTTGCCTTGGCATCATTTCTGGTCTTCATGCGGTCGCTCGTCATCTTAATCTGGCTTCTGGTTCTTTGGTGTTTGTCCCTAAGCCTTTCCCTAAGGTCCGCCACGTACTCTTCTTCATTTCTGGGCTCATTGGTAGGGGATCCAAATTTCACCGATCCATTCCACCAAATAAGATTTCGAACGGCGTATGTCGAGTAGTGCTATGCACGGCACTTCTATAGGCCATCAAAAACAAGGGAATCTGCCGGTCCCAATCCCGTTGGTAGTCACTTACGACCTTCGAGAGATGTTCGTCCAAAGTCCTATTGAAACGCTCCACCATACCGTCCGACTGTGGATGAAGCGGGGTTGTCCGTGTCTTTTTGATTCCGAGTAGTTGACATATCTCTTGGAAGATTCTTGACTGGAAGTTCCGCCCTTGGTCAGAATGCAATTCCGAGGGCACTCCGAATCTGCTCGTACGTACGTACGAGGGAGTCCCACTGCGCAAAATATGCATTTAAGGTCGGGCTTCTGTGAGAGATGTTCTGATGATCCGGTTTCTCCATGTTCTCCTTCCAGGCCAGAATCGGCTCGATATCCGGATCTTCCTTCTGAGCGTTCCGGATCTCATCTACGCTCCAGCCGGCGATAGGTTCGGCTCTCAGTCTTTGGATGGAAACCAGCTCCCGTTCTTCCTAAGGCGCACAATGTTTACAATCCGTTCTGCATCGTCTCCGGGACAGTGCATCCGCATTAGAGTGGAGTTTTTCTTTACAATGCTGTATTTCGTAGTCGTAGATTTGCAGCCTTTCGATCCGTCTTGCGACCTGACCCTCAGGACTCTTGAAATGTAATAGCCATTTTAAGGCTGCATGGTCTGGGCGAAGAACGAACTTCGTCCCATAGAGGTATTTGTGAAAATGCTTCGTAGCCAAGATCAAAGCTAGAAGTTCCCACCTCGTCACGCAGTAGTTCCTTCTCCGCAACCACCTTCTCTTGGCCCTCATGCACCTGGGGGAGTACGGCTCCTACCCCGACATTACTAGCATCTGTATCCACAATGAGCGTTTCCCCGGGAGTGGGGTAAGCCAGTATCGGGGCATCGCATAGCCGTTGTTTAAGTGCCTTGAATCTCTTCTCGCACTCAATTGAGCATTTGAATTGTTTTCCCTTTTCCGTCAACTGGTGCAGGCTCTTTGCGATCCCGACAAAATCCTTCACGAACCGTCTGTAGTAGGTGGCTAGGCCCAGGAAGCTCCTTAGTTGGTGTTTATCCTTGGGGTCTGGCCAGTTTTTCACCGCTTCGACCTTCTCTGGATCGGTTCTCACTCCTTTCGCTAAAATTATGTGCCCCAAGTACTTGACTTCCGCTCTAAACAGGGCGCACTTCTTGGGGTTGAGCTTCAGGTGGGCACTTCGAAGCCTTTGAAACACATCCCTTAGATTATCTCGGTGTTGCGCAAACATTTTTCCTACGACGATGACATCATCCAAGTATATTATATTATATAATATTCTAGAAAATACTTGACGGATCGACTTTTCCGAGTCAAGCACGGAAACGAATATTCGGAATTTATAGAAATAAGGGCTGGGGTGCCGCGGGGAAGTGGCCTTGGACCGCTTTTGTACCTATTATATACTCGCGACATACCGCAAGAAGAAGGCACCGTATTAGCTACATTTGCCGACGACACTGCCATCCTGGCAACGGGTAAAACCATCGAAGAATCGACTGAAAAATTGCAAGAAGCATTTAATAAAGTAAATGAATGGACAAAGATTTGGCGACTAGCTTTAAACGAAAACAAATCTGTTCATGTTAATTTTACTTATAAGAAAACAAATAATTTTCCCATCTTTTCAAACTCGGTTCAAATTCCGTTTGCAAATGAGGCTAAGTATCTTGGAATGACACTTACTGTTAACTGAAGTGGAAATCGCACGTGAAGAAAAAACGTAAAGAACTAGAAACCAAATACAGAGAAATGTACTGGTTACTTGGAAAACATTCCAAGCTTAATATAGAGAACAAACTGCTTTTATACAAGCAAGTGCTAAAGCCGATATGGACGTATGGAATACAACTTTGGGGTTGTACCAAAATAACTAATGTCAGTATTTTAAAAACTTTTGAAAATAAAGTGCTAAGATCAATAGTTAATGCACCGTGGTTTATTAGAAATAGCGATATCCATAGAGATTTAGGAATTGCGACAGTCGAATATGAAATCAAAAACTTCGCGCGTAAGCATAAAGACAGATTACAAGGACACGTTAACAATGAAGTCCTTCGAATTCTAGATGAGAGGAATCTACTGCGCCGTCTACAAAGGACTAAACCTTTCGACTTAACGCGATAGCATGAAACCGCGCCTAATTTGCGGAACAAGCAGGAACTTTCAATGGAAAGGGACCTGCCAAACGATCTCAATACGTGAAAGAAAAACTGCTGGATAAGTCAAAACTTAGTTGTAGTATGTAATCAAAGAAATTTATCACGAAGGGAGGCTTTTTTAGTGAGTAAAAATCTCACACTACTATGAGCACGCGCTATCGATCCTCAGTGTCACTATCCGCTTGCAACTGTTGGAGCGTTTCCCCCCTTTTCTGGACTCGACTACGCAGCTGAACCCTGTACACCTGCTGCATGTGTTCATCCCCAAACCGCATTTCGATAGCCTGAACCAGAGAGTCGTAGTTCTGCTGTTTATCTTCCGGTATGGTCTGCAAGAGCTCCGCAGCTGGACCCCTCAGTGCAAGCGTGAGTGCAATAGACTTCTCTTCATCGTCCCAGCTATTGGTCATTGCGGCCGCTTCGAATTGCCTCTTATAAATTGGCCATGACGTTTGACCATCGAAGATAGGAGGCCGCATCTCCTTTCTTCTCAGACCGTCAGTGGAATATTCCCGTGCTTTCTGTCTCTTCATGTTGCTGAGTTCCTTAGTAAGATTTTCAACTTGCTTTTCAACTTTTTCGAACTGAGTCTCTATCTTCCCGAACTGAGTTTCATGCTTCTCAAAGTTTTCATCGAATCTAGTTTCGACTTTTTCGAGTTGCGTCTCGACCTTCTCGATTTTCTCTTCGATCGATTCGAATTTGGATTCCAAGTTCTTGTTTTGTTCATCAAGTTTGCTTTCCAGAGCATCTAGAGAATTCTTTTGTTCGTCCATTGCTTTCTTTTGTTCGTCCATTGCTTTCTTTTGTTAGTCCAGCTTAAGTTCTAGAGAATTTCTTTGGTCTTCTATTGCTTTCTTTTGTTCGTCCATGACTAGCTTAAGTTGCAGGAGCAGACTTGTTATACCCGGGTCGGCTGCTCTACTTGCTGGTTACTCTTCCACGTCAAACTCTACGTCGTGCGGATTTTCACCTTCCTGCGTTACTGCTTCTTCCAGACGAATCAGTAGGGCATCTTTCCCGCAGTTGTGTCGAGGTTCCGCTTACTGAGTTCTACCTTTAGTTGAATTATATTTAGTTTTCCCAATTTGCGACCCAATTTGCGAAACTAATTAACTTAACACAGAAATGGTTTTTTTTATTTTTTTTGCAATTTCACACCACGGAAATAGTTATTCACAGAATAAGTTTTATCCCACTTCTGACACCAATGTAATATGCGAGCTACGGCTCGAGTAGATAAAACGATATTCTGTGAAATTATTTCTTTATTTTCTAGTCTATAGAACAATTCAAGTTCACACTATACTATTCTTCGCAAATTCTTTTCTAACAAGGTCTCTTTCCTCTCAAATCACTTTATCTCCTTTCAATTACTTAATTCACAAATACAAACTAATTACTTCTTCTTGTTAACTCTCAACTTTCAATTTATCACAAAATTACAACTTCGGCTGTTATCACTTTCCAATCTCTTCGTGCGGTTCAAAACCGACTGCTCGGTCGCGATCGCCATCTATCCTTAAATAACCGCATTTTTAACAGCCAGAAACTTCTAGCAAATTCTTCGACCACTGGAACAAGAAAATTGTGCAATGTTACACAAGAGCTAAATGTAATTTAAAGAAAATTATAAACATATATATACATATATGGTAGCATAGAAAACAATAAAACAAATACAATTGTAAACTTATAAAGTTAAAACCAAAAAAAAGGATAAGTTGTAAAATAAAATATTTTAAGACATAATTAGGAAATGTAAATATAATATAAACAAAAAAAAAAGAAAACGAAATGTAAAACAAGCAAAAAAAAGAAACACCAAATAATAACCAAATGTAAAATAACAGGCAATATCAACCATTTTTAGCGAAATTCTTTGTAAACCAATTCATTGTTCTTTATGAATCCTACCATATATCGAAAGTCTTCACTCCTACGTCGTGCGCCTTTCGTATTTTAAGGGGGGGGGGGGGGGGAACTGTTGTGCCCACACACATTGCTGTGCCCTCACAAGACATTTCTTGTGACACATCTGTCTCCTATTCGGTTACATCAGTGCCGAAGAGCCGATAACCCAGTTCAGCACATTTGCAAACATTGCAACTGACCCACTGCGGCGAACACACAAGTGCCGTCACACTGCCACACTCAAGTGCCCGCAATAAATAAACGATAAGGTCACAAAGTATTCAGTATCAAGTGTTAGGTATTCTTGCGACCACCTGTATAAACAAACAATTGCAAGAAAGGGTCGCACGAATCGAATTACTTTATTTACCTATAGAACGTACAATAGGAAAAAAACGAAAGACATAGAGGAAGCATGGAAAACGATGAAGAGGCAGTCGTTTAGTGAATCACAAGAAGGCAAGTCGCCTAGTATGTGAAAGAACAAACTCACAAGTAGAAGTTCGTAGAGGTGTATCATCCGAGACTGAATCATTCAATTGAAGTGCTTCGTTAAAGTGAAGCAATGCTACACTTCCGTTCCACACTTCTCTGCTTCATTTACTTCAACTAGTTCCTTCAATTCATTTTACACTTCTTTCACTTTTTTTGGCGTCTCTATTTCAATTCACCCCTATACTTCTCTGGCTTCACACTTCACTTTATTTCATTAGATCAAATGGGAATGGGGCTGTTATTGCTTCAATTGTGTTCATTTTCCCTTACAAAATGTACATACTCATTCGTGTGTTTGATTTCGATGGATAGTTAGGGGAGGAATAAGATATCACTCTTTTCTTTTCATTAACAGGTTATTATTTAAGTTTGTTTTTAGTATTAAAATTATGATTTTTTTTTATTCATTGTATATGAATTAAAAAAGAGCCAAACTTGACAAAACAGGATCCCTCATTGCCATAATGCGTTTCAGCATGTCGTACATGGATTTCCAACACGTCGCCACTTTCTGCTTCAGCTTTATAGGCTCAACATTCATTTGATTTTGTGCGGAGCAAAGCATAGAACTGTTGTGGACTTTTTCTAAAATATTCCACAATTCGTTTAGCTCTGTTTTGCACTTCTTTTATTTCTTTAAGCGCATCTCGAACAACTAAATTTAAAGAATGTGTCATATAGGGTAGGCGACGCCAGTTTCCTTTCTGAACTGCTGACTGAGACTGGTTGAGAGTTGGCGGTTGTTTGCTCTTCGGAAACCAGTATTGCGCTGGGAGAACTGGTGATTGGTATTGCTGGTTGTTTTCCAGCTAAGACTCCAGGTTGCTTTATTTTTAAGTGTCTCTGCATGTTGCAGGCATTGCCGTCTTTGAAGGAAATCAAAGCTTGGCAATACTCGCACTTGCCCCTTTGCCCTTCTACTTCAACAAAAAAGGGAACTCATTTCTTTATATTGATTTAGAAATAATATTATATAGGTAACTAAATTCTATTCTTAATCTATTGTTAAATATCTTACCTTTTTAAAATTCCCAGTTCACACTGATAACACAAATTTATGCTCTTAAACAAAAATTACTGAAAATATGTACGTCCGTTACCAGTTTACTTTCAAGAAGAAGTGATTAAAACATAATAGTAAAAGAATTCATTATTCCTCGATTTACCGTTACCTTAACCAGAAATATTCATTACGAAAAATACAGGGAGCGCATATGTTAGCAAAAATGTATACAATTTACAAAAATAGGTAGAATAAATACGCCTCATATCATAACACCCTGTATCCAACAAAATACTTCAAAATGAATGCTTCAGTAAACACTTCTTTCAGCTGAAGCAGAGTGAATGAAGCACTTCAGCAAAATGAAGCTTTTTCCCCACCTCCAGAAGTTCGGTAATAAAAGTCAACCAAAAAGTAAACAAGGGTATTCGTTCATGAAATAAAAGACAACATTTAAGTTTGGGAATAAAAGTCAACTAAAAAAAGTAAACAAGCATTTCATTTATCAAAATCTAAGACTACACAACGGCTTGGAGGATTTTGGAGGAGAGGTATGATCACACACGTTTCCTGGTCAACTCGCAGCTGGAGTGTCTGTTCCATCAGCCATCAGTGATTCCAGAACGATCCGAGACAATAAAGGACTTACTAGATTCATCGACGGAAGTAGTACACAGCCTTAAGAATCTGAATGTACTCGTTGAACATTGGGATGTGGTGTCCATCTTTGTGCTTCCACAGAAACTGCCCACAAAAAATCAGCAGCTTTGGGAGGAGAAGCTTGGATTCAAAGAAGACACCAATGAAATTCCGACATTTGACGAGTTCAAAGAGTTTTTGTGGAAACCATATTCCGTAAGTTGGAGGCTGTTAACCATCATCAAACCTGAGGATCATAAGACTAATCGAAAAGAAAACCTATTGGACAATCCTTCTATTCGCAAACCAACCGCGTCAAATTTGTTCGGAAGGTTTGCAGCAAACATCAGCATGTAATTCAAAAATTATGTCGCTTCCTCAAGGTGGGCATTCCAGATCGGGTTCAAACTATTTTTCAGAACAGTGTCCCAGTAGCCGCAGCTGCTATTTCTGCCAACAGCCACATCACTCTTTTTGCACAACGCACCTGTTAATGCTCTAAATCTGCCGTTTCCTAATCCACGTTTTTCTAGCTCTAAGTCACAAAACTTTTTAGCATCGACATTGAGTGCTGATGTCCCAAATTTCCAACCTTCAAATGCAGAACAACCTACAGCAGACTCATCGATTAATAACTCCTACGAAACATGGCGAACCAATATGCAGTTTTTATTGACAACAGCCATTGTTAACGTGAGGACGTCATCAGGAGAGATGTTTCCGCTTTGGGCCCTGATGGACTCGGACTCTGAAACCACCTTCATCATGGAGTCAGTCGTGCAGCTGCTTCCATTAAAACATGTTGAGATTTCCTGGTTAGGAATGGTCAGCAGTGGCACATGCAGGAGTTGTCGACGTTGCAATATCCTCGCAGCATTCTGCCTTTGCAACAACCACCAGGCCTTCATCTTTAAGTCGCTGTCTGTGCATATCATTACCCGAACTCCGTCCGTCCATAGGTGGAAGCAACTCGAGGGCTTGGTGTGTTAGCGGATACTTACTTTTACAAGCAGCCAAAATAGACCTCTTGTTAGGTGACGACGTCCTCGTCGAAATTTTGCTACGTGATATTATTAGGTGTCAGGAAAAGGCCATGCCCGTCCTACAGAAAACAAGATTAGGCTGGATTCTGTTTTGGAGCGTAGCAACGGAACCCCAATCCATCAAGTCTTTTGTGAAAACAGGCAATATTGATATGTATCTACGGAAGTTTTGGGAACTGAAAGAGTCGCTGTTTGAGCATATTAAGACTGCCGAAGACGTCGAATATGAAGGCGACTGAATGGTGGGCGTTGTCAAGTATTGCTCCTATTTAAAGGTAATATCCATCCGATATAAAGCAGACCACAAGAAGGAGCCTTGCAACGGTTTACCAGTTTGAAGAAGCATCTGGCAGCAAACGCACAGTTGTGAAACCATTACGCAACATGAATAGAAGAGTACTGGCAGGTCATATGATTGAAGTCGAAGGCTCCTCAGTAACCAACGCTGGACATTATTTCTTGCTGCACAGTGCTGTTTTCAAGGAAAGCAGCTCCACAACCAAGCTGAGGGTGATCCTCGACGCTTCTTTTAAGACAGCTGACGGAGTGTCCTGAAATGATCAACTGAGGGTATGACCGAGACTTCAACACAATGTTACGGACATGATTCTACAATGGAAATTTTACCGGTTCACTTTCACAGCCGACATCGACAAAATTTACCGATGAAGTGTTGATCGAGAAAGAAGGACCTCCAAACTTACTTGCTATAGAACAAACTGGGAGGGCTATGCAATCGTCTTAGAGATAGTATTCTGGAATCTAAAACCAATAAGATAGCGACTTACCTTGAAAATCTCTCCGCTGAAAGAAAATCAAATTATTCACTTTGGGAAGCGCTAAAAGGCATCAAGAAAACTCAAATGCAAGCGCCACCAATTCGGAAAAACAACAGAAATTGGGCCAAGAGCGACAAAGAAAAGGCAGAACTTTTTGCTTTCCACTTAGGAGAAACGTTTAAGCCATTCGACAGCCCTTTGATAATGCCCGACTCCCCAGTCACGACATCTAACAACTTAGTAAAAATAGTTGCATTGATTTAACTGAGGGAAGTGATTAAATATCTAAGGACAAAAAAAGTATCGGGTTACGACTTGATAAAGGCGCAGTTGGTCACGGAATTGCCGAATAACGCTTCGTTCAGATTGCTCTACGTTCCGAGACAATGGAAAGTCGCCGATATTGTAATTGTCCCGAAACCACGCAAACCTCTGAATGAGAAAAAAAATCATGTCGGCCTATTTCTCTATTGCCGGTTATCTCTAGAATATTCAAAAAACAACTTTCTAAATGACTACAACCCGTAATCAACGAAAGCCGTCTCATTCCTGACCATCAGTTTGAATTTAGAATCAAACATTCTACAATCGACCAAGTCCGCAAAATAACTAACGTGGTTGAGAAAACTCTCGAAGAAAAAAAGATTTGTTGTGGTGTATTTCTTGACGTCTCACAAGCTTTCAATAAGGTTTGGCACGAAGGCTTAGAGTGGAAGTTGCAACGACTACTGCCACGGCAACCCTTTCTAATCTTACGATCTAACTTCACCGAAAGACTTTTTCCTGTTAAGTACGGAAATGATTACTCTGACTTCAAGGAGATTGCGGCCGGAGTCCCGCAAGGAATTATCCTTGGCCCGCTTCTATATGTACTCTACATGCGTGATATCCCGTAGGAACGAAACTGCATTGTCGCCACGTTTGTGGGCGATACGGCGATATTGACAACGGGCGATACAATTGAAGCTGCAACTGAAAAGCTGCAACATGCTATTAATAAAGTCCACGCTTGGACGAATTCTTGCCGAATAGTGCTGAACGAAAGCAAATCTACTCACGTCAACTTTACCTACAAAAAGTGGATAGATTACCTTTATACTTAAACTCGGTTCAAATACCGTACACGAACGAAGCAAAATATCTAGGAATGACTCTAGATGTTAAGCTTAAATGAAAATCGCAATTAAAAAAGAAACGCGACGAACTCGAAAACAAATACCAAAAAATGTACTGACAACTCGGAAAACATTCGAAGTTGAGCTTACATAACAAACTGCTTACCTATAAGTAACACTAAAGCCAGTATGGACGTATGGTCTACAACTACGGGGTTGTACCAGGAAAAGCAATAGAAACATCCTATAAGCTTTTGAAAATAAATTTCTTAGAACGATCGTTAGCGCACCGTGGTACGTACGTAACGAAGCTATTCATCGTGATCTGGGAATTCCCAGCGTCGTCGAAAAGATAACAAAATTTGCTCGTAAACACAAATATCGTGTTCACGGCTATTGTAACCATATCGTCATTCAACTACTTAACGCGAACAATTCAATTCGTCGTCTGCAAAGGACAAAACTCTTTGACCTCGCGTCATAGTATACGCCGGTCGTGAAAAATGCCGGAACTTTCATTGGAATTTAACCTGCCTGAAGTGCTGCATTCTTTTTAATTGCATTCGAACATCTTTTTCCAAAAATCATGAGAATCACGAAAATAACACTGCTAGATAAGCGACGGCTTAGTTGTGGTATTAACCTTGAAGAAATGTGTTTTTAGTGAGTAAAAAAATCACACTACCATAAACACGCGTGGTCGGGCCTTATGGTGTCTTTAGAAGATTTCAACCTCTTTGCAAAAAATAAGAATAAAAAAAATCTCTGATGCAAACATCATAGAGGAAGTTGAAAGGAAAAGAAAAGAAGTTAAGGTAGTTCTAGAGACAGGCGGTTTTAGTCTACGTAAACGGACCTCCAACGCAGAGGAATTGCTCAAGGGAATTCCTAACCAAGACTGTCACCAGTTCCGTCGGTCGGCTGCCGATTATAAAACAAAACACCCGTTTTATTACATCGAGAGTGTTTATTTTCTATAAGAATACAATTTGTAAGTTCAAATGATAATTCAACGAAATTTTACTTACATTAGGGTAACTCGGCTGGCCGGCGTCTGGACTCGGTGGAAGCTGGTTAACAAAAAGGGAATGGCTGCACAAAAGAAAAAAAAATGTCGGCTAACCATGAGATTTTATAATGACAGCACCCGAACGTCAGATTGGGTGCGTTCACCAAGCCCACTCTCCAGGACCGAGTCCACACTACAAGTTGCTGGTTGCGTTTATTTTAGACAACCCATCCCCGGTGAGGCGATACAGTCTCGCTCGGAAGCCGCACTAACTTTTAATATAGCGAGCCTCACCGCTGGTCTTCGAAATGATCTGCCAGATGTCGTTATCTTGGCAAATCTTACTTCGCCAATGCTTTCCGGAAACACCTTCGTGACTCGTCCTCGCATCCACTGACTTTTCGGCATGTCGACGTCACACACAAGAACTAAACTCTCGCATCCACCTCTTCCAGAAACGGTTTTTTAACTGCTGCAACACCTTCCACTGTTTTCGGAGGCACAACGCCTTATCCTCAATTGGACCCGGATTTTGGGTCGAGTTCGGGAACACCAGCAAGAAATGGATCTGTGTAAGTGACTGCTCTTCCTGCGTCGATACTGGTAGATGCGTTAGAGGCCGGCTGTTCACCATGTTTTCCGCCTCAATTAGCGCGCTCTTCAATGTTTCCATCTTCGGCACGATCTCAGATAGCGTGGACGACAAAACTCGCTTGATCGACTGCACAAGCCTTTCCCAGCATCCTCCGGCATGAGAGTTTAAGGGACAATTAAACAATCATTCGATCCCGAAGACGAAAGTTCTGCTTTCAAGGCGTCGACTTCAAAGATACTGCTGGCCTTCAACTCCAATGAAGTTGGTTCCATTGTCGCTTCTTATTCGTAGAGAAACACCACGTCTGTTGACAAAAATTGCGGGTGTATAGAAGAAAAGCGTCCGTAGATAGATCGACTGTAATCTCGACGTGAGGCAAGTGAATAGGGAGTCCAATGCTTCTCTCGTCGACGGCCTATGGTGGTATTGACTGGGCCAAAATAATCCAGTCCGTTGTAGGTGAACGGTCTTATGTACGGCGTGAGGCGATCTTCTGGCAGTTGACCCATTAGCGGCGGCAGCGGTCTGGCACTTCGGATTCGGCATAACTAGCACTCCTTTCTCATTCGTCTCAAAGCAGGACGCAGGGCAGGGACCCGGTATTTCTCTCGCACCTTAGTAACAATGGTATCGTCATTTTGGTGGGGCAAGTGGCGATGCAATCCTTTAATGATCAGCTTCGTAACTCTGTAGTCGTTAGGCAAAATAATTGGGCTTCTTCGGAGCGGCATCGTCTTAACGATATGAGTACATTTCCGACAAATTCGATGGGAAGATACGTGACGGTGCTAAAAGCTTAACCACTTTCATCGGCAAAAGTGTGCACATCAACACGTCGAGCGATGTTCAGATGATAATTATGGCACCTGGGAATCTTCAACTGCATTAAAGTTGGCAGCTCCATCTCCCTTTGTTTCCATCGCTTGAAGGCCTCCTCAGGAATTGGATTAACCCACTCGACTCCAGTACCCCAAATTATCCGTAGCAGCAACTTCAAGAGTAAAGCATAGTTGGCAATCATTCCAAAGCGATCGTATATCGACATTGTTATGCTCAGGAATTTCATTTTGTTTGGGCATACGTCATGTATCATGACGTCTTGGTTCACCCGCTCAAAGTTAATGCGGAAAAGAAACACATCTTCTACGCTGGCCCAGTACATGCCCAGAACCTTTCTGGTCCCCAGTGTTACCTCGATATTCATGTCCAGCATACTCTTCGAACGTGTTTCTCGTACTGCTTCTTTTGACTTTCAACTAACGTTTCTCAGCTCGAAACCGTCCGTACGATGGATTGAGATGACGTCCCTGGTAATTGCGATGCACACTGGAATACTTTCAAAACTATTGACAAAATCATCGACGTAGTGATTATTGATTATTGACTCTACAGCTGTGGGTTTATCTTTTGAGTAGTGTGGTGCGTTTACGTTCTTCACAAAGTGATCTGAACACGGTGAACAACTAGATCCGAAGGTCGTCGCAGCCATTACCATTTGCGCGATCCTCACTCCACAAAAAACTTTGTGAATGTTGATCTTCCGCTCTTATTGACACCTGATGAATCATTTCTTTGATGCCTCCCGTTACTGCTACGGGCCTTATTCGGAAGTTATACAAGATGACCGTTAACGGCCTTTAGTCACCCGGACTTCAGCGTCGCTCAGTTTTCTGGCATACCCTTTCTTCACGTAGCTGTTGACATTTTCCTTTTATTTTTGGTCGGGATCTTTCATCATTCTGTTTTCCAGACTCAAGAAGTCTTCGTTTGGCTAGAGAGTGGCTCTCGGGCAGATTCACAATATTGTCCTTCCACAGCAGATTGGTTTCGTATCGCTTTCGATCTTCGTAGTTGTTGTTGACAGGATCAGTAGTGCTCTTTTGTCGGCGTCGGAGATGGACTGCTCTTTCAGCAGCTTGATGCAACAGTTCTCGACGCTGAAATGTTTCTCAACGATTTGCTGCAGATTTATATCTTTTTCCCGATTCATCGTAATCGGGTTACATTTTGTTGCCCAATTGCTTCCTTTGTCGTCGATTTGTCATAGACTACCCATCCAAGTTTTGTTTGGGCTATAATTGGACGATTGACTGTGATATGAACCAACCCTATCGGCGCTACTAGATGAATATTGTCGAGACCGATGAGGATCTCTGGCTTGGCATTGTTGTATTCAGCCAGAGGCGCTGCTGGTAACTGACGATTTGCTGTATCCAATTCGGTGGCGCAGAACGTGTGACTAAGTAAGCGCAACTTTTCCACGGTTTATACTTCATTTACGGAAAATCGTTCTGCTTCGTCCTGATAAGCGCTTATTTCTATGTCGACGGCGAACGATTTCTTGCGTATCGTTTTTGTGCTGAACCACTGCACACTCACATCTTTTTTTACTCCGCTTAACTGCAACCGCTTAGTCAAATCAAGACTCATGATGGTGACGGAAGATCCTTCATCGAGTAGAACGAACGACTGCACTATTACACCACCGTTGTAAACTCGCACTGGCAACACTCTGAACAGGGTCTTCTTTGCCGCTTTAAGGCTGCGGCTAAGAACAGGTTTTTGCCTTTCGCTTCGTTGGATATCATAGGTTCCCGTTTCAGATGCCTTCCCTGGTGTTTCTTTGTGTAACAATTGATGGTGTTTTTGCTGCAACCGTTGATTCTGCATTCCTCTCGAAATCTGCATGTCCTTAAAGCATGGCCATACTTAAGACAACCGAAGCATAGTTTATTTCTCTTCAGAAATTCCCACTTGCCCTGAGGATCCAATTTCATGAAGCTGCTACAATTATTTATTGAATGTTGCTTGCCCATACAGTAGCGGCATTTATTATCAGCGGTACTAGTTGACGTTGAACTCTTCGCAGCGTGAAGAACATTCGCGTGTTTTTAGCCTTGGATCGCCTTTATTTTGTATTTGCGAAGGCAATGAATTTATCGTGATGACACAAACCAAAAGTGCTAGGCGGCTTAACCATTCATTGAAGGTTTTGATAGTTATGAATGACTGAACGTTCCAATAGTTTGCTCATGAGTAGTTTGGACACGAGCTCATCAATCAACGTAGGATTGGTCAGGTGTTGGTACATGCCGCTCCATTCCAGAAATATTGCCAGGTTCTGCACCTTGGTAGCCAACGGAATCAGCAACTCCAATTTATCTTCTGAAGAAGCTTCACTTCTCTGATTTTTCTTAGCTGCCTTTGGATTAGGCATTCTGGACGTCCGAAACGGTGTATTCTTGGTGTATTCCTTTATGTTGGTCGATTCGATGAAAGCAGTGTAAAACATAGGCCACTCTTCAGGCCTTCCGTGGAATTCTGGCAGGTCATGCAGCTTCCGATAATTCCCAAAGCTGGCTGAGGATTGCACTTGAGTTATTTGGGCTGGCGGAAAGGTTAGCTGTACCTTGTATTGGTATTGTACTTACCGGCTGCATTTGTGGAAGAACGCTTCGAGGCCAAGAATACGAAAAATGTTACTCCATTGTGGCTGCGATATTCGTCGAAGAAGGATTATTAAAAGTGCGGGTGGCGGCGATGGAGTTTGGAGTAGAACTATGCGGCATTATGGCAGGAACATTTGCGATGACATGGATAGTTGTAGTTGCCACTGCTGTAACTGTACTTGCGGTAGCTGTACCTTGCCGTTGCTGTGTGTGTAACGGGCATGGGTACAGTTTCAGCTGAAGAGGCGACACTCGTGGGTACGTCTGTTAATACTGTACCTACCATGTAGTCCCGTTGGCTAAGCAGCTCTTCGAGTCCTTGATGCTCCTGCTTCTCGACTGCGGCTGATGCCCTCAATGCTTGAATTTGCGCCCTCAATTCCTCCATCGTTAAAGCATTCTCGTCCTAATTACTCGACGACGGCTCTGACATGACTGTTCGAAGCCTAGAGCTCCTTATGGTAACCCCGCTAGGGCTATGTGACAACGGCATCGTGTCAGGGTGAACAAATAAAAAGCTCCAAATAAAATAAAGCTGTCGCCAGTTCCCTCGGTCCGGCTGCCGATTATAAAACAAAACACCCGTATTATTACATCGAGAGTGTTTATTTTTTATAAGAATACAATTTGTAAGTTCAAAAGATAATTCAATGCAATTTTACTTCCTTTTGGGTAACTCGGTTGGCTGGCGTCTGGACTCGGTGCAAGCTGGTCAACGAAAAAGGAAATGGCAGCACAAGAGAATAAAATGTCAGCTAACCATGAGGTTTTATAATGACAGTACCTGAATGTCAAATTGGGTGTGTTCACCGAACCCACACTCTGGGGCCGAACCCCACTACAAGTTGCTGGTTGCGTTTAATTTCGACAAAGACCGTGAGTTAACCTTATCACTGCCATCACATTGTTCGTGTCAATTCAAAACTCTTGGCATCCTTTGACTTCCAGTTGCCAAGTAGTTTTCTTTTCGCTGTACTCCTCCAACCAGTCCACAACCAACGAAGAGATTCGTCCTTTCGACCATTGCGCGTTTATTTGATCTCATGAAATGGGTCTTGCCTTGCATCCTAAAGTGTGAAACAAAGTGGGACTAGCTTATTGATTTAAGGATTCTAGCAGAAAAGAACGCATTTTACAGCAAACTAATCAATGAAATAAGTCTGCCAAGATGGGTTCAGACAGCTAGTAGGACAAACCGTGTCGAATTGCATGGATTCAACGGCGCTTCACAAAAGTTATATGGAGCAGCAGTCTATCTTAGGGTTGAAGAAAATAAAGGTAAGGTTCACATGCATCTTCTTATCACCAAATTGAATTTCGCACCTCTGCTACCCGTAAACCTTCTCCGGCTAGAACTATGTGCCGCTGTCATGCTGGCTAAACTGCTGCACTACGTCGCACTACGTCGTGTGCGTGGACTGATTCTACCATCACACTATGCTGAATGAGCGCACCGCATTCAAGATGAGAGACGTTCATCAGGAACAGAGTAAACTTCGAGCTTCCAACACAACCATCGAATCTCTCAACCGAGGAGGGAAAGAAGAGGAGTATTTTGGTGCATCTAGTCGGTTACTGCAGACGATTTGGTAGCAACGCAAGGGACCAACGCTCTAGAAGTGCTTTGGTTCCCTTTGCACCACGGATCTCGATGCTGCATCAAAAACCGTTGCTCGATGTGCACAATGGGGGATGTTTCGGGAAGGCCTGAGGTGTGGGGCCCTTTAATCCATCCATTGACGGAGCAGGCACCGTTAGAGTGGACGGAAGAATCCAATATTCGGACCCTGGATACGGGATCAGCAACATCCTATTATCCTGGAATGAGAACACCATCTGACGACGCTCATCATACAAGATGCACATCATCAAATGATGGGCTATCTGCGCACAAAATTCTGGATATTTTGGATGAAAACACCCGCTGAAAAATATCTTCATAGTTGCACTATATGTTTTAGTATCCGGAGCAAGACAGTCCATTAGCTAATAGGAGAAATATCCGCACCCAGCGTAACGAGGTGGAAGTTGTTGTTACACACGGGCGTAGACCACGTAGGGCCTACAAATATACGGGCATTGAAAAGTAGCGAAAATAAATGCCACAAAGACTATTTGGTGATATTTGTGTACCTAGCCACCAAGACCATACATTTGGAAGCAGTGAGCGACTTGACCACCCAAGCAGCCACGTTCCCATGATTTGCTGCAAGGAGAGGAGTCTGCAACCAAGTGTATAGTGACTGTGGCACGAACTTTGTGGGAGCTGAAATGGATCTGCTTCGCCTTATGAAGGACGCTGCGCCTAACTGGAAGGAGTTAGCTGACGCATTGGCTTCAAATGGAACGAAGTGGAACTTCATTCCTCCCGCTTCTCCCCACTTTGGAGGCTTGTGAGAAGCTGGAGTTAAGAGTGTAAAGCACCACTTCAGAAGTATTGTTGAGAACGGAACTCTCATATAAGGGCTCGTCCTGTTTCTAAATCAAATTGAAGCGTGTCAAAACTAGAGAGCGCAGTGTCCGTTATCTGAGGATCCTGACGATTTCCAAGTCCTTACACCAGCCCACTTCCTAACTGGTGAAGCAATATTTACCGTGCCAGGATGTCCACCAATAGAAGGCAATTGAAACATATATACAAGGGCTCTGGCAGCAGTTATAGCAGGAGTATCTGACACGTTTGCAGCAACGACCAATATGGCTGAGCACACAATAGCAGCTAAGGATAAGAAATTTGGTTTTGCTGAAAGACGAATGAATACCTCCTGCTAGATGGAGTCTTGGCCAATTTCATGAGACATACCCCGGACTGACAATATAACCCGAGTAGTCAAACTAAAAACACAGCAGGGAGGGTTCAAATGACCAATACCGAAACTATGCCCACTACCGATCAACAAAAGCGAACCAAATATCAACAAAGGCGATCAAATAATATAAAATAAATTAAATACGGTCTTAGGACTAACACCCACTACGAAATGCTTCACGTCAACAACATTCACTACAACACTCAGCATACCGTACATTCAATTAAATAGAACCACTAAACAATCTATTTCAACCAAACCCATCTCTAACTATAACGCAAATGGCGAGATCCGGACGTACCCGCCACACCGTGAAACGAGCAACTTCCCACCCCCAGAAGAGAAGCTGCACATACATACTTATATATATAAATATACATACTTATATATATAAATATACATACATATATAAACAAACTAAAAAGGGAAACCCCAAATTTTCGCAAAACATTAAGACCGAGTCCAGTAATGTCTTAATTATGGTGTACTGGAAAACGAATTGGAATGAAAGCTATGAGGGCTGATGTTTGCAGTATGCTGTTACCTGAGTAAGCAAGAGTGAAATCTTGCGGACATGGCCTTCAGGCTATTGCTACAAGCGCCCCTGTCCCGTTAAAACCGTGGCAGGCCTCAAAGTATGTTCAATGTTTCGTCACCATTAAGTTGGTGGTATAGGTCCAGATGTAACGTTCCTGATTAGCACCCATCCGGCTCTGGTACAAAACCCCATAAGCGCTTATGTCAACCCTCGCATGGCTTCACTGCTTGCAAAGACAACCCTGGGATCCTTAGGTGACTGCACATTCGAACGTTGATAGCGGCTTTGAGTGGGAATTCAATAGAAATGACTGCAACTAAATCAAACAAAAACAATGGAGGAATAGTAGAGGAGGACATGGAGAACCCCTTCCAGGGGGGGGATCAAGGATGGTGAGGTCACCAGTTGGCCAAGTAGCAGCATCACAAAAAAATACAGAACGACGCGAATCACCCGCAATTCTAAAAATAACGGTCAAACCATACGCCCAACAATCTGATTTTCAAAAGCTAGGTGAGCAAATTAGAGGGCGGGTAGAGATGCTGGAAGACGGCAAAAGGCATTCGATCCAACAAGCGATGCGAGACGCTATTGAAAGCATCAGAGCTCTCTATGAGCTTTCAGCGATTCAGCTACAAGACGAGAAAGCAAAGAAGGTGATTCATCAGAATAACTCCTCGTAAACTTCGCCATGACTGAAACCAATATCAGGACCCAAGAGAAGGCAACTTGCAGACAGTGAACTCCCAAACGGAAGCAGCCGACAGCGAACCACCGGATCCAAAACAGAAGCAGAAAAACCCACAAAACGGTGTCGCAAACAGCAAACGCCCGGAGCCGAAGTGTAAGAAAAAGCACCCATTTTTGGTTAACACTAAGGAGAAAGATAGGGCAACTGGTGTTGAGACCCCTGTGGTCAAGGATAAGCGGATAGATGCAACTGCAAAAAAGGAGCAGGCGGCAGGAGAACAGAAATGGTCAGCAAGAGACCCAAAAAGCTAGAACTGACGCTATCGTCATTAAAGCGACGCACGAGGACCCTCTCTTACGCGGACATATTAAGCAAAGTAAAGGCAGATTCCAAACTAAATGCAGTGGGGAAAGCGGCGTCTAAAATCAGAAGGACACAAAAGGGAGACCTTATAATACAACTCAAGAAGATGGGAACCAATACCATTGATTTTAAGGGCATCATCAGCGAGGCCTTAGTGGAACAAGCGAGTGTAAGATCACCCATGCACCGTACTATCCTCGAAGTCAAAAACATCGATGAGGTCACTACAATAGATGGCTTAATCGATGAAAACAAAGCCCAGTTTGGAGTGGAAGTTTCAACGGCAGACATCTTATCCCTGCGAAAGGCATACGGAGGAACTCGAAACACCAACTATCAGCCTTCCCACAGAAGACGTAGGAAAACTATTAGAAGCTGGAAGAATAAAAATCGTCTGGGTTAACTATCGCATCCGCCAATTGCTCAGAAAATACTTCAATTATCTGGAGTTTGGTCACCTAGCCTGGCAGTGTAAGAGCGAAGAAGACCGCTATAAGGTATGTAGAAAATGTGGAACAGAAGGCCACATCACAAAGAACTGTGAAAAGGAGCCATCACTCATGTTCTATTAACAGGATCGCCCAGAAGATGCGCAACACATTGCCAGTAGCAGCAAATGCCCGGCCTTCAGGAGAGCCATCACAAGCAAGACATCATGAAGATAATGCAAATCAATCTGAACCACTGCAAGACAGCTCAGGACCTCCTGACACAAACTGCTAAGAACGAGGAAGCGGACACTATATGGATTAACGAACCTTCCAAGAAACCAATGAGCAGGTGGCCGGCTTTGTACGGGCAACCCAGCTGGACGAGGAGTAAATACCAGACACTGCTAGACAATTTAATAAACGATGCCCATGGTAGAACTCCAATGGTCATAGGCGGTGACTTCAAAGCATGGGCAACAGAGTGGGGTAGCAGGCTCACCAATGCAAGAGGGCGTATTCTACTGGAATCCTTTGACCCACTAGAAATGCATAGTGCTTGCAAACAAGGGGCGTGCAAACACATATCGCAAAGCAGGTATGAGGTCAATCATCGATATAACCTCTGTGAACAACTTTATCCTATGCAATACAAAATGGCAGCTTACTGAGGAAAAGACACACAGCGACCACCAGGAGATATTAATGGATATTGTTACAAAAGTGGGGAAAGACGCGAGTTGAACCACCACCACTAATAGGACTACTACTAAGAACTACAAGAAAAGAAGAAAAAAAATTTACCCCATCAGTTAACATTGCTATCAAACCGCTGCCATTCTCGCCGTCCACCGTTGTCGAATATGTGTCGGAAGACAATGGCAACACCAATGTATTGCAAACCTATGTAAATGTATACATAAGTCAGGCCACACTAACCTCGCCATACATTGTACAGTTTTGACAAGTTAATAAATATGACATGTCTGACCGCTAAGGGGCATTCTTACGAGTCAGTCTACTTGAATCACACATGGTGGCAGCGGTGCTTTTTTTTCGATCAGTTTTATCTTCTCGTTTGCAAGAAGCAAAGTAATTTAACAAAGTGAAATAAAATATGGTCAATGACGCCGACGCTCCTCTCGCAGCTCAACAACAAACAGAACCAGCACTAGCAGAGGGACAATTCCAAATAGCAGCAGCAGCAGTTGGACAATTCCAAGTGCAGTGCCCCGAATCCTTCACATTTTCGACACCTTCAGAGTGGCCAAAGTGGAGGAGGCGTTTCGAACGCTTCATGCGGGCATCAGGATTGAGCGCTAAAACAGAGGAAGAGCAGGTAAACACTCTCATATACATCATGGGATGCCAGGCGGAGGACATTCTCCTCTCCTTTGGACTGCAAGAGGCCGACACGAAGAAGTTCCAAGTAGTGATGGAAAAACTTGACAACTACTTCGTTATCCGACGCAATGTTATCTATGAGCGTGCCGTTTTCAATTCAAGAGAGCAGAAGGAAGGTGAGCCAGTGGACACGTTCATCACATCGCTGTACGCATTGGCCGAACACTGCAATTTCGGTCAGCTACACGACGAACTAATACGAGATCGCATCGTGGTCGGGGTGCGAGACCGCAAACTATCCAAAAAGCTTCAGATGGACAATGCTCTCACACTGGAGAAGGCCGCCCTGCACGCTAGACAAAGCGAAACCATAAAACGGCAGTTGCGAGATCTTACCAGGGACACAGAGGACAAAACAGTAGACTTCGTCACATCAAAAATTAAAAGCAGTAAGAACATAAGGCCAAAATCTAGCAGCAGCGATAGCAGAGGTCAAGGGGGTCAAGGACCCGGGAGCTGACGCCACCACCATCCCATTTGCCGTCTTTCAACAAAAATTCAAGAAGACTTTACTACTTCCTTCGGACCAGATCCTTTGCGGACCAAATAAAAACAAACTTCATACCATGGGCATGTTTCGAGGTAAGTTGGTTTATTTACAGGAACGCAAGATGGACACAATCTATGTGGTGAAAGGCTTGGCACAACCTTTATTGGGGTTACCGGCCTGTAAAGATCTTGGACTGGTGAGACGCATCAACCACCTAGACATGCACACCAAAGTGAAACCGAAGCAAGAGTTTGCCAAGCTATTCAGTGGGCTAGGTACAATTCAAAAGCCCTACGACATCAAGTTGGAAGACCAAGCCGTAACTTTTGCAGCGCACACACCTAGGCGTGTTCCAATTCCGCTTCTCAATAAACTTACGAAGCAATTGGATGACATGGTGCTTCAAGGGGTCATCGAGCCGGTGGACAAGCCCACCGACTGATGCGCTCCGATGGTCATCACTTCGAAGAAAAACGGAGACATCCGTGTCTGTGTGGACTTGACACGACTCAACATGTTCGTGAAGAGGGAACGCCATCCTATGCCGTCTGTCGAGCACACCCTTGGACAGCTGACAGGGGCAAAATTCTTCAGTAAGCTAGATGCAAACAGTGGGTTCTGGCAAATAAAACTCACTGAGGAGTCAAAATTGCTGACCACATTCATCACACCATTTGGGAGGTATTGCTACAACCGCCTACCATTCGGCATCGCCTCTGCTCCAGAACACTACCAGAAGAGAATGTCGAGCGTAGTTCGGGGATTGGAAGGAGCCCTTTGTCAAATGGACGGCATTCTTGTGTGGGGGAGAACAGCCGATGAGCACGACCAACGGCTACGGCTAGTTCTACGACGTTTTCAAGTCTCAGGCGTCACACTCAACGAAGCCAAGTGCCAGTTTGGTGTCCAACGCATCAAGTTTCTCGGACACATTCTGGATGGAGAGGGCGTGCATCCCGATGGCGATCATATCTCTGCTATCCTTAACATGGAGTGACCGAAGAACGTTCATGAGATCCGTATTCTGATCGGACTGATCAATTATCTTGGTAAGTTCACGCCAAGATTGTCGGATGTTCTGCAACCTCTCAACGAAATGCTGAAGAAGGAACAACAGTTCACATGGAGTCAAACGCAGGAGAATTCTTTTAACCAAATCAAGAAAATTGTCACCAGCGAGCCGGTGTTGGCAATATTTGACAGTAACAAGGAGACTGTCATATCAGCCGATAGTTCTTCATATGGGATTGGAGCTGTTATTCGCCAACGTCAACACGACGGTAAGTTAAAACCAATATCTTATGCTTCCAGGACACTGACCAACTGTGAGAAACGCTACGCTCAGATAGAGAAGGAAGCCTTGGCTCTCACTTGGGCTTGTGAGCGATTACAAGACTTTGTTACTGGCATCAGATTCCATCTGGAGACCGATAACAAACCCCTTGTGCCAATCTTTACAACCAAGAATCTGGAGATCTGACCCCCCGGCTGCAGCGGTTCAGAATGAGGATGATGCGCTACGACTTTCCCATATTCTACACTGCAGGTAAGGATTTGATCGCAGCAGACGCACTCAGCCGGCAACCTTTACAAGTGGAGGACAGCAACAGCGAGTTGGAACGGGAGACTTTTGCACACGTTAGCCTGGTAGTCGCTCATATTCCAGCGTCCGACTCAAAGCTGGAGGAGATCTGGAAGGAACAGCAATGTGATCCTACTCTTCGCAAAATCGCCGATTATGCGCTGAACGGGTGGCCAGAAAAACACAAATTAGCAACAATTCTGCAACCCTACTATGCAGTCAGAAACGACATTGCCAATGAGAATGGTCTGCTGATGCGCGGCTGCCGTCTCATCATACCAGCATCCATGCGACAGGACATCCTCGGGAGACTTCATGCTGGTCATCAAGGAATCACAAAGTGCCGGGCCAGAGCACGTGAATCTGTCTGGTGGCCTGGACTTTCAACTGACATTGGCGAGATGATTAGCAGATGTACTGCATGCATTCAAGAAACAAGAGGAGTTCGAGAAAAACTAATGCCATCGGACTTCCCAACTCGTCCGTGGCAAAGGGTAGCTATGGATCTTTTTAAATGCCAAGGACGCTGGTACTTGATCATTACTGATTTCTTTTCCAGATTTTTCGAGGTCGCTTTACTCGAAAGACTGACAGCTGCAGCGGTCATCAATCACTGCAAGTCAGTTTTTGCACGCCACGGAGTACCTGAGCTAGTGAGAAGCGACAACGGCACTCAGTTCGAACCAGTTTATACTTCAAAGTTCTCCAAGTTTGCAAGGGACTACGGATTTCGCCACATCACATCCAGTCCCCACTTTTCACAAAGCAACGGGTTCGTCGAAGCTGCGGTAAAAATCGCCAAATTGCAGCTCAAGAAGAACGCCGACCCCTACAAAGCGTTGTTGGAGTATCGCGCCAGCCCGTTATCCAACGGCTACAGCCCGGCGGAACTTTTGATGGGCCGCCGAATCAGATCAACATTGCCTATGGCTCCACAACGCTACGCGTCAAAAGCAATCGACTACAACAACCTGAGAAGGAAGGAGGATGATAGAAGAGAGAAACAAACACGAAACTACACCCGAAGACATCGAGCGGTGCAAAGGGGTGAGCTAATTCCCGGAGAATTAGTTTGGGTTCGTGACAAACGAGTGTGGGCAACAGTTCGTGAGAAAACCACCCTCGCTCTTACATCATCGAAACTCCAACAGGTAAACTTCAGGTTCGTGAAACCAAGGAGCAAGCAGAGATCGATAAGGACGTGTCGCTAGCGATGCCATTACCACCAGTTTTGTCGCCAGAAAAGACAACATCGCCGATGAAGTCATCTGCCTCAGAATCACCTACGTCATCGCCGTCACATTCATCTTCCTCGTCGTACACTTCAACGTCATCGTCACCGTCATCACCGCCAACAAATCGCAACCGTCGCCAAGTACTACCAGGAGCGCCGACACCCAAGGTTACTGGACTCGATACGGCCGACTGGTAAAACCCGTCGAGCGAACGCTATACTGAAAAAGGGGGATGTGTCGGAAGACAATGGCAACACCAATGTATTGCAAACCTATGTAAATACTAACCTATGTAAATGTATACATAAGTCAGGCCACACTAACCTCGCCATACATTGTACAGTTTTGACAAGCTAATAAATATGACATGTCTGACCGCTAAGGGGCATTCTTACGAGTCAGTCTACTTGAATAACACAGAATATAATCCGTCCTAGTATCTGCAGCCATCCGCAGCGAAATTCTCGTCTCGCCTTCACTTCGCAATCCTAAGGAGACATGGCTCTTAGGTACCTTCCAATGCTCCACCAACACACCACCTCTCCAGAGTCATCTTGCTTGCCCTTGCAAGCATCACCATCAACCCTCAGCGCCGAACCAGCGGGTTAACTCCAGCGCCTCCGTCATGTCCATCAGCCGTCACATATTGAAAGAAAAATTCATTAAAAAGATAATTTAACAAGTACCTCACTACTCACCTGTTCTCTCCCCGAAGTTTTACCTGCAATGCTTTACGCAGTACCCATCACATCGTCTAAGCACAGTCGCCTGAAAAGAAACCCACCCGCAATATCTACCTAGGCAAAAGTTTCACCGCACAGAAGAAAAAAACCCCGAATTAGACAAAGAATACTTGCGCAATTGTACACGGCTGCATCTGCGCTGGCACAACCGCGGACCCCTCGATTCACAGCAACGAAGATCTTAATCACTCACCTGTTGCAGAGGTTATCCAAATATAGCTGACAGCCAGTTGTGGCGTGTGGACAATTATTCCTCAGATTGGAATGCGGGTGGACTTCGCACTCCTCCCAGATGGACAAACACCCGGATTTATCTACCCAAATAACGAATACTCCAAATAGATGCAGTACACCACGCGGAACTGCTGCCAAGAGGAATCACATTCTCCTGGAACTTGGTGTCCGAAGAATGAAATCATCACACACACGCCCGAATTAAAACAAAACACTTGTGTGGAAAAGAAAACGCCCGAAAAACACAAAAAAAACATGAAAAATACCCGGCGCGGTGGAAAGCACAGTACACTTTTTGATGCGGCGCTCCCATTCAGATATTCTGCGGGTTGGGTTACATTGATATGCAGTAGGATAAAAGAGAAATAGTTGGGAATTATTGGGAAAATACAGGAGCGCGTTTTAATCGAAACAAAAGACAAAAAATGGCGAAAAACTAAAAAACACCATTACAGTGGTAACCTCAGGTTCTCCGAGAAAATAGACCCCTCGTTGGAAAGGGATAATTATGGGCAGTCAGGGGAAATGAGTGACGATGGCCAGGAAAAGGTGGACATATGGAAAATTGGGAGAGAAAATTTTCCAAAATGGCGGAGGAAAATCAGAAAGGCTGGTAGGTAATTGGAAATGTTCATCACTTTTTTTGGAATCTTTCCAGGCGCAAGTGAGATGACAAGAGAGGATGGATAGATCCAATGAGGGAAATTTTGGTGGAGAGTTGGAAGCTTTTATAAGGAGCGCGTTCGGCATGAGAGATGGCTTTTTGCTGGTAATAGTCTTCGTGAAAGGATGTCGCAATCGAAAGTTCGCAGCGATTTTAATGGTACCGAAGTAGCGGGAAAAAAATTGAAGAAATAACGGAGCAACGCGGAAAAACGGAGACAGCCGGAGAAAAGACGCAGCACAACAAATTACAACAACAATTTTTTTTGATTAACAGTTTAAAAAAAAAAACCTCTCGGGAACCAGTAATAATTCCAGTGAAATTTAGCTGATAAGTGTTTTTTTTTATTCTCCTGTGGGTTTTCTTGGCTTTTTCGATTCACTATTGCTCTTTTCTCCCTCTTCTTGCTCAGCCCAGGGTTGCCATCAATACCCCCCTCCAGAAGTGTAACAATATTAAGAAATCTGGTTCAAACATTAAACGCCCTAAGTTAACAGGCCCAAAAGACACATTCGAGGAAATGATGTCGACAACATAGCTCGCTTCGGAAGAGCGGAGACCCTCTCGTAACAGCTTACCCGCACTATCACCACAGCGTGTGATGCGGCAATGCCCAGAAGAATAGTCAGTAGAAGAGGCGCACTATGCTATTGGTGGAACGAGGAAATAAAAACAGTCCGGCAAAGCCGGAGTCGATTTTCAGGAGCGTCTGGACACATTTAAGCTGGCGTCGCCATATCGTCCAATATGTCTATCTCTTTGGGAAAGATTGTCGAATGAATAATATATAACATACTGCTCGTGGTAGCACAGAAGAAAGGACCACTGTCAGATCAGCAGTTCGGGTTCAGAAAATATAAAAAAAACGAAAACATTAATTCATATCATACACACACACGCTTCGCGTACATCAGAGCCATTCACCCTAGCCGGGCAATGCAATAACGGTGTAGACTGCTCCAAGCTATACAGAAAATGTGAATAAGAAGGCCACACCGCAAGGAACTGTGACAAGGAGCGATGCGAAACATGTAGCCGGTAGCAGCAAATGTCCGTTCTTCAGGAGAGCTATCATAAGAAAAAGACCATGAAGATACTGTAGATAAATCTAGATCACTGTAAAATACAATAGCTTAGGACAACCTTGCGCAAACGGCCAAGGACTAAAGTCTGGACGTCATGATGATCAGCGAGCCCTATAAATGTCCTGATCAGAATAATAATCGGATCTGCAATAATGCATAACAGACGGGAAGGCTGGAATATATTCAATTATTGACATCACCCTTGAGAACAATTAAGTGGAGGGTCAGTGAGGAATACTCCACAGCAATCATCAAGTAATAATAATAAATTTGATTTAACTCTAAATGGAACAGCGGAGACACTAGCGCATCGCCTTATAGGCACCATCACCTCAGCATGCGATACATCAATGCCTAGAAAGACGAATAGCAGGAAGGCATTTAAATGTTCCTGGTAGAACGAGAAAATAAGGACACTTCCTAAAAATGTCGCCTCCGACAACTTGAAGCTGCTCCTAATGGAGGAGCAGCTGGATCTGGGCTTAATCCAGGAACCGTGGATTTATAACAATCACGTGATGGGATATGGGTCAAAAGACTATAATATATTGTACATATATTCCAGAAGCGACGCTGGCAAAGTTAGGACTTGTATCGTGGTTAAAAAGAGTGTTCAAATACTAATGCAGTCTAATTTCAGCTCCGGCGACTTTACAGTCGTGAATTTGAGAGGAGTGAACGGGAACTGCACGGTGGCGTCTGCGTAACTACCTTGCGATGACGGCATCAACTTCCGCTCGGAAGACCTGAGGTCGCTCATATCAGAGTTTCGAAAAGGTAAGAAAAACTTGGTCTTGAGATGTGATGCTAATGCTCACCACACTTTGTGGGGTAGCACAGATATCAATGCGAGAGGCGAAGTTTTGTTTAACTATATTCTAGAATCCAATCTTATTATATGCAGTACAGGCAATGACCCCACCTTTGTAACGTCCACTAGAAAGAAAGTCTTGGATATCACATTTGTTACTGAACAGAGCTCTGTGGGGTAGCACAGATATCAATGCCAGATGCGAAGTTTTCTTACTATATTATAGAATCCAATCTTATCATATGTAATAGAGGCAATGATTCCTCCTTTGTAACGTCTGCTAGAAAGGAAGTCTTGGATATAACGCTTGTTTCTGAACAGAGCTCTTTTGAAGTTGTTGACTGGAAGATCTCTGGCAAGGCATCACAATCCTATCATTGATTGCTACTCTTCAAACTAAAACTATCTACTTGTGGGAAAGGGACTTTTAGAAATCCACGTAGGGCTGGTCAAAATTCAGGAAAGAAGGACATAAACCCTATAGAAGCAGTTGACAATGCAGTCGATGCACTGACCGACTCTCTTACGCAATCTTTCGAGAAATCCTGCCCAGTTAGTAGGCATAGCGGTAAAAGGCGTCCACCATGGTGGATCGATTAAATAGCGGAACTCATTCGCATCTCAAGAGTAGGATGGAACCTCGCCAAAGAGGGGTTCGTTGAGTGGTCCACCTATAAAGAAAGCGTAATGTAAATAACTCTTGGAGGTCCTTTTGCGCATCTATAGAATCAACAAACGAAGCGTCCCGCTTACGGAAGATTCTGGCCAAGACACCAACACCGCCGGCATCCAATATTAGGAAAGGTGATGGTACCTGGGCAGAGTCACACGAGGAAACTCTGTATATACTATTGAGCACTCACTTTCCCGGATGTACATCAATCTCCGAAGATGATCTACCCACTCCAGAGACGACATCAGGAATAAACGCGGAAGAGGTGAAAAATATAATAAGTGACAATAAGATATCTTGGGCAATTAAATCATTTGCTTCATACAAGGTACAAGGAATGGACAACATTCGACCTGTTATGTTGCAAGAGTCAGTGGATATTGCAATTCCATGGCTCAAGCGTATTTTCATAGGATGCCTTAAGCTAGGATATGTTAATAAAGCATGGCGGGAAGTGCTTGTCGTATTTATTCCAAAAGCAGAGAAAGCGAGCCACATAAACCCAAAAGACCTGAGACCTATCAGTCTGTCGCCTTTTATGCTAAAAACACTGGAATGTTTAATAGATGTATACATAAGAAACGTGATTGGGTGATTCACTTGTCCGAGAGAAATCTTACACGCAATTATACTGTTTGCAACACAATGACGTCACCAGACACGAAGGCTCGTCGTCTTAACAATATATTAGTCAGCAAATGACAACTACAAAGATGAAGTGGTATACATACACATAAAACAAATCATAAAATTGTATCATATATAAAAAAATCCGTCTAACATAAAATAAAGGCATTCTGTTTTATAACGTGGAAAAAAAACGCCTTTATTTCCCTCTATCTTTTTACAGTCTTTTTTTTCCAGTTTTTCATGATACATTTGCATTAGGTTAAATAACCTTAATTTGTAGCCAACAGTTTAATTTTTTTTCTGAACTCTTTTCTTGTGGCACAGACGCTATCATTTGGTCCGATCGAGCCCGATTTTATCGCAAAAAGTGAATTTAAAATTAACAACAGCCGAAGACATTTTTAGTATGGAGTGTGTACGTGTCACTTTCTTCTGAGAAGCAAGAAAAACCCAACAAAGTCCAATCCATCACCATCAGCATCACATCAAGTTTCCAGACGGATTCCGGAGTCGCAAAATTCGATGATCAGTTGTTGTACGTCAATTCGGACTGAGTTCTTCGTCCTATAAGTAAGTGGAAAACTTTTTTTTTTTAACTACCTTGCGATGACGGCATCAACTTCCGCTCGGAAGACCTGAGGTCGCTCATATCAGAGTTTCGAAAAGGTAAGAAAAACTTGGTCTTGAGATGTGATGCTAATGCTCACCACACTTTGTGGGGTAGCACAGATATCAATGCGAGAGGCGAAGTTTTGTTTAACTATATTCTAGAATCCAATCTTATTATATGCAGTACAGGCAATGACCCCACCTTTGTAACGTCCACTAGAAAGAAAGTCTTGGATATCACATTTGTTACTGAACAGAGCTCTGTGGGGTAGCACAGATATCAATGCCAGATGCGAAGTTTTCTTACTATATTATAGAATCCAATCTTATCATATGTAATAGAGGCAATGATTCCTCCTTTGTAACGTCTGCTAGAAAGGAAGTCTTGGATATAACGCTTGTTTCTGAACAGAGCTCTTTTGAAGTTGTTGACTGGAAGATCTCTGGCAAGGCATCACAATCCTATCATTGATTGCTACTCTTCAAACTAAAACTATCTACTTGTGGGAAAGGGACTTTTAGAAATCCACGTAGGGCTGGTCAAAATTCAGGAAAGAAGGACATAAACCCTATAGAAGCAGTTGACAATGCAGTCGATGCACTGACCGACTCTCTTACGCAATCTTTCGAGAAATCCTGCCCAGTTAGTAGGCATAGCGGTAAAAGGCGTCCACCATGGTGGATCGATTAAATAGCGGAACTCATTCGCATCTCAAGAGTAGGATGGAACCTCGCCAAAGAGGGGTTCGTTGAGTGGTCCACCTATAAAGAAAGCGTAATGTAAATAACTCTTGGAGGTCCTTTTGCGCATCTATAGAATCAACAAACGAAGCGTCCCGCTTACGGAAGATTCTGGCCAAGACACCAACACCGCCGGCATCCAATATTAGGAAAGGTGATGGTACCTGGGCAGAGTCACACGAGGAAACTCTGTATATACTATTGAGCACTCACTTTCCCGGATGTACATCAATCTCCGAAGATGATCTACCCACTCCAGAGACGACATCAGGAATAAACGCGGAAGAGGTGAAAAATATAATAAGTGACAATAAGATATCTTGGGCAATTAAATCATTTGCTTCATACAAGGTACAAGGAATGGACAACATTCGACCTGTTATGTTGCAAGAGTCAGTGGATATTGCAATTCCATGGCTCAAGCGTATTTTCATAGGATGCCTTAAGCTAGGATATGTTAATAAAGCATGGCGGGAAGTGCTTGTCGTATTTATTCCAAAAGCAGAGAAAGCGAGCCACATAAACCCAAAAGACCTGAGACCTATCAGTCTGTCGCCTTTTATGCTAAAAACACTGGAATGTTTAATAGATGTATACATAAGAAACGTGATTGGGTGATTCACTTGTCCGAGAGAAATCTTACACGCAATTATACTGTTTGCAACACAATGACGTCACCAGACACGAAGGCTCGTCGTCTTAACAATATATTAGTCAGCAAATGACAACTACAAAGATGAAGTGGTATACATACACATAAAACAAATCATAAAATTGTATCATATATAAAAAAATCTGTCTAACATAAAATAAAGGCATTCTGTTTTATAACGTGGAAAAAAAACGCCTTTATTTCCCTCTATCTTTTTACAGTCTTTTTTTTCCAGTTTTTCATGATACATTTGCATTAGGTTAAATAACCTTAATTTGTAGCCAACAGTTTAATTTTTTTTCTGAACTCTTTTCTTGTGGCACAGACGCTATCATTTGGTCCGATCGAGCCCGATTTTATCGCAAAAAGTGAATTTAAAATTAACAACAGCCGAAGACATTTTTAGTATGGAGTGTGTACGTGTCACTTTCTTCTGAGAAGCAAGAAAAACCCAACAAAGTCCAATCCATCACCATCAGCATCACATCAAGTTTCCAGACGGATTCCGGAGTCGCAAAATTCGATGATCAGTTGTTGTACGTCAATTCGGACTGAGTTCTTCGTCCTATAAGTAAGTGGAAAACTTTTTCTTACTTTTTTTGAATAAATACATATCAAATTTAAAAAAAAAAAAAATTCGAATGAGTAAGGGCGTGTTCTTCATTGCTGGGGAAGACCATAGAGTCGGCCACTACCCATTTTGAACTTTCCGTAAGTGACGACGATGCAAAAAATCTTGAAGTTGAAACAATCTTCGAGAAAATCAGAGACTGTTACTTCGACTATCTAAGCAGATTGCTGGATACGAAGAGAAAAATCAGCCTGTGACAAAACCCGAAGACACGGTTTCTCGTCAGTACGTAGTTGAAGTGTTCGTTCAACCAGCCGTCAGTAACTCAAGAACGAGCCGAGTCAATCAAGGAGTTGTTGGATATGTCGGCAGAGGTGGTACATAGTATGGCTAATTTGAAGGTGCCTGTCGAACACTGGGATGTGGTGCTCATTTTTATCCTGCTGCAAAAATTTCCAGCAAAAACTCAGCAACTTTGGGAGGAGAAGCTGGGTTGCAGAACTGACCCGAAGGAACTGTCGACGTTTGCGGAATTTAAACAATTTCTGGAAACTAGGTTCCGCACTTTAGAAGAGGCTGCACATCGTAGCAAAACGCGTTCCACTCGCAAACCAACTCCTCAACATTTGCCTGCAAGGTTTGCAATAAGGGTCAACATGCGATTCGAAAGTGTGGCCGTTTTCTTAAGATGAGCATCACAGACCGGTGTCAGTGTGTAGGTGGGTTAGGGCTTTGCAGGAACTGCTTGGCATACAGCCATTCATCGGTGCATTGCCCAACTACTCGCAGATACTACTATGGTCAGAAACAACACCACTCCCTTCTGCATAACACACCATATTCAATTCCCTCACATACACGTTCTACGACACAGAATTTTAACTCCCATAATCAACCACATAGTTTTTTAGCCTCTAGGAGGAATGTCAATACCCGAAATTTTCATCTCAAGAAGAGCAGTCATCAACCAGTTAAGCGGTCAACTCCTTCCAATCCACTCCGAGAACCAACACGCAGGTTTTATTGGCAACAACTGTAGTCAACGTAAGGACGTCGTCAGGTGAGATGTTTCCGCTTCGGGCTCTGCTGGACTCAGTCTCTGAAGCCATATTCATCACAGGGTCAGCCGTGCAACTGCTCCGCTTGAGTCCGATATCCACGCACGTTGAGGTATCCATGTTAGGGATGGTCAGAAGTGGCATATGCAAAAGAGTTGTCGACGTGGTAATAACTTCGCAACATTCAGCCTTTATAATAACTTTGAAGGCCTTTATCTTCGAGTCACTGTCTGGGCATCTTCCCTGTCTGTCGGAAAGTGGAAACATCTACAGTTTAGTGTTGGCAGATCCAGACTTCTACACCTGTTGCTGGGTAGATATATTCTTCCGGAGATACTGTTGCCGGACGTGATTAAGTCCCCGAAAAATATCATGCCCGTTCTCCAGAAAACAAAACAAGGTTTGATTTGATCCTATTCGGAAGAGTACCAGTGGAAGCACAACCTGTCAGAGCTTTCTTCCAAACAGGAGATATCGACGCACAACTCCGTGAGTTCTGGGAACTGGAAGATTTGCCGTTTGAGGATGCTGAAACCAACGAAAACATCGATTTGGAAGAGCATTTCACTACCATTTAAGGGTTACGTGCAGCCTGTCCTACGTAGGTGGCAAGAAGGTGGTCTCCAACGATTCACGGTGCTCGAGAGACGTCTGGTAGCAAACCCGTACTTACGCAACCAGTACACAGCATGCATAGATGAGTATAAGCAGCTCGGTCATATGGTGGAAGTCGAAGGGTGCTCCGTTACCGGCACTGGGCATTATTTCCTGCCGCACAATGCTGTCATCAAGGAAAGCAGCTCCACAGCCAAGCTGAGGGTGGTCTTCGACGCATCTTTTAGAACATCTGATGGAATCTCCTTAAATGACCAGCTGATGGTAGGACTCAGACTCCAGCACAATGTGATGGACATCATTTTATGATGAAGGTTATACCGCTTCGCGTTCACAGCTGACATCGAGAAGATGTACCGGCAAATATGGGTTACGGAACCGGATTCAAGATACCAGCTGATCTTTTGGCGTAAATTACCAAGCGATCCCCTTGAAATATACTGTCTTAAAACCGTGACATTTGGTACAGCTTCTGCTCCATATTTGGCAATCCGCACACTCAAGAAGCTAGCTGATGACACACAGGCTCAATACCCGCAGGATGCAAGGATGATTCGGGCAGTAATGTACGCAAATGATCTCATTTCCGATGCAGACACTATAGCTGAAACTGTTTCATTCTCTACTGTTTTTAGCTTCCAGTTGTTGATCACTTTTCCTTCCGCTGCACTGCTCCAAGCAGCTCACAGCCAACGAAGAGGTTCATGCTGTCGACGATAGCACGGTTGTTTGACCCCATTGGATGGATATCGCCTTGTATCCTTAAGTCGAAACATATCATGCAGCTGCTCTGGATTCGCAAAATATCAAGGGTGACCATCCTGATTCGGAGATTCTGGAACATTGGGAGGCATTCTATAACGAATTGAAATGACATACGTCTGCCAAGGTGTGTTTCGACAGCTGGTAGGTCAAACCAGGTCGAACTCCACGGACTCAGAGATGCATCCGAAGAGGCGTCTGGAGCGGCAGTCTATCTACGATTAGAGGACAAAAAAGGTAAAGTTTACATGCATCTCCTTATCGCCAAGGACATAAAGATGTATGACTGGACTGATTCCACTATCACACTGTGCTGGATTCTCTCGACACCTTCAAAATGGGAGGCATTCGTAAGGAACAGAGTGGGAGAGGTACAGATACAACGGATGTCAGCATATGGAGACACGTACCCACGCAACACAACCGGGCAGATTTGGCTTCCAGAGGAATGCTCCCCTCAGCACTCTTGAGGTCCACTCTATGGTGGAATGGAACCTCATTTTTACAAACAGTGTGGAATTTTGAGCCTCCAACACAGCCATCCGATCTTACCACAGGCGAAGGAAAGAAAAAGAATGTACTCGTTCATCATGCTGCTATATCAGAAGATCCTATCAAAAAGCTAATTCACAGCTCGTCGAACTTCAAACAACTCATCAGAATAGTTGGCTACTGCAGGCGATTTGCCAGCAACTCAAGGGACCAACGCTCTAGAAGGGCTTTCGGATCCCTTTTTCTAACGGAAATTGACGCCACATAAAAAACCCTCTCGGTGTGCACAGCAAGAGATGTTTCCAGGAGAGATCCCTAAGTCCAGAGGTATGGGACTCTTGAATCCATTTGTTGACAGTGCAGGCATCGTTAAAGTGAGCGGAAGGCTTCAACATGCGACATCCCATTGTCCTGGAGTCAGGACACCACGTCCCGATGCTCATCATCCGAGATGCACACCAAAGGACGCTGCATGGAGGATTCCAGCAGATGATGGATTATTTGCGAACAAGGTTCTGGATATTCGGAATGAAAAGAGCGGTTAAAACATTCCTCCACAGCTGGACATTTTGTTTTAGGTTCCGGAGCAAGGCAGCTCATCTGCTAATGGAAGAACTACCAGCACCAAAGGTAACATCGTTACCTTTTTCACACAGAGGCGTAGACTATGCAGGCCCAATAAGTGTACGGGCATGGAAAGGTCGCGGGGTCAAATGTTACAAAGGCTATTTGGCGATATTTGTCTGCCCAGCTACTAAGGCTATATATTTAGAAGCGGTAAGTCACCTGACCACCCAAGCCTTTCTATCTGCCTTTCGACGATTTGTGGCAAGCAGAGGAATCTGCAGTCAGGTTCATAATGACTGTGGCACGATCTTTGTGGGAGCTGAGGCGGAACTGCCTCGCCTTATGAAGAACGCTGCCCATGATTGGAAGGAGATTGCTGACGTTTTAGCATCAACACTCACATGGGAGAAGCTCGCCACGCTTCTAACCCACATTGAAGCGTGTCTAAATTCGAGACCCATTTGTCCCTTGTCTGAGGATCCCGACGACTTCCAAGCGCTAATTCCAGCACACTTCTTACACTTCTAAATTTGAGAAACAATATTCACCGTGCCTGAACCGGACCTTACTATAGGCAAACAAAGGTACGTCGATCGATGGAAGGCAGTTCAAAATCATCTTCAGGTATTCAGGATGCAGTGGCAACAAGAGTATCTAACTCGTTTGCAACAGCGACCGAAGTGGCTGAAATCACAACCACAGCCTAAAGTAGGAGACTTGGTGTTGCTGAGGAATGAATGACTTCCCCCTGCTAGATGGAGTCTTGGCCGAATTCAGGAAAAATACCCCGGAACCGACAACATAACTCGAGTAGTCAAGTTAGAACCGCAACTGGGAGATTGCACTTGATTAAATAAATAAAAACGCTGTAAACTTTGAGGACACAAATTTGCTCTGAAAATGGGTATGAATGTGAGTTTTGCATACTGAATTTTATATTTATGCCCTTATAATAACTAATCACTGCTCTTGGCCTACTTAAGTGAAGGTGACTGTTTGGGAATGCAACCTATAAACAGTTGTCTAATTTATTAACTTAGACAGACACGAACCTCGAATGAGAAGACACTTTGGAATGGGCTGGAGGAGCGTAGTTATTATTCTACATTATTGTAGCATCGTTTTAGGTGATGTTACACTGCCCCCCTCTTAGACTTGTTAGTCCCGAACAAGTGCGTCCTCACTTCGGCCATTGTATCGACTCAGTCGGTCCACATGAACCACTTTCATTTTGGCCCTTGGTCCTCGCTGGATGCGGTAGACAACATCGTTGATGCGGGTTATTATTCTGTAGGGACTCTCCCAGTTCTGCTGCAACTTAGGTGATTTCCCCTTTTGGCGATGGGGATTATACAGCCACACTAGATCTCCTTCCTGGAATCCTGACGTTGTTGCTTTGGCAACATACCTGGTCTTCATGCGGTCGGTCGTTATCTCAATCTGGCTTCTGGTCCTTTGGTGTATGTCCCTAAGCCTTTCCCTAAGGTCCGCCACGTACTCTTCTTCATTTCTGGGCTCATTGGTAGGAGATCCAAATTTCACCTCACTGGGTAAACGAGCTATTCCACCAAATAAGTTTTCGAACGGCGTATGTCGAGTAGTGCTATGCACGGCACTTCTATAGGCCATCAAAAACAAGGGAATCTGCCGGTCCCAATCCCGTTGGTAGTCACCTACGACCTTCGAGAGATGTTCGTCCAAAGTCCTATTGAAACGCTCCACCATACCGTCCGACTGTGGATGAAGCGGGGTTGTCCTTGTCTTTTTGATTCCGAGTAGTTGACACATCTCTTGGAAGATTCTTGACTCGAAGTTCCGCCCTTGGTCAGAATGCAATTCTAAGGGCACACCGAATCTGCTCAAACAATTGTAGACGATCTGCTCCGCCACGGTTCTGGCTTCCTGGTTAGGGATCGGTAACGCTTCCGGTCACTTACTGAAGTAGTCCATTACTACGAGTATATACCGATTACCATTGTCCGTTTCCGGAAAGGGCCCTGCGATGTCAATGGCGATTCGTTCGAAAGGTGCTCCCACGTTGTATTGGTGCATCTTACCTCGAGTTTTGATTCTCGGACCCTTGCTAGCTGCACACACGTCGCATTTTCTGCACCAGTCTTCGACATCTTCCTTCGCTTTTAACCAATAAAAACGTTCTCGTACCTTTTCTAGCGTCTTATTCACTCCCAAGTGGCCTCCGGACGCCCCGCCATGCATTTCCTGTAACACCTCCTTGACCCTCGTCCGCGGCACGACAAGCTACATTACAAACGACTTTCCGTCGGAGGATTCCCATTTTCTTCTCAGAACACCTTCTTGGACATGGAGGGAGTCCCACTGCGCAAAATATGCCTTTAAGGTCGGGCTTCTGTGAGAGAGAGGTTTCTCCATGTTCTCCTTCCAGGCCAGAATCGGCTCGATATCCGGGTCTTCCTTCTGAGCTTTCCGGATCTCATCTACGCTCCAGCCGGCGATAGGTTCGGCTCTCAGTCTTTGGATGGAAACCAGCTCCCGTTCTTCCTGACGCGCACAATGTTTACAATCCGTTCTGCATCGTCTCCGGGACAGTGCATCCGCATTAGAGTGGAGCTTTTCTTTTCAATGCTGTATTTCGTAGTCGTAGATTTGCAGCCTTTCGATCCATCTTGCGACCTGACCCTCAGGACTCTTGAACTGTAATAGCCATTTTAAGGCTGCATGGTCTGGGCGAAGAACGAACTTCCTCCCATAGAGGTATTTGTGAAAATGCTTCGTACCCAAGATCAAAGCTAGAAGTTCCCGCCTTGTCACGCAGTAGTTCCTTTCTGGCTTAGAGAGCACCTTGCTGAAGTACGCAACCACCTTCTCTTGGCCCTCATGCACCTGGGAGAGTACGGCTCCTACCCCGACATTACTAGCATCTGTATCCACAATGAGCGTTTCCCCGGGAGTGGGGTAAGCTAGTATCGGGGCATCGCATAGCCGTTGTTTAAGTGCCTTGAAGATCTTCTCGCTCTCAATTGACCATTTGAATTGTTTTCCCTTTTCCGTCAACTGGTGCAGGCTCTTTGCGATCCCGGCAAAATCCTTCACGAACCGTCTGTAGTAGGTGGCTAGGCCCAGGAAGCTCCTTAGTTGGTGTTTGTCTTTGGGGTCTGGCCAGTTTTCCACCGCTTCGACCTTCTCTGGATCGGTTCTCACTCCGTTCGCTGAAATTATGTGCCCCAAGTACTTGACTTCCGCTCTAAACAGGGCGCACTTCTTGGGGTTGAGCTTTAGGTGGGCACTTCGAAGCCTTTGAAACACATCCCTTAGATTGTCTCGGTGTTGCGCAAACGTTTTTCCTACGACGATGACATCATCCAAGTATACCAAACAGGTTTTCCATGTTAACCCTTGCAGGACACATTCCATCAATCGCTCGAAAGTCGCCGCAGCATTGCATATCCCTAATGGCATTACCGTGAATTGCCATAGCCCATTTCCTGCGGTAAAGGCGGTTTTCTCCCGGTCTTCTGGATGGATCTGTACTTGCCAGTAGCCAGTCTTCAAGTCGAGAGTGGAAAACCATCGGGCTCCTGATAGTGTGTCTATCGTGTCGTCAATCCGTGGCAGAGGATAGCTGTCTTTCTTGGTGACGCAATTGAGCTGCCGATAGTCCACGCAGAACCGCGTGCTGCCATCTTTCTTCTTAACCAGTACAACCGGTGATGCCCACGGACTTTTGGAACTTTCAATCAGACCTTCTTTCTCCATTGCCGACACCATCTCTGCAACTTCTGTCTGCTTTGCCAATGGAAGGCGCTTTAGCAGGCTGACGAATTGGTCTAGTATCACCAGTGTCTATTCGATGTTGTACCAGGTGTGTTCGGCCGTATTCTCCGTCCTGTGAGGCAAATACATCATCGTACTCATTGATAAGATTCTTTGCCATAGTTCGCTGCTCCTGATTCAGCTCACTGAACTGGAGAATCGTCTCTCTCGTTTCCACTGTCCAAGGTGATGGGAGAGGTTTTGGAGCATCACGTTCAGATATTGTTGCGACGGCGGTAATCGGCGTGCATTTTCCAGTCACCTCCCCCCGCCTTAGTTTGACAGTGTGTGGTCTCGCGTTCAAAACTCTCACTGGAACCATGGTGTTCTTTGGTTCGACTAACGTCTTTCCCACGATGTAGTCTTGAGAATGCTTCTCTGGGTCTTTTTCTACTATGTAGAATCGGTGGCTTCCAAGATCACCTTCCAGCTTCGTCCAAATGATTGTCTCTGAAGACGGCGGCAAAACTTCGTCTTTGCTGATGACTGTCCTGAGAGTTACGGCATTCTCGTTTCCGTACACCATCGGAATCTCCACATTTCGATACCTCAGTACTTGCATCCCGATCTCCAAAATTACTTCATTTGCTTTCATGAAGTCTATTCCGATGATGCACTCGTCGCATATATCTGCCACCAGAAACGCATGGGAGAACGTCAGTCCCGCCAGAGTAATCGTAAGACGAACTTCTCCAAACACCTTCGCCATTTCCCCTGTTGCAGTCTTCAGGCAGTAGCTGTTGGTGTTGTGCAGCCAGGAGCTTCTGACGATATCTCTTCTTACAATGGAGGCGGTGGCACCTGTGTCGATGGTGGCTACGCACTTCTTCTTGTTGATTAGTGCCTCCACTGTCAGGCTCTTGTTACCCCGTTTGGTTTGCGAAACTTGAATGGTGGTCCTGGGGGCCTCGATACCAGGAACCCACTTCTGCCCCGCGAAGTTGGTCCTTACACATTTCCCGACTGCTGGTTTTGGGAAGTCTGACCGACAGGATGCTTCCTCTCTGCTTCTTCTACTTCCGCAATGTGTACAATTTCCTCGTCTAGGTGCGCTTCTGCACTGCCGTTGTAGGTGTCCGGTTTGGTTGCAATTCCAGCAGCGAATTTGACATCCGCGAGCTCTGTCTTCATCCATGACGGCTGTTCTCTGGCATGAGCATTCCACGACGGACATTTCCCTGACACGGTGTATTCCCTGGTATGCTTGGTCCGCAGCCTTCATTGACAAAGCGAATGCCAATGCCTCGAGGAGTGTTCGCTTTTCAGCCATCCTTACAGCCATTTGCAGTTGTCTGCACCGGCTTTAGGGTATGAAAGATGGGCTAGTCGCTCTATATCCGCTTGCAACTGTTGGAGCGTTTCCCCCCTTTTGTGGACTCGACTACGCAGCTGAACCCTGTACACCTGCTGCATGTGTTCATCCCCAAACCGCATCTCGATAGCCTGAACCAGAGAGTCGTAGTTCTGCTGTTTATCTTCCGGGATGGTCTGCAAGAGCTCCACAGCTGGACCCCTCAGTGCAAGCGTGAGTGCAATAGACTTCTCTTCATCGTCCCAGCTATTGGTCATTGCGGCCGCTTCGAATTGCCTCTTATAAATTGGCCATGACGTTTGACCATCGAAGACAGGAGGCTGTATCTCCTTTCTTCTCAGACCGTCAGTGGAATATTCCCGTGCTTTCTCTTCACGTTGCTGAGTTCCTTAGTAAGATTTTCGACTTGCTTTTCTACTTTTTCGAACTGAGTCTCTATCTTCCCCAACTGAGTTTCATGCTTCTCGAAGTTTTCATCGAACCTAGTTTCGACTTTTTCGAGTTGCGTCTCGACCTTCTCGATTTTCTCTTCGATCGCTTCGAATTTGGATTCCAAGTTCTTGTTTTGCTCATCAAGTTTGCTTTCCAGAGCATCTAGAGAATTCTTTTGTTCGTCCAGCTTAAGTTTTAGGGAATTCTTTTGTTCGTCCATTGCTTTCTTTTTTTCGTCCATTGCTTTCTTTTGTTCGTCCATTGCTTTCTTTTGGTCGTCCAGCTTAAGTTCTATAGAATTCCTTTGGTCTTCTATTGCTTTCTTTTGGTCGTCCATGTCTAACTTAAGTTACAGGAGCAGACTTGTTATACCCGGGTCAGCTGCTGTACTTGCTGGTTCCTCTTCCACGTCAAACTTTACGTCATGCGGATTTTCACCTTCCTGCGTTACTACTTCTACCAAACGAATCAGTAAGGCATCTTTTCCCCCAGTTGTGTCGAGGTTCCGCTTACTGAGTTCTGCCTTTAGTTGAGTTATAGTTAGTTTTCCCAATTTGCGACCCATTTTGCGCAACTAATTAACTCAACACAGAAATGTTTTTTTTTTTTATTTTCTAGTCTATAGAACAATTCAAGTTCATACTATACTATTCTTCGCAAATTCTTTTCTAACAAGGTCTCTTTCCTCTCAAATCACTTTATCTCCTTTCAATTACTTAATTCACAAATCCAAACTAATTACTTTTTCTTGTTCACTCTCAACTTTCAATTTATCACAAAATTACAACTTCGCCCATTATCACTTTTCCAATCTCTTCGCCACGGTTCTAAACCAACTGCCCCCTTTCGATCGCCATCTGTCCTTATATACCAGAAGTTTCTGATAGCCAGAAACTTCTAGCAAATTCTTCGACCACTGGAACAAGAAAAATTCTGATGTAAAAATTCCAAGATGACAATCATTTCTTGCAGTTATAATTCTTTCTTATCCGTGATATTATCCGTCTCTTTCGTAGACATGAACTGTGGAGACTTAACCGCAGACACGAACCTCGAATGAGAAGACACTTTGGAATGGACTGGAGAAGCGTAGTTATTATTCCGCATTATTGTAGCATCGTTTTAGGTGATGTTACAATATTAACCGCATTTGTCTTGATCGTGGTCAATGAAGAATAAAGAAATTATAACGTAGTTAAATTTGGATTTGATTTCTTGTCTTTTTTGCTCTTTTTCTCATTGCTGATCAAAGTTGGTTCTTCCTTAAAGCCGGATTTTTTTTTTGTAATTTGAAACGCATTTGAAACTACACGGTGGTTGCTAGATTTTTGGATCTGGAGACATTGGATAAGTAATTGGTAAAAGGTAATCTGGAGATTTTCCTGTCAGCTGGGTTTGCTGTTTGCTAAGCTGTTTTGAAGTGCTGTTAAGGATTTCGGTGGAGTTTTCTAATATTGCGGTTGTCGTAGAGGATAATATTGTAAAATCGCTTTCTGGAAAAAAAAAATTATTGCTCCCACGTGTTCGTTTTTTAACTTTGGTTATTACGGTTGAAATTCCTAGTTCATTATGAACGTATTGAAGCAATCACGTGGACATTTGAAAGGTGCCAAATCCAAGGATTTGGATGGCTTAGAAATGCAGTTAGCACGGTTGGAGGAAACGTGGAAGACTTTTTGTGAGAATCAAAATAAACTTTTTCAATATTTCGAGGAAGATGGATACGGTAATCCTGAAATTGATTTTGAAGCGACAGAAATAAAATATATTGATGCAAAAAGTGCGTTCTTAAAAACTATTCGTAGAAATACATCTACCATTCCATCACCACCTCCACCGCTTGCTCAAGGTAACGTTGATTCTTCTGAGGAACTTCTTATGCAACAAGCCGCCTTGTTGGAGACTCTTCTTAAAAACCCCTCCACCAGTTCTATGTCAAAGTATCCGCGAAAATTGAAGTACCGCAATTTAAAATAGTTCCGTTTGGTGGCGATTATCGCGAATAGCCAGAGTTTCGGGATATGTTCCTTGGGAGCATTGATTGGTGCTCAAAAAATGCGTTATTTAAAATCGTTTTTGCGCGATAGTGCCGCAAAATTGTTGAACGGTATCGAAATCGCTGATTCAAATTATATACAAGCGTGGGAAAAACTCGAACGTCGGTATGATAAGCCGTTATACATTATTAACGCGCATATTGAAAGTTTTCTAAAAATGCCAATGGTGCTAGTTGCGGATAGTGGACATTTGCGTCGGTTAGCGGACAAATCTGATGAGGTTTGAAGGCTTTGCAATCCGAAGGCAGAGATCCGTGGCTGATTTATCTTTTGCTCAGTAAAACAGACTTTGATACGCGAAGAGCATGGGCGCTTCATACAAATAATTCTGAAAAAGCAAACGTTCAGGAACTTATCGATTTTTTGGAGGAAAGATGCAATGCTTTAGAAGCATGCGAAACGCGACCGAGTGAGTCGATAAACCGGGGAAATAGACATTTGACGCGTTCAGGTAGTGCTTCGAATAACATAAAAAGCCTCGCGGGCTCAAATCCGTTATATCCCATGTGCAAAGGTGACCATATTTTACCGCAATGTACTAAATTTCTTGCCTTACCCATTATGTTTCGTCGCAGTTATGCTAGGGATCAAAGATTGTGCTACAATTGTTTAGGTAGCAACCATTCGTCGGTTAATGATGTTAACAATCCGAAGGCAGGAAAGCCTTCGACGTCTAGAGATGCCTCTTTATCGATTGTTAGCAATCATATATAAAATTAAATTCGTCTTTCGGGCATTTTGCCTACGGTTGTGGTTCAAGTTGTAGACGTCTTTGGTAGAACACAGCGTTGTCGTATGCTGCTCGACACCGGGTCCCAGGCTTCTTTTGTTACGGAAGGTTTTGTGAAAAGGTTAGTCCTTCGTCGCGGTCACACTTGTCTTCCTATTTCCGGTATCTCCTCCCTACAAGCGAGCATTACACAAGGCGCCGTAAGCCTACATCTTAAATCTTGCCTTCATTTTGAATCAAATAACTTCAAAAACCCCTCTACTGCCTTTTGCTTTTGATAAATCTTTGCTGCTGGAGGATTTGAAATTGGCCGATCCAGGGTTTAACATTCCAGGTCCTATTGATGTTTTGCTGGGATCTGACAAAGCCTGGAGTATTTTGCTTGACGGTCGACATACCGATGAAGACGGAAATTTGATTGCGCACAATACCATTTTTGGGTGGGTAATAACCGGAAACATCGCAGCCAAAGAAATTGTATCGTTGCGTATTGGAGTAGAACCGGACGTTGATGTTCTTCTGAAATCGTTTTGAGAAATTGAAAAACTTGCTCACAGTACTTATTTGACCGACTCTGAGGACCTTGCGGACGTAAACTTTTGTAAAACCTTTTCTCGTGCGCCTGATAATAAATATATTGTTGAGTTGCCGTTTCGACGCACAGATGTGAAGTTTGGGAATACTATTTCTGGAGCTTTATCGCGGTTGTCAGCTATGGAACGTCGGTTCGCTCGCTATGAAAATCTTCGCTAGGAGTATTGTCGCTTTATGAAGGCTTATTAGGAGTTAGGGCATATGGAACTTATTCCAGAAAGCGAGATAGAACCTACTTCGGGGAAGACTTTCTATTTGCCACATCACGCTGTTGTTACAGACAAATTACGGGTTGTTTTTGATGGGTCCCATAAGGATAGAAATGGTATCAGCTTAAATGAAATGCTGCATATAGAGCCTCCACTTCAGCGTAATTTAATAAATGTTTGCTTACGTTTTCGTATTCATAAATATGTTTTTTGTGCAGTTAAGATGTGTATAGTTAAGATGTTTCGTCAAATTTGGGTCGATACGAAACATCGTGATTTTCAACGTATCATGTAGCGCGACAGTCCTGACAGACCGATTGAACATTACCGACTACGTACTGAAACCTACGGTACCTCACCCCTTTTCTATCAATGCGAGTTCTGAAACAGCTCGCCTTCGATTATATGGATCAATTTCCCATTGCATCACATTGCATTTTGCATGATTTTTAAGTTGATGATATTGTGACAGGGTCGAATTCAGTGTCAGGGATTTTAGACTTAAAAAAGGAGCTGCTTGAACTGTTATCCTGTGAAGGTTTGCAATTGAGTAAATGGAACTCAAACTGTTGGTCAATTTTGAAGGGTTTGGATTGTAAGCCAACCTTTTCTCTAGATTTTGACGGCTCTAACAACTATACAAAGGTTCTCGGGTTAGTTTGGAATCCTCACAGTGACATCTTCACCTTTAAAATTTCTTTAGAAAAGGAATCATCGTCGTCACCCACTAAGCGAATGCTGTTGTCAGAGATTTCAAAAAATGTTGACCCGTTGGGTTTCCTGGCTCCTGCCACCATTTTGTTTAAAATACTATTCCAGGAGTTATGGGTCCATAAGACGAAAATTGGATGGGATGATCCACTGCCAACAGAAGATGCTGACAGATGGATTTCCTACCGAAAGGATTTGCTCTATTTTGAAAAGATCGACATCGTGCGAAGGTGTATATTAGATTCGAAGCGGTTTGATTTGATTGGTTTCTCAGATGCATCCGAGAAGGCTTATTCGGCAGTTGTTTACGCGCGTAGTTTGTCTGAAAGTGGAGCCATCGAGACGCAACTTGTTGCTGCTAAAACCCGCGTTGCTCCTGTCAATCAGCTAACCATTCCACTCTTGGAACTTCGTGGGGCTCTGCTGTTAAGACCCCTGGTTCAACTCATTCGTACTTCTTTAGACGTAAAACTTGTCCAAACCTTTGCCTTTCGTGATTCGCAGATTGTGTTAGCATGGCTTTCCTCTCCCCCTCGTCGACAGAATACCTTCATCGCGAACCGTACCTCAGAGGTTCTTGACGTTTCCTCGTTCTGATTGGAACTATATTGGCTCAGAGGAAAACCCAGCTGACTGTGCATCGAGAGGGGTCGAGCCCAGGAAACTGTTGCAGTTGGGAATTTGGTGGAAGGGTCCTGATTGGCTTTCGATGGATTCTGGTTCATGGCCGATCGTTGCAGATAAGGATGAATTAGGAGATGTGCCGGAAAGAAGGAAAGTATCTGTTGTTGCCAATATATTATCAGTGGAGGAAGGAGTTCTAGACCAATTAGGAAAGAGAGTATCTTCATGGTTTCGACTTACTCAGATTGTAGCCTTAGTTCATCGTTTCGTCAGGAATTGTAAAATGTCTGCAACAGATCGTTTGCTAGATTTCATTCGGTCTACGGAATTGTTTTCTGCTAAGTAAACTTGTCTTTTGTGGGATCAAAAGGAATTTATGGAGGAAATAGAAGCTCTAAAGTCTGTCAAATATGTTTCTAATCGATCTAGACTTTCGTCTTTATCGCCGTTTCTGGATAATGTTGGGCTACTGCGAGTTGGAGGAAGACTTTCCAATGCTGTAGATGTTCCTTTTACAATAAAACATCCTATAATCCTGCCAAAAAGCCATCCGGTCACTCAATTGATTCTTCGAGAGGCTCATTTGAAATTTCTCCACGCTAGGGTATCAGAACTTTTATCGTTTGTACGTCAGGAGTTTTGGATTCTTGGAAGCAGAAACCCAATAAAGAAAATTGTCCACGATTGCATGGATCGTTTTCGCCTTCGTTAAGCTACAATTTGCCTTCTTCACGACTTTCACCATCTTTTGCTTTCGCCCACACTGGTGGCGACTACGCAGGACCAATTACACTTCGCTTAGCAAGAGGAAGGGATCCAAAGCTAATAAAAGGATACTTTGCGTTGTTTGTTTGTATGGTGACAAAGGCCTTGCACCTGGAAGTCGTCAGTGATCTGTCCACAGATGCCTTCTTAGCAGCGTTGCAGCGATTTATTGCTAGGAGGGGAAATGTAATGTCATCTACTCGAACAATGGCACCAATTTCCAAGGAGCTGCGAGATCCCTGTCCGAATGGTATACGTTGGTACCATCCAAGGAACACAACGAACAAATTTCAACAACATTGGCAGCTGAAAGCATCAAATGGGAGTTCGTTCCTCCACATAGCCCTCACTTTGGCGGGCTTTGGGAAGCGGGGGTCAAATGCGTGAAATAACACCTCCGCCGAGTTGTAGGGAATAACATCTTAACTTTTGAGGAGATGTCCACTTTGCTTTCCCAAATTGAAGCATTATTAAATTCTAGGCCTCTTTGTGCTATTTCCGATTCAGATTTGAATCCTCTAACTCCATCTCATTTTCTTATAGGCAGACCGTACACGGCGATACCGGAGCCCGGCTGTCTAGAGGTCCCACTTAATCGACTTGGACGATGGGAGCTCATTCGAAATATGTTACAAGGGTTTTGGCGTCGATGGCACTCTGACTACCTAACATCACTTCAACAGCATCCTAAATGGAAAAATGAGACCAGGAATTTTCGAATTGGTGACCTAGTTGTGGTTAAGGAGCCCAATATGCCACCATCCAAATGGGCACTAGGACGGATTGACGCACTTCATCCGGGCAAAGATGTTCGAGTGGTTTCTGTGCGTACCAAAAATTACATTTTTAAACGTCCAATAACAAGGCTAGCTATTCTACCTTGTTCCTGAAATTCCTTCAGGGGGGCCGGCGTGTTTGGGAATGCAACCTATAAACAGCTGTTTAATTTATTAACTTAATTTTAATCTTAAAAACTACTTAAAATAATCTTCATAATTTTCTGTATTTTTTTTCAATAGCCAAAAAACATGTCATATAATACCCTATGTATTGCTACTATATCGTTTTTATTTTTTAATTTTTTATTTTTTTTTGTTACACTTGCCGAATTATCTGGACAACGACATTACCTTGTAAATTTCGCTTCGTGCGACGGTGCATTGCAGATCGTGGTCAATGAAAAATAGAGAAATTATAACGTAGTTAAATTCGGAAAATGTATATTTGTTGCCTTTATACATTCTTCGATTATACGAGTATTTTCATTTAAGTTAGATGCAAAAGGTAGTTTTCGAAAGTATTCGGAAAATATTTCTACATGAAGACGGCATACTTGAAAATATTTTTCCGACGGCCATAAGAGAACTGCATTTTCTTTTGAATTTTCATATTCTTTTAATTTTATCAATAATTCCGTTAGGTCCAAATTCTGTTTGTCCTTCATCTGGTTGATTAACTATGTTGTTAGCTCTTGGGTAAGTATTACTTGTTCTTCTATATCACTCTGCAAAATAGCATTCCAATCCACCTGTAGATATTCCGGATCATGTTCTTCGCAGTTGGAACATTTCGATTTGAATAAAAATTGTATCGATATAACTTTGGCTAGTAGGGAGTTAAATTCGGAAACTCTTGGATTACTTTTATTAATATTCCGTGCTCTTATTTTACCAAATCAGTTCTCTAACGGATCTTGATTAAATTTATTTACATACATAAATGTAATACCATTATGATCTATGAATAATGTGTCTCTTATTCTTAAAACGCTTTCTATAGTTAAGGACAAGCCTTTGAAACAAAATTATCTATTTCCTGCGTTTGTGGGTTCGATGTTTAATATATAATCCTTCATTTCTTGTATAAAATGCATATTTTGATCATACCGTATAAGTTCTGGTTTTCCATTTAATAGGTCGAAAAGTCGATCTACTTTTTTTTATAAATTCAGCTGTCGATTTTGCAAACTGGGCTACATGACTTGGAAATTTGTTGAGTTTTATTAAAGCTTCAATGTCGCAGGCTACAGATCTGCTTAGAACTTGTGCAGCCAACTTCACTTTTATTTTCTGAAACTCAGTAGGATCAGTGTGTGCCGATGTAAGTTTTGGATATATTTTGGTATTCAATTACCTTCCAATTAACAATACCATCAAAAGTGGTCAAATTGTATTTAAGTAAGTTGTTCCGAATACTTTTTATAAGACGAGGAATATCATACATTCCATATATGGATTTATTTTTGTAAGTGAAGTTAAAGTTTTTTTCATTTAGATTAAGTTTACTATATAAACTACGATTTGTGGGTCCTTGATCACAGCAAATAGCTCTAACGGTTAGTTTCAGCTCCGAGCATATATCGAGACAATTATATACCTCAATCTCAAGTTGTTTCATAGGTATATTGCTTGGACAATCGGCATAATATAAAACTTGCTTAAAATTTCCGCATACACTCCGAATCATAAAAACGCACACAGACTTAGCGCATATATTAGATCTTTGATTCCTTCCGTAATCAACAAATCCTTCAATTTCATCTTTGAATTCATTGTAGGTTAGATTCGTCTGAAGGCTCATCTCATCAAATATAATCACGCCTTCTTTTTCTTTTGGTGATAATGTCGAAGTTATTTTGTTTATTTCCTCTAGAACATTTCTATTTATTGCAGGTGACAGACTTTTAATCTTAATCCACCTATGTAATGAAGATGGGTGCGGCAAGTGTAGTCCAAGCTGATCCCGTAAAAAGTTGTATCCGGAAGACGAACGGAAAAAATGCACTGCGAAATCCACTTCTCCTCTTCGGTGTATTGTTTGTACTCTCAGATAGAATGAGCTTCGAAAATGTGTTAGTATTTTGATTAATACCAACCAATAAATCAAATTTCTCTTGGATACTCTGCTTTTCATGCACTTGCAGCCTTTTTTTGTCCTCTTTTAAACGCTGAATTCTCTGCAGCAAATTTATTTTCGATTTGCGATTTCCTTTTATTGTTAGCCTTAAGCTATTGTTCAATTTCTTAAGCCTCTCAATTCTTTTAATATAAATAGATTGCCTTTTTATATGAGGCTCACAGTTGGCGCAATTTTTTTTTTTTTTTCAATTATTACCTAAACCTACCTAAACTACCTAAACCTAAACTATGCAAGTCGGCCATGGGCAAGAACAGCCAACTTTTGTCATCAAACAGTCTACCCTGGATTAGGAGGAAACGACGAAGGAGTTTCCTCTCTTTCGGCTAGCCACCAGAAATTACCGTACTGACGTTGTACATCCTGAACATCGCGACCCGATACCGCCCTACTAAACCGGAGACGCTCCACACTGCCGTGTGCAACGTCTCTGTTGTAGTTGAGTCGCTTATCCACTACTGTTCGAGCAACGTGGAAGATTAGCGGCACCGTCAATCTGTCCTGGATCAGACCTTTCTTATCAAAATAGAGGAACGCCTCAGACTTATAAACTACCTTAAAATAAATCTTAAAAACTATCTTATTCTAAATTAGCCTATCTTAAATTTATTTAATTTTTTTTTTTTTTTTCTCATCCAAGTGCTGTGGATATTTTTTTTTTTTTTTTTTTCAGTTATTACCTAAACCTACCTATACTACCTAAACCTAAACTATGCAAGTCGGCCATGGGCAAGAACAGCCAACTTTTGTCATCAAACATGCTACCCTGGATTAGGAGGAAACGACGAAGGAGTTTCCTCTCTTTCGGCTAGCCACCAAAAACGACCGTACTGACGTTGTACGTCATAAATATCGCGACCCGATACCGCCCTACTAAACCGGAGACGCTCCACACTGCCGTGTGCAACGTCTCTGTCGTAGTTGAGTCGCCTATCCACAACTGTCCGAGCAACGTGGAAGATCAGCGGTACCGCCGATCAGTCCTGGATCAGACCTTTCTTATCAAAATAGAGGAACGCCTCTGGGGGAACAAAGCCGTTAAGGCGCACTCTCTCGTGATACTCGTAATTGGGGTAATAAGCCCCGGAGATCAGGTTGTTCGTCGAGCTCATTGCTCTTGCAATGTGCCTTCGAATCAGCTTGATAACGAAATTATTCACTCTTATTAGGTTAGCCCTGTTGTATAGGACCTCATTGGGATAGTATTTTATGTACTGATACTCTGGTGTTCTGTACAAATGAAGGCAAGCCGAAGGCAAGCCCTCTCAAACACCCGAATCTTTTCCAACAAGCTTGCTCCCACGTTGAACCACACGGGGCATCCATATATGTTTGTTAAAATATAGATATTGGTCTAACCAGAGCCCCAGGTATCTGACTACACTTCGACTCGCTTTCCGTGCGGTCCAACTATTGAGAACTTTCGCCAATTCTTTCGGGTATCCTTAGAGGCACCAGGCAACGGCGTCCTAAAAAGATTGGTTTCCGATTTTTGAAAGTTGATCTTCAGCTTCCCGTCATCGCAATATCGCTGAATCTTATCGAAGTCACGTTGCAGGAGAATTGCAATGACCTCGATTTTTGGTCCTGATCTGTACGAGATCAAGTCATATGCATGCGCTATGGCATGGTGAAGTGATCCTATGAGATCGCTCGTGTAAATGTTGAAAAGGATCGGTGAATTAACCGCACCTTGTTGCAGACCGTTTTTACTTAGAAATGTTCCAGCAGAAGTCACGTTGCCATTTTTGACGATGAACTGTCTATTGGTGAGCATGTTATGAAGTATATACAGCAGTGGTTTGCTTATGCCCAGCCTGCTTAGCTTGTAGAAGAGTCCCTCTAACCATACGGTGTCAAAGGCCTTCTCCATGTCAATCAGGCAGGCACCCGTGCATTGGTTCTTGCATTTGTTCCATTGTATATCCGATACCAGTTTAGACGCGGCATGTATTGTATCATGCCCCGCCATAAAGCCGAATTGGTTATCCGGAATTATATTACTGTTCTCAGTCCACTTAAGCAGGGCTCTATTGATCACTTTCTCGAATACCTTGCTGATGTTCGGAAGGAGACTTATCGACCGGAGATTTGCCGGATTGGAAGTGTCCTTACCCCGTTTGGGGATGGGTTGTATCACTGCTGTTTTCCAATGCACTGGATAATGTGCATTATTCAGTGCATTGTTAAACAGAGTGGTGTAAATGTCCACCGCTTCTAGAGGGAGATGTCGAAGCACAATGTTCGACACTCCATCGATTCCTACAGATTTCTTCCTCCTCAATGAGTCGAAGATCGCTTGGAGCTCCACCTTCGATATGTACGGGGGATGTACCCTTTCTTCGGCGATGACATTATTTGCCATGTTATCGTCATTGAACTCGGTAAAACCTATGTTCTCGGATCGCCAGTGCTCTATATCATTTCGAAGGTAGAAGTTGTGCACAAGGACGCGATTTTCCAGGTCGTGGTTCGGGCAAATGGTATCATTCACCTTGTACACTTCCTGGAAAGTCGCTCCTATAGCGTCTACCTTCTCCTGCGGATCTTCGATCACAAAGAAGTTGTCATCACCTACTGCGTTATCTGGATCTATACCTGCTGTTATTAGTATTTGTCCATTGTTCGTCGTTCGGGGGATCTTAAGACACGGAAGGTCGTTTTGATTGTTCCTCCGAAATATTTTATTTATCTGCGGGAACATACTCGGGTTGTTGGATTTTACAGACCGAATTTTGTTGTTCCAATGCAAATTTACAGAAAGTCTGTAATTTTCTCTAATTAATTTCTGGAGGTTTTTAATCAACGACTTCAGCGTCCTAACCTCCGAGTTTTGTCTGTCAGTAAACTGTCTGTACAAGGTTTTTAGTCTCGACAGCAGTCTACTTTTGTGTTGGTGTAGTGCGTCAATTGTTGCATTACGGAATATGTCTGCGTTGTCAGTATGTTGATACCGAGGTATCGTATTGTCCATAGTTCGTTTAATAGTCTCGTCCATTTGTTTTAGGTACCAGTCAATCTCCTCGTTTGACAGATTCCTATTGGACGGTGGGTAGAGCGAATTCGAGGAGAGTGCTCTTGTTAAAGTTCTGGAGAAGCGAGTCCAACGTGTGTGCAGGCAGTTCATAGTTTGTCGGTCCATGTTGGTCAGTTGTAACCGTACGTCGAACAGCATAAGATCCAGATAGGAGCCGCTTCTAGGAAACGACGGACTATCTGTAGCTTTCAAATCGAGTTTGACTCGACACTGTGCCGATCCCACCAATTGAATAGTAGTGTCTTGAGCTCTGAAATAAATAAAGTAGATTGATAGATTGAGTAGCTTCAGGTGCATAGAGTGCGACCAAGTATATCCTCTTTCCACTACGGAGAGGGATGCACACGATACACGCTTCCAGCTAATGAAACCTTCGCAATTCACCGCTGTACATTACTTTAAATTGCAGTTGTGCGTATGAAGATCGCAACACCTCCTCCTTGTGTGGAGTTTAGTTGGTCTCTCTGACAATATTATATTTATTGTGCCCCAATTTGTGCTTCTGGGATAGCTTTGTTTCGCTAACCATAAGCACATCAGGGGTTTGGTCTTCTAGCAACTTAAACAATACGGCTCCTCGCTCGATCCTAATCAGTGAATTCACATTCACCGCAAGGATCTTCAAGGATTGCTCCTCCATGTTCGTACCCATTACGACTGGAGGTGCGTTAGGCCCGGCAGAAGTGCGTAGATCTGGTCCACCCGCTTCGCCTGCTCTTGTACCTGACGTTGAAGCTGCTCCATCTGCCCTTGGATAGAGAGGAAGATGGCCAGCAAGTCAGTTTGAGCCTCCGGTGCTCTAGGCGCTGGGGCCTGAGAAGCAACCTTCGGTCTTTTCTGCTCCGCGTTTCCCCGACCTGCCGCCATTTGGGCGTAGGTCACTTGGGGAGTCACGGATTGTGTTTGAATTGGAGCAGGTGGACGTTTCACTACGACCTTCTCCTGATGAACCAGATTTACTTTCTTAATGTACTGGAACTTAGGACAACCCCCATAGTTTGCGGTGTGTCCCGAGTTCCTGCATAAAGCACACGAGAGCTGGCTCTTAACTGCCACTCCATCCTCACCCAGAGTGCATTCCTCTGCTTTGTGGTTCTTTCCACACTTGACACATCGAGGCTGCATTTCGCAGTTCGACGCGCCGTGCCTGAATCTTTGGCAGCGGAACACATTGTAAAATGTTTTCGCTCCTTCTTAATTTTTCCCAGGCGACAATCTGGTAGTCTAGGACTTTAATACTCCCTAGACCATCCAGCTTGCTATTGGGTGAAAGCTGAACTAGGAAGAACGGCAGTTTCCGCTTCTCCCTTTTTGCCTTAGCTGTGGTGAATGTCTCGACCCCTACGAATTTGAGCTCGTTGCACTCTTTCTCTTTAAGCAGCGCAAGGAGCATCTCCGGATCAGTAGACGGATCTATCCAGTCGTTCACAGACCTTCGTGGAGTGCACGCGTGTGTTTCGACTTACAGTAAGTGCAAAGTAATTTTTCAAGTGGTGAAAAAGACTTTTGACAATAAGCGCCAGCTTAGTCTAGTGGTAGTGGCAGTGCACCGTCGAGCGGTAGTCACGGGTTCAATTCCCGCAAATATCGAACTTTTTTTTTTTTTTTTTTTTTTTTCTTTAATTTGAAAAAATAAAAAATAAACATTAAGTGTAACAACACGTGATGGGAGACAGTGAAAAGTCCGCACTCCAAGTAGCGGACAAACAAAAAGTCCGGGAAGCGGAGGAAAGTAAAATCTACCTCCAACGTGGTAAAAGGCCCCGCCATAACAACTTCATCTGAAAAGCTGCCGGGTGAAGTGATGGAAGGGGCGCCTGGTACAACAACAGCAGCAGAAAAGAAGAGGCAAAGGTCATCAGATGACGATGACCAATACCCATACGTCTCCGATGGTGGTGAAGGCCATTATATGGGGGACAACAACAACTTCGCCGCTCTGGTCACGTCCGAGTCAGAGGACGAAGACGATGAGCTGGAATGCCTTAATACGAGTATAAGGCAGCTCCAGCAGAAAGTATTGGCCATAAAAGCCAAGCAAATAGCAAGGCGGGAGAGAGAGAGGCAGGATGTGCTCCATAGACCCCAAGAGCAACAGCAACAACAACAGCCACAGCAAAAACAAAAGCTGCCTAACCAGCAACAACAACAAAAAATTAAGCAGCCGCAGCAAGAGCAACAACAGCCGCAGCAACAAAAGAAGTTGCAGCAACAGCCGCAGCAGCAGAAGAAGCTGCAGCCAAAGCAACAGCAACAGCAGCAGCAACAACAGCAGCAGCCGAAACAGCAACAACAACAGCAGCAACAACAGCAAACACAACAGCAGCAGAACAAGTCAAGGAAGGTGCGAATTCCACCCATTAATACATACAAGATGGAGCTCAAAGACACCATAGAACTGTGTAAGTCGGCCATAGGCAATAACTTTATAATTAAACGGTACAATGACAGTAGACACTCCATCCAGTGCAATACGGTGGAGCAGCACAATAAAATTAAGAATCTGTTAAGGGACTCGACGACGGAGTTCTTCTCTTTCACCCCGAAGGGGGAAAAGTTGCAAACGGTGCTACTGAAAGGGATGGAACCGTCTATCGAGCCGGAGGAGCTCCTTAAGACGCTCCAAAAAATTAAGTGCGACGGTCTCAATTTTGTAGGGGTTAAGCCTTTCACCACAGCAAGGGCCAAAAGGGAGAAGCGGAAGCTACCGTTCTTCCTGGTTCAGCTGTCGCCCGATAGCAAACTGGATGGTCTAAGGAGTATCAGAGTCCTAGACTACCAGGTTGTCTCATGGGATAAATTAAAGCGCAGCGAAAGCATTATTCAATGCGTTCGCTGCCAAAGGTTCGGGCACGCCGCGTCGAACTGCGATATGCAGCCTCGATGCGTGAAGTGTGGACAGAATCACAAGACGGAGGAATGTGCTCTAGGTAAGGAGGGAGTGGCAGATAAGGGCCAGCTCACATGTGTGCTATGCAAGAACTCGGGACACACCGCAAACTATCGGGGTTGTCCTGAGTTTCAAAGCATTAAATCAGCAAATCTGGCTCGTAAGCAGAAAAGTGCAGTGAAAGTCCCACCAGTTATTGTTCAAAAAGCAACCGTTACTCCCCAAATCACCTACGCCCAAATGGCGTCTGGTGGGGGAACCACGGTACAGCAACAACCGAAGGTAGCTGCACAGGCCCCAGTGCCTAAGGTACCTGAGGCACAAGGCGACTTGCTGACTATCTTGCTCTCTATCCAGGAGCAGATGGGGCAGCTACAGCGCCAGTTACAAGAACAGGCAACCCGTGTGGACAGGATCTACGCGCTTCTGCCTAGCCTAACGCATTTTCAAACGTGATGGGTACGACCGCGACTGAAAATTCCTTGAAGATTCTAGCGGTGAATGTAAATTCATTGATTAGGATCGAACGAAAAGAATCGCTCTACAAGTTACTCGACGACCAAAGCCCTGATGTGTGTCTGGTTAGCGAAACTAAGCTAACCCAGAAACGCAAGTTATGGCATAAAAACTATAATATAGAAAGAAGGGACCGACCCAACTCCACTCAAGGAGGAGGTGTAGCGATCTTCATTCGTAAAGAACTTAGGTATAAGGCCGTGTACAGTAGTGAAGTGCGAAGGTTCCAGGGGCTGGAAGCGTGTATTGTGTACATCCCTCTCCGTAGTGGAAAGAAGATGTATGTGGTAGCGCTTTACGCTGCTGAAGCTGCTCAATCTACTTTATTTATGTCAGAGCTCGAGACATTGTTTCGATGCCTAAGGCTGGAGTCGGGGGAGAATTATTTCCTCATGGCCGGAGATCTAAACGCTAAGCATAGAGATTGGGGAAATAATACACCAAATCCTAGAGGGAACTCACTATTCAATTGGTGGGGTCAACATAATGTTGAGTTTCGGCTCGATTGGAAGGCTACAGATAGTCCGTCGTTTCCCAGAAGCGGCTCCTATCTGGATCTACTGCTGTTTGACGAACGGTTACAACTGACCAACGTGGACCGACAAACGATAAACTGTCTGAGCACGTTTGTGTATGACAGTGACCATTGCGGACTGAGTGCCGAAATAGCGATTCCCAACGAAATTGCGGAATTGGAAGAGTTTGTTCAAACGTACACCTACAACTACAGTAGGACTCGTTGGACTCGCTTCTCCCGAGACTTGGCAAGAGCACTCTCCTCGAACTCGCTCTACCCACCGTCGAATAGAAATCTGTCAAACGAGGAGATTGACAGGTACCTTAAACAAATGGACGAGACAATCAAACGAACAATGGACAGTACGATACCTAGGTATCGACCAACTGAAAACGTGTTCCGCAATGCAACAATCGACGCACTGCACGTTCAAAAAAGTAGACTGCTTACAAGACTAAAAAACTTGTATAGACAGTTTACAGACAGACAAAACTCGGAGGTTAGGACGCTGAAATCGTTGATAAAGAACCTGCAAATACTAATTAGAGCAAATTATAGGCGGTCGGCTAATTTGCACTAGGGCAACAAGATTCTGGCTATCAAGTCAGATAACCCGAGTATGTTCCCCCAGATTAATAAAATATTTCGGAGGAACGATGTCAACGAACTTCCGTGTCTGAAAATCCCCCGCACAACGAACAATGAACGCTTACTTACAGCAGCAGGAATAGATCCAAGGGACGCTGTAGATGATGACGACTTTTTTGTGATCGAAGATCCGCAGGAGAAGGTGGAGGCCATTGGAACTATTTTCGAAGATGTGTACAAGGTAAATGATAGCATTCGCCTGAACCACGACCTGGAGAATAGAGTCTTTATGCACAACTTCTACCTTCGAAATGATATAGAGCACTGGCGATCAGAGAATACTGGTTTTACAGGGTTCAATGACGAAAACTTGGCAAACAATGCCATCGCCAATGAAAGGGTTCACCCCCCGTACGTATCGAAAGTAGAACTCCAAACGATCTTCGCATCATTGAGAAAGAAGAAATCAGTGGAAATCGATGTAATGACTAACATTGGGCTTCGACGTCTTCCTTACGCCACCCTGTTCAATAATGCACTGAATAATGCTCATTATCCAGAGCATTGGAAAACAGCAGTGGTACAGCCGATCCTCAAATGGGGAAAGGTACCTCCAATCCGGCAAATCTCCGGTCGATAAGTCTCCTTCCGAATATCAGCAAGGTATTCGAAAAAGTGATCAATAGAGCCTTGATTAAGTGGGTTGAGGACAATAATATAGTTCCGGATAACCAATTCGGTTTCAAGGCGGGGCATGATACAATACATGCCGCGTCTAAACTGGTATCTGATATCCAATGGAACAAAAGCAAGAACCAATGCACGGGTGCCTGCCTGATTGACTTGGAGTAGGCCTTCGATACCGTATGGTTGGAAGGGCTCTTTTACAAGTTGAGCAGGTTGGGCATAAGCAAACCACTGCTGTTCATGTTGCTTAATATGCTCACCAGTAGAAAGTTCGTTGTGAAAAATGGCAATGTGACTTCTGCTGGGACGTTCGAAATTAAAAATGGTCTGCAACAGGGGGCGGGTTATTCACCGATCCTTTTCAATATTTACACGGCTGATCTGATAGGATCTCTTCAGCATGCAATAGCGTACGCAGACGATTTGATTGCGTACAGATCAGGACCTAAGATCGACGTCATTGCAACACTCTTGCAGAGTGACTTCGATAAGATTCAGCGATATTGCGACGACTGGAAGTTGAAGATCAACCTTCAGAAGTCGGAAACCATTCTATTCAGAACGCCGTTGTCTCGGGCCTCTAGGGATACCAGAAAGAATTGGCGAAAGTTCTCTATAATTGGGCAACACGGGCGTCCACTTGTGTGTCAAAACGTGGTCAGATACCTTGGACTTTGGCTAGACCAATATCTATATTTTAACAAACATGTAGATGCTGCTCTAGCCAGAGCCCGAGCTGCCTTCGCCCTTACAAAGAGACTTTTTTATAGCAAGCAACTCGATGCAAGGGTAAAGGTAATCTGCTACACGGCCCTCATTCGGCCCATGCTCACATATGGATGTCCCGTGTGGTTCAACATAGGGGCAAGTAGGATGGAAAAGATTCGGGTGTTTGAGAGGGCCTGTCTTCGGTCTTGCCTTCACTTGTACAGAACACCAGAGTCTCAGTACAAAAAATTCTATTCTAATGAGGTCCTATACAACAGGGCGGATCTGATAAGAGTGGACAATTTCCTGGTCAAGATGACTCGAAGGCACATTGCAAGAGCAATGACCTCGATGAATAACCAGATCTTCGGGGCTTATTACCCCAACCATAGGTACCATGAGAGGGTGCGCCTTAACGGCTTTGTCCCTCCAGAAGCATTCCTCTATTTCGATCAGGCAGGCCTGATCCAGGATAAATCAGCGGTGCCGTTAATCTTCCACGTTGCCCGGACAACTGTGGACAGGCGGCTCAACTACAGCCGAGACGTCGCACAGAGCACTGAGGAGCGTCTCCGATTCAGTAGATCGGTATCGGTGCGCGATATTAAAGATGTGAAGAAGCAGCACCAGGAATTCTGGTGGTTACTAGAGAGCGCTCCCTCGTCGATCCCTTTTGATCCGGGGTAGGTCCAGTACGGCAAAGTTGGCCGCCATATTTTTGTCTTGGCCGGCTTACATAGTTTTAAGGTGTCTAGGGTAAGTAGATTAAGTTTATTTATACGAAAAAAAAAAAAACAAAAAAAACACAGCACTTGGATATGTCCAAAAAAAAAAAAAAAAAAATTAAAAAAAAAATAAAAAAAAAAAAAAAAAAAAAATAAAAAAAAAAAAAAAAAAAAGTGCATATTTGATTATGCATGTAGTTAAGTTAGGTTAAGACTTATTTTAAGGTAGAATTTAAGTTTTATACATAAGATCAAAATCAAATAAATAGTACCGTTACTAAGTTTTTTAAATGAAAATTTTTTCTTAGTCATAATTGTTATTTAAGTAAAATAGTAATAAGTTATAGATTAAGTCGAAAGACATAGATAAGGATTAAGTTTAGCTTAGAGCGCCCGCATAGGGCCAGTAAGTTAGAATAAGATAGTTAAGTTAGTTAAGCTAGTTTTAAACGTTTTTGTCTAGCATGTAAGTATAAATGAATTAAATTAATAAAAACTAAAAAAAAAAAAAAAAAAAAAAAAAGACGGATCTATCCCCCTCAGCAGCATTGTTTGCCGCTTTTCCCCCTTCGGGGTGAAGAAGAAGAACTCCGTCGTCGTATCCCTAAGTAATTCTTTAATTTTTTTATATTCTTCCACACTATTACAGTGGATAGAATGTCTATTTTCATTTAATCTTTTAATAGAAAAATTACTGCCTATGGCCGACTTACATAGTTCGATGGTATCCTTCAGCTAAATTTTGTAAGTATTAATTGGAGGCACCTTTGTCTTTGCAGCCATCTTCTGTTGCGGTTGTTGCTGTTGCTGTTGTTTCTGCTGCTGCTGCTGTTTTTGCTGCTTCTGCAGTTGCTGCTTTTTCTGCTGCTGCTGCGGTTGTTGCTGCGTTGTTTGCTGCTGTAGTTGTTGCAGCGTTTTTTGCTGCTGTTGTTGTTGCTGCTGTTTTGCTGCTGTATTTGCGGGTGCCTTTTGTTGTTGTTGCAGCTGGCCTTCTGGCTGCTTCTTTTGTTGTTGTGAAGCGCCCTGGGCTCCAGCTGCCGCTCCCTTTCTCTTCTGGCCATTTGTTTGCCTTTATAGCACGCACCCTTTGTTCGAGCTGTTTAATGCTGGAAGTCAGGCTCTCGACTTCTTCATCTTCGTTCTCTGATTCGGAGGACGCCAAAACGGCGAAGCTATTGTTTTTGTCATCTCCAATGTAGCGGCCTTCCCCACCGTCGGAGATATATGGGTATTCGGCCGAGTCATCTGACCTCTGCCGCTTCTTTTCTGCTGCTGCTGTTATTACTGTGCTCGGCGCCCCTACCCTCACTCCACCTGGCAGCTGTTCAGCTTAAGCTGATGTGGAGGGACGCTTTACGAGGTTAGGACTAGGCTTAATTTTCCTTCTCCTTTTGCCCTTACTTTCGGTCACCACTGTTACTGGGTGGCCTGACTGAACTGCGTCATCGACTGATGCAGTCACTCCACCCGCTGGTCCCGCTAATGGGAGCGCGGACCGCTCGCTTTCCATCACGTGTTTTGTTTTTATTTTAATTTCACTTTTTTTTAAATGGAAAAAAAAGAAAAAGTCTATAATTTTATTTTCCCTGGCCGGGAATTGAACCAGGGTCTCTGGCTTGATAGACCAGCACCACTATTTTCATTCATTTTTAATGTATTTTTTATTAATGAATTCATTATAACTTACATGCAAAAAAACGCTTAAAACTAGCTTAACTAACTTAACTATTCTTATTCTAACTTACTGGCCCTATGCGGGCGCTCTAAGTTAAACCTAATACTTAAAACTATGTCTTTCGACGTAACGAACTGGAAAATTGTGTTTAGTTATTTATTTTTTTTAATTTTTATTGTTACTAAGAAAATTACACAAAAAACTTAGTATATGAACTTTTTTTTTTTTTTTAATGTTCTTATATAAATAAAACTTACAATCTACCTTAAAATAAATCTTAAACTATCTTATTCTAAATTAGCATATCTTATTCTACGTGAATTTTTTTTGTTTTTTTTTTTTTTTTTTAATTTTTTTTTTTTTTTTTTTATCGAGTGCAGTTTTTTTTATATTTTTTTTTATGTTTTTTGTGTTTTTTTTTTTTTGTATTTTTGCATCCAAGTGCTGTGGATTTACATTTTTATTTTTATTTTTTTTATTAAAATATAACTTACAACCTATTTACAATACCTAAACCTTAAACTATGTAAGTCGGCCATGGACAACAAACAGCCAACCTCTAATATGCAACAGGCTACCCTGGATTAGGAGGAAACGACGAAGGAGTTTCCTCTCTTTCGGCTAGCCACCAAAAACGACCGTACTGACGTTGTACGTCATAAATATCGCGACCCGATACCGCCCTACTAAACCGGAGACGCTCCACACTGCCGTGTGCAACGTCTCTGTCGTAGTTGAGTCGCCTATCCACAACTGTCAACCTTTACCCTTGCATCGAGTTGCTTGCTATAAAAAAGTCTCTTTGTAAGGGCAAAAGCACCTTTGGCTCTTGCCAGAGCAGCAACTATATGTTTGTTAAAATATAGATATTGGTCTAACCAAAGCCCCAGGTATCTGACTACACTTCGACTCGCAAGTGGCTGTCCGTGCGGTCCAACTATTGAGAACTTTCGCCAATTCTTTCTGGTACAGCCACCAGACAACGGTCCTGATCTGTACGCGATCAAGTCGTCTGCATACGCTATGGCATGGTGAAGTGATCCTATGAGATCGCTCGTGTAAATGTTGAAAAGGATCGGTGAATTAACCGCACCTTGTTGCAGACCGTTTTTAATTAGAAATGTTCCAGCAGAAGTCACATTGCCATTTTTGCCGATGAACTGTCTACTGGTGAGCATGTTGTGAAGTATGTACAGCAGTGGTTTGCTTATGCCCAGCCTGCTCAGCTTGTAGAAAAGTCCCTCTAGCCATACGGTGCCGAAGGCCTTCTCCAAGTCAATCAGGCAGGCATCCGTGCACTGTTTCTTGCTTTTGTTCCATTGGATATCCGAAACCAGTTTAGACGCGGCATGTAGTATTGTATCATGCCCCGCCTTAAAACCGAATTGGTTATCCGGAATTATATTACTGTTCTCAGTCCACTTAAGCAGGGCTCTATTAATCACTTTCTCGAATACCTTGCTGATGTTCGGAAGGAGACTTATCGACCGGAGATTTGCCGGATTGGAAGTGTCCTTACCCCTTTTGGGGATGGGTTGTATCACTGCTGTTTTCCAATGCGCTGGATAATGTGCATTATTCAGTGCATTGTTAAACAGAGTGGTGTAAATGTCCACCGCTTCTAGTGGGAGATGTCGAAGCACAATGTTCGATACTCCATCGATTCCCGCAGATTTCTTCCTCCTCAATGAGTCGAAGATCGCTTGGAGCTCCACTTTCGATATGAATGGGGGATGTACCCTTTCATCGGCGATGACATTATTTGCCATGTTATCGTCATTGAACTCGGTAAAACCTATGTTCTCGGATCGCCAGTGCTCTATATCATTTCGAAGGTAGAAGTTGTGCACAAGGACGCGATTTTCCAGATCGTGGTTCGGGTAAATGGTATCATTCACCTTGTACACTTTCTGGAAAGTCGCCACTATAACCTCTACCTTCTCCTGCGGATCTTCGATCACAAAGAAGTTGTCATCACCTACTGCGTTATCTGGATCTATACCTGCTGTTATTAGTATTTAACCTTAAGACACGGAAGGTCGTTTTGATTATTCCTCCGAAATATTTTATTTATTTGCGGGAACATACTCGGGTTGTTGGATTTTACAGCCCGAATTTTGTTGTTCCAATGCAAATTTACAGAAAGTCTGTAATTTTCTCAAATTAATTTCTGGAGGTTTTTAATCAACGACTTCAGCGTCCTAACCTCCGTGTTTTGTCTGTCAGTAAACTGTCTGTACAAGGTTTTTAGTCTCGACAGCAGTCTGCTTTTGTGTTGGTGTAGTACGTCAATTGTTGCATTGCGGAATATGTCTGCGTTGTCAGTATGTTGATACCGAGGTATCGTATTGTCCATAGTTCGTTTAATTGTTTCGTCCATTTGTTTTAGGTACCAGTCAATCTCCTCGTTTGACAGATTCCTATTGGACGGTGGGTAGAGCGAATTCGAGGAGAGTGCTCTTGTCAAAGTTCTTGAAAAGCGGGTCCAACGCGTCCTACTATAATTGTAGGAGTATGTTTGGACAAACTCCTCTAACTCCGCAATTTCGTTGGGAATCGTTATTACGGCATTAAGTCCGCAATGGTCACTGTCATACACAAAAGTGAGACCAGCACCACTACCACTAGGCTAACTGGCCACTTAAATTCACACTGTCTAATTATTTACTTGAAATTACTGCCAATTTCACTCGAAGCCGAAACACGTCTGCGCACTATGAAAGTCTATAAACGACGATGTCTAACGCTCCTCTCGTTACTATACACAGCGTCGCTTTATAAACATCTTCATCAAACCAGGGGTTTCTTTATGGCGGATGCGACAAACTCATCATATCAGAGGCGGGGAGTGGTTTGCTGACAATTATGTCATTGGTCAACTGCTCTTAACGTTGACGGTATTAAACTTCTTGAGAAGTTCGAAAACACTCGATTGGCGGTCTCTGGCAGTCTCATGCGATTGCCGTACTTTCTTGGTGTTCTGGTATTTGGGATATCCGCATACGTACCTTAACAGCAACACAGTAGCTACCCAAGTCAATGTTGGTTGCTCGGATGGTCCGAACATCCAAAATACTGGAGAAGTGCCTTGCATCAATAGTAACGTGATCATTCTGAATGATAGTGCATATTGTGCGCAGAGTGTTCCGAATAATAACTGTAATAAAAAGTAGTATGAATCTACCTACCTGCTTAATATCTATTAATATATTTATCTCGCCACATAAAGCACTTCCATGCTCGGCCATCTTATTTACAATGAATGGTACTATATATTATGGGAATATTAAAAGGACACTTTACATTTTATACTGAACATTTAAATAAAATGGAATACGTATGTCCTCATTGCTTTTCATGAACGTAGGCGCCGTGGCTCAGTGGTTCATTACGTGGGAGACTCAGGTTCGAGTCTGAGAAAACATTAAAAAATTCTTTGATAGTCCAACTCTCGCGAATATCTGACAATATTGTAATTGGAAACTTCTCAATTGAATAAGAGATATTCCGAAGTTATAACTGGACTTCATCCCTAATACACATCTTATGTGTGGCCGACATAAATAAATTTTATAATAAAAATAACATACATTGCAATAATTTACAAATTCATGGCTAAAAGCTCCTACGAATTTATTTAAGAGAAGTAGATGGTCTAATTTGAAAATTTTATTATCTTTTATATCTTTTTTTTATGAATTGGAGAGTTTTAGCCATTAACGGTGCTTTTTTTGTTCGAATTTGGTTGCTACCTGAAAAATAAGTAACAAAAAATGGGGAAAAAATCGAATTATTGATTTATATCATATACCTGTTGATTGCACTAATTCTCTGCAAATTTTCAGACGCGGATCACCAGCCTTAACGGCATTATGTGACACCGAGGACAGAGCAGCGACTCTAGCAGCCGGGGAAGCAGTTAGTTTATCATTTGTTCGAAACTGTTCCTGTTTACGTTGAATATTTCGTGGCGGTTTTACTACATTATCTACATAAGCTAAACGCGTTTTACGCACAGGAAGCGCGCTTTGTTTTTGAGATATTTTAATGCTTTTCGTTAAAATATTAAGTCTCCGCTCTTTTTCGTCCTCGCACCTCTACAGTTAGATTATCTATTTAGTATATATAAAGAAAAAAATTAATAAACCGTATACCAAAAACATTTCACGCCAAGTTTCCCCATCTTGCTTGCTTTTCCCTCGAAAATGTCGCCCAACATGCAATTGCCATAAAACATCAGTATCTTCCAGCAAATAAGCATTGTAATCTTCGAAAGACAGCAACTGCTGAGGAGTAGTTCGTTCAAGAACAGGGCGTAATACATCAAATGGCACACCTCCAGTATATTCAAGAGCTAAATATAGAGTATAAGTCTTTAATTAAAAAAATATATAAATAAGCTTTAATTACCATCAATATTTTTTTGTAAGATGCGAATACAAATATCAAACAAAGATGGAACTATCAAGACAGCACCGGTTTTCACGCCAGAATACACCTTGGTTCTAATAATAACATAATTTTAATAGAATACGGTTATAATATACATAAATCCATATCAAATACCGCATAGTTTTTGAAGAAATACCGATACTTAGAGCGTCTGCATTTATTAAATTAGTTTTTTCAATGCTTGTAGAAGGATATATACAATTCATTACGTTTGGGTTAATTGGAGCTGGTTTGTAATTATCTGTGATTTTTAGCACTGGAGTTAACAGTGGTAAATTTAAAGGAATATTAAGTTTGCTTTGTGGTAATATTTTTAAGGCATCCGGGATCTAAAATAATAAGAATAATTAATAAAAATAAATCAACTTTCCAATTTATATTTACTATGTTAATAATCGCCTTTTGATCACTCATCTGTTCGTTGGTTTTCACTTCCATAGAAAATTTGTGCGACTTTTTGTGCTTTTTATTTTTAGCTATACTGCACATACCAAGTGCATCGGAGAAACTAGCACCCATTGAGCTATCTATGCCATCATCTACCAAGACTTTTGCTTTTTTTGCCTTAGCGTAAATTATTTGCCTTGAGACTCCTGATAGCTTTTCATTTCCTAGTATTTAAAATTAATATCATAATTATGTTAGGGTTTGTAATATTAATAAAAAGTAAAATTAAAAGAAGCAAGCTTATTTTTGAGACTGCTGATACCATGTTGAGACATTGACATTAAACAGGAAAAAATATATATATCGAGCAAATTAGCGTCACGACTGGTCTTGCAGACTTCCGCCCATTTGATGAAATTTTAGTTTTCATCATAAATTGTGGGGTAGTACATAAATAACGCGTCGAATCTTGTCCTTTAGATCTGGAAACGTTTAGAAGTCATTGGCATAAACCTTCTGCTTCGCAATCCAACGACATGATACGGGTATGCACGATCCTGGTGGCCAATTTCGGTCTTCGAAATGAGAGTTGACGCGGCCGGGAAACTGTGTGGGCTGTGTCACAGATAGCACCGTTTTGTTGAAACCACATGTTCTCCACATCAATGTCGTTCAAGTGGTGCCAAAAATAATTTGTTATCACGACTCAATAATGTTCACCATTGACAGTTACAGCAGCACCACGAGAATTTTCGAAGTACGATCTAAAATCCGCACCAAACAGTGACTTTTTCTGCATTCATTGGCTGTTCGTGGATTTTCATGACCCCAAATGCGACAATTTTGTTTACACCCCGCGCCAAAAAAAAAACGTACTATGAAAATTTTATGATTTTACGACAACACATTCATATAATAAAAGTCGGATTTTACACCCACCTTTTCCAACAATGGGCGTTTTGTTTACAAATGTGGGAAAAACCGCTTTTGTGGTTCATTGGGAAGTGTTTAGGTTTTTCATAATTATACAATCTTATGACTTTTGGTTGTTGATTCAGCGCTTTTTTAAGACTCCATACATAAAAGGGATTATCAAATCCTAAAATTTGTCGACCTGAATTGCAAAGGTCTAACATAAAGGCCACAGTTTGAAGAAGAATTTACACGTCTTGAGTAAACAATTCGTTAAAAATGGGAAAAGTCGCGGAAATAACAACCGAGAAACGATATGCAATCATCACCCCTCTTAAAGAAGGCAAATCGGAGCGGGAAGGTGCTGCATTCAACGTATCATTGAAAGACACGCTCAAACCGGAAGTCTTGAGGATAAACCACGGTCAGGACGGCCTAGAGCTACAACTAAATACGAGGATCGGCTAATAGTCACAACAAGCAAACGAAGTAGACGAGAAACAGCACCCGAAATACGAGCTGAAATAAATGAAACACGAAATAAACCGCTGTCCTTTACCACGGTCAAACGAAGATTAAGACATGCTGGACTATTTGGGCGAGTTGCTGTTCGAAAACCCCTGTTGCGACCACAAAACAAGCAGAAAAGGTTAGAATGGGCAAAAAGCATAAAGACTGGACGGACAAAGATTTCAACTGAGTTTTATGGAGCTATGAATCTAAGTTCGAGGCATTTAGCACAAAACGGAGAGTTTTCTTTCGACGCAGCGCTGAAACCAGACTTTGTGGTTGCTACCAGACTTTGTGGTTCCTACCGCCAAGCATGGAGGCGGTTCTGTTATGGTCTGAGTATGTTTGTCTTCAAGTGAAGTGAGAGATCTGGCTCGAGTGATTGGAAAAATGAATAAGGAAGCATACAAAACAATTTTGGAGGAAAACGCTGTGACTTCTGGACTAAGGTTAATTGGCGAAGGATTTGTATTTCAACAGGACTACGACCCTAAACACATGTCAAGACTACCTGAAACAGAGGGAAGATGAAGAAATCTTACAAATTATGACATGGCCGGATCATGAAATTACCAGATTTAAACCCTATAGAGCTGTTGTGGGAGGAACTGGGTAAAAGGGTCTGGGATCAATGCCCATCATCAGAATTTGCGTTGTGGAATATACTATTGTAAAATCTCCTTCAGCTCGTGGTCGTCGCCTTTTATATCCGTGAGCTTGATTTAACATTCCGGCCATCCGTCCATGATCGTGCCCTCACGATCGGTAGCTAGGATCTCGGAATTAGCCGCTCCGTGGCCGCTTCGCCGTCACCCATACTTGATGCAGCGCTGTCGGAGTCGCTGTCCTCACTGGCGTCGCAGTGCAGAATTTGCGCTGGTTTCTCTGCATGCTGGGGATGTCCTCGATGATATATCGATCATTAGGCAAAACTCGGGTCACGATATATGGTCCACGATAGAGAGGTTCCAACTTCCGGGACTCCCCACTTAACGGTACCTCGTGTTCGATCAGTACCAGATCGTCCACATTGTACTGAGTTGGTTTACGATATCTCAGGTTATACCGCATGTTCTGCAAAGCTGCCTCTCTCCTTCGGTTCATTTCATCTGGCTCTATTGACTCTTCGTTTCCCAGTTCTAGCAGCAGATTGTTACCCAAGATGCCGCGAGGCGTATACAAGAAAAGCAACTCGTGAGGGCTCGCCTTTGTGGTGGAGTTCCTCGCTGTGTTGACCCTCCATTGGATGGTCGTCAGGTATTCGACCCAGCCCCGGTCTGCCGAATGGGCACACTTCAAGGCTGCCAAGATGGTGCGGTTGCACCGTTCCACCTGACCGTTCGCTCTAAGTATCCTTACCGTTGTCTTGATATGAAGCACCTCGTCGTCCTCGCAGTACTGCTCGAAAGCCCTTGCTGTGAATGCTGTCCCTCGATCGGTCACCATTCGCCTTGGTACCCCAAAGTATCCCGAGATCTCCGTCAGTACGTTGAGTACCCCTTTGGTGGTGTTCGCTTTCACGGCCGAGTAACACCAAGTACTTCGTGAAGTTGTCCACTACCGCCATCACGTACCTGGTTCCTCCTTTCTCTCGAGTGAATGGTCCTAGATGGTCAAAGTGCGCCGTGTGGAATGGCAACGGTATTCGCTCCGCGCTATGCAGCTCCCTTCTTTCCGTCCCCCTTTCCTTCTTGCATAAGCGCAATCCACGCATGCTTTAATGTATTTGCGAATGAAGCCCCCCATTCTTGGAAACCAGAACTTCTCCCGCACCTGAGCTAGCGTCTTCTCATCTGCTAGGTGGCCCACATCGTCGTGACTGAGTTCCAAGATCCTCCAGCGGGCCGAATGTGGCACCACCCACCTCTCGGCACCACCCATCATCCGGAACAGCCGCATCCCTTTAGAACGAATTCCTTCTGCAGCTGACGTTTTAATACCGTCGCTTCCGCCGTCTTCAACTCCTTGATTATGGCGCGTAGTTTTTTGTCCTGCCACTGCATTGTTGAAAGCCAACCGTCGTCTGCAATCTATACGTTTTGAACATACAGAGACGAATCTTCCACCATTCTCTTCTCTTCCACCGGTTGTCCAACACCTCTAGCTCATAGGAGTGGTACTTCTTTTCATCCTCAGACAATTTTCAGCTGTAGAAGATCGGCGCAAATCCGCATCTTCTTTCCTTTTCTGGAATAGGATTCCTGACAAGCCCACAGCCGACGCATATGTTGTTGTCCATTTGAACTCCTGGTCTACTCTTGTTAGTTCAGTGAGAGGTATGGCCACTTTCGAGTAGTCCTTGACGAACTCCCTGAAGAACCCCGTCAGTCCCAGGAATTGCAGCTCTTCATGGGCGTTGCGTGGTGTTGGGAATTGTACGATCGCCATCGTCTTCCGTTGGTTCGGTGTCACCCCGGTCTTTTCTATGCGGTATCCGAGGAATTCGAAGTCAGTTTTGAAAAAGGCACACTTACGCGCGTTTAGCGTTAGCCCGAACTGCTTTAAGGTCCCCATAAATCTTTGGAGCTTATCCAGTCCCTCCTCCACCGTCTTGCTGGCGATAATGGTGTCGTCCAGATATACTGCCGCATCGCCCTTCTGCAACCTTGACTTCACCTGGTTCATGCATGCTTGGAAATAAGCGGGAGCATTTACGAAGTCAAAAGGCATTCGATTAAACTCTAAGGACCCCTCATCCGTTGCGAATGCGGTGAACTTTCTGCTGTTCTCCTCCATGCGGATTTGATGGTACCCGACGCAGTCACTGCCCAGATCGACGAACGCCGTTACTACGCGCCCATTCACAGTCGTTTCCTTGGCGTACTCGCCGCCGGTGTCCCTTATGAGCAGCTGATTTGGTCTACCCGACCGCTTTCCGCTCCTGCGTTCCGCCCATCCTGGCATTCGGTGTCCCCAATTCTCTGTATGATGTATTTCACCAGCGCACTTTCCTGTACGTACCCTCGAGTTGCAATCATCTTCATCTGGAAGACATACTCCTCTATATCCTCGCCGTATCTCTGCTTCCGTTCCCGCATTATCGTCAACTGTGGGGAAATTTTGGCACAGCTCATGGAAGAAGTCGTCCAGCGATTCTAGAGTCGTGCCGTGGCTCTACAGTCTGGTAGCGCCCCCCAATTTGGAAGTCGCCGCCATCAACACCAGCTTCTCGTTTAGCCCGTAGATGCGCTGGATGTCTGCCACTCTCCCTTTCCACAGTTTTGACGATAGCCCCGCAGTTACCTTTGGGTTGAACTCGGGTATCATCTCGGTAACATCCCGGACCGTGTACAACTCCCAGGAGCAGCCGCTGTCTCTGGCGGGGGAAGTATTCACCCCGTCTGTATTCTCTCCCCTACTGTCACCCTTTTGCTTTTTAGCACTAGGCCCTGGTTGATTCAGAGTTAGTTGCGCCAACTTCTCCTGCAGTCGCTGCATCTCGTTTCGGAGCTTCTCGAGTTCACTCGCTTCATTCTTCGCCCGATGCTCCTTTCCAACTGGAAAGAAAGCGAGATTCTCGAGAGTGTGGCCCCCTCGAAGGTTACCGGCCTAGTTGCGTCCACTAACCGCTTCACCAGCTCCTCCTTCAAGCCGCCCTGTTCTACCCCAAGCTTCTTCAATTCCTCACACAGCTCATCTCTCGTGAGAGCGCCATATCGCGCTTCTTGCTCCTCCCTGCTTCTCATTACTCGCAACGTCCTGCCGTCTTTGAAAATGTAACTAACCAAGCTGTGGTGACTCGTAAGCGTTTTGAAAATCTGCTTCACCAGCTGTGGTAAGTCCTCACAGACTCGAAAGACAGAGAACAAAAAAAAATCCTCCGATTACCTTCACGGATTGCTAGAGTAATTGTCCCTCTTCGCAGTGCTTAACCCTCCAAAATGTCAATCGTTTCTCTTTCCTAAACCAGGAGAAAGGAAAACTCCTAAAACTCAAACCTAGGTAGTTCCCACAGTCAGCCAAATGGCGCAATCGACGGCGAAGTATAGCAAACAAATTCAACGACCACTTTGACTTTCATAAAGCTAATTTCCGCAAAATAAATGTCTATCTGAGTAGATGTTAATTTGAGTTTGCTAACTTATCCTTAAACAAAGCCGTCACAATTTTTTACAGAGAAATGTTTAATTCTATTTCTCTTTATGTCCCCTTTTCTCGTCATAAAACTTCATCTTCAGAGGTTAAACATTCTTGACGCTGTGAACCTTTTAAAAAAAGAGAGAAAACGACCCGATGGTGAAGAAGAAGGTATAGTGAAAGTAAACTTCCGCTTTTTGTGTTATCGTTTGATAAAACGGAAAGCCAGGAAAAGATATACAATATTCGTACAATCATGAGTATGGTCGTTAAAATCGAGCCGTTATGTGTCAACACGTAGACAATCCCTCAATGCAAGCGTTGCCAAGAGTTTAAGTGCGCTGGAAAACACTCTTCTGAAAATTGCAGTCTAAGCTAAAATGAAAAAGCAACTTGCGCTAACTGCAAATGAAGGCACCCAGCAAATTATCGCGGTTGCGAGGTCGCAAAGGAACTACAGATGCGACGGAGAAAATCTACAACGCCGACTGTGCGGGGAACGAAATCAGTCGATCGGGCTCCTAAGTCGGTAGAGCGCGTTGCTAAGCAAACTGAGCGGGCTCGTAAGCCAGTTGTACAGACTCCTAAGCCGACTGAAAGGACGCTCGAATCAGCAGTGCAGACACTTAAACCAGTCAATCAGCCCTCTAAACTGATTAAAAGTACGTCGAAGTCTTCCACTAAAAACCCTGAACGAAAAATAACCTCGGATAAGCCAACGAATCCCAGTTTTCTGACATATTCTCAGGCTGCAGCCAAAGCAACCAGACAAAACGACGGGCCACCCTCTGATCCGTTGAAAGAAATTCTGAACTGCATTTACGCTAAGTTCGAGGAACAATGTGAAACGAACAAAAGAATTTTCGAAAAAAAAAAAAATTTATAACATGGAATGCAAATGGACTCCTACAAAAATTTAACGAATTAGAAATTTTTCTAATGAGAGAAAATATCGACATATGTTTGATCTCTGAAACACATTTAACAAGGGAATCGCAAATAAAGATAAGAGGCTACGCTGGTTATCACGCCTATCATCCTTCTGATAGAGCGCGGGGCGGTTCGTCCTTATTCATTAGAACTAACATCAAACACTCGGTCGATATAAACATAGAGCTAGAAAAACTTCAGTTGTGCGCGTTGAGGGTTAAAAATAAATACTTAAGCTACAACATAGCGTCTGTTTACTGTCCGCCGCGATGCTCGCTTGAAAAAGACGACTACTTTCGTGTCTTCAATGCCTTTGGTTCAAATTTCCTTATTGGTGGAGATGTCAACGCGAACCACACCTTCTGGGGTTCAAGATGTACATCATCTAAAGGAAAAATTTTCTACGAAGTGGCAAATGAATTCGGTTGTTGTTTTTATTCGACAGGAAAACCCACCTATTGGCCAACCGACTCAGAAAAAATTTTCGATCTTATCGATTTTTTCGTTTCAAAAGGTATTTACGATAAATTTATTACAGTCGAAGAAAGTTTTGATCTCTCTTCTGATCACTCTCCGGTAATTTTATTACTTGGTGAAGCGTTGATCAAGAAAGAAGGACCTCCAAGACTTACTAGCAATAGAACAAATTGGGAGGGCTTTAGAAATGATTGCGAAACAAATATCGCCTTAAATGTATCACTTAAAACACCTTGTGAACTAGAGGACGAAGTTGATCGTTTCGTGGAAGCAATCCAAAGAGCGGCATGGAAAAACACTCTTTCTAGAAGCTATAAGATTAACCGCAACGAAAAGTATCCAAGTGACATCATTGAACTGGTGAGAGAGAAAAGAAAAGCACAAAAGAAATGGCAAATCACTCGTGCACCGCAGCATAAAAAGATCCTTAACCGACTATGCAATCGCCTTAGAGATAATATTCGGGAATTTAAAAGCAATAAGATAGCGATAGCGAAGAACTCTCCGCTGGAAGAGAATCAAATTATTCACTTTGGAAAGCGCTAAAAGGCATCCGGAATCCTCAAATGCAAGCGCCACCAATTCGGAAAAACGATAGAACTTGGGCCAAGAGCGACAAAGAAAAGGCGGAACTTTTTGCTTTGCACTTAAAAGATACGTTTAAGTCATTCGACTGCCCTTTGATAACCCCAGTCACGACATCTTACAACTTTAAAGTAAAAAAAGTTGCATTAATTGAACTGAGGGAAGTGATTAAAAATCTAAAGACTAAAAAAGCACCGGGTTACGACTTGATAACGGCGCGGGTTTTCAAGGAATTACCGAATAAAGCTCTTATCAAACTGCTATATTTGATTAACGCTTCGTTCAGATTGCTCTACGTTCCGAGACAATGGAAAGTCGCAGAGATTATAATGGTCCCGAAACAAGGCAAACCTTTGAATGAGAAGAAATCATATCGGCCTATTTCCCTATTGCCGGTTATCTCTAAAGTATTCGAAAAACTACTTTCAAAACGACTACAACCCGTAATGAAAAACGAAAGACGTCTCATTCCTGACCATCAATTTGGATTTAGAGTCAAACATTCAACAATCGACCAAGTCCACAAAATAACTGACTTGGTTGAGAAAACTCTCGAAGAAAAAAAGATTTGTTGTGGTGTATTTCTTAACGTTTCACATAGGTTTGGCACGAAGGCTTAGAGTGTAAGTTGCAACGACTGCTGCCACGGCAACCCTTTCTAATCTTACGATCTAACCTCACCGAAAGACTTTTTCCTGTTAAGCACGGAAATGATTACTCTGACTTCAAGGAGATTGCGGCCGGAGTTCCACAAGGAATTATCCTTGGCCAGCTTCTATATGTACTCTATATGCGTGATATCCCGTAGGAACGAAACTGCATTGTCGCCACGTTTGTGGGCGATACGGCGATATTGACAATGGGCGATACAATTGAAGCTGCAACTGATAAGCTGCAACATGCTATTAATAAAGTCCACGCTTGGACGAATTCTTGCTGAATAGTGCTGAACGAAAGCAAATCTACTCATGTCAACTTTACCTACAAAAAGTGGATAGATTACCTTTATATTTAAGCTCGGTTCAAATACCGTACACGAACGAAGCAAAATATCTAGGAATGACTCTAGACGTCATTTAAATGAAAATCGCAATTAAAAAAGAAACGCGACGAACTCGAAAACAAATACCAAAAAATGTACTGACAACTCGGAAAACATTCGAAGTTGAGCTTACATAACAAACTGCTTACCTATAAGCAACACTAAAGCCAGTATGGACGTATGGACTACAACTACGGGGTTGTACCAGGAAAAGCAATAGAAACATCCTATAAGCTTTTGAAAATAAATTTCTTAGAACGATCGTTAGCACACCGTGGTACGTACGTTACGAAGATATTCATCGGGACCTGGGAATTCCTAGCGTCGTCGAAGAGATAACAAATTTTGCTCGTAAACACAAAGATCGTGTATTCAACTACTTGACGCGAACAATTCAATTCGTCGTCTGCAAAGGACAAAACCTTTTGACCTCGCGTCATAGTATATGCCGGTCGTGAAAACAGCAGGAACTTTCATTGGAATTTAACCTGTCTAAAGCGCTACATTCTTTTTAAATTACATACGAACATCTTTTTCCAAAAATCACGAGTCTCATAAGCGAACATAAAACTGCTGGATAAGCGTCGGCTTAGTTGTAGTATTAATCTTGAAGAGTGGTGTTTTTAGTGAGTAAAAATCTCACACTACCATAAGCACGCGCGGTCGGGCCTTATGGTGTCTTTAGAAGATTTTCAAACTCTCGGAGAAAAAAAAAAAAAAAAAAAAACTAATCCGCAAACCATTGCCAACTTTTTTGCCACCTATTTTAAACAATCCTTCGCCGACTACTCTTTTGAACCAGACCCCTCTTACTTCAGTCACCTTCTTAATTTCTCCGTTGGCCCCTTTCTGTCCCTACCTTTTGATCCTCCTGTAATTGAAAATAAACTACAAAATCTTAATGATGAATTCTCACCCGGTCCATATTGTCTCCCTGCCATTTTTCTTAAAAAATGTTCTTCCATTCTCTCCCTCCCCCTCTCTCATCTCTTCCGTTTGTGTCTATCACTAGGAGAATTCCCTCAGATTTGGAAGACCTCTTTCATAACCCGCATACACAAAAAGGGGTCAAAGAACGAAGTAGCAAACTATCGCCCCATTGCTAAACTTTCTCATCTACCCAAACTTTTCGAAAGTATTTTATACGAAGCCTTAAGCTTTCAGTGCAAGTCTTTTATCTCTCCCACCCAACACGGGTTTCTGAAAGGTAGATCAACTACCACTAACTTAGTCGAATTCGTGTCCTTCGCCCTGTCTGCCTTAGAGAATGGCAAAGAAGTCGACGTTATTGCAACTGATTTTAGTACGGCTTTTGATAAGATATCTCATAACTTAATCCTCTTCAAATTGTCTGCCCTCGGTTTCGAACCCATATTGCTAAAATGGATATCTTCTTACCTGGAAAACCGTTCTTACAGAGTTCGCTTCAGATCCATCTTATCGACTCCCTTCTTGGTCACCTCTGGTGTTCCGCAAGGCATCCATCTAGGTCCCCTTCTCTTCATTTTAACCATAAACGATGTCGAGAGGTTTATTAAACACTCTTCCCTCTCTCTGTACGCTGATGATACCAAATTTTTCAAAGCCATCTCTTCACCACATGACTACTGTCTTCTTCAAAAAGACCTTGATAGTTTTTCGAACTGGTGCCTACAAAATCGCTTAGAGCTCAATATCGCCAAATGTCAATCCATTGCCTTATCACGTAAGCACGTGTCCTCCGCCCGCCTTTACCATTTCCATGGTCAACCTATATCCATCGTTCAATCTCTCCGCGATCTTGGAATATTGTACGATAGGGAACTAAATTTCCGTTCACATATTGATGAGATAATTGTAAAGGTAAGCATCACTTGGCTTTGTCAAACGATGGTCCAAAGAATTCTCTGACCCTTACGTGACCAGATCCCTCTATATTACCTTTGTGCGCCCCCTCCTTGAATACGCCAGTCAAGCGTGGTCACCCTTTCAGCAAGTCATGTGACCAAAATCGAGAATGTTCAACGTCGATTTCTTCGATTTGATTCTTTTTATTCATCGACTTCTTTCAGGCTCTGTCAATTTTCTTCAATACCAATCCACGAAATTTACGATGCCCTCGTCTTTTCTATTTACCGTCCCACCGCACTTCATATTGATCTAATGAACCAATTTCCTGTATGCTGCGAAAAGTGAACTCAAACCTCACCCAGTTTGATTTTAACCTCTGCACTCCCTGCCTCAAAACCAAACTCCTTAGCTTTAAGTCTTAGTTTTAAATTTTAGTTTTAAGTTTTAGGTTTAAGTTTTAGTTGTAAATTGTAATAAGCCAAATAAATGGGGGCTTTCGCCCCCACCAAAATTAAATTAAATCAAATCCAACGGTTAAATGCAACGGCCAAATGCAACGGCCAAATCCAACGGCCAAGTCCAAAGGCCAAATCTAACAGCCGAAACCCTCAGTCAAATCCAACGACCACACTCAACGGCCAAATCCAACGGCCAAATCCAATGGCCAAGTCCAACGGCACATCCAACGGCCGAAACCAGCGGTCAAATACAAAGGCCAACAACCCAGCAATTGCACCGTCTAAATTAATATTCAATTCCTGGCGGCAATTCACAAATTGGACTCTGGACCCCAAATGCAGAATTGTAAACCGCCCACGAGCTGCTGATACGGCTATAAGCTGATGCGGTGATCCCTCCACCGAGGAGTTATGCTGCTACTCGTACATCCCAAATTCCATATTTCAGAATTATTCCGCTGTTTGTCATCGCGCTCATTTCGTTAGTAAAAACAAATTTTGACCTAAAATTTAAACTTAAAACTATTTATAAATATTGTTTCCTTTCAACAGATAACCCAATGCAAGGCCAGGAAATTAATATAATAGAAAACTTGTGGTCAATTATGGGTCAGAAAGTACGCAACAAGGCACCTAAAACAATTGAAGAGCTCAAAACAGTCATAGAGGAAGTGTCATCAGGCAGAAGTCATCTTTATACCTTTAGCAGGTAAAAGCTTGCATGTTAACCCAAAGGATCTCCGATGTGTCTTTCTTTCGCCTGAAAACGCTGTAGACATGCTCTCTTGGACAAAATTAAAAAAAAATCAAAGTTTAGGCACTTGACTTTAAATCATGTGTTAAACTTCTCAATACAATAGGTAACTGTAATTCATGTCTTATTTTTAGTTGTTGTCAACAGGTGCATAGAGACATCACCAAATAGCGTATTCTTTGTATAAGTTTGGATCATGATTTGAATTGGTGGTGATTTTATTGTTATAATTTTTTTTATTATTATTAAGCTCTATTTGAAGGTAAAATATCATAAAATATTATAATTTAAAAAAAAAAAAAAGATTTCTGTGAGAAGGTCAAAAAGTGCCAAAAATTAATATATTGTTGTTTTCCGGTCTGAAACTACAGTTATATCATACTGAAGAGTGTTCTCGTTAAGGTAAACCGCAAACATTTGTGTGTTTTTGCGACCGCCAAAGAATTTTGTTCACTTTTCCAGAATGACTCCCCCTCTGTCGCGAAAGGAAATTTTTGAAACCTGGGAAGAAACTGCCAAGATACATCGCAAAGACGTGGTTTTGGCAATTAATAATGGACAGATATGGTTTTCAAGACATACATACATGAAGATGTTAAAAAAGAACTAAAAGTAAATATTAATATTCTATGCTTCAAGCTAAGGGAAAAATGGGTAAAAAGTGGAAGGCATCACAACCGGTTTTTAACATCAAATTCAATATGGCTTGACACAGAAGGCATTGTACAAACAGCTGGAAGAAAACCAAAAAGCTTTGATGAGTGCACTGGAAAATCAAAAAATCGAAGAAAGTCTTGTAGATTCGACCGGCCAACAGGAAATAATTAAAGCTAGCGAGAGATGGGAAAACGAGATTCAACCGAACTCGTACCAGTAAAGGTATAGAAGTGAAAAGACTTATTAAAAGATTTAGCTTTGAGTCTGTGTCTTCACTGGCTCTTTCTTCTGACGAAGCATTATCGTTAATGATTGATGCTAATTTGTCGAAACATCAATATGATGTTATACGGCAAAAAGTCAAAAATGCAAAGATCTTTTCCCTCCTATATTAAGGTTCAAAAAGCAAAGAATAAATGCTATCCAACGGAAATTGAAACCACAAAAGTACATACAAAAAGTCAACTTAAGGGTTTGGTTAATCATACAATAGAGAGATTTTGTTAGGCTCAGAAAGAGGTTTTACTCGATTTAGATTAGCTGAATACTGGTGAAAATCGTCTTAATATTTTGATAAAATGGGGATGTGATGGTCCTCAGCAAAAGCAACATAAACAGAAATTTTCATCGGAGGGGAATACAGACAAAACTTTATCTAGTATTTCAATGGTTCCCATTCAAATGAATTTAAGTTCTACCCTAGGAAAAATAATTGTATGCCAAAATCCAGCTCCTTCTACAAGATATTGTCTTCGAATCAAGTTTGTTTTTCCAGAGTCCACCGAGTTAATTTCCCAAGAAGTTAATTTAATCTAACAAGAAATTTAAAACTTGTCTCCAACACTTATCAGCAATAGCGAACAAAATTTCCTTGTTGAGTCTACTTTCATGCTAGACGGTAACATTTGTATTGCATTTTCATAATTGAAGAATTCTTCTCATATTTGGAGCAAAACCAAGTGAGCTAAATAAACCATCTACGTTTCTAAACAGAGTTGTCGATAAAAGATCTTTAACCTTCGGAATGTCTCCACTTCATTCATGGATTCGTTTTATGGAGTGTATATTGCACATAGCATATAAGCTTCCTTTGAAAGCTTTATTGTTGAAACAAGAAGTTTATATTTAAACGAATACCCATGGTATTGTAACATCACCTAAAACGATGCTACAATAATGTAGAATAATAACTACGCTCCTCCAGCCCATTCCAAAGTGTCTTTTCATTCGAGGTTCGTGTCTGTGGTTAAGTCTCCACAGTTCATGTCTACGAAAGAGACGGATAATATCACGGATAAGAAAGAATTATAACTGCACGAAATGATTGTCATCTTGGAATTATTACATCAGAATTTTTCTTGTTCCAGTGGTCGAAGAATTTGCTAGAAGTTTCTGGCTATCAGAAACTTCTGCTATATAAGGACAGATGGCGATCGAAAGGGGGCAGTTGGTTTAGAACCGTGGCGAAGAGATTGGAAAAGTGATAATGGGCGAAGTTGTAATTTTGTGATAAATTGAAAGCTGAGAGTTAACAAGAAGAAGTAATTAGTTTGGATTTGTGAATTAAGTAATTGAAAGGAGATAAAGTGATTTGAGAGGAAAGAGACCTTGTAAGAAAAGAATTTGCGAAGAATAGTATAGTGTGAACTTGAATTGTTTTATAGACTAGAAAATAAAGAAATAAATTTCACAGAATATCGTTTTATCTACTCGAGCCGTAGCTCGCATATTACATTGGTGTCAGAAGCGGGATAAAAATGTTGCGCAAATGGGTCGCAAATTGGGAAAACTAACTATAATTCAACTAAAGGAAGAACTCAGTAAGCGGAACCTCGACACAACTGGGGGAAAAGATGCCCTAATGATTCGTCTGGAAGAAGCAGTAACGCAGGAAGGTGAAAATCCGGACGACGTAGAGTTTGACGTGGAAGAGGAACCAGCAAGTACAGCAGCCGACCCGGGTATAACAAGTCTGCTCCTGCAACTTAAGTTAGTCATGGACGAACAAAAGAAAGCAATAGAAGACCAAAAGAAGTCACTGGAACTTAAGCTCGATGACCAAAAGAATTCTATGGAACTTAAGCTGGACGACCAAAAGAAAGCAATGGATGAACAAAAGAGAACAATGGACGAACAAAAGAAAGCAATGGACGAACAAAAGAATTCTCTAGATGCTCTGGAAAACAAACTTGATGAGCAAAACAAGAACTTGGAATCCAAATTCGAAGCGATCGAAGAGAAAATCGAGAAGGTAGAGACGCAACTCGAAAAAGTCGAAACTAGATTCGATGAAAACTTTGAGAAGCATGAAACTCAGTTCGGGAAGATAGAGACTCAGTTCGAAAAAGTAGAAAAGCAAGTAGAAAATCTTACTAAGGAACTCAGCAACGTGAAGAGACAGAAAGCACGGGAATATTCCACTGACGGTCTGAGAAGAAAGGAGATGCAGCCTCCTATCTTCGATGGTCAAACATCATGGCCAATTTATAAGAGGCAATTCGAAGCGGCCGCAATGACCAATAGCTGGGACGATGAAGAGAAGTCTATTGCACTCACGCTTGCACTGAGGGGTCCAGCTGCGGAGCTCTTGCAGACCATCCCGGAAGATAAACTCTGGTTCAGGCTATCGAGATGCGGTTTGGGGATGAACACATGCAGCAGGTGTACAAGGTTCAGCTGCGTAGTCGAGTCCAGAAAAGGGGAGAAACGCTCCAACAGTTGCAAGCGGATATAGAGCGACTAGCCCATCTTTCTTACCCTAAAGTCGGTGAGGAGCTTATCAACGAAATGGCGGTGGAAGCTTTTATTCAGGCCATAGAGGACAGACAACTGCAAATGGCTGTAAGGATGGCTGAAAAGCGAACAATCCCCGAGGCATTGGCATTCGCTTTGTCAATGAAGGCTGCGGACCAAGCATACCAGGGAATACACCGTGTCAGGGAAATGTCCGTCGTGGAATGCTCATGCCAGAGAACAGCCGTCATGGATGAAGACAGAGCTCGCGGAAGTCAAATCCGTTGCTGGAATTGCAACCAAACCGGACACCTACAACGGCAGTGCAGAAGTGCACCTAGACGAGGAAATTGTCCAAATTGCGGAAGTAGGAGAAGCGGAGAGGAAGCATCCTGTCGGTCAAACTTCCAAAAACCAGCAGTCGGGAAATGCGTAAGGACCAACTTCGCGGGGCAGAAGTTGGTTACTGGTATCGAGGCCCCCAGGACCACCATTCAAGTTTCGCAAATCAAACGGGGTAACAAGAGCCTGACAGTGGAGGCACTAATCAACAAGAAGAAGTGCGTAGCCACCATCGACACAGGTGCCACCGACTCCATTGTAAGAGATATCGTCAGAAGCTCATGGCTGCACAACACCAACAGCTACCGCCTGAAGACTGCAACAGGGGAAATGGCGAAGGTGTTTGGAGAAGTTCGTCTTACGATCACTCTGGCGGGACTGACGTTCTCCCATGCGTTTCTGGTGGCAGATATATGCGACGAGTGCATCATCGGAATAGACTTCATGAAAGCAAATGAAGTAATCTTGGACATCGGGATGCAAGTACTGAGGTATCGAAATGTGGAGATTCCGATGGTGTACGGAAACGAGAATGCCGTAACTCTCAGGACAGTCATCAGCAAAGACGACGTTTTGCCGCCGTCTTCAGAGACAATCATTTGGACGAAGCTGGAAGGTGATCTTGGGAGCCACCGATTCTACATAGTAGAACCAGACCCAGAGAAGAATTATCAAGACTACATCGTGGGAAAGACGTTAGTCGAACCTAAGAACACCATGGTTCCAGTGAGAGTTTCGAACGCAAGACCACACACTGTCAAACTAAGGCGAGGGGAGGTGACTGGAAAATGCACGCCGATTACCGCCGTCGCAACAATATCTGAACGTGATGCTCCGAAACCTCTCCCATCACCTTGGACAGCGGAAACGAGAGAGACGATTCTCCAGTCCAGTGAGCTGAATCAGGAGCAGCGAACTATGGCAGAGAATCTTATCAATGAGTACGCTGATGTATTTGCCTCACAGGACGAAGAATACGGCCGAACACACCTGGTACAACATCGAATAGACACTGCTGATACTAGACCAATTCGTCAGCCTGCTAGGCGCCTTCCATTGGCAAAGCAGACAGAAGTTGCAGAGATGGTGTCGGCAATGGAGAAAGAAGGTCTGATTGAAAGTTCCAAAAGTCCGTGGGCATCACCGGTTGTACTGGTTAAGAAGAAAGATGGCAGCACACGGTTCTGCGTGGACTATCGGCAGCTCAATTACGTCACCAAGAAAGATAGCTATCCTCTGCCACGGATTGACGACACGCTAGACACACTATCAGGAGCCCGATGGTTTTCCACTCTCGACTTGAAGAGTGGCTACTGGCAGGTACAGATCCATCCAGAAGACCGGGAGAAAACCGCCTTCACCGCAGGAAATGGGCTATGGCAATTCACGGTAATGCCATTCGGGCTGTGCAATGCTCCGGCGACTTTCGAGCGATTAATGGAATGTGTCCTGCAAGGGTTAACATGGAAAACCTGTTTGGTATACTTGGATGATGTCATCGTCGTAGGAAAAACGTTTGCGCAACACCGAGACAATCTAAGGGATGTGTTTCAAAGGCTTCGAAGTGCCCACCTGAAGCTCAACCCCAAGAAGTGCGCCCTGTTTAGAGCGGAAGTCAAGTACTTGGGGCACATAATTTCAGCGAAAGGAGTGAGAACCGACCCAGAGAAGGTCGAAGCGGTGAAAAACTGGCCAGTCCCCAAGGATAAACACCAACTAAGTAGCTTCCTGGGCCTAGCCACCTACTACAGACGGTTCGTGAAGGATTTTGCCGGGATCGCAAAGAGCCTGCACCAGTTGACGGAAAAGGGAAAACAATTCAACTGGTCAATTGAGTGCGAGAAGAGCTTCAAGGCACTTAAACAACGGCTATGCGATGCCCCGATACTAGCTTACCCCACTTCCGGGGAAACGTTCATTGTAGATACAGATGCTAGTAATGTCGGGGTAGGAGCCGTACTCTCCCAGGTGCATGAGGGCCAAGAGAAGGTGGTTGCGTACTTCAGCAAGGTGCTCTCTAAGCCAAAAAGGAACTACTGCGTGACAAGGCGGGAACTTCTAGCTTTTATCTTGGCTACGAAGCATTTTCACAAATACCTTTATGGGAGAAAGTTCGTTCTTCGCACAGACCATGCAGCCTTAAAATGGCTATTACAGTTCAAGAGTCCTGAGGGTCAGGTCGCAAGATGGATCGAAAGGCTGCAAATATACGACTACGAAATACAGCATCGTAAAGGAAAGCTCCACTCTAATGCGGATGCACTGTCCCGGAGACCATGCAAAACGGATTGTAAACATTATGCGCGTCAGGAAGAACGGGAGCTGGTTTCCATCCAAGGAATGAGAGCCGAACCTATCGCCGGCTGGAGCGTAGATGAGATCCGAAACGCTCAGAAGGAAGACCCGGATATCGAACCGATTTTGGCCTGGAAGGAGAACATGGAGAAACCGGATCATCAGAACATCTCTCACAGAAGCCCGACCTTAAAGGCGCATTTTGCGCAGTGGGACTCCAAAAGTGGAACTAGGTGTTCTGCATTCCGACTGAAATTATGAATTGTGCATTGTGTGTTCGAAAATGAATATTTTGCTGTTCTATTGTACATTCCGCTCGAAATGAAAACGGTAAATTAATGGAAATTGACGTTCTGCAATCCGAAAAATGTTTGTTTTCATGTGAATTGAATTCACCTGAGTTTTGGGTTGTGAATTGAATACACATTCCTTTGTAGTGTGAATTTACGTGTTAGCTGTGAATCAAAAGCAGTTTTGCGTATAGCTCTTTCCTTTGTGCAAAGGAAGAAGATAACATTCCCTCCACTGATTAGGCATTGGATTACTGTCCATAAATTTGGAGATAGGAATCATGAGCCATCTGGACCCGATGTCTCCCATCTTTTTCCAGAACTCAGAGGGTATCTTGTCTAGCGCAACCGTTTTTCTTTTTTTGGAGTATTTGACCGTATTCCTAACTTCTTCGACAGTAATGTCGGATACTTCGTCATGGTTAGGAGCGGCTCTTGGAAAGTATACCTGGGGAAAACTGTTCGTTCAGAAGTCTTTCCCAACACTGTCGCCATCTGTGGAAAATTTTGTTGTCTTCCACAAGAAGCTGGCCTTGAACATTGTTAATGAACTTTGTGGAACGAATCTCCTGAGCATTTCTTCTTCTCTGAGTGTTGACTAACAACTGAGATAGACGTGTGTCAGATTTTCACCAGCGCACAAAAGCTCATTACCTTAAGTGTGCAAAAAGGCTGAAACTCTGTAATAATTGTTAAAATGGAGTGTTTTAAATGCAAAATGTTATCAGCGTAGAATGCGGAATAAAATGTGCAGGTGTATGCGGGAAAACGTTCCATCTTAAACTTGGTTTCGAGTGGTATAGCAGTGGTGTACTAGACATAAATCCAATGCTAAAATTCATCTGTGATGATTGTATTACGTACATACACAACGTTGATTTGGCAGTGCGGGAAACACAGGAAACCGTAAAAAAAAACGGAAATTATTTGAAACAATATAAAAATGAATTTGAAGAATCATTGAAAAAAAATTAACTTGAAATAAAAAATTTACTGGAGGCGATTGAAGACAGATACACTGATAGGTTGAGAGCAATGAAAATTGCCCAAGACACTTGTGAAAGGAGTATAGAAGAAATTAAAAAAAACAACTAGTTACAGTAAATGCTTTATAATCCAGAGTGACAAGATTTGTGAAGATGTTAAAAAAATAGAAAATGGTAATAAAAATACAATGCAAATGAATAAATAAAAGAAAATTTAGTGAAAGAATTAAAACAAATTAAAGAATCAGTTATGAATGACACAAACAAAACAACATCAATACCACCAAAACAACTTACATACGCGAAAAAAATCAAAGAAAATTATTATTATACTTTATTAACATAAAATTAAAATTTACATGTTAACAGTAGCGATGAGCACAAGCTGCAGGGGCTTTCGGCTCTAAGATAACTTAAATGTAGATGCAGATACATATATTATGCTTAAAACTATATACTGTTTATTATGATAGATATTTATGTTGTCTACTTAATAAGATTTGAAAATTGGATGCTTTTATGAAGTTATAGATTTTGTAGATATTTTCAGGATTGGGGTGTCTTAGGAACTCTTAGGGTGATACAATTGTGTCTAGATGATTGTAATTTGATGCTTGGCATGCTCCTATGCCTAGAACGTGGTTAATATCTATGCTGAAGTTGCAGACCGGACAAGTTGGAGGATTATCTTTTTTAAGGAGGTGTTGGTGGGTAAGAGTTGTATGCCCCAGACGTAATCTGACAAATATCGTGTTCATCTGCTTAGAGGTAGTGGTGGGGTATATCGGGTGTAATCTATCCATGTTGATTGATGAGTAATGATGCTGGTAGTTACGCCAATCGTCCAGTTGTTGTGCTTTAAGTTTTCGATTTATAACACGCAACAAGTCGAGTTTGGTGAGAACGGAGATTGAGTGGAGCGGAGCATGATGAGCGGAATTAGCAGCTCTGTCAGCGTTTTCGTTGCCTTGTATCCCTACATGACTAGGGACCCACATTAGCCGCAACTTATTGGGAGATTTTATGAGGCAGTCTCTAATTTTACTTATTATTACAGTGCTGTTGTTGGGATTTCTTAAAGCGTTTAGTACTGCCAAACTATCCGTGCATATAATAAATTTGCCATGCGACTTCAGTGTTATTGTTGCAGCTTTTAGAATCGCCGATGCTTCAGCAGTGAAGATAGATGCAGCATTGTCTAATATTCCTATGCTTAGCAGGGAGCCATCTTCGTATGTTGCAGCGAACGAACCATCTGTAAACACAAAATTCCAACCTCTAGAATTTAGAGACGAGGAGATGCTGCGGAAAATAGAGCAAAATGTATTTTGAGCGGTGTTGGTTTTGTGATAGACTGCCAAGTCCATAATGAACGACGTATGTTTAATGCACCATGGTGGGTAGAGTGGAAAGTATTGAACATAGTTGACAGTAGGCAGTTCCATTTGTTTAGCGCAGGTAAGAGTGAGGGATATAGATGATGGAATGCGTTTCGGTGAATTCGTGTTCCTTGAAGAAATTATGTGTTTGTCGATAATTGAACCATTTGTAAAGGTAGGCTTAACAAATAGTTTAGCTCTGGTTGCGGCGATTCTGTCTTCAATAGAAGGAAGTCCCGCCTCCACTAAAATGTTTTTTACCGTGCTTGTGGGAAAGCATTGATGCTTCTTCGAGCAGCTTGATGACAGGGAGCCTTTATAATGTTGTCGTAGTTTTCGGAGAGTTACCGTAGATGAGTAGACCGTAATCAATCTTGTTTAAAACTACCGATTTTGAGATATTACATAGTTAGTTTATATGCGCATTAGATTTCTTACAAGCTAAATAGTTTATTATGTTTGCCCTTGCAGTTAGACTCTTTTTTAGTTGTAAGCAGTGAGTTTTCCAATTATATTTATGATTAAACGTAAGCCCTAGGATACTTAAGCTATTTACATTTTCTATATCTACGTGATTAAAGCTAAGCGAAAAGTTTCTACAAGGCGTTTTACGACAAATATGTAGGGTTTTGCATTTATCGAGAGATAGTTTTGCACCAGAAGAGGTAGACCATATTAAAATGTCTTCAATAACTTTTGAGAGAAGACCTTTGGTTTTTTCTAGATCATTTTGTTTACATAGAATGTATATGTCATCTGCGTAAATGACGTGATCTAGTTGAGAAAATTGAGCTATGATTCTGCTAACCTCATCGAAAGCTATTAAGAATAATACCACTGATAGTGGAAATCCTTGAGGGATCCCATTGTATAAGGGGTAGGAGGTCGAAAAACAATTGTTTGTCCTTACACAAATTCTCCTATTGGGCAAGAAGGATTTGACGTAGTTAAATATTTAAGGGCCAACGCCCCATGAATTGAGTTTGTCTAAGACTAGGTGTATACCTATTCTGTCAAATGCCTTGTCGAAATCCAAAGAGAGTATGGTTACATGGTTGCGAGCCGATAAGGCTTTAGAAATGTAGAAATCAAGGTGGAGTAGAGCATCAGCACAGCCTTTATTTGGTTTGAAAGCAACTTGATTTGGGCTAACGAGCTTTTGGGATTCTATAAACCAGAGCAATCTTTTTGCGACTATTTTCTCCAGCACCTTTGACGTGCAAGGGATGAGCGATATTGGTCGATAACCATTAACAGTGTTACTGCTTTTCTTTGGTTTATGAAGCGGAAGTATCGTAGTCAATTTCCAGTTTTGAGGAATAAGGCCTGTGTCAAGAATATTGTTGTATAGACGGATTAGTCTAGATTTGATTGGAACTGGAAGGTTTTTTAGCATAGGATACGATATTCGATCCCTACTAGGTGTTTTGCCCTTGAGTTTGGCCAAGCAACTTTCAAGTTCCAAATTAGTGATTCGATGTATCTTGCTGGTGCGGATGAAGCTCTGATTCATTTAATTCATTTAATGAGCTTACTTTTTTTGTATTGAAAGTAATAGAAAAATTGTCGTTCTTTGTAAGATTTGACCATGTAAGGGCAAAGTGGTTGCTAATTTCTGATGGTATAAATATTAACCCAGCGGGTGTAACCATCGATCGTATTGATTGCGAGGTGTAGCTACCACTGAGGCACCGAATGATGTGCCAGGTCTTAGCTGGAGAGGACTTGAGACTAATCATCGAGGTAAGATCATTGAAACTATTTGTTTTGCTGTTTTTAACTTCTCTGCGGAATTTAGCATTGGATTTTTTATACAATATTAAATTGTTTTTTGAAACGTCGCCATGCTTTGACTTTTTCTATTCGTAGTGTGTTAAGTTCTCGATTCCACCATGAAACCATGTGATGGGGTGTTTTGGGAGAACTTTGAGGGATCAATTTGTTCGCGGCAAGTCGAATTGCTTTATGGAGAAAAGCAGCCTCTTGATTGATGTTGGATGAGGGACTTCTAACTGATAGATAGTCTAAGATGTGCTTATGAAAACAAGCCCAGTTAGCGAAGTCAGTTTTGAATTTGGGAGTTACACTTGTTACTGTTAATGTTAATGGCGATATTAGAAATAATAGGAAAATGATCGCTATTATAGAGATCGTCTAAAATTTTCCAAGAAGTCTTAGCATATAACTCGGGCGAACAGCTGGTTATGTCGATATGTGTCAAGGATTTGTGGGTAGAAAAGTGAGTAGCAGAGCCATCGTTTAGAATTATTAGGTTAGAGTCGGTTAAAAACCTTTCCAAGATGGCTCCTCTGGGGTTTGTCGAAGGGGAGCCCCACAACACACTCCAGGCGTTAACATCACCAGTTATTATAACTGGAGTATGTATTTGGTTTAGAATACTTACTAAATCTGTTTTGGAGAATGATTGATCAGGGACAATATAAATAGACACCACAGTGAATTTAATTGCGAGATGTATTTCAAGTGCTAAAGTTAGGATGTTGGATTCTTTATGAGGAATATTATTTTTTATTAACGGTGCTATTCCTTGTTTTGCTGTTTGATTGTAAGAAAAGTTTTTGAAGTAATCTGTATAACATTTAGGTATCATTGGTTTAAAGTGAAAGGCGCAATGTGTCTCTTGAAGAGATATAATGCAGGGTGAATGTTCTTTGATAAGAATGCTTAACTCGTCATAGTTGTTGACGAAACCTTTTATATTCCACTGTAAAATTTGAAAAGTCATACCAACCACGACCTGTGACTGGTGTTAGTTATATTATATTTATATGTCATCATCCGCATCGGACGTGTTCATATAATAGTTCTTATTTATTAGCAAATTATTGGTAATTGTACTGAGAGGTGAGCTTGGAATTACTGTGTTGGTAGTACTTTGTTTTGGTGGAGGAGGAAGTGGTCTATTTATTAGAGGTGTATGTAAATTGTTTTTGTCTAGATCATGCATGTTAGATTTGTTAATGAATTGATATTGCTTGAGACGATCGATCTCATTGTCATGAGAGAGAGAGGTAGAGTTGTGGCTAAGGTTATTTTGTTGCGTTAGCTGTGAAGTGTTTTTTGCTAGTGTTTATGGGGACGATGAGGTGGAGAGTGAAGAGAGAGGTATGTTTATACTATCATTGGATGTAGTAGGTACTGGTTTTTCTGCATTTGCATTATCTACTGTGTTTCTGGTTGTTGGTGTAATACAGTTGGGAGCTGCTAAATTTAACGATGTTGGGTTTGATTTGGAGGAGGGTGGGGTGGGGTCTGAATCACAATTGTTGTTTTTGGCGACAGTTGATTTTTTCGTAACCAACTGTTCAACGTCTGACTTGGACAAGTCAGAGTTTGAAACAGAATTGGTGGTTGTTTGGATTAAAATAGATTGTTTGGCTTTCTCTGAAAAGAGTTCTTTATTGGTGGTAGATTGAGCGGGAAATTGTTCTTTGTATATGCGTTTAGCATCTGCGATACTGCACTTTCATCTCGTTTTAATTTTTAATATTTCCTTCATTTGAATAAAGTTAGGACAGTCTTTGGATGAAGAGGGGTGGGGGCGAGGCAGTTTGCGCACATGGTTCTTGAACACTCCGAGTTAGGATGAGGTGGTAGGTTGCATATCTGACACATGGTATTCTTATTACATCTCTTTGATGTATGTCCTAGTATCTGACAATTCCGGCACCTCATGGAATTCGGAATGTATTTCGAGACCTTGGTGTTATACCATCCTATTTCTACTGTGTTCGGTGGTTGGAATTTGTCGAACGTTAACAGCATTAAGCCAGTTGCTCGTGGTTTGCCGTCGAACATTTTAGTGAATTTATACACCTCCGTTACTTTTTGGGACTTCATCTCGGAAACGATTTCTGCCTCGGAAACGATTTCTGCCTCGGAAACATTGAACAGGCATGGAGCGTAAACAATGCCCTTAGAGGAATTAAGCTGACTGTGCATGGTTATTGAGACCGGGCAGAGATTGGAGAGGATTTTAATGGAGACAAATCTGTCGGCGATGGTTTGATTTTTTGCCAAAATTAAAATTTTTCCATCCCTAAGCTGAGAAATTTGCTCGTATTCGGTACTAATCGCGTCAATCGCTTTCCTCAAGGCAAAAATACTTATTGATGTAAGAGGCTTTTCTTCGGATTGAGGGGAAATAAGCACAAACCTTGGATTTTTCCACTGATTCGTTTGCCTTTTTTTTTTATAAAAATTTCATATTTTTTCTATGACCATTTATTTATTTGAACTTATTAAATAACAAATATATAAGCATCCAACATAATTTTATAATTTTGTCCAACTAGATTTGTGATTCACTGGCTCGCTGGTGCTCACCACTGAAAAATCACTGAGCATTAAGCAATATGTAGGGACATTTTTGGTTGCCATGGGTCGTTGCTGGCATGCTAGATATCCCCTAGCACGTCGGTGGTCTGGAAACTTGGTTCTGGTTGGAAATGGAAACCTATACCCTCCCTTCCTTGGCTACTGTTCTCGCCTCGACAACCCTTTTTCAGCAGAAAGAACAGAGTGATGAGTGATTGCAATCACAATCACACCTTTCTTTAACCTGTGTCATGCAGGCTACGTCTTCAAATGTTCTCCTCTTCGATCTCGATTTGGATTTTAACGTCATATCTCGATCACTGCTCTTAGGTCTTCACGAGGAGCTAGCTCGTAGAAACAATCATTGACCACAGATGAGGCTGATGTTCTGCTTGTAGTAAGCAGTCGCCATAGTAGATGTAGCATGTTGTTGTTTTTCGGAATACCGATCCATATCAACGTACTTCCTGAAGAACGGTTGTGTCCGGTTTATAGCATTCGAGGGTACCTCCTAGTTCGTTAGTTGCATGTGTTCTGTCCAGACTACGACTGTGCAGGTCCTTGTCCAAGTCATTGTCGTTAATAAGTTTGCTGGGGACGTCAACAAATGAATCAGTCCTTCCATCCAAGGCAAGTGACGTATACGCACGACGTGATTTGGATCTTTAACCGTTTCATCGTGGGTGCTCTTTGTTTAGTCTCCCACTTTCTGAGAAGGAAACTCATGTGTTTCACCTCTCCTTTCGACTTATCCAGAGTGCACTACATGACAGTTTAAATGCGTTTATAACTAGACAAATTTTGCTACGAGTATGTGGATATTAAAACATTACAATCTGGCGGGCGGTGAACGCCGTTCTTTCTGTCTGTCATGCTCCGCGATTTTTTTTCCAAAACCGAAGTCTCCATCAAAATCAAAACAGTTTTTTGTAATTTGTTTTTGGCAGTTTCTTGAGCTTTTCTCGAAAACTGTTTAAGTAAAAATAACGAGACATTCGTTTTATAACTATACTTCTACTTCAATCTCCAAAACTTGTCTTTACAATTTTCCTTTAGAATATGCTGTAAATTTAAATTTTATACGTCAAACGGTTATGAGGCTGCATCAGACTGATGAACAGGCAATTGAATATCTCTCTTTTAACATTTTATTTGTATGCCAGCTCGTATTGCTATTTCGATTATCTCATGGAACTTTTTATCTGTTTCTTTTGACGCTTGTCATTCAACCCTGCTTAATCTCCTCTAATACAAACAAGGAATGAGAACAACAGAATGTGTACAAATTTACGATCTCGGTTTTTCTTTTCCTGGAGTACTTCTGATGGAAGTATAATTTGCAAATCTTTTTTTGTTTGGTATAAGTGAAATAATTAAATATTTCTGTACGCATCGTTGTCATCGTTGTCATCGTTGTTTCTCTTGTGTGAAACAACGACAGTTTTCATTTTACATTCAAATGAGTTTTTTCTCTTTCATTTAAGTGCGTCGGTCTCTCTTCCTCGCGCATGTAGTTTAGCAACAAAATAGCAGGGCAAAATAGCCCTCAGCTCCCTTCAAGAATTTTACGTAAAGAGATTACAAAAACCCCAGCTTTGTCGACATTGCCCCTGAAAGTGAAAATAAACTATGAAATATTTCTCCAGTCTATATCACAATGGACTACCAGCTAAATCCCTCAAAAGGAATATACATAGGCAGTTTATGCTCCATGGCTTATAAATGTACAGGAAGAAAAAATTGTATCAGAAATGAAAGTACAAAATGTGATCGAGGTCAACAAATTTACCAAGCTCTCATTCAACCTCCAAACACGACTGAAATTTGATGGTACAACGCAAAAGTTACCGAATGCTTCCCAAATCCCATGTGGTGCCGATCACGGCAACTGCTTGACCACACTGAGTGCGGAAATAACCGTATATGTCACAGAATGCGCTAGAACTATGTGTGCCAATTGGCTTGGGCCTCACCCATCCAATTCCAAAGACTGTCCGAAATTTATTTAAATGAAGGAAATTCTAAAAATAAAAACTCAAATTGCTGACGCCAGGCGCATTCAAAGACTTGAACCCACCACAGAGTAATTCAAATAAATTCTTTGCTAAATCTATGAGCAATGATCCGACCATATATGTATACATATATGAGGACCCTATCCATAGCTAATAGAGTAAGTTCATCACAAAGTAACAAAAACTACCCCGCCCTATCCATCAGTGTACCAATACCATCAATACCTTCACCTGTCTCAAAACTATGGTACGAATACCATGGTATAGTGAATACTACAACCCCTGACAGACTGCATTTCGTAGTATTCGATGACTTTGGCGTTAAGTAGTATACTTTGACGTTTGTGTTGTTTGTCATAACAAATAAAAATCGAAAATTCAAGACAGGATGAATAAAAATGATTTACTTTTGTGCCAAATTTTGAATAAAAAGAAAATTCAAATACTTGAAAGCGAAAGTGCATACCTAAGAATTGTCAAAGAAGCTACGAAGACTAGTCAATAGAGAGAAATCAGTGAACAATGAACTCCCAACATACACCATCAATACTTCAGCTACGCTCATTGATTTACAGCGGAGTTAGAAGCCAGCCTCAAATCTGTAAAAGGAAACGCCGCCGGATTTCATCGAATCCTTTATACCATGCTTAAAAACTATCATCCTACTTTCAAACATCGTTTACTATGTCATTAGAACAAGATTCTAGACACTGGAATCATTTCACAAATATGGAAAATTAATAGCTAATATGAGTCTATATACGAGTAACATCGTGTACATTTTTTTCTGTTATAATGCTTAGAAGTTTGATAAGACTTTTGTTAGAGATGTTTTTACAAATCTTATTTGTTTATAATTTGTTGGCTTTTTTGTTGTAGTAGTAAAATGTAATCAGAGGCTCTTTTACTGCTGACTTTGCTGGCTGCAGCGTCTACATCTTCGTTTCTTTTATGCCACTGTATCCTAGCACCCAGAAGATTTTGAGTCTATTGATTTTGGAATAATGTTCTTTTGACAATTATATTTTATAAATATGTGAAGAATTTCACATTTTTGAAATTTTGGAGCCAGAATATTCGCCCCATTTTGATAAGCTTTCGAGAATGTTAGCGAATGTATTTGCTAATAAAGTTAAATTAAAAAGGACTATTTGTTAACATAATTTATTAAATTTTATTAAAGTTATTAAAATTTATTAAAATAATTTTCAAAGAATGCCTTTTCATTGGAATGTTTCCATACTAGGGAGTCGTCACCGTCTTTGAAGCGACGGAACCAATCACGGCATGTTGTTTCACTTAGAGCAGCATCTCGGTACGCTTCAGCGAGCGTTTTCTTCGAATGAAAGAAGAAAATCAACACTTCCCCCAAATGACGATTATTTGGCACAAAATCAGTCATTTTTACACAACCAAAATTATATGACGCCAAAAAAAAAATCAGTAATGTGTTAAAACAGTTTGCTTACCATATGTCTAAGCTCGGTTCATGACATTTTGAATATGGTCAAAATCGAACAGCATTTACTGCTGGAGCCATCTATTGACAAACAGCAAGAACTTAGTTGCGCACCTAATACATTTCTTCATTTCGTCGTGGTCTTTGAAAAACAAATGTGTGCCGTTGAACGAAACTGTGGTAATTTTAAAGATTAGAATCAAAATGAAATTGAGTTTATTATTTAATGTACTAACATGTGCGCTGGAAGAGACAAAGGTAAAATCAGTAGCGTCTCTTAATTGTCTCCGTCTTCATATTGTTTGTAATTTGTTATCATTTTCATCGTCAAAAAGTAAATAAATCTCCAAAAGAAAGCTTAAATTGCTTGCAAAATATACAAACAAACGCAAGATGATACCTCTTTAACTATCGTGCAAACGATGTCGTGTTGACGACAGTATTTGACAGTTTTTGAGGTTACGTGAAGCAAAGGTTGAATCGTCAAAACGATATCGTCTAGACGATAGTGATTTTGAATGCTACGTGAAGCAAAACTATCATCAAAACGATATCGTCCGACGATAATCGTCTTATGGAATGAGTGCCCAGTATTTTTTTCATTGATGAATTCATTACGAAAATTGGAATTATTTCCCATGTCTCTGTAAAGTGTTCAACTATTTCTAGTGGAGAGGTTATAATTTTTGTCCCAGCCTTGAGAAGTATTATTGAGTGAGGTACATATTTTTTTTATAATATGCGCGCGCCAAAGGGAATATGAATACCATTATATTGTTTGGTTGGATTTAAATGTTTGAAAGTTGTAGTAATGTGTTGTTCGGCTTATAAACGAATCCCTTCATTTGACAGTACGACCGAAGTTGGGCTTAAGGGTGAACTGATGTACATTCGAAGTATGACGCATATTGCGGGTGAAATTTTGAAGGGTAGGTGAACGATAATAAACTACTGAAATTCGAAATTAAACTCCAACGATGGGACGAAAGAAAAAAAAGAAAGACAACTAGGTTCCCAATATAATTAGTATGTAGAATTTATTACCATCTTCGACGCTGGTCCAAATCCAAGTGACCGAGAAATATAATTATTTTACAAAAGTGTCTGTGTACATAAAATTACTGTAAGCTATAGCAAATTGAGTTAGTTTAAGCTAGAAGTTACGTTACTTTATTAAATTGAGAGTTATAGAGAAAAACAGGTTTACACTATATAATAGGGTATGTTATGTGCGCATAGAAATATCGAAACGCAGAATATTCCTAAACATTCCGCCGCCCCTGGAACATAGTTTCAGCATAATGGTAGAACGGCTACCTTATGAATCGGCCGAAGAAAGCTTCCACTGGCTGTCTTCAGAGTAACCACGCGAACACGCCCGTCCTTGCCGCGATGCGTATCAGTCACACGCCCCATAACCCATTTGCCAGGAGGTAGGTTCGCGTCCTTCACAACAACAAGGTCATCAACTTTAAGGTCACGTTGGGATTGCTGCCACTTTGGCCGATTTTGGAGTGATTTGAGATACTTCATGCTCCATCTTTTCCAGTATCCTTGAACCTTGGCTTGTATAGACTACCACGAAGACATGCGATTTGCAGGTATATCCAATGATGGCTCTGGAATTGCAGAATATGGTTCACCTAGAAGAAAGTGAGCAGGGGTTAGTGGATCAATATTATTGCCGGACATTTGACATAAGGGCCTAGAATTGAGGATTGCTTCTACTTGTGTAAGAAGTGTATATAGCTCCTCAAAGGAGAGAATATCTTCTCGGATTACCCTTCGAAGATGATGCTTGACAGATTTGCCCCCTGCTTCCCACAAACCGCCGAAGTGTGGTGCTGAGGGGGGTATAAAATGCCAGGTGATACCATCGCGTGCCAGAGTTTCTTCTATCGATGAGTTATGGTGCTCCGAAAGAACGAGCTTGTGCATGTCAGATAATGCACGAGCGGAGCCTCGGAAGTTGGTTGCATTATCGGTGTACATGTGCGATGGCCTTCCGCGTCGCGCTATAAAAAGACGAAGTGCTGCCAGAAATGCCTCCGTTGTTAGGTCACTCACGAGTTCAAGGTGTATTGCCTTTGTTACTAGGCATTTGAAGAGTGAAATATATCCCTTGATGACATGATACTTCCTTCCGTTTTTAACGTAAATAGCGATCGGACCGGCGTAATCGCACCCGCAATGAGCAAACGCTGTGCTCTAGCGTACCCATTGTGGAGGTAGATTTCCCATAATTTGGGTTGCTGTAGCCTTTCTCTTTCAAATGTTGGGAAAAGGTATGAGTTAACTTACGACTGTTCAATATAAAACGATGAAGAAATGTGACGCTCCTTATAAGTTTATGCCAGGATGAGATTCGAGTTGAAAGGGTATCGAAGGGATGATCACGAGTTACGACTAATAACGACTGTGATAGTTGTGTCCTCTCTTCCTTTAAGCATTCTGGGTGCTCTTCAAATTCAAATGCGATAGGCCAATTATCTGACCTTTGCAAAAGCCAATCTGGTCCATGCCATCATATATGATGTTCCAACAGCTTGGACGGTGGGATTCCACGAGATGCGCAATATGCAGGATTAAACTCCGACCTAACGTGAAACCATCGATTTCTGGGAATATGTTCAGGATTTCAGACGTACGGTTCCCCACAAATATAACCCATCGACGGCATGGTGAAGACAGCCAAGACAGAACTATTTGTGAATCACTCCATGCAAAGACATTGGCGAAGGTGATTCCTAGCGATTTTTGCACAGCTTCGAGCAGTCTGGCCAGTAAGAGCGCTGCGCACAATTCAAGGCGAGGAATGCTAAGCTGCTTTAGCGGAGCAACACGAGACTTAGCTGCTACAATTTGAGCTTCGAATTGACCATTCGGTAGTTGATACCGGGAATATATGACAGCAGCGTAAGCAGCGGCTGACGCATCAGAAAATCCATGAGGTTGAACGCCCATACCCGATAGGCCGATGGATCGAGGAATAGCGAGTTGAGTAAAAGTAGTAAATTCTTCCCGATATTTGAGCCATTGAAGTGAAATCGAATTTGGAACAACGTCATCCCAATCTAATTTGAGGTGCCATAAGTCCTGGAAGATGGTTTTGAGAAGTATAATGGAGGGTGCGAGAAAAACGATTGGATCAAAAATGCTTGCGACGTCTCTCAAGATTTGGCGCTTTGTAACATGCTCAATAGGGCTAAGGTTTAGACGAAAACTGAAGACATCCATCCTGGAGTTCCAAAACAATCCTAAAACCTTGACCCAGGGATCGTTATCCAATAAAACATTCTCATTCTGCACGTCATTTCTATTTTGCAAGAGCTCTATACAATTACTTTGCCACTTGCTCAATGAAAACCCTCCCTTCGACAGAAGGTCTATTAAAGATTGCTTCTTAATTAAAGCCTCGGCTAAAGTATCTGCCCCCGATGCAACATCCACATAAAAATCATTCTTAATTATGTCAAATGCAAGTGGAAACTTATTCCGATAATCATAAGCGAGCTGTTCTAAGACGCGAATCGATTGAAAAGGGGCACATGATGTGCCATAAGTTACGGTACAGAGCTGGTAGTGTTCGATAGGGTCAGTAGGCGATTTTCTCCAAACTATTCGCAGGAAATTTCGGTCTTCTTCTGAAATCCAAATTTGCGGGACAAATTGACGATGTCCGCTGTAAAGACGATTTTATGTTGTCGGAATCTCAAACTTACAGAAAACAAATTCCTTTGAATTGGTGGGCTTATCATAAGACATTCGTTTAGCGACCGCCCCCTGTCATCCTTAGCAGATCCATCAAAAACAACACGAAGCTTGGTGGAGGTACTATCAGGTTTAAGAACAGCATGTTGTGGAAGATAGAACACATTTTCTCTATCGATGTGTGACTGCGAAACTCTGCTCATATGACCTAGCGGCAAATATTCTTCTAGAAACTGGGTATAACCTTGACGAAGTTTTCATCCTTCTGCCACTTCCGTTCCATAGATTTCAGACGATGAATTGCGCCATTTATGGTGCCCGAAAACTGCAGTGGCTCTTTGAAAGGAAGGTTTACAACATACTTCCCATTGTGGTCTCTGCGATCGGTTTTAAGGAAATGGTCCTCTATTTCCTTTTCCTCTTGGGAGAGAAATGATTTGGGATTGATTTCTTCAATGCTCCAAAAGGCTTGTAGCATGGAGTCAACATCGAGAATGCTATGATGCGAATGAAGATTTTGCGGCCGATCGGAAGATAACTGTCCTGCTAGAACCCAACCAAAGATTGTACGTTGAGCAATCGGGTACCCAGATTCACTGTATTTCCATTCACTTTGATATAACATAAGCGTCAACTGAAATGCTGATTGGTTCGAAACGAGAAGCTATGCACATCGAAACTGCGCCACTAGTTGTGCCTGCACTGCTAGTACCTATGCCACTGATAGGTACACGTGCATTTCGACGCTTCAACCCAAGCCGTTGGGCACAGGTTTCTGAAACGAAGGATACTTGCGATCCAGAGTCTAGGAGGAACCGCACTTGCTGATATTGACCTCGGTTGTCTAAAACGTTGCCAACAGCTGTAGACAATAGAGTTTGCGGTAAGCGATGTGTTTCACTTAATGAGTGATTATTTACTAGTCGATCTGAAGGCCGTTGCAGCGAAAATGAAGGGCTATTGCTTGTACTAGATTGAGTTTCTGGACCACCTTGTTGTAAGTCTGCGGGAACTGAATCTCTAGAAGACGAATTGATCGAATCAAAATGCACTAAGCTATGATGACGCGTATTACAAGTTTTGCATCGAGACTTAGATTGGCATCTAGCTGAAGTATGGCCAAATCGAAGACAATTAAAATACAGCCTACTTAATTTAACGAAGTCTCGTTTAGCCGTAATATCGAGCCCCAAAAATGCTGCGCATTCAGCCAACAGATGCGGACCCGTACAAGCGGAGAAAAAACAAGCATACTTACGGTTTCCATATCAACCTTGTTCAAGAGCAGATAAATAAGCCAAGGATCCCTATCCAACGAATTTATAGACGTAAGTCCCCGGACGACTTCGTCTGCTCCGTCTGATATCCTGCTAATGTGGTAATATTGGGCGTACTTATGGAGGGTAAATCGAAAAATACCTTTATGAAATCATTTATAGAATCACGTGGTCTATCGCAGCGTCTTTCTTTTCTCCGTAAAAGAAGAATGTTTTGTTAGAGAGCCTTTTATGCGACCTCGTGTACCACGTAACGTAGCCAATTTAACCTTTGCACTCATGTTCACAAAATGTTTGCTGCGTAATAATTTCTCTGCCAAAGGCCCTTGATACTTCTAGTGTAAATTATCTTTATGCAAGATCACGTGAATAAACCTTGCAATGAAATTCTGAACGAAAACAGCCAACTCTTCTAAATTATCCACTCTTCTAAATTATCCACATTCAACGCGATAGGAGCTCCTTAAAACCGACACTTCACCACACAGTCCCCAAATAATCCACTAACTACGAACCGTTAATCCTAGTAATGAATCCACCGGTGATCAGAGTTATCCATATACGAATATATACTGCGAGAATAATTCAATGATATGCAAGAAAAAGCAAATCCTCAGAAAACCATCGAACGTATTTTTTCCTCTTAACAAATGATCTGATGAAATTCGAAATTAAACTCCAACGATGGGACGAAAGAAAAAAAAGAAAGACAACGAGGTTCCCAATATAATTAGTATGTAGAATTTATTACCATCTTCGACGCTGATCCAAATACAAGTGACCGAGAAATATAATTATTTTACAAAAGCATCTGAGTACAGAGAATATGCAAATCATAGAATTACTGTAAGCCATAGCAAATTGAGTTAGTGTAAGATAGAAGTTACGTTACTTTATTAAATTGAGTGTTATAGAGAAAACAGGTTTACATTATATAATAGGGTATGTTATGTGTGCATAGAAATATAGAAACGCAGAATATTCCTAAACAGTAGAAATACAACTGACTATTTCGCTGGATCATTTTTTATATAAAAAAAAGCGATAAAATAGGGAGACACACGAGACATTTCGAAGATGTTCAAGCAAATGTATGGAGTTCACAATGTCTCTATTACCTATAAGTTTTAACGCGCGATTCTGTACCCTGTCTAGTATGTTCAAAACGGTCTTGAAACGCACCAGACCAGATATGGGCGTTATATTCCAGCTTTGGGCGGATGAATGCGTTATAAATTGAGGCCAGATCAGACGGAGTAAAATATTTCTTGCACCGCTTAAGGAACCCTAGACATTTTGCAGCGTTTTTAGCGACCTCGAATATGTAATCATTCCATTGAAGATGGTTATTAATACACACATCGAAAAAAGCAAGTCTCTCGGTTTCAGCGATGCAAGTACCATTCATGGATAATGGTTGAGGATTATGGTTTCGCTTGAGAGACAGAAGACAGCATTGTGTTTTGGAAGCATTAAATTCCACTCTGTTGGTTGAACCTCTTCCCCTTCTACGGCCGAAAAGCAAGGACGTGAGTTAGGGAACGAATATGAAAAACTGAGGGTACTGTCATCAGCGAAGGAATGGATTGGATTAGAAGTTGCAGACAAGAGATCATTTATAAAAATAAGAAAGTAAGTCGAAGACAAAACACAGCCTTGGGGAACACAAGCATTTATTTGGCGAATTGCAGACTTGAAGCCGGAATGGATTTGATTAGAAGTTGCAGATAAGAGATCATTTATAAAAATAAGAAAGAGAGTCGGAGGCAAAAAAGAGCCTTGGGGAACACAAGCATTTATTTGGTGAATTGCAGACTTGAAGCCGTCTAAAACAACTTGTATTTATATATTGAAAGGTAATTTCTGATCCATTAAAGAAGAGACTCATCAACGCCATATGCACGCATTTTCGACAAAAGAGCCTAATGCCAAACGCTATTGAAATACCAAGCGCAATCATCTTAGTTTCGCGGAAGTGATGAAGAGATTGGTTCCGCTTCTCGGTGAGATATGCCATCAAATCACCAGTGGACCTGTTGCCACGAAAACCATACTGCCGGTCATTAAGGAGTTTTCCTGAATCGAGATATGACATAAGCTGACGATTTATTAGCGTTTCCATGACCTTGAAAAGAAGGGATGTAAGTGCAATGGGTCGGTACTTGGACAGGGATGCTGTTTTCCATCTACTCGGAAAGAGCCCTGAATAATAGGATACACAGGAAGCTTACGCAGAGGTTTTGCCAGCGTGGAAGAACACCTCTTCAAAACTATGGAGGGCCTACCACCTGGACCAGCAGATTTGTATGTTAAGACCTTTGTACTACTGCAACTGTATGAGTGCGAAAGTAAACTTGTCCCATGGAAAATGTGACGCCCTCAAATACAGGCGGAGACAAAGCATTTTTTGGCAGCGTGGAGTTCGCTGCCAGATAATGAATATTTTTGACGAATGACAAAAAATTTGTACTACCTTTGGGACATTGTGGCGGGCAAAATCCTCGTCCTTGGTCCTCCCCGTGGGCGCCACCCGGAAATGGATATTCACCTTTCGGGTGTTTAGTGTCAGCTAAGGATTTACACGCATGCTTCAATCGTGCGCTGTGGTCCATTAGGACGAGGTTGGAGTAAACCATAAATCTCACTTAAGCCAAGGTGTCGAGGTACCCGTGCCAATGGTTTCGTGGCCATCAGGTGATTAAAGGTGCTGGTCGTTAACGGTCCCTATCGATGCCCTGGCGAGGTCGGTAGTATAAATGTCTTGTCCTCTCTTTTCCGGACTTACTCGTGGGACCAAAAAATGAATCCAAATAAAGAAAAAAAAAACAAGGTCGAGAGGACGCCAGACATTGGCCCCTCATCTGAAGGTTGGCCTCCAGTCAGGAGTCGACAGTCTTCCCCTCAGCCGCAGCCAGTACTAGCAGTACTTCCTCTGGTGCACAGAGGGCGGCTCACAAGTTAACAACAGAACGCACTGTCAAAACGGCAACCAACTCCACTAAGGTTAGTGGCAACGGTTCGCCTAATAAGAAACTATCGTCGGGAGCCCTCATGAAAGGCAAGTATAATATGGCTCGTTTCATTCTCGGCAAGATTGCCAAAAATGAAGCGGCCGGCTGCGTTCATGAGAAAGATGCAGCGGACAAAGTTAAGTTCCAAGCTGTGGTCGATAAGTACACCGCCCACCTTGAAAAACAACAACAGAAGAAGAAGGTCTCTAGATGAGACCAATCGCGCGGCAAAAAAGACCAAATTTGCCAGGACCCCCTCTTCTTCTCTTCAACAGCAAAGCACGCATGCTGCGAGTGCGAAACAGATGACGTGACACTTCCCCGAGGTGGAAAGGTCGCTCTGGTGGACGAGCGCTCCTCCGACGGCAAGACGGTAGGTGAAGCTTGGGTCAGCATAGAGGCTAGATTGTCCAATATGGTCATGGACTACCTTTTGGCAAACCCAGGGGGACCTCTGCCATGTTTCGACTCCGCCGAGTTGGTTAGGGGATATCGGGTCATCAGATGCAAGGACCAGTTCTCTAAGGATTTCCTTGGAGAGTGCATCACTAAGGTTAGTTTTTTTTTTTTTTTTTTTTTTATAATTTGCACGTGTTAAAGGGGATATGAATACCCTTATACTAATTTTTAGAACACGTGCGTTTTTGTGGAAAGGGGAAGAGACAGAGAGAAAGACAGAGTGGTGTAGTTTGCAACTCAGGTGGTATTAAGTTTCTGTAAACTCCAAGGGTGGCTGTCCAGATAACTGGGGAGTATTTTGTTTGTTTTCGCTATTATTGTCGTTGCTTATGATTCACAGTATTTTTTTCCGTCCTCCTGATGTCATCATCACGATCAAGTTGCATTTTAGCCATAAGACCACCCTACTGCCAGTGTTATGCCTTCACAGTAGAGTTGACTTAGCTTTTCGCAAGTGATCGACTTTTTTATTTATTTTATGCGAAATAAATAGATGATTCTTGACATTGGGATTCGAACCGTGAATCAACAGCGTGACAAGCGATGATGTTACCACTACACCGCGGCCACCCTCAGTGATGCCTGGGAGGGCTTGAAGCTCAAGCTTATCCCTGCCAAGGATATCCCCAGGAGACTTAGGGCCCGCATCTGGTTGCCTAATATGAAGGTTGACGGAGGAAGGCTTCTTCAATGCCTAAAACTACACAACCCGGCAGTTCCGATGGATGACTGGGCAGTCATCAAGGCAGAGGAACCTCAGAAAAACAGCTCCTCTTTCGTACTTCTGATTAACGAAGCGTGGCACTCGAAGAAGCCGACCATAAACTGCATTTTGGCATAAGGCATGCCAAAATCAAGGTTTTCCGCCCCTCTGGTCCTGACGATGAGACAGGCGAAATTGATGGCACTGACAAGTTGCCGGAGGACATGGTTGTCGACGCCATTACTCCACCATTCCGAATGTTGAAGATCGCACAGATTAATCTGCGCCACTCGAAGAGTGCGTCAGATAATCTGCGTGTTTTCCTAGGCGAGGAAGACATCGACACTTGCCTTATTCAGGAGCCCTGGGTGAAAGGTTCAGCCGTTAAAGGGCTGACGGACAACCGGTACAACATCTTCTACAATACCATTAACCAGGTTAGTAATAAACCTAGGACCTGCATCCTAGCTAAAAAACATATAAATGTATTTCTATGCCCTAATTTTAGCTCTGCCGATTTAACTGTAGTTAAATTGGAGGTTGCAACTGACACTCTTTTATTTCCTCAGCTTACATGGATCGAGACAGTCCATCACCGCCTGAGGAGGTACGACAGCTGACATCAGCGATCGTGGAGAAAAATGGCAAATTGATTTTAGGCTGCGATGCGAATGCCAGACATATGCTATGGGGCAGCTCTGAAATCAACAAACGCGGTGAGTCTTTATTCGATTTCCTTGTGATGTCCAACATTTCTGTCTGTAATGTGGGTAACAAACCAACTTTTGACTTTCCGAGTTCGGATAATTTCAGAGGTTGGGATGAAGTCTTGGACATTACACTCAAGACCAATATTGACAACCTTAGAGTAACTAATTGGCGGGTATCCGATCGTCCATCTTTGTCTGATCACAAATGGATAATCTTTAATGTTAGCCTCGAGGTCGGGGCACCTAAGCCATTTAGAAACCCTAAGAGAATTGACTGGTGCAAATTTGGTCAGGTTATCAAATCTAAACTTCACAGAACACCCGGCGCGAAAATCGAATCAGTCAAGGAGTCAAGGGTACGGCTTTTAAGGTTTCGTGCCCTATTAAATTCAGTAAGAAAAAATTTCCCTCATGGTGGAACGAAGATCTTTCTAATCTTAGGAAGATTACCAGAGAAATCTTCAATGTCTGCTATCGACACAAGCTTTGGCAACCATATAAGGATTGCCTAAAAGAATATAAGAAATCCATTAAAAGGGCCAAGTCTCTGGCTTGGATGGACTATTGTCAGCCCATTGAAACCATTAAGGACTCTGCCAGACTGAGTAAGATCCTATCCAAGGAACAATCCAGTCCGTCCTTTATCAAAAGACCGGACAGGACTTGGACGGATTCCTCTAGCGAGTCTCTGGAGCTTTTAATGCAAACTCACTTTCCACGGTGCAAAAATGAGTTTACTCACTCAAATTGTCCTCAAGATGTGCAATCCTCATCTTGGAATGACATTAAGACAACAATTACAGAGGTTAATACCTCTTGGGCCATTTCCAGCTTCTCTCCCTATAAATCGGCTGGACTTGACGGCATACTCCCGGTAATGCTGCAAAAAAACACTGGATCAGGTGGTCCCTTGGCTAGTTCCGATCTATAGAAGCTGTATTCTTCTAAACCACGTCCCCCTGAGTTGGAGGCGTGTTCGTGTTGTGTTTATCCCGAAAGCGGGGAAGCGGGGGCATGAATCTGCAAAGGATTTCAGACCCATCAGCTTGTCATCTTTCCTCCTTAAGACGTTGGAACGTATATTAGATACGCACATCCGTAATACAATAGATACATCCCTTCTATCAAAATCTCAGCATGAGTACACTAAGGGGCGATCGACTGAGATGGCGCTCCATGAAGTTGTGCGTACGATAGAAGAGACAATACACTACAAACAATTTACTCTTGCCACCTTTTTAGATGTTGAAGGTGCTTTCAATAACGTTAGTACTAAATCGATTCAGGAAGCTCTATCCCAACTGGGTGTAGGGGAGCTTATTAGCAAGTGGATAGTGACTATGCTAAAAACCAGAAGCATTCAATCGACACTCGGTAATAGTGTTTCTACCATATCCGTTGTAAGGGGATCTCATCAGAGTGGGGTTATCTCTCCTCTTCTTTGGCTTATGGTAATCAACAAAATTCTGTGTAGGCTTGACCGAGACGGAGTCAAGGTTGTCGCGTATGCGGATGATGTGGTAGTGTTGGTATCGGGGATGTTTCCTTCTGTCATCAGTGAGATTATGGAAGGTGTCTTGGATAAGATTAGCACATGGGCCACTGGATGTGGACTTAGCGTCAATTCGAGCAAAACTGAACTGATGGTCTTTACCACAAAAACCAAAATACCGGCTTTCACGCCTCCACGGCTTAATAACCAATTACTCTCGTTATCATCTAGTGCTAAGTACCTAGGTGTGGTACTTGACCCTAAATTAAGCTGGAAGCTTAACATTGAACAGCGAGTAAAGAAAGCCTGTGTGGATTTTTATGCTTGTAGCAAAACATTCTATAAGAAATGGGGACTCCGTCCGAAGATGGTCATTTGGATGTATACTGCGGTGGTGCGCCCTATTCTTTCCTATGGATCGCTAGTTTGGTGGCCGGCGGTTAATAAAGCATACTTTACAAAACTCATCAACAAAGTACAAAGGACTGCGGCTCTAGGTGCTACAGGGGCGATGAGAACATGCCCAACTGAAGCCTTGAACGTAATCCTTCACCTTATACCACCCGACCTTCATATAAAGTACATATCAGCATGTAGTGCGGTTAGATTAAGAGAAACAGGTAGCTGGTGCGATAGTCTCTACGGCCACAACAGCATCCTTAATCTGCTACCTCGGGAGTTGGCGGCAAATCCGACCGACTACATAATTCCCAGGGTGAACTTTCAAAATGATGTCACTGTGAGATTCCCTTCCAGGGCGGAATGGAAATGTGGCACGGTGACTAACGAGTTAAAAACAACCATTTTCACTGACGGGTCGAAAATGGACTGCGGGGTAGGGGCGAGAATCTTTTCTGAATCCCTGAATATCTCTAGTTCATTCCGTCTTCCCAATTCAAGCAGCGTATTCCAGGCGGAAGTTCTTGCTGTACGAGAGGCGTGTGCCGTCTCCTCAAACATACATCGATACAACTTAACACCATAGCCATTTTCATTGATAGCCAGGCCATCAAAGCCATCGTATCTTTCTCCTCCAAACTTGTTGAACAATGCTAGGAGGAGCTTGCCGCACTCGGTCATCGATCTAGGATCAGCCTCATCTGGGTGCCTGGTCATAGTAACATTGACGGAAACGAAAGGGCTGATGAATTGGCGAGGCAGGGATCTGCCCTTGACTGCTCCCGTGCGGAGGATGTCAACATTCTGTTAGGGGCCCTTAAGGGTAGAATCTTTGCTCATTTCCTTGCAGATGCTGGTAATAGATGGCGAGGGTTGCAGAACTGTGTCATATCCAGGCAGATGTGGCCCAAGTATAACTGGCGCAGAACACAAGAGCTATTAAACAGAAACCGGGCAGATATTGCTAGAGTTCTGGCAATTAGCACTGGCCATTGGCCCATAGGAGTCCACGCAGCCAGACTGGGCATTACTTTTAATGCACATTGTCGTAGCTGCAATGTGGCCAACGAGCCTGAAACAATCCTTCACTTCCTTTGTAAGTGTCCGGCCCTTGGTAGGGTCAGACACCGTATACTTGGCAGACACCTTTTTGATAATATTAGTGAGTTAGCGGAGACAATCATCGCGGACATCATCAGTTTCCTCAAGGCCACGGGGTGGCATTAAATAATCTTTTCTCTCCTTTCCCACAAGTCCAACGTCAGTTTCTACAACAATTTAGGTCACTTGAGTTGTGGTATTAAATCGGCGCCTCTGCGCTAATTATCTTTCAGCATAGCATGCTGTCACAACCACCCCTACCTACCTTGGGACATTGTAGGATTATTTGCCTCAATTTTTGGTCATATAAGAATTTTACACGCCGAATATGAGCATTGCAGTCTTTTCTGGCTGGTTTAAACTTCTTTCGGTTTTTTCTTTAAATTTGTTTTATAAGACCGAAAAATTACTTCTTTCAACCTGATAGCCTCTTTACAGCTCCCGTCAAAACAGGAGTTTGCCTTAGGTTTATTGTTCTTTATTCTGTTAGGAATAAAGTCATTCACACCTAAGAGGATAGTGTCAGTGATCATATCAGCAGCGGCATCCACGTGCCAGCCACTTCATCAATCTGATGTTTTGGGCTTGAAACCATTCCAAATTTCGATGACTGACGTGAATCGCTGCATTATATTGTTGAAAAACATGAGGAGATCGCCGATATCGCCTTAAATATGGTACCAAGTTCTGGAGGTAAAGGCAAGTGAAACCTTACCGCGAGCGCAGAAAGCCCCCCATACCATACAACTTCCACCGGCGAAGTTCCTCTTCGAAAAAAACCTTGGTTCCTTCCGTAAATCGTGCTACTATCCCTTCAAGCCATCTGGTCCATCAAGATTAAACTTCTTTTCGTCACTAAAAATAATATTTAAAAAAAAAATATTGTATTAGATAAGACATTTTAAATTGAAAAAGAAGACGAAATGTAAAAATGAGCGAATTCCACTCTCTTTTCCTTGTGGGCTGCTGCTAGACATGGAGCAGGCACCATTTTGCTTCGAACTATCCCCTGCGTTTTATAGTACGCTAAACCGTCGAAACCGAAACATCTAAATCTAATTCATTCCGAATTTCTGACAATAAACGCACGAAATTGGACGAAGCCTTTATTATTCGCCTTTGATTGCGACTTGTAAGCTTCTGTGGACAGCCAGGTCGGATTGCTGTGACATAAGAGCCCGGGTCTTGTAAAAAATTTCGAATGACACAGTCCGATCTTAATATTTTCTTCGCGATTGCTCAAAAGCCAAAACCATCCTCGCGAAAATCCAGAATTTTTCCCTTTTCTACTTCCGTTAAATGCGTACCACGCGGGATTCTTATTTGTCAAAATCACAATAAAAACTGAATGAAAATTGCAGTTTTTATATCGTGCGGTCATACTTCTGCAAGCTAGACAAAACAGTTTTTTATTGTTGGAAATCCCAAAAGAAAATACCGGGGATTTTTTTGCACTAATCACTTGTTAATTGATGCCATAAAATATAAAATTATAAAGGGCCTGTATCCGTTTAGAGTTTCCTGGAAAAGGCCTTTTACAGGGTGCGGTTATACTTTTGTAAAGCAAAATCTAATTCACACCGAATTTCACTCCTAATATGTCGAAGAAATTCGTTCGAAGCCCAGGAATGTTAATAAAATCAACCTTAAATTCCCTTATCACTACACCATAGAAACACAAAAAGACACAACTCTGACGTAACTAAGAGAAGATGTGAAGTAAAGATCCAAAGAATAGTTTTCCAAAACAAACTGTCGCAGGTGCTATGCCCTAACGACAATCAGTTAAGGTCCGCTATTGGGATAAACATTCACAGTCCCCTATGCATCAAATCTTAAACTTTCTCATCAAATCTTAAACAGTCATCGCAACTGGAAGTATGTATGTACATATCTAGCAGATGCTCCAATTGCGATAACGAAGAAGCGCAACAGAGAGTGAGTGGGTTATTTGTGGTTGGTTATTTTTTTTTCCACTGCACTTGACTGATTTGATATGCCGGTAGGCATATGCGTGCGCCTGTTGCGCGTGTATCTTCCGAGAGACCTCAAGCCGGTGGCGTTGCATGCGCACAAGGTCTGAAGACGGGCGCTACAGCCAGTAATGGCAGTAGTACCGGTGGACAGAAACTGGATGTCGCAGGAAAATCCACTGACTTGAATGTCTCTAAAACCCCTCTTATTGCTAGCGTTGCCCGCGCACAATGACACCGATACAACCAGTTGTATTCCCGGTGGATGGAAGATGGCTGTCGCGGACAAATCTACTGAGAAAGAGAAAAACCTGGTGGTTAGGGAGCGAGAAAAGCAGGTTTCTTATAAGAATGCTGTTATCTCCTCTTTAACTGTCCGAATTGGGAAGGCTGGCAATGACAACAGCATGATCGACGCGGAGTGCAAACACTGCGAAGTTCATCTGTTAGAGCTGGCCCAAGCAACGAATGCTTTCATTCAGGTGGAGGGCTGTAAGTTAAAGAGCGGAACCTTTATGGTAAAGTGCTCTTCACAGCAAACCTCTGAATGGATTAGCATGTCGGTGCCGAAAATCCCCCCCTTGAGACCAATACTTTTGAGGTCTTCAGGACAACTAAACAGACCCGCGCCGTCTGCTGGATCCCGGGGAAATTTGGGAAAACGGCTGATGTGCTAGCGCGCCTGCGCACCGGGAATCCTGGACTCGAGACGACCAAGTGGACTGTTCATTCACGCAGGGAGACAAAATCGTCAAAATAAATATGGTTCTACTCTGGTTGTGAGTTTGGACAAGGGTTCTGTCGAGGCCATTAAGTCTAGGTACGAAATGCGACCATATTTGCATTTGGTAGAATTCAGTTTTGCTTCGATACCAAGTAGTGCGAACAATGGTCGAAAAGTTTAATATTAACACTGCAAGGCTGCTCTTATAAGTAGCAGACTTGCAGCTAGTAGAACAAAACCTCACATAATATGTATCCAAGAGCTTTGGGTGCAGAACAAGCGCATTTGTGGCCTTGGAGGTATGCATGATATTACGGTACTTTATGATGAGCGGTCCGAAAGGCCTAGGGCTTGTCTTATTGTACCAAATTCCCTCTCAACAACTAAGTTATATTGCGATGTTAATGCTCAAAACTCTGTTTGGGGCAGCAGCAAATGCAATGCACGGGGAGATCATCTTCTGGACTTCATACTATCGTCTGATCTTACCATCAACAATGTTGGCTCACAACCAACATTTGTTATGGCGCAAAGACAGGAAGTGATTGACTTGACCCTGTCCAACAGGTATATCAAGCCTATTACCAACTGGAGAGTTTCGCCAGAAATTTCCCTCTTAGACCAGAGGTACATTGAATTCCAAATCGAATGCGAAGCTACACCTTTGCAGAATCCGATGGGGAATCCGAGAAAAACCAACTTTAAGGAAGAGTTAGGCAAATCTATCAAAGATCCACCTAAACTTAGAACGAAGCAAAAGGTAGAGGAAGCCGTTCAAGACCTGATCAGCACCCTTACCAGATGTTTAGATGTTTTGAACTAACGTGTCCGCTGACAGAAAAGGTCAGTTCCGTGGTGGAACTGCAACGAATTCGTAAGGAAACCAGAAAACTTCTAAATAGGTAACTCAAGACAAATTCGGAGGTGGACTGGAATCCTTATCGATCGAAGATTTCGAACTTCGAAAAGTACCTCGTATAGAGATTTTTGTGGCAATATCGAAACTCTCGGTGAAACCAGTAGGTTGGTCAAAGTTCTCAAGAATGGAAAACCAATCAAGCCGGAATCACTCAGGAAACCTGATGGTACTTTCACTGAGTCGAAAGCGGATGCTTTCAGTCTTCTGCTGGAGACTCACTTCCCAGGAAATCAGGTCACCATCGGTTCGCAATCGGTTTCAACTAGTGAAGCTGTTAGCGGGCTGAGCCGAACAACTCGGCGCAGCTGGTATACTGCATCGGGCGTGGCGACGGATGAAGCTATCAAATATGCTGTCGCATCTTTTGACAGCTTCAAGTCACCTGGCACTAACGGAATATACCCAGCTATGCTGAAACAAGGTATTAGTCAGTTGCTGCCAACTCTGAAGAGAATTTTCACTGCTGGCTTGGCACTGGCATATATACTAGCCCCCTGGCGAACAGTTAGAGTTGCTTTCATACCGAAAATCGGCAGAGATGACTACTCTCTCGCCAAGAGCTTCAGACCTATTAGTCTGACGTCCTTCGTGCTGAAAAGCATGGAAAGACTGGTTGAGCTACATGTGCGCAAAGTTGCTTTGAGAGTATATCCTCTGTCAGAGATTCAACATGCCTATCAACGCGTAAAATCCTGCGAGACCGCTCTTCAAAATCTGGTCAGCAGAATAGAATGTGCGCTTGACAGGAAAAAATACGCGATAGGCGTTTTCATAGACATTGAGGGTGTAGCTCCGCCAGAAGTCACGGCGTAGAAGAATCAAGAGACATTGACTGTAGATGCAGATTGTGGCCGGCGTATCATGGCAGGTGTAAATAGTGGCTGCCCACAAGGCGGTGTTCTGTCTCCACTGCTTTGGTCCATGCTGGTTGACTCCCTGTTGAACACACTCAATAGTTCTAACGTCTACTCTCAAGCATATGCAGATGGTGTCGCCGTTCTGTGTGTCGGATCGTGCCTAGCGACTATTTGCTCTAAGGTGCAGGTGGCCCTAGACGGCCCTAGACGCAATTGGTGCGCTAGGCCCATTCCTAGGGCGTTCTCTTTACGAGAAGGAGGAAATTGACTGGACTGACTCAGCCAGTGCTAAAAGGCGTCACTATCGAACTCTCCAAGGAAGCCAAATATTTAGGAGTAATCTTAGATAGCAAGCTTCTTTGGACGAAACATGTCGAGCTGAAAACTTCCAAATCTCTGTCAGTCTTTCGGCAATGCAAAGGTGTCTCCGGCAAGACATGGGGCATGTCGCCAAGGAAAGTCCTTGGATCTGCCCGCCAATGATAAGACCCTTCCTCTCATATGCGTCATTTGTTTGGTGGAATAAGCTCTCACTTAAATACGTTACTGCTGCTTTCGCCAAACTCCAAAGAACGGTCTGTCTTGGCTGCTTGGGAGTTTTCCCCAGTACGCCTTGCTCTACTCCTGACGCCTTGATCTGATCACATAGTCAATTAAAGTTTTCGACCGACTTGTTATGTTTGTTGCATCCGTAATAATCATATGTAAACCGTTATCGTTCACTATATTAGAAATGCGTCGTGTATATGCGTATGTTACATCAAACCAGTTTATATTAAGGTCTCCCATTATAATATAGCTACTACACCACTGGGATAGAAATTCTATCCAATTCTTTAGTTCATTGCAAAATTCACTTTTCTATGATATATGACTAGGAGATCTGTATATATATAATATTGCATACTAACGCATGATTTCCAGTACATTTAACACAAACTTTGTCTTTGGTATAATTTTTTGCTGCGTGATTAAAGCCACAGCAGTTAAAACATCTTAGTACACTTGTATGTTGATACACTCGGCATCTATCCCACCCAATACTAACTTTAGTACTCTCCATTACTTTCGCGTAGGCAACACTGTCCATTTCAACAACTGCATTGTAGCACTTAATCTATATATATAATAATAATAAGAGTGAATTGTGATGCTCTCGAAGCTTCATAAATCCCATCTTTGTAATCTATTCTACTGAAACAAATTAGGTGTACGAACTTTCATTGTATTACTTGTAACACATTTCCAGTGATACTGGTAAATTTCCATGAGCATTTATCAAAGCACCGTTACTTTCACGTACGAAACTCACTTTTACTGTGGACAAAATAATAAGAGTGCTGTGTAGATCTCCTGTAATTCGGGCATATTTCACCTCGTTCTTCAATTATTTAGTTGAATTTATTACAAGAATTGTATTTAAGTGTGTTGGGAGATTATTTTTAAATAGTTATGGGACGCGGAAAGCATTGTTCGGAGGAAGAACGGCGTTTGACCCTCTAACTTAGAGATCAACTCAAATCATATCAATTTATCGCTGATGCTCTTCATCGTTCTCCATGTGTTGTAGCACGAATATTGAAGGAGCGAAATCTACCCCTAAAACAAGTCGTAACAAGGGGGCGTCCGAAAAAACAACAGCTTTGCTAGATAAGCGAATTGTTAGAGAGGCACTTAAAGATCCATTTACAACATTTACCTCGATTAAAATGAATTTATCTTTGGATATCAGCTCTCAAACGATTCGAAGACGTTTGCAGGAAAGGAATTTGCACGGAAGAATCGCAAGAAAGGTTCCATTGCTAAGCGCTAAGAACATAAAGCAACGGATTGAGTTTGCAGCTGCAAACCAAGCATCAGCGAACACACGCAATTGGAAGAATATCTTATAAAGCGATGAAACTAAGATAAATTTATTTAGATCTGATGGTAGAACGTATGTCAGGAAAAGAAAAAATTTAGAGCTCAATCCTAGGAACCCACGAAGACAGTTAAGCATGGTGGTGGTAACATCAAAATTTGGGGTTGTTTTTCATATGATGGAGTTGGTCCTATCTTTTGGATAAAGGATAATATGAACAAAAAACGGTACCTCGACATTTTGGAGAGCATAATGCTTCCTTATGCAAAGGACAATATGGCTTTAATATGGACCTTCCAGCAAGATAATGACCTCAAACACACTACCAAGGTGGTGACTAGGTGGTTTGAGCAGCGTAATGTGTCGGTTTTGCCATGGCCATCACAATCGCCAGACTTAAACCCTATCGAAAATCTATGGAAAGATTTAAAGAATAGGGTTTCTGTCAAAAAAACATATAATAAGCAGGCGTTGTGGAAAGAAATTGAAAAGTTATGGTATGCCACACCTGTCAAAACCTGCAGAAATCTTATCGACTCTATGCCAAGAAGATGTGAAGCATTTCTCAAAAACAAAGGTCACGCAACAAAATACTGAGGCTGCCAGGTGACCCTTTACTCATTCCCTTAATAAAATTGCCTCTTAACTGATATTTTATTCTTTTTTTAGAGAGCTATAAGAAACACTCTTATTTGTTTGACCAGCAGAAAAGACCAATGAAAAATATTTTACAAGATTTTACTTTTTAAACAATAATTTTTGTAAATAAAAGTTTGTCTAAATTACAGAAATAACTTCTATTTAAAAAATACGAATACATTTCAGAATCAAACACAACAAAATAGCTGTTATATCGAAATAATCTAGTAAAAGGGTTTCACTCTTATTATTTTGACCACCACTGTATATGCACGCACTTAATGACACGATCATTTAACTCATTTTGACACATTATAGATTTTATTAGATCATCTTCACACATTTTCTCTTTCATACCGACTATAAGAACACGTGGCTTTTTTCGTGTTGGAATTTTTACATTATTTGGCATCATGTTTTGCTTTGAATTCGTTTTCAATTTTCTTTACCGACTTTTCATCACCCTTAATTAGTACCGCACCGTTTTGAATGTCTTTCACATAATTTATTTTTAAGGCTAGATTTGTGGGATCAATAGTGTTTTTAATGGCCTCCCTTGTTTTATTATTGTTTTGATTTTTTGTGGGTTTTATTATAATAACATTATTTTTTTCTTTGATTCAGTCTCCGACTAGCTTTCGTGCTGTGCACACACTCTTATCGGCGTCTTCGTTTTTGCTTTCTTCTCTCAAAACCAGTCAACAATTTTTTGTAGTCGCTCTCTTCGCGAGTGCAGTTGTTTCGCAACACCCAACCACATGGCCTCAGGGCCTAAAAAAAACCGGAAACCGGTTTAGCGCGCTTTCAGAAGTTTTCGCTTTCCGAGCCCCGGGCTAAAAGAAACAAAACAACACCAACAGAAGAATTTTAGCATCTCCCCAATATATCGACTCAGAAAAATCCAAGGTTTGTGCTTATTTCCCCTCAATCCGAAGAAAAGCCTCTTACATCAATAAGTATTTTTGCCTTGAGGAAAGCGATTGACGCGATTAGTACCGAATACGAGCAAATTTCTCAGCTTAGGGATGGAAAAATTTTAATTTTGGCAAAAAATCAAACCATCGCCGACAGATTTGTCTCCATTAAAATCCTCTCCAATCTCTGCCCGGTCTCAATAACCATGCACAGTCAGCTTAATTCCTCTAAGGGCATTGTTTACGCTCCATGCCTGTTCAATGTTTCCGAGGCAGAAATCGTTTCCGAGATGAAGTCCCAAAAAGTAACGGAGGTGTATAAATTCACTAAAATGTTCGACGGCAAACCACGAGCAACTGGCTTAATGCTGTTAACGTTCGACAAATTCCAACCACCGAACACAGTAGAAATAGGATGGTATAACACCAAGGTCTCGAAATACATTCCGAATTCCATGAGGTGCCGGAATTGTCAGATACTAGGACATACATCAAAGAGATGTAATAAGAATACCATGTGTCAGATATGCAACCTACCACCTCATCCTAACTCGGAGTGTTCAAGAACCATGTGCGCAAACTGCCTCGCCCCCACCCCTCTTCATCCAAAGACTGTCCTAACTTTATTCAAATGAAGGAAATATTAAAAATTAAAACGAGATGAAAGTGCAGTATCGCAGATGCTAAACGCATATACAAAGAACAATTTCCCGCTCAATCTACCACCAATAAAGAACTCTTTTCAGAGAAAGCCAAACAATCTATTTTAATCCAAACAACCACCAATTCTGTTTCAAACTCTGACTTGTCCAAGTCAGACGTTGAACAGTTGGTTACGAAAAAATCAACTGTCGCCAAAAACAACAATTGTGATTCAGACCCCACCCCACCCTCCTCCAAATCAAACCCAACATCGTTAAATTTAGCAGCTCCCAACTGTATTACACCAACAACCAGAAACACAGTAGATAATGCAAATGCAGAAAAACCAGTACCTACTACATCCAATGATAGTATAAACATACCTCTCTCTTCACTCTCCACCTCATCGTCCCCATAAACACTAGCAAAAAACACTTCACAGCTAACGCAACAAAATAACCTTAGCCACAACTCTACCTCTCTCTCTCATGACAATGAGATCGATCGTCTCAAGCAATATCAATTCATTAACAAATCTAACATGCATGATCTAGACAAAAACAATTTACATACACCTCTAATAAATAGACCACTTCCTCCTCCACCAAAACAAAGTACTACCAACACAGTAATTCCAAGCTCACCTCTCAGTACAATTACCAATAATTTGCTAATAAATAAGAACTATTATATGAACACGTCCGATGCGGATGATGACATATAAATATAATATAACTAACACCAGTCACAGGTCGTGGTTTTCACCGATGGAGGAGGGAGTAGTGCCATCCATTCCTGGGTGGCACTGCGCCCTTTCCCGCCGGTGGAAACTGCGACCCCCTCGTTACACACATAATATAAAATTATCCATTAATATGCTTCGTTGCATCTTTTACAGCTACTCAACACTTTCATTGCAACTATGCCATGAAGGTATGTTGATTTTCTGCAAACTAATATGACTTTTCAAATTTTACAGTGGAATATAAAAGGTTTCGTCAACAACTATGACGAGTTAAGCATTCTTATCAAAGAACATTCACCCTGCATTATATCTCTTCAAGAGACACATTGCGCCTTTCACTTTAAACCAATGATACCTAAATGTTATACAGATTACTTCAAAAACTTTTCTTACAATCAAACAGCAAAACAAGGAATAGCACCGTTAATAAAAAATAATATTCCTCATAAAGAATCCAACATCCTAACTTTAGCACTTGAAATACATCTCGCAATTAAATTCACTGTGGTGTCTATTTATATTGTCCCTGATCAATCATTCTCCAAAACAGATTTAGTAAGTATTCTAAACCAAATACATACTCCAGTTATAATAACTGGTGATGTTAACGCCTGGAGTGTGTTGTGGGGCTCCCCTTCGACAAACCCCAGAGGAGCCATCTTGGAAAGGTTTTTAACCGACTCTAACCTAATAATTCTAAACGATGGCTCTGCTACTCACTTTTCTACCCACAAATCCTTGACACATATCGACATAACCAGCTGTTCGCCCGAGTTATATGCTAAGACTTCTTGGAAAATTTTAGACGATCTCTATAATAGCGATCATTTTCCTATTATTTCTACTATCGCCATTAACATTAACAGTAACAAGTGTAACTCCCAAATTCAAAACTGACTTCGCTAACTGGGCTTGTTTTCATAAGCACATCTTAGACTATCTATCAGTTAGAAGTCCCTCATCCAACATCAATCAAGAGGCTGCTTTTCTCCATAAAGCAATTCGACTTGCCGCGAACAAATTGATCTCTCAAAGTTCTCCCAAAACACCCCATCACATGGTTTCATGGTGGAATCGAGAACTTAACACACTACGAATAGAAAAAGTCAAAGCATGGCGACGTTTCAAAAAACATCCGAACCAAAACAATTTAATATTGTATAAAAAATCCAATGCTAAATTCCGCAGAGAAGTTAAAAACAGCAAAACAAATAGTTTCAATGATCTTACCTCGATGATTAGTCTCAAGTCCTCTCCAGCTAAGACCTGGCACATCATTCGGTGCCTCAGTGGTAGCTACACCTCGCAATCAATACGATCGATGGTTACACCCGCTGGGTTAATATTTATACCATCAGAAATTAGCAACCACTTTGCCCTTACATGGTCAAATCTTACAAAGAACGACAATTTTTCTATTACTTTCAATACAAAAAAAGTAAGCTCATTAAATGAATCCACAAAAATCAGAGCTTCATCCGCACCAGCAAGATACATCGAATCACTAATTTGGAACTTGAAAGTTGCTTGGCCAAACTCAAGGGCAAAACACCTAATAGGGATCGAATATCGTATCCTATGCTAAAAAACCTTCCAGTTCCAATCAAATCTAGACTAATCCGTCTATACAACAATATTCTTGACACAGGCCTTATTCCTCAAAACTGGAAATTGGCTACGATACTTCCGCTTCATAAACCAAAGAAAAGCAGTAACACTGTTAATGGTTATCGACCAATATCGCTCATCCCTTGCACGTCAAAGGTGCTGGAGAAAATAGTCGCAAAAAGATTGCTCTGGTTTATAGAATCCCAAAAGCTCGTTAGCCCAAATCAAGTTGCTTTCAAACCAAATAAAGGCTGTGCTGATGCTCTACTCCACCTTGATTTCTACATTTCTAAAGCCTTATCGGCTCGCAACCATGTAACCATACTCTCTTTGGATTTCGACAAGGCATTTGACAGAATAGGTATACACCTAGTCTTAGACAAACTCAATTCATGGGGCGTTGGCCCTTAAATATTTAACTACGTCAAATCCTTCTTGCCCAATAGGAGAATTTGTGTAAGGACAAACAATTGTTTTTCGACCTCCTACCCCTTATACAATGGGATCCCTCAAGGATCTCCACTATCAGTGGTATTATTCTTAATAGCTTTCGATGAGGTTAGCAGAATCATAGCTAAATTTTCTCAACTAGATTACGTCATTTACGCAGATGACATATACATTCTATGTAAACAAAATGATCTAGAAAAAACCAAGGGTCTTCTCTCGAAAGTTATTGAAGACATTTTAATATGGTCTACCTCTTCTGGTGCAAAACTCTCTCTCGATAAATGCAAAACCCTACATATTTGTCGTAAAACGCCTTGTAGAAACTTTTCGCTTAGCTTTAATCACGTAGATATAGAAAATGTAAATAGCTTAGGTATCCTAGGGCTTACGTTTAATCATAAATATAATTGGAAAACTCACTGCTTACAACTAAAAAAGAATCTAACTGCAAGGGCAAACATAATAAACTATTTAGCTTGTAAGAAATCTAATGCGCATATAAACTAACTATGTAATATCTCAAAATCGGTAGTTTTAAGCAAGATTGATTACGGTCTACTCATCTACGTTAACTCTCCGAAAACTACGACAACATTATAAAGGCTCCCTGTCATCAAGCTGCTCGAAGAAGCATCAATGCTTTCCCACAAGCACGGTAAAAAAACATTTTAGTGGAGGCGGGACTTCCTTCTATTGAAGACAGAATCGCCGCAACCAGAGCTAAACTATTTGTTAAGCTTACCTTTACAAATGGTTCAATTATCGACAAACACATAATTTCTTCAAGGAACACGAATTCACCGAAACGCATTCCATCATCTATATCCCTCACTCTTACCTGCGCTAAACAAATGGAACTGCCTACTGTCAACTATGTTCAATACTTTCCACTCTACCCACCATGGTGCATTAGACATATGTCGTTCATTATGGACTTGGCAGTCTATCACAAAACCAACACCGCTCAAAATACATTTTGCTCTATTTTCCGCAGCATCTCCTCGTCTCTAAATTCTAGACACAGTCGCATTCTGGCAAACGCCGTGTATAGACGTGTTTGAGAGCGATATCCTTCTCTTTCTTTCATTGCACTTGAAGTGTCATTTCTATTGCCACACACGTGGTCCCAATAAAACAAATCCCATTTATCTCTAACTAACTTTGTCAAACGAATTGATATAATTCTTTCCTGACCTTACCCAATATGAAGAGGGGTACGGACCCCCCATATCAAAACCGATTTATGGAACTTGATTCGGACGGTCCTATAAATCGGCATTCCAAACCTAAACGGAAAAAGACGATCGAAAGTTTTCCAACATTACCGGCAATTACCACAAATGACGACGGCATCCCCCGGTACATAGTGATTTCGGGAACGGAAAAAAAAGGTGAAAATCTGCGACCTCTCTCCTCATATAATCGCGGCTTGGAATTTATTTCTAAAGACGTTTTGGAAGTCAAAGCCATGCGATCGGGCGACCTCTTGGTTAAAGTGTCTAACCTCAATACAGCAGACAAATTCCTAAAGGCTAAGTTAATTGACTCTATACCAGTTAAAATAACATCTCACGTTAGTTTGAATTCAGTGCAAGGCAGAATTTTTTCCAGGCATATTATCGACATACCTGAAGACGAGTTGCTAAGTGAGTTAAAAAAATACAAAGTGATTGGTATAAAAAAAATTCAAAGAAACGTAAGCAGCTATCTTGTTGCTACAGGCGCTGCAATCTTAACATTCGATCTAATCCGTCGCCCAAAAGACATTAAAGTAGGATGGGTTAATTGTAAAGTCGATGAATATATCCCAAATCCAATGAGGTGTATCTTATGCCAAAAATTGGGCCACACAAAAAACCGGTGCTCTAACGCAGTAACATGTAAAGAATGTTGCCTCCCCCCACCTCACGATAAGTGTACACGGGTATATTGCATCAACTGCGATGCAGAAAACCACACTCCCTACGACCCTACTTACCCAAGCTTTCTTCGCCACAAGGCAGTGAACAAGATTAAGATAGATAGGCGTTGCACCGTCCGCGAGGCATGGCAAATATTTAACGAGAACCCCAGCTTACACCAACTACCCGTTCCAAGAAAACATCCGGCTAAACCCACCGTAGCCGAAATTATAAAAACTAGACACGTAGTACCCAATAAATCTACGAATCCAACTCTTCCCCCCACTATCTCAAACACACCAGTTAACCCCCGCTCCACCCCTAACCCACAATACTCACCTAAGAAAATCGCCATTCGTCCAGAAGGGCACATTGTCAACCCCGAAACTAGCAATTCAATAAGCGTTGCCCAAAATTCAACTGCTCCACCCACCATACCCTGTACACAAACTCAACTTTCAACCAAAACATCTAACTCCAATAGTTCACCTACACCACACACCCCTATATCAAACTTTACACAAAACTCTTCAACCAAATCCTCCAACACCAATATTACACCAATTACTCACTCACCTATATCAACTGTTACACAAAATCTTTTACAAAGGAATGAATACTTCCTCAACAATCCAGAAATGGATGATGATGCATAATAATAATATGCATATTCCAAACCCGGACTCTGCTGGCAGGGGATTGGGGCATTCGGGCTCTCCAGGGAGTCCGAATGCGCCAACATCATGGCAGCGGAGCCAACATAGATCACGCACCCGCCACTCTTCACCCCCTATCTATACACACAAACCTCAGGAATTCAAAGCTCTCCAGTGGAATATACAAGGGTATATTAACAACTTCGACGAGCTAAACATATTAATCAAAGAACTATCGCCTTGTGCTATATCTCTGCAAGAGACACATTGCGCGTTTCAGTCTATACCATTAACCCCTAAAGCATATATTGGTTACTTCAATAACCTCCCACAAAACGTAACAGCTAAGCAAGGTATTGGGGTCCTAATCAAAAAAAACATTCCGCACAAGCAACTAAACATCAACTCTAACATCCTAACATTGGCCATAGAAATTAATTTGTCTTTTACTTTCACTATTATCTCAATTTATATACCTCCGAAACAGACTTTCTCTCGCGTTGACCTTGATAACATTTTAAACCAAATTCACAGTCCTGTATTACTTGTTGGGGATGTTAACTCCTGGAGGGTTCTCTGGGGCTCAACATCCACTAACTACAGAGGTTCCCTGTGGGAAGATTTTATCCTTAACTCCGACCTGATGATTCTAAATGACGGCTCCGCCACCCACTTCTCTACACACAGCACTCTAACTCACGTCGACCTGTCTTGTTGCTCGCCACCGCTCTTTCCACGCACATCTTGGAAAATACTAGAAGATCTCCACAATAGCGACCATTTCCCGATTACCATATCCATATCAATGGGTTCTGTTAAATCCAATACGCTCTCCACACCCAAGTTTAAAACTGACTTGGCCGACTGGGATAAATTCCAAAAAAGCATTAAAGATTATCTGTCTGAAATCCCTCCATCTTCCAATAATAACAAAGAAGCTGCTGTTCTTCTAAAAGCTATTCGATCCGCTGCCAATCAATCTATTCCCCAAAGCGTTCACTTCACCACTAAACCGTCAGTCCCTTGGTGGAACCCGGAGTTGAAAAATTTGAGGGACCAGAAAGTACATGCCTGGAGGTATTTTAAAAAACGCCCAACTCAATCAAACTTAATTGCCTACAAAAAAGCTAATGCTTTGTTCAGAAGAGAAGTCAAAATTAGCAAAACCAAAAGCCTAATGGCCTTTACCTCAATGATTGGCCCTAACTCCTCCCCGGCAAAGATCTGGCAAAACATTCGATGCCTCACTGGTACTTATGTGCCACGACAAATTCGTTGCATGGAGACTCCAACAGGACCCATCTGTTGCTCTCTAGACATCAGTAATTTTTTCGCACAAACTTGGTCCAACCTCTCTACCGACGATAATTTTTCCCAAAACTTTAACACAACGAAATATAATAGCCTTCGGACCTCAATTTCTCAAGACACTTGCAGCCCATCAGCGAGGCATATCGAAGGCCTCATATCGGAGTTAGAATTTGATAGTTGTTTTAGGAAACTAAAAGGTAAAACACCAAGCAGGGACCGGATATCTTACTCCATGCTCAAAAATCTACCTCCTCCGACCAAACAACGTCTTATCGGTCTTTATAATAATGTATTCGAAACCGGAGTCATCCCTCAGAACTGGAAATCAGCCACAGTTTTACCCCTTCCTAAACCCAAGAAGGCAATTAACTACATCGAGAGCTACCGCCCAATATCACTCATTCCCTGCATGTCAAAGGGTCTAGAAAAAATAGTAGCAAGACGTCTACTCTGGTACATCGAATCTAATAGGCTTATCAACGTCAATCAAGTAGCCTTTAAAACCAATAAGGGTTGCTCCGACGCGCTGTTATACATTGACGCTTACATCTCCAAAGCCTTATCGGCTCGGAACCACGTAACGCTACTTTCGTTAGATTTTGAAAGAGCTTTTGACAGAGTAGGTACACATTTAATACTTAACAAACTACAAACATGGCGCATTGGGCCAAAAATGTTCCAATACATAAAGTCCTTCCTTTCTAATAGAAAGTTCTGTGTCAAAGTTAACAACGAATTCTCGTCCTCTCATCCACTCCACAACGGGATCCCGCAAGGGTCTCCACTGTCGGTGGTCCTATTCATCATAGCGTTCAATGATATAAGTACGGTAATAAATGAGCACAGTCTTCTAGATCACTGCATATATGCGGACGATCTTTACATTTTGTGTAAACTGAACGATATTGAAAGGAGCAAACAAATTCTAACCGATGTACTGAAAGATATATTAACTTGGTCCAGCACCTCGGGTGCCAAACTCTCCTTAGAGAAATGTAAATTATTACATGTTTGTCGGAAAATTTCCTGTCCGCAACTTACGATACACCTAAATAGTGTTAATATACAAAACACTAATACTTTAAAAATCCTAGGATTAACTATAAATCATAGATATAATTGGAAAACACATTGTCTAGAATTAAAAAAGAGCCTGGCTGCTAGGGCTGATATCATTAACTATTTAGCTAGTAAAAAACTTAATGTTCATGTTAATACCCTTTGTAACATTACTAAATCTTTAGTTCTAAGTAAGATTGATTATGGCTTCATCATATATGGTAAATGCGCTAAGTCAACACTTAATCTTTTAAAAACACCATACCACCATGCTGCTAGAAGGAGTATTAATGCACTTCGTACAACGCGGATCCAGAACATAATGGCAGAAGCGGGACTACCAACACTAGAAGAACGACAATCAAGTGTTTTCATCAATCTTTTCACTAAACTCTCATTCTCCACCGACTCCATTATCGACAAATACATTGCATCCGCAATCACCGCCAAAAAATCATATCGGATTCAGTCTTCAATAGCTAAAACCATCCAAGCCGCACAGCAAATGGAGCTCCCCCTAAAACTTTCAAAGGACCACTTCCCCACTTATCCACCTTGGTGCATCAAACCTGACTCCATACTACTCAATCTGTCTCTACTCTGCAAAAGAAGCACAAACTGCGATATCTATCGAGCTATCTTCCTTAAAACCATGGCAGACCTAAAATCAGATGGTTGGAACCCAGTCTTTACTGACGGCTCTAAATCTGCTAACAACACATCCTTCGCCGCCGCCTTGGAAAACGGGACCGTTTTAAGAATCGGACTTTTGCCAGATTACACTTCAATATTTACTGCAGAAGCGATCGCCATACTCGAGACAATTAAATATTTGGTAAAACTCCGCTCTAAATCGGTAATATGTTCAGACAGCCTGTCGGTGTTAAAAGCTATCCTTAATCCAAACCATAAATTTGGTCTCATAACAAACATCAGGGATCTCTTGATAAAGAATTCCAATAAAATAAAACTTATTTGGGTACCAAGCCACAGTGGAATACAAGGCAACGAGTTTGTCGACATGGCCGCAAAATTATGCTATAGAGCGTCGGTCTACACCTTCGACTTTTTTTCAAAAAAAGACCTTCAAAACCTTGTCAACCAAAAGATAAAAAAGGAAAGGTCCTCAAACTGGTGTAACTACCATCATCACTACTCCAAAATTAACATCGACGGTAGCATGCCCATCTACCCCACAACAACATCGAAAGCAGCCAACATTACTTTTACCAGGTTGCGCCTAGGGCACACTATAATTACACATAAATACATTTATGAAAATGAAACACCTTCTACGTGTCCAACCTGCAACAACATCTTAAACATTGATCACATCATCGGACTAATCCAATGCGCGGTATCCAAGGAATTTAATAAAATCCTGCAACCAAATCAATCAGCGTACGACATACTCAGGATAGCAAACTATTCTAACATATCTAAAGTCAATGATTTTATCAGCCGCACACGTCTTACCATATAGAGCCACTTGAATTGTATTTCACATCTATACTTTGATTTATTTCACGTTAAGTAGTTTATATTGTAATATGCAAGCTACGGCTCGAGTAGATAAAACGATATTCTGTGAAATTTATTTCTTTATTTTCTAGTCTATAGAACAATTCAAGTTCACACTATACTATTCTTCGCAAATTCTTTTCTTACAAGGTCTCTTTCCTCTCAAATCACTTTATCTCCTTTCAATTACTTAATTCACAAATCCAAACTAATTACTTTTTCTTGTTCACTCTCAACTTTCAATTTATCACCAAATTACAACTTCGCCCATTATCACTTTTCCAATCTCTTCGCCACGGTTCTAAACCAACTGTGTTTTTTTTTTGACCGCCATCTGTCCTTATATAGCAGAAGTTTCTGATAGCCAGAAACTTCTAGCAAATTCTTCGACCACTGGAATAAGAGAAATAATTCTTGCAGTTATAATTCCCTTTTATCCCTGATATTATTCGTCTCTTTCGTTGACATGAGCTGTGGAGACTTCGTCCCAGACACGAACCTCGAATGAAAGGACAGTACGAACCAAAATTCTGCCAGAATGAAGTCACTTCGGAATTTGTTGCGTCATATTTTTAGGGGGCGTAGTTATTATTATGCTACACTGCCCCCCTCTTAGACATGTTCGTCCCGAACAAGTGCATCCTCATTTCGGCCATTGTATCGACTCAGTCGGTCCACATGAACCACTTTCATTTTGGCCCTCGGTCCTCGCTGGATGCGGTAGACAACATCGTTGATGCGGGTTATTATTCTGTAGGGACCTTCCCAGTTCCGCTGTAATTTAGGTGATTTCCCCTTTTGGCGATGGGGATTATACAGCCACACCAGATCTCCTTCCTGGAATCCTGACGTTGTTGCCTTGGCATCATACCTGGTCTTCATGCGGTCGCTCGTCATCTTAATCTGGCTTCTGGTCCTTTGGTGTATGTCCCTAAGCCTTTCCCTAAGGTCCGCCACGTACTCTTCTTCATTTCTGGGCTCATTGGTAGGAGATCCAAATTTCACCTCACTGGGTAAACGAGCTATTCCACCAAATAAGATTTCGAACGGCGTATGTCGAGTAGTGCTATGCACGGCACTTCTATAGGCCATCAAAAACAAGGGAATCTGCCGGTCCCAATCCCGTTGGTAGTCACCTACGACCTTCGAGAGATGTTCGTCCAAAGTCCTATTGAAACGCTCCACCATACCGTCCGACTGTGGATGAAGCGGGGTTGTCCTTGTCTTTTTGATTCCGAGTAGTTGACACATCTCTTGGAAGATTCTTGACTCGAAGTTCCGCCCTTGGTCAGAATGCAATTCCAAGGGCACACCGAATCTGCTAACCCAATTGTAGACGATCTGCTCCGCCACGGTTCTGGCTTCCTGGTTAGGGATCGGAAACGCTTCCGGCCACTTACTGAAGTAGTCCATCACTACGAGGATATACCGATTACCATTGTCGGTTTCCGGAAAGGGTCCTGCGATGTCAATGGCGATTCGTTCAAAAGGTGCTCCCACGTTGTATTGGTGCATCTTACCTCGAGTTTTGATTCTCGGACCCTTGCTAGCTGCACACACGTCGCATTTTCTGCACCAGTCTTCTATATCTTCCTTCGCTTTTAACCAATAAAAACGTTCTCGTACCTTTTCTAGCGTCTTATTCACTCCCAGGTGGCCTCCGGTCGCCCCGCCATGCATTTCCTGTAACACCTCCTTGACCCTCGTCCGCGGTACGACAAGCTGCATTACAAACGACTTTCCGTCGGAGGATTCCCATTTTCTTCTCAGAACACCTTCTTGGACATGGAGGGAGTCCCACTGCGCAAAATATGCCTTTAAGGTCGGGCTTCTGTGAGAGATGTCCTGATGATCCGGTTTCTCCATGTTCTCCTTCCAGGCCAGAATCGGCTCGATATCCGGGTCTTCCTTCTGAGCGTTCCGGATCTCATCTACGCTCCAGCCGACGATAGGTTCGGCTCTCATTCTTTGGATTGAAACCAGCTCCCGTTCTTCCTGACGCGCACAATGTTTACAATCCGTTCTGCATGGTCTCCGGGACAGTGCATCCGCATTAGAGTGGAGTTTTCCTTTACGATGCTGTATTTCGTAGTCGTAGATTTGCAGCCTTTCGATCCATCTTGCGACCTGACCCTCAGGACTCTTGAACTGTAATAGCCATTTTAAGGCTGCATGGTCTGTGCGAAGAACGAACTTCCTCCCGTAGAGGTATTTGTGAAAATGCTTCGTAGCCAAGATCAAAGCTAGAAGTTCCCGCCTTGTCACGCAGTAGTTCCTTTCTGGCTTAGAGAGCACCTTGCTGAAGTACGCAACCACCTTCTCTTGGCCGTCATGCACCTGGGAGAGTACGGCTCCTACCCCGACATTACTAGCATCTGCATCCACAACGAACGTTTCCCCGGGAGTGGGGTAAGCCAGTATCGGGGCATCGCATAGCCGTTGTTTAAGTGCCTTGAAGCTCTTCTCGCACTCAATTGACCATTTGAATTGTTTTCCCTTTTCCGTCAACTGGTGCAGGTTCTTTGCGATCCCGGCAAAATCCTTCACGAACCGTCTGTAGTAGGTGGCTAGGCCCAGGAAGCTCCTTAGTTGGTGTTTGTCTTTGGGGACTGGCCAGTTTTTCACCGCTTCGACCTTCTCCGGATCGGTTCTCACTCCTTTCGCTGAAATTATGTGTCCCAGGTACTTGACTTCCGCTCTAAACAGGGCGCACTTCTTGGGGTTGAGCTTCAGGTGGGCACTTCGAAGCCTTTGAAACACATCCCTTAGATTGTCTCGGTGTTGCGCAAACGTTTTTCCTACGACGATGACATCATCCAAGTATACCAAACAGGTTTTCCATGTTAACCCTTGCAGGACACATTCCATCAATCGCTCGAAAGTCGCCGGAGCATTGCACAGCCCGAATGGCATTACCGTGAATTGCCATAGCCCATTTCCTGCGGTGAAGGCGGTTTTCTCCCGGTCTTCTGGATGGATCTGTACCTGCCAGTAGCCACTCTTCAAGTCGAGAGTGGAAAACCATCGGGCTCCTGATAGTGTGTCTAGCGTGTCGTCAATCCGTGGCAGAGGGTAGCTGTCTTTCTTGGTGACGTAATTGAGCTGCCGATAGTCCACGCAGAACCGCGTGCTGCCATCTTTCTTCTTAACCAGTACAACCGGTGATGCCCACGGACTTTTGGAACTTTCAATCAGACCTTCTTTCTCCATTGCCGACACCATCTCTGCAACTTCTGTCTGCTTTGCCAATGGAAGGCGCCTAGCAGGCTGACGAATTGGTCTAGTATCACCAGTGTCTATTCGATGTTGTACCAGGTGTGTTCGGCCGTATTCTCCGTCCTGTGAGGCAAATACATCAGCGTACTCATTGATAAGATTCTCTGCCATAGTTCGCTGCTCCTGATTCAGCTCACTGGACTGGAGAATCGTCTCTCTCGCTTCCGCTGTCCAAGGTGATGGGAGAAGTTTTGGAGCATCACGTTCAGATATTGTTGCGACGGCGGTAATCGGCGTGCATTTTCCAGTCACCTCCCCTCGCCTTAGTTTGACAGTGTGTGGTCTTGCGTTCAAAACCCTCACTGGAACCATGGTGTTCTTTGGTTCGACTAACGTCTTTCCCACGATGTAGTCTTGAGAATTCTTCTCTGGGTCTGGTTCTACTATGTAGAATCGGTGGCTCCCAAGATCACCTTCCAGCTTCGTCCAAATGATTGTCTCTGAAGACGGCGGCAAAACTTCGTCTTTGCTGATGACTGTCCTGAGAGTTACGGCATTCTCATTTCCGTACACCATCGGAATCTCCACATTTCGATACCTCAGTACTTGCATCCCGATGTCCAAGATTACTTCATTTGCTTTCATGAAGTCTACTCCGATGATGCACTCGTCGCATATATCTGCCACCAGAAACGCATGGGAGAACGTCAGTCCTGCCAGAGTAATCGTAAGACGAACTTCTCCAAATACCTTCGCCATTTCCCCTGTTGCAGTCTTCAGGCAGTAGCTGTTGGTGTTGTGCAGCCAGGAGCTTTTGACGATATCTCTTCTTACAATGGAGGCAGTGGCACCTGTGTCGATGGTGGCTACGCACTTCTTCTCGTTGATTAGTGCCTCCACTGTCAGGCTCTTGTTACCCCGTTTGGTTTGCGAAACTTGAATGGTGGTCCTGGGGGCCTCGATTCCAGTAACCAACTTCTGCCCCGCGAAGTTGGTCCTTACGCATTTCCCGACTGCTGGTTTTGGGAAGTCTGACTGACAGGATGGATGTTATCACCGCCAGATGCTTCCTCTCTGCTTCTCCTACTTCCGCAATGTGAACAATTTCCTCGTCTAGGTGCACTCCTGCACTGCCGTTGTAGGTGTCCGGTTTGGTTGCAATTCCAGCAACGGATTTGACTTCCGCGAGCTCTGTCTTCATCCATGACGGCTGTTCTCTGGCATGAGCATTCCACGACGGACATTTCCCTGACACGGTGTATTCCCTGGTATGCTTGGTCCGCAGCCTTCATTGACAAAGCGAATGCCAATGCCTCGGGGAGTGTTCGCTTTTCAGCCATCCTTACAGCCATTTGCAGTTGTCTGTCCTCTATGGCCTGAATAAAAGCTTCCACCGCCATTTCGTTGATAAGCTCCTCACCGGCTTTAGGGTATGAAAGATGGGCTAGTCGCTCTATATCCGCTTGCAACTGTTGGAGCGTTTCCCCCCTTTTCTGGACTCGACTACGCAGCTGAACCCTGTACACCTGCTGCATGTGTTCATCCCCAAACCGCATCTCGATAGCCTGAACCAGAGAGTCGTAGTTCTGCTGTTTATCTTCCGGGATGGTCTGCAAGAGCTCCGCAGCTGGACCCCTCAGTGCAAGCGTGAGTGCAATAGATTTCTCTTCATCGTCCCAGCTATTGGTCATTGCGGCCGCTTCGAATTGCCTCTTATAAATTGGCCATGATGTTTGACCATCGAAGATAGGAGGCTGCACCTCCTTTCTTCTCAGACCGTCAGTGGAATATTCCCGTGCTTTCTGTCTCTTCACGTTGCTGAGCTCCTTAGCAAGATTTTCGACTTGCTTTTCTACTTTTTCAAACTGAGTCTCTATCTTCCCGAACTGAGTTTCATGTTTCTCAAAATTTTCATCGAATCTAGTTTCGACTTTTTCGAGTTGCGTCTCGACCTTCTCGATTTTCTCTTCGATCACTTCGAATTTGGATTCCAAGTTCTTGTTTTGCTCATCAAGTTTACTTTCCAGAGCATCTAGAGAATTCTTTTGTTCGTCCATCTTAAGTTCTAGAGAATTCTTTTGTTCGTCCATTGCTTTCTTTTGTTCGTCCAGCTTAAGTTCTAGAGAATTCCTTTGGTCGCCCATTGCTTTCTTTTGTTCGTCCATCGCTTTCTTTTGTTCGTCCAGCTTAAGTTCTAGAGAATTCCTTTGATCTTCTATTGCTTTCTTTTGTTCGTCCATGACTAACTTAAGTTGCAGGAGCAGACTTGTTATACCCGGGTCGGCTGCTGTACTTGCTGGTTCCTCTTCCACGTCAAACTCTACGTCGTGCGGATTTTCACCTTCCTGCGTTACTGCTTCTTCCAGACGAATCAGCAGGGCATCTTTTCCCCCAGTTGTGTCGAGGTTCCGCTTACTGAGTTCTGCCTTTAGTTGAGTTATAGTTAGTTTTCCCAATTTGCGACCCATTTTGCGCAACTAATTAACTCAACACAGAAATCGTTTTTTTTTTTTTTTTTTGTGCAATTTCACACCACGGAAATAGTTATTCACAGAATAAGTTTTATCCCGCTTCTGACACCAATGTAATATGCAAGCTACGGCTCGAGTAGATAAAACGATATTCTGTGAAATTTATTTCTTTATTTTCTAGTCTATAGAACAATTCAAGTTCACACTATACTATTCTTCGCAAATTCTTTTCTTACAAGGTCTCTTTCCTCTCAAATCACTTTATCTCCTTTCAATTACTTAATTCACAAATCCAAACTAATTACTTTTTCTTGTTCACTCTCAACTTTCAATTTATCACCAAATTACAACTTCGCCCATTATCACTTTTCCAATCTCTTCGCCACGGTTCTAAACCAACTGTGTTTTTTTTTTGACCGCCATCTGTCCTCATATAGCAGAAGTTTCTGATAGCCAGAAACTTCTAGCAAATTCTTCGACCACTGGAATAAGAGAAATAATTCTTGCAGTTATAATTCCCTTTTATCCCTGATATTATTCGTCTCTTTCGTTGACATGAGCTGTGGAGACTTCGTCCCAGACACGAACCTCGAATGAAAGGACAGTACGAACCAAAATTCTGCCAGAATGAAGTCACTTCGGAATTTGTTGCGTCATATTTTTAGGGGGCGTAGTTATTATTATGCTACAATATTTATATTTATTTTTGTTTAGAGCCGAAAGCCCAGCAGCTTGTTGCTCTCTCTTTATATAATTAACTTGTAATTTGTAATTACCTGTTTAATAAATAATAATAATAATAATAATAATAAATTCTAGAGGTTGGAATTTTGTGTTTACAGATGGTTCGTTCGCTGCAACATACGAAGATGGCTCCCTGCTAAGCATAGGAATATTAAACAATGCTGCATCTATCTTCACTGCTGAAGCATCGGCGATTCTAAAAGCTGCAACAATAACACTGAAGTCGCATGGCAAATTTATTATATGCACGGATAGTTTGGCAGTACTAAACGCTTTAAGAAATCCCAACAACAGCACTGTAATAATAAGTAAAATTAGAGACTGCCTCATAAAATCTCCCAATAAGTTGCGGCTAATGTGGGTCCCTAGTCATGTAGGGATACAAGGCAACGAAAACGCTGACAGAGCTGCTAATTCCGCTCATCATGCTCCGCTCCACTCAATCTCCGTTCTCACCAAACTCGACTTGTTGCGTGTTATAAATCGAAAACTTAAAGCACAACAACTGGACGATTGGCGTAACTACCAGCATCATTACTCATCAATCAACATGGATAGATTACACCCGATATACCCCACCACTACCTCTAAGCAGATGAACACGATATTTGTCAGATTACGTCTGGGGCATACAACTCTTACCCACCAACACCTCCTTAAAAAAGATAATCCTCCAACTTGTCCGGTCTGCAACTTCAGCATAGACATTAACCACGTTCTAGGCATAGGAGCATGCCAAGCATCAAATTACAATCATCTAGACACAATTGTATCACCCTAAGAGTTCCTAAGACACCCCAATCCTGAAAATATCTACAAAATCTATAACTTCATAAAAGCATCCAATTTTCAAATCTTATTAAGTAGACAACATAAATATCTATCATAATAAACAGTATATAGTTTTAAGCATAATATATGTATCTGCATCTACATTTAAGTTATCTTAGAGCCGAAAGCCCCTGCAGCTTGTGCTCATCGCTACTGTTAACATGTAAATTTTAATTTTATGTTAATAAAGTATAATAATAATTTTCTTTGATTTTTTTCGCGTATGTAAGTTGTTTTTGTGGTATTGATGTTGTTTTGTTTGTGTCATTCATAACTGATTCTTTAATCTGTTTTAATTCTTTCACTTAATTTTCTTTTATTTATTCATTTGCATTGTATTTTTATTACCATTTTCTATTTTTTTAACATCTTCACAAATCTTGTCACTCTGGATTATAAAGCATTTACTGTAACTAGTTATTTCTTTTAATTTCTTCTATACTCCTTTCACAAGTGTCTTGGGCAATTTTCATTGCTCTCAACCTATCAGTGTATCTGTCTTCAATCGCCTCCAGTAAATTTTATATTTCAAGTTAATTTTTTTTCAATGATTCTTCAAATTCATTTTTATATTGTTTCAAATAATATTCGTTTTTTTTACGGTTTCCTGTGTTTCCCGCACTGCCAAATCAACGTTGTGTATGTACGTAATACAATCATCACAGATGAATTTTAGCATTGGATTTATGTCTAGCCACTCGAGACCAAGTTTAAGATGGAACGTTTTCCCGCATACACCTGCACATTTTATTCCGCATTCTACGCTGATAACATTTTGCATTTAAAACACTCCATTTTAACAATTATTACAGAGTTTCAGCCTTTTTGCACACTTAAGGTAATGAGCTTTTGTGCGCTGGTGAAAATCTGACACACGTCTATCTCAGTTGTTAGTCAACACTCAGAGAAGAAGAAATGCTCAGGAGATTCGTTCCACAAAGTTCATTAACAATGTTCAAGGCCAACTTCTTGTGGAAGACGACAAAATTTTCCAGATGGCGACAGTGTTGGGAAAGACTTCTGAACGAACAGTTTTCCCCAGGTATACTTTCCAAGAGCCGCTCCTAACCATGACGAAGTATCCGACATTACTGTCGAAGAAGTTAGGAATACGGTCAAATACTCCAAAAAAAGAAAAACGGTTGCGCTAGACAAGATACCCTCTGAGTTCTGGAAAAAGATGGGAGACATCGGGTCCAGATAGCTCATGATTCTTATCTCCAAACTTATGAGCAGTGATTGATCTAATGCCTAATCAGTGGAGGGAAAGTTATCTTTTTCTTTTGCACAAGGGAAAGGGCGATACGCAAAACTGCGATAACTACCGTTCTGTCAAGCTGACGTCACATACCATGAAGATCGTTGAGCGGGTATTAGATGGCCGACTGCGGAAAATAATACGGCTCTCTGATGACCAGTGCGGGTTTGTCTCGGGTAAATCAACAACAGATGCAATCCAAAGTATAAGGATAATAATGGAAAAACATCGTGATTCCTTAAAGGATTTGCATATGGTGTTGCTTGATTTTGAAAAAGCCTTTGGTAGACAACCAAGAGATCTCTTATGGGTCGTGCTAAGACAACGAGGAGTTCCAGAAACCTACGAGCGCATGATCATGGACATATATGAGGGAGCAAGGACAAGAGAAAGATGTCCCGCAATAGTCACCGAAGAGTTCGCAATCGAAGTCGAAAACACCAACATTTGATTGACGTCAGTGATGAAGTGATCCGAAACCGGGAAACCTGTCCGAATGAGAGATGGTGTGATGAATGTTAGGTCAACATGGGTAAACGTCTTGTGCGTAAAGAAGTGAGTGGGCCGACCATCATTTAAAATTGCTAGTTCTGAGTTTGCAATAAAATATTCAACTAGCTTACCGCATTTATTGCAAGTGTTCAAGCCCCATGAGGGGCTCCGTGAGTTGAAGTCGCCCGTTAGGCATTCAAAAGGCAATCGAAGTCATTGTATGTGAAATGTTGGTCGGGAGGAATACATATTCAGATTACCGTAAGTTATATTTTTAGATCTATTACCATTGCTATTGCTGATATGTTATAATTGATACTTATAAATTTATGTGGTATAGTTTTATAGCCAAGGAGACAGGTGTCTTGTTTAGATGAAGTATTTGAAATTGCGGATATAAGAGCAGATTTGCTTAAGTGGCAGAGATTGGGAATTGTATTCGACATGAGTTTCCTGTAAGAGAATGATAGATGGATTAATGACGTTTATTAGTAATTGCAGCTCGTGGTAATTACATAGTCTTTTAGGTTCCACTGTAGAACCTTAAGCAGAGCTGTACTTTGAAGTTGAGACTTCTGGATAATATAATTTTGTGCATATTGTGAGAAGTCTGGGTTGGGAGAATTTTGCGAGTGCGAGTTGCGACCCCGAAGTCCAGGAGCTGGACCCGCCGAGTTTGTCCATCCCCCGGCCATCCACGTCGCATTTGGTGGAAACAGTTATATTTTTATGTGTCATCATCGTTTAGTTTCAGGTTGTTTAAGAAAATATTTGTTGTTTCTGACAAGTAATTGGGTGATTGTAGAAAAAGTTTTTTATTGTACAATAGATGGGGATCGAATATTTAGTTTGTTGAGCATTTTTAGCAATGCTTCCTGGGGATTGGTGTATTGGCATATGGTTTTGATGAAGGGTTTGAGGATATTGTGGCTGAGTGAGTGTCGGTCATGTTTGAAATGATTAAGAGACCTTAAGTGACTGTTGTAGATTTATTTGGTTGAAATTTGATGAATCTGTAAGAGTATGTCAGTTGTGATAGTTGGGTATGTGAGTGATGTTTTTTTTATTTTTTTTTGGAGATCTGGTGTAGAGCGTATACTTGAGTATTGTGAAAGGTTGAAATTGAAATTGATGACAGGTGCGGAGTTTTCCCCGTCTATTACTGATCTCAGATTGTGTTGCGCTTTTAGCAATTGCGGAAAAGTCTATAATCTTTTTAACGGAATCCCACAAGGATCACCCCTCTCGGTCACATTATTTATGTTGGCTTTTAAAGAGCTTTGCAAAATCCTTTTAAAGTATAAAATTTAAAAAGTATACAGTCATCGACTGCCACTCGAGCCGACAACATCGTTCTTCCGTTAGGGTTCTCGCTCTGTTTTCGTTGGTGTCTTTCCCGCTACCTCCATAGCATTCTCTCTCACTCACACGCGTTTTAGTTTTCCTTGCGTAAAATAAATCAGGTGCGATTATAGTGGTTAAAAGAAAATATCTAAAAAGGTCCCAGGGCCACGTGGTGTGCTTGAGGGTAATCCATATGGCTTTCTCTCAGAAGAAATCCTGTTGGAACCCAAAAACAAAAGACGAAAAAGACCAAATTTCGAAAAGTGTACTCCTTTGACCTCCGATTCAAACCCTAAGTTCATAGTAATCTCCCCCTCCGATCCCACAAAACCTCTCTCTAACTTCAGTGTTTTCCTTCTCAAAAAAGGTGTAAATAGCATAAGTACAGCACATTAGAGCATTTCTCAATTGCGTGATAGCAGCTTGTTAATTCTCGTAGTCAGAAAAAATCGCAAAAATCTTATCAAAAAAAAAAAAAAAACTCTCTAATGTATGTGGCATTTCCGTGAAACTACATGATCAACTTAACACGTGTAAAGAAACTGCATATGCTCCGTGCTTAATTAATATGCCAGAGAAAGAAACAGTGGATGAAATGTGTTCACAAGGCGTAAAAGAAATGTACAAATTTAACAAAACTGTTGACGGTAAACAAAGTCCATCTGTTCTAGTCCTCTTCACATTCGACCTTTTCCGACCCCCCACTACTGTAAACATTGGTTGGTACAAAATCAAAGTGGATGAATATTATCCCAATCCAATGCGGTGTCGCAGTTGCCAAAAAATAGGTCACACCGCCAAGCGTTGCAATGGCACTCCCTCATGTAAAGGTTGCAATCTTCCTCCCCACGCGCCAGAAAAATGCACACGTATCTCATGTGCTAACTGCTCCGAAAGCCACCCATCATCTTTCAAAAAATGTCCAAAGTTCATCCAAGAAAAGGAAGTACTTAAAATCAAAAAACATCCAACCCATCTTACTTATTCAACTCAAACTGAATCCAATAACCAAGTAGATAAAACCCCCTTACAAAATAGCGTCGAAAATAACTCCAACTCCCCCACAGCCTCCAACCCGTTGGTAACTGCCAACGACGATTCCAATACCCAATCAACTTCAACCCATTCAATCACCCACCAGCAAAACCAGATTAGCTTTAATACCACCGTTCACCAATCACCACCCAGTAACCCAAAACGCACACACCAAACTAATAATACTCAACTTACAGCTTTTCCACCATCCTCGCCAATATCTTACCTAACACAAGAACAAATAAAACAAAACAAATATTTTGTTAACGAACCCGAACGAATAGATGAATTCGACACATAAATATAAAACGGCCCCCAACAAAAACGACCCTGGCGCTCATGGGCTGGATCAACCGAGCTCCTCATCGAGCTCGATTGGCCCAGGTCTTGGTCGTCGGGGTCGAATCGTCCACCCCAATAATTCGCTTCAAAAGGGCTTCACACAGTATGCGCCGCATACTGTGCAGAAGTCCTCCCTTCCTCAGCATTAAGCTCTACTTAAGGTTCTTCAGTGGAACCTCAAAGGTTACGTAAACAACTATGATGAGCTAAACTTGCTGATAAAAGATCAAGATCCCGAAGTAATATGCCTGCAAGAAACCCACTGCCCATACGATTCCACACCAATCTCTCCCAAAGCTCTCAATGCCTATTTTAAAAATCTGCCTTCGAATACAACTGTCTCCTAGTTAAAAAAAATATCCCGCACAGAGAAATTCCTATCAACTCCAAATTAGCTTGTTCCGGCATAGAAATCTTACTACCGTCAAAAATTAGTATTATTTCCTTTTACATTCCACCACAGCAAACCTTTTCGAAAAACGATCTGGAGTCGATGTTGAACCAAGTTAGCCGCCCAGTCATAATAGCAGGAGATGTGGATTCATGGAACGCCCTTTGGGGATCATCCACCACAAATAAAAGAGGGAAGATTATGGAAAGTTTTATTACAGATTCTAATCTTTCTATCTTAAATGATGGCTCACCAACCCACTCCTCCACCCACAGCACCCTTACACACGTCGATATCACCTGCTTTTCCCCAGAGCTTCTACCCAAAATACACTGGTACATTTCTGATGACCTCCACAATAGCGACCACTTCCCAATAATCACTACGGTAAACTTAGATCCACATTCCAAACAAAATCCTCCCTCACTAAATACAAAATTGGCGAGTTTTCAAAAGTGAGGTACCCACTTTTTTAACCGACAAAAACCAATCTGACAACCCATACTTATCCAAAAATCTATCAGGTCTGCTGCAAACTAAGCTATTCCTCAGACATCTCCAAAACACCACAAACGCGTAGTCCCCTGGTGGAACCAAGAACTCGCAGATCTCCGCAAAGACAAAATGGCAGCTTGGAAAAAATATAAAAAAAAGCATAAATCAAGATAACCTAATGGCATTCAAAAATCCAATGCCAAATTTCGGAGACAGCTCAAAATCGCCAAAACAAAAACCTTTGAGGATTTTACGTCCAGCATCAACCCTGACACCTCCCCAGCTAAAATCTGGAATAGAATTCGAAGTTTAACGGGTAACCCCACATCACTTGCCATAAATTACATTAAAACACCGACTCAAACACTCTCCGACCCAATTCAAATCGGTAATTACATTGCCCACACCTGGTCCAGCTACTCAGATGACTCTAACTTTACAAACTCCTTCAACAATCAAAAACACGAGGCCATTTCGAATACCACTGTCATATGTCCGAGTAATTCATATGCTCAACTCATTGAGAGAAATATCTCCGTAACCGAACTTGAAGCATGTCTAAGTAAACTTAAAGGGTTAACCCCCAGCAAGGATAAAATATCATACCCAATTATAACAGCATTTTTAGCACAGGTGTCATCCCACAAAGCTGGAAAACAGCTTCTATAATACCCATACTTAAACCCAAAAAAAGACAAGTATACAGTTGAGGGTTTCCGCCCAATCTCTCTCCTTACATGCGCTGCAAAAGTACTAGAAAAAATAGTTGCAAATCGAATACTTGGGAATGCAGAAACAAAACACCACTTTAGTCGAAACCAAGTCGCATTCAAAGCCAATCGAGGATGCACCGATGCCCTACTCTACATAGATAACTATATCTCTAGAGCACTGAGCTCCAAAAACCATGTGTCAATACTTACCCTAGATTTCGAAAAAGCGTTTGACAGAATAGGAATCCATGTCGTGTTAAATAAATTCAAAGAATGGGGTGTTTGCCCTAACATTTTTTATTATGTGAAATCGTTTCTCAGTAATAGGAAATTTTGAATTAAATCTAATAATTCCTATTCTGCCATTTGGCCCCTATATAACGGGATCCCCCAAGGACCACCCTTATCCGTTATTCTATTTTCCGTTGCATTTGAACATATATCCGACATCTTAGCAAAGCACAAGTATTAAAGTCACTGCCTTTACGCAGATGACATATACATACTGTGCAAACAATGTATATGCAAACGACATAAAAACACGTTTATCCAACGGACTCAAAGACATTTTAAAATGGGCAAGCTCTTCCGGGGCCAAACTCTCGTTACCAAAATACAAAGTCCTACATGTTTGCCGCAAGCAATCTTGTATACCCCTTACTATAAATATCAATAATGTAGAAATAGCAAATGTTAAAAACTTAAAAATTTTGGACTACTTTTTAATCATAAATATAAATGGAGTAGCCATTGTTTAGATCTTAAGAAGTCTCTAGCTGCAAGGTCTAATATCATTAAGTATTTATCTTGTAGAAAATGTAGTGTACATATTAACATACTTTGTATTACTAGACAGATAATTCTAAGTAAAATCGACTACGGCATCTACATCTATGGCAACGCTCCAAGTTCAACTCTGCAAATTATTAAACCAATTTACCATCAGGCAGCCAGATGCAGCGTTGGCGCTTTTCGCACAACGCCTATTAAAAACATATTGGCTGAAGCTGGTCTTCCTACTATCGAAGAGCGAAGAGATGCAGTGATTTCAAAGCTTTACTCGAAACTCACCTTTCCAAACAACTCAATAATTGACAAAGAAGTCAACCTTACGCTGGTACGCAAACGGATAGATAGAATTCCTTCCGCCATCTCTAATATCCTCAAATCCAATGATGACATCGAACCTCCTAAACGGGATTTTATCAACCCTACAGTTCCACAACCTCCATGGCTTATTGGCTCTGGCTGTTTCATAATGGATTTAGCAATAAATGGGAAAACGGACACAAATAACGAGATACACCGCAAGCTATTCTTGAGTATTTCAGCCGATCTCAAAGCCAAAGGCTGGAATTTTACATTCACGGATGGATCCAAAACCATGGACAATACATCATTTGCAGTAACATTCGACGACGGTTCCACGCTAAGGCTTGGAACTCTCCCACAATTCGCATCCATCTTTACTGCAGAAGCCCTTGCCATCCTTATAGACCTTCAGGCAACAATAAAATCGGGGAAAAAATATGTGATTGTACCGATAGTCTCTCCACCATAAAAGCTATCACAAACACAAGCAATAACACAGGGCTGATCAGTAACATCAGAAATATATTGATTAAATCTTTCAAATCCAGAAAACTCATGTGGATTCCTGGGCACGTTGGTACTCGAGGCAATGAGCTGGCAGAAAAAGCTGTCAAATTCGCAAACAAAGCTCCAGTGTACCTATTCAATGTTTATACCAAGGCTGACCTCATCAAACACATTAAAAAAAAAGGATCTCTTCAGACGAACTAGCTGATTGGAATCTATACCAACACCACTACACCAAAACCAATCGCACCCTGCACACCCACAAACATCCCAAAAGTCAAGATAACAAACTTCGTTCGACTGCGGCTAGGTCACACTTCACACACTCACCTCCACCTACTTAAAGAAGGAGCTTCCACCAACCTGCGATACCTGCCACACCGCCATAAATCTTCAACACCTGCTTCAACACTGTAATCGAGTAAGACCATTCATCAAAATTGGGTGTAGAAGACGTCATCGAAATTTTAAAAAACCTAAACAAATCCAACATAGAAAGAATTAATGAATTTTTAATAAAGAAAGGCATAGTTGTATAATTAACTCATAATTAATATAGTTAAATTAAATTAAGTAACATAGAGCGGAAGGCTTCTGCAGCTAGTAGCTCGTTAAATTAATTGTTAGCTTGTAATTTATTGCATGTTTAATAAATATATAATAATAATAATAATAATAATAAAAAATATACCCTTTGTAACGATATCCTTACAAAAACATTTTAGAGGATATTGCAACTTGGTGCAAAAAAATCTGACACATATGTAACAAAAAAAGTTTTTTGAAGCGAATAACCACCTCTTTCAATAATATTAAGATCTCCAATGTAAACTTGGCGTAACCTTTGACTGTAAATATAATTTTACGGATCATTGTGTAGCACTTAAGAAAAGCCTAGCTACCAGGGTGAAAATCGTTATAAAAAAAACAGCATCAGCTGATTAGAGTCACTAAATCCATAATACTCTCGAAAATCGATTGCGGACTTATTATTATTTATGGTAAATCCTCCAAAAAACCCTGCCTTAACACATTCAGGTCAACATCTATTTAATATATATTAACGGAAGCCGTTCGATTGAAAACAGATTCCCAAGATATCCACATCATACAAGTTACCAATAACTTAGGAAGTCAGGAAATCTTTATCACGGACAAATATTGCCAAATGTACATCGACCATATTCAATGCCATTACATTCCCACTTACCACCTAAGCTATACGATGTGAAACACACTCACCTTTGTTACTCCCACAAAATTTCATCATAAGAGATCTTGCAACTCTTCCCAAAAACTCAGCAACTGAAAAAGTTTACAAGCAAATGCACAAGTCTGTCAGCAATTGAATCGATAAAAAACATAAACAACAACACACCAATCATCGTCAACATTCGGGACAACCCTATCACAAGACTCGTAAAAATAAAACTTATCTGGATTCCAGGACACACTGGCATCTGAGGTAACGAAGAAGCAGATGCCACAGCCAACCTCGTAACGAAAGAACCGCTCATCACCTTTCGCGCTATCAACAAAAGGGACTTTTGTAAAGAAATAAAAAATACCTGGACAAAAAAAGATGATATCATCTGCTCAACAAGACAGATTCACCTATAATTGCTATATTTGTCAAACTAACAAGATCCTATCCATTCGACATCTAATTTACAAATGCTTACAAATCAAAACATTTTCAAAAAAGCTGTTCGGTAATAGTAATTTATGTGAAACATTGTCGCTTTCTTCCGAAAAAAATATGATTAAGGTATTCAAATTACTAACACTTATTAAACTAGAAAATAATGCGTAGGGACTAAAAAAAGTTTGCTTAGTTGGTGTCAATTTATTAGTTTTTGAAAAAAAAAATGCATTTCTGTAGTTTATAATCTAATAATAATTATTTCCAAATTTCAGAACAATAGGTAAAAATGGAGACGAGAAAGAGAAAAATTAGTGACGTAAGCTCGGTTGAAGTTCCACCGCCAACACAAAGAAATTCCTTTTGCTATTCTCTTCGGATTTCAACGTCAACACACGCCAGTCAAATCACGAATGTCAAAATGCATACGTAACAAATGCACCATCTTTTCTTACTATTTCAAAGTGGTTTCGAATATTCCAGACTGGCCATTTTTCTGTGGATGACGAATCTCGTGAAGGTCGGCCCAAATCCTCGACCGACGATACAAATGTGGCCCTGGTGAAGGCTAAACACAGGAGATGATAGCGGATAAACTGGGCTTGAATGTCATGGCTGTGTCACGAATTTTAAATTATCACCTGAAATATTCGAAGAAGTCAGCTTGATGGGTTCCAAAAAATTTTAATGGAGAGCAAAAAGAGGCTCGTGTTCGTTTTTCTCAATATTTCCTGGACAAGTTTGAAAGTGGAGAGTAAAGCTGCTTCAATAAGATATTGAAATATGCGAGCTACGGCTCGAGTAGATAAAACGATATTCTGTGAAATTTATTTCTTTATTTTCTAGTCTATAAAACAATTCAAGTTCACACTATACTATTCTTCGCAAATTCTTTTCTTACAAGGTCTCTTTCCTCTCAAATCACTTTATCTCCTTTCAATTACTTAATTCACAAATCTAAACTAATTACTTCTTCTTGTTAACTCTCAACTTTCATTTTATCACAAAATTACAACTTCGCCCATTATCACTTTTCCAATCTCTTCGCCACGGTTCTAAACCAACTGCCTGGTCTTGATCGCCATCTGTCCTTATATAGCAGAAGTTTCTGATAGCCAGAAACTTCTAGCAAATTCTTCGACCACTGGAACAAAATACCTAAAAAATTCTGATATAATAATTCCAAGATGACAATCATTTCGTGTAGTTATAATTCTCTCTTATCCGTGATATTATCCGTCTCTTTCGTAGACATGAACTGGGGAGACTAACCGCAGACACGAACCCCGAATGAAAAGACACTTTGGAATGGGCTGGAGGAGCGTAGTTATTATTATGTTACACTGTCCCCCTCTTAGACGTGTTCGTCCCGAACAAGTGCATCCTCATTTCGGCCATTGTATCGACTCAGTCGGTCCACATGAACTACTTTCATTTTGGCCCTTGGTCCTCGCTGGATGCGGTAGACAACATCGTTGATGCGGGTTATTATTCTGTAGGGACCCTCCCAGTTCTGCTGCAACTTAGGTGATTTCCCCTTTTGGCGATGGGGATTATACAGCCACACTAGATCACCTTCTTGGAATCCTGACGTTGTTGCCTTGGCATCATCCCTGGTTTTCATGCGGTCGCTCGTTATCTTAATCTGGCTTCTGGTCCTTTGGTGTATGTCCCTAAGCCTTTCCCTAAGGTCCGCCACGTACTCTTCTTCATTTCTGGGCTCATTGGTAGGAGATCCAAATTTCACCTCACTTGGTAAACGAGCTATTCCACCAAATAAGATTTCGAACGGCGTATGTCGAGTAGTGCTATGCACGGCACTTCTATAGGCCATCAAAAACAAGGGAATCTGCCGGTCCCAATCCCGTTCGTAGTCACCTACGACCTTCGAGAGATGTTCGTCCAAAGTCCTATTGAAACGCTCCACCATACCGTCCGACTATGGATGAAGCGGGGTTGTCCTTGTCTTTTTGATTCCGAGTAGTTGACACATCTCTTGGAAGATTCTTGACTCGAAGTTCCGCCCTTGGTCAGAATGCAATTCCAAGGGCACACCGAATCTGCTAACCCAATTGTAGACGATCTGCTCCGCCACGGTTCTGGCTTCCTGGTTAGGGATCGGAAACGCTTCCGGCCACTTACTGAAGTAGTCCATCACTACGAGTATATACCGATTACCATTGTCGGTTTCCGGAAAGGGCCCTGCGATGTCAATGGCGATTCGTTCGAAAGGTACTCCCACGTTGTATTGGTGCAACTTACCTCGAGTTTTGATTCTCGGACCCTTGCTAGCTGCACACACGTCGCATTTTCTGCACCAGTCTTCGATATCTTCCTTCGCTTTTAACCAATAAAAACGTTCTCGTACCTTTTCTAGCGTCTTATTCACTCCCAAGTGGCCTCCGGACGCCACGCCATGCATTTCCTGTAACACCTCCTTGACCCTCGTCCGCCGCACGACAAGCTGCATTACAAACGACTTTCCGTCGGAGGATTCCCATTTTCTTCTCAGGACACCTTCTTGGACATGGAGGGAGCCCCACTGCTTCTGTGAGAGATGTTCTGATGATCCGGTTTCTCCATGTTCTCCTTCCAGGCCAAAATCGGTTCGATATCCGGGTCTTCCTTCTGACCGTTCCGGATCTCATCTACGCTCCAGCCGGCGATAGGTTCGGCTCTCATTCTTTGGATGGAAACCAGCTCCCGTTCTTCCTGACGCGCACAATGTTTACAATCCGTTCTGCATGGTCTCCGGGACAGTGCATCCGCATTAGAGTGGAGCTTTCCTTTACGATGCTGTATTTCGTAGTCGTATATTTGCACTCTTTCGATCCATCTTGCGACTCTTGAACTGTAATAGCCATTTTAAGGCTGCATGGTCTGTGCGAAGAACGAACTTTCTCCCATAAAGGAATTTTTGAAAATGCTTCTTAGCCAATATCAAAGCTAGAAGTTCCCGCCTTGTCACGCAGTAGTTCCTTTCTGGCTTAGAGAGCACCTTGCATCTATATCTACAATGAACGTTTCCCCGGGAGTGGGGTAAGCTAGTATCGGGGCATCGCATAGCCGTTGTTTAAGTGCCTTGAAGCTCTTTTCGCACTCAATTGACCAGTTGAATTGTTTTCCCTTTTCCGTCAACTGGTGCAGGCTCTTTGCGATCCCGGCAAAATCCTTCACGAACCGTCTGTAGTAGGTGGCTAGGCCCAGGAAGCTCCTTAGTTGGTGTTTATCCTTGGGGACTGGCCAGTTTTTCACAGCTTCGACCTTCTCTGGATCGGTTCTCACTCCTTTCGCTGAAATTATGTGCCCCAAATACTTGACTTCTGCTCTATACAGGGCGCACTTCTTGGGGTTGAGCTTTAGGTGGGCACTTCGAAGCCTTTGAAACACATCCCTTAGATTGTCTCGGTGTTGCGCAAACGTTTTTCCTACGACGATGACATCATCCAAGTATACCAAACAGGTTTTCCATGTTAACCCTTGCAGGACACATTCCATCAATCGCTCGAAAGTCGCCGGAGCATTGCACAGCCCGAATGGCATTACCGTGAATTGCCATAGCCCATTTCCTGCGGTGAAGGCGGTTTTCTCCCGGTCTTCTGGATTGATCTGTACCTGCCAGTAGCCACTCTTCAAGTCGAGAGTGGAAAACCATTGGGCTCCTGATAGTGTGTCTAGCGTGTCGTCAATCCGTGGCAGAGGATAGCTGTCTTCCTTGGTGACGTAATTGAGCTGCCGATAGTCCACGCAGAACCAAGTGTTGACATCTTTCTTCTTAACCAGTACAACCGGTGATGCCCATGGACTTTTGGAACTTTCAATCAGACCTTCTTTCTCCATTGAAGACACCATCTCTGCAACTTCTGTCTGCTTTGCCAATGGAAGGCGCCTAGCAGGCTGGCGAATTGGTCTAGTATCCCCAGTGTCTATTCGATGTTGTACCAGGTGTGTTCGGCCGTACTCTCCGTCCTGTGAGGCAAATACATCAGCGTACTCATTGATAAGATTCTCTGCCATAGTTCGCTGCTCCTGATTCAGCTCACTGGACTGGAGAATCGTCTCTCTCGTTTCCGCTGTCCAAGGTGATGGGAAAGGTTTTGGAGCATCACGTTCAGATATTGTTGCGACGGCGGTAATCGGCGTGCATTTTCCAGTCACCTCCCCTCGCCTTAGTTTGACAGTGTGTGGTCTTACGTTCAAAACTCTCATTGGAACCATGGTGTTCTTCGGTTCGACTAACGTCTTTCCCACGATGTAGTCTTGAGAATTCTTCTCTGGATCTGGTTCTACTATGTAGAATCGGTGGCTCCCAAGATCACCTTCCAGCTTCGTCCAAATGATTGTCTCTGAAGACGGCGGCAAAACTTCGTCTTTGCTAATGACTGTCTTGAGAGTTACGGCATTCTCGTTTCCGTACACTATCGGAATCTCCACATTTCGATACCTCAGTACTTGCATCCCGATGTCCAAGATTACTTCATTTGCTTTCATGAAGTCTATTCCGATGATGCACTCGTCGCATATATCTGCCACCAGAAACGCATGGGAGAACGTCAGTCCCGCCAGAGTAATCGTAAGACGAACTTCTCCAAACACCTTCGCCATTTCCCCTGTTGCAGTCTTCAGGCAGTAGCTGTTGGTGTTGTGCAGCCAGGAGCTTCTGACGATATCTCTTCTTACAATGGAGGCGGTGGCACCTGTGTCGATGGTGGCTACGCACTTCTTCTTGTTGATTAGTGCCTCCACTGTCAGGCTCTTGTTACCCCGTTTGGTTTGCGAAACTTGAATGGTGGTCCTGTGGGCCTCAATTCCAGTAACCAACTTCTGCGCCGCGAAGTTGGTCCTTACGCATTTCCCGACTGCTGGTTTTGGGAAGTCTGACCGACAGGATGGATGTTATCACCGCCGGATGCTTCCTCTCTGCTTCTCCTACTTCCGCAATGTGGACAATTTCCTCGCCTAGGTGCACTTCTGCACTGCCGTTGTAGGTGTCCGGTTTGGTTGCAATTCCAGCAATGGATTTGACTTCCGCGAGCTTTGTCTTCATCCATGACGGCTGTTCTCTGGCATGAGCATTCCACGACGGACATTTCCCTGACACGGTGTATTCCCTGGTATGCTTGGTCCGCAGCCGTCATTGACATAGCGAATGCCAATGCCTCGGGGAGTGTTCGCTTTTCAGCCATCCTTACAGCCATTTGCAGTTGAATAAAAGCTTCCACCGCCATTTCGTTGATAAGCTCCTCACCGGCTTTAGGGTATGAAAGATGGGCTAGTCGCTCTATATCCGCTTGCAACTGTTGGAGCGTTTCTCCCCTTTTCTGGTCTCGACTACGCAGCTGAACCCTGTACACCTGCTGCATGTGTTCATCCCCAAACCGCATCGCGATAGCCTGAACCAGAGAGTCGTAGTTCTGCTGTTTATCTTCCGGGATGGTCTGCAAGAGCTCCGCAGCTGGACCCCTCAGTGCAAGCGTGAGTGCAATAGACTTCTCTTCATCGTCCCAGCTATTGGTCATTGCGGCCGCTTCGAATTGCCTCTTATAAATTGGCCATGATGTTTGACCATCGCAGATAGGAGGCTGCATCTCCTTTCTTCTCAGACCGTCAGTGGAATATTCCCGTGCTTTCTGTCTCTTCACGTTGCTGAGTTCCTTAGCAAGACTTTCTACTTGCTTTTCTACTTTTTCGAACTGAGTCTCTATCTTCCCGAACTGAGTTTCATGCTTCTCAAAGTTTTCATCGAATCTAGTTTCGACTTTTTCGAGTTGCGTCTCGACCTTCTCGATTTTCTCTTCGATCGCTTCGAATTTGGATTCCAAGTTCTTGTTTTGCTCATCAAGTTTGCTTTCCAGAGCATCTAGAGAATTCTTTTGTTCGTCCATTGCTTTCTTTTGTTCGTCCATCTTAAGTTCAGAGAATTCCTTTGGTCGCCCATTGCTTTCTTTTGTTCGTCCATCGCTTTCTTTTGTTCGTCCAGCTTAAGTTCTAGAGAATTCCTTTGATCTTCTATTGCTTTCTTTTGTTCGTCCATGACTAACTTAAGTTGCAGGAGCAGACTTGTTATACCCAGAATAAGAATTTATCCCACTTCTGACACCAATGTAATATGCGAGCTACGGCTCGAGTAGATAAAACGATATTCTGTGAAATTTATTTCTTTATTTTCTAGTCTATAAAACAATGCAAGTTCACACTATACTATTCTTCGCAAATTCTTTTCTTACAAGGTCTCTTTCCTCTCAAATCACTTTATCTCCTTTCAATTACTTAATTCACAAATCCAAACTGATTACTTCTTCTTGTTAACTCTCAACTTTCATTTTATCACAAAATTACAACTTCGCCCATTATCACTTTTCCAATCTCTTCGCCACGGTTCTAAACCAACTGCCTGGTCTTGATCGCCATCTGTCCTTATATAGCAGAAGTTTCTGATAGCCAGAAACTTCTAGCAAATTCTTCGACCACTGGAACAAAATACCTAAAAAATTCTGATGTAATAATTCCAAGATGACAATCATTTCGTGCAGTTATAATTCTCTCTTATCCGTGATATTATCCGTCTCTTTCGTAGACATGAACTGTGGAGACTAACCGCAGACACGAACCCCGAATGAAAAGACACTTTGGAATGGGCTCATGGCAAGGCTTAACCTTGGCCTGGCCACTATCTTCAACACTATTCTCGAATGACACGGTGGAGTGAGAAACTTTATGGGAACTTACCAAGTTTTGTCGGTGTCTGAAACTGATTTGCCGAATTACTTCCAGCCTATCGCTGGCAAGCTTGTTTACTTCTTCAGACCGCGGAAAATCTGCAACTTGTTGAACTTGAACCGAAGATGCTTCTTCCAACTTCTTCTTGAGCTTGTCCATTTCATCCCTTAGCGTAGCGATTTCCTTATAATTCTCCTCAACAGATGACTGAGCCACTTTCGCCGCCTCAATCAAAACGTCCGCAGAAGCCAAAATATCAGTGTCAGCATGTCTGGCGACACCTGTGCTTGCATCTCCTTCCTTGGTTTGACTTCCTTGACCATCGCAATCCTTTAAACGACAGAACCAAGGAGTAACTGTGTCAAATAACTCCGGAGTAAACTCGGCACACGCTTAGTGCCACCAGCGTCTGCATCTCTCACAGGAAACCATATCGTCGTCATCGGGTAGACGGCAACTTGGATTAGCGCAGCTGTGATCTGCTTCCAGCATCGTAACTTTGGAAATTTCCCCAATTCGTTTTGTTCAATTAAATAAAATGATGTCGACCCGCGATTTTTCCAAAGCATAACTACAACAAGGAAATTGACTGTATCAATTTTGTGCGAATAACATTTATTTGTCGTTTCAAACCAATCTGGATAGTGCAAATTTGTTTTTGAGATACATTTATAAATTTTTTTTTTTATATTTAATTTTTTTTTTTTTTTTTTTTTTTTATTTGTTCATATTCAATACAATTCATTATAATAAGTCAAAATAAATTATATGTACATAGTTTAAAAAATTATTTTATTTACTCTAAATCCATTAATATAACGTTTCTAAATAGATAACTATAAGTGTTTTTCATTTTGTATTGAATAATATTTAGATACATTCTATAGTTAAGGCAACTAGTGTCGAATGTATCGATTAAGTTAAATTTGTTACATAGTTAAAATTTAATAAAACAAATATGTAATTCAAAAAGAGGTGAGGTGAAGAGGGTGATTTTTGAAACACTAAAGCATAGAGAATATGTATTATGTTAAACGTTAATGTAATTAAATTGAATATCACAGTTCTTAAAGCATTACTTTGATTAAATCGTTTACTTCATTGAAATCAAAATTAAAAAGCCATTTTTTTTCTTCTCGATAAAATGAACGAGCATTGTTACTACAACGTATATCCAGCGGGAGTGAGTTAAAAATTCTAGGTGCAACTGAATTATAAAAATTTAAGAAGTGGTGGGTGTTATGCGGTGGAACAATCGCCAGGAATCTTTCGTTGCTTCGAAGCCCGTAAACAGTGGGATTACGATTCAATGAATATCCACTCCTTAAGCAAAATATTTTCAGTACTTTGTAAAAGTAAAGATGTTTAAGAGAAAGTATTAAAGAGTTACGAAAAAGCAAAAAACTATGATCTAAGCGTTTTTTTCTCCAAATAATTCTTAGAATATGTTTTTGCACTACTAGCAAAGGTTGGATTTTATTGCTATATGTACCTCCCCAACAAACAAGACCATATTGCAATTTTGATTGTACTAGGCTGTAATAAATTGTTTCTAAGAGTTTACGAGAACAAAACAATCTTAGATGAAACATTATGCTAGTAGTTCTTAGCAAATACTTTCTAAGTAGGGAAGTATGCGCACTATAATTTAAATTGCTATCAAATTCGAGTCCCAGGTACTTGAAAGTAGTTACCCTTTCAATTATAAAGCATTTCGATGAGCAGCTTAAATCTGGATTAAAGGTTTTTTCCGTACTAGTTTTGCTACAAGTATTGGAACTAACTAGCACATGTTTACAATTAGTACTGTGATAAGTTATTTTAGGGAATTGAATAATACTAGACGATAAGCTAAAAATCATAATTTTGGTTTTATCACTTATGACTAGCTTATGACTACTGAACCAATGTCTAAGTTTTTCTAAGTCATGACTACTGAACCAATGTCTAAGTTTTTCTAAGTCATGACTAATATCCGCAAATAAATCCAAAGTGGAAGCATTGGAATACGAACAAGCTATGTCATCCGCAAACCCGGTTTCTAACCCTTTAAATTGTTGATTGAAGATTGAATTAATGTAAATCAGAAATAAAACTAGGCCCAACACCGATCCCTGTGGAACACCCGTTTCAATATTCAGGCTATTGCTAAAACTACCTTCTAACTTAACCACTTGTTTTCTACTATTAAGGTACGAAGCAAACCAATTAAGCATGAAGCCTCTAAAACCAGCTTTTTCCAATTTGTCTAGTAATAATTTGTGGTCCACAGTATCAAATGCGCAACAGTATTTTTTTTCTTATTAAGGCTCTCATAATTGTAGGTACAAAATTTTAAGAGTGCATCCTCGGTTGATCTACCAGCTCTAAACCCATATGGATTTGGACTAAAAAAAGAGTAACGCTCTAAAAAAGAGATGATTCTGCTTTTAATCATTTTCTCAAACAATTTTGAAAAAACGGAAAGAAGAGAAATGGGCCTGTAATTATTTAAGTTTTTGCTATCCCCTTTCTTAAAGATAGGTACTACCTCAGGAATTTTTAAGCAGTCTGGAAAAATACCACAGTAAATACTTTTATTATAGATGTGAGCTAACACATCAACAATATAGAGTGAAATTCTCTTAATGAGATCATTCGAAAAACTAAACCTCGTTGTCGAACTCGAATTGTTTAGCAAGTTAATGGTTTTAAACAATTCAAAAGATGATATTGGATCAAAAACAAAGCTATGCACTTGAGTGCTTTCCCCGCTAAAGCAGCATGACGAACAGTTATCAACAGACGAATCAAAACCTGCATCAGAAAGTGTATTGAAGGCCACTCTTGTAAAGACCATATTAAACACATTAGCCATCTCAACGGGTTCAGAGACCACCCTACAATTGTAATTTATGCAAGTTGTTGTATTCAGAGATACTTTTTTGTTGAGTAGTTCGTTCACAATTGTCCATTCTTTTTTAATATTATTTTTTGCTAATTGAAATTTATTGATATAGTAATTTTCTTTATAAATGTGAACATCTGCAATAACTTCTCTGCAGATTCTTTCATAAAGATTATGAAGGTGAGCATTATTGGGATGTTTTTTGCATTTGATTCTCAATTTATTCTTATAGTTCACCTTTTTTAATAAAGTTGCAGACATCCAGGGTTTAAGTTTCTTTAATTTCCTATTACTTCTTGAAATTATTCGAGAACATGTTTCAACATGACTTTTTAAAATATTGGAAAAGTTTTTGAAAGCTAGAGATGGGTCTCTTTCAAGGTATACGGCTGCCCAATTTTCATAAATTAAAGACGCGATAAGACGATCATGATTAATTACAGATTTATCGTGTGATAGTTGATTCGATTTCCTTATTTCACTGTTAAATTTCAAAAAAAGGCCTGTCATACAATGATCAGAAATCTTGTAGTCCGCAATGGAACTGATAAGCGTAAAATTTAGATTACGATCAAGTCTACCAAATATATAATCAATGCACGTCTGAGAAGAGTGTGTAATTCGAGTTGGTTCATCAAGGCACGAATACATCCCATTTGCCGACAGTACCGATAGATAGTCATGCACTCTCCGAGCTTCGCTTAAAATATCTAAATTAATATCACCCAGGATAAATAAGTTTTTTACTTTTTCAGCACTCAATAAACAACTCAGTTCCTCAACAAGAACCTCAACAGTTACTAGATTGCAGCTGTAGTACTCATAATCTAAACAATTATTAACAAACACAGCAACTCCTTCCGACGCATATGTATCATTGCACTTGGCATGTAAATTAAAACCGGGTATACTATACAATTCTTTTTCATGTTCAAATATCCAAGTCTCAGAGAGGAAAATTAAATCAGGCTTCTTAATAAAAGATTCAAGATGAGTTAGAAATAAATCAAAATTTTTTTCTCATGCTCCGAATATTTTGGTGAATAATTGAAAACCGTAAATTATTAGAATGAAAAACACTTTTTAACATCTCATTTTCAAATTTACAAAATAGAGTGACATTTGGAAGACAGCCTTGAGAATCATGGAGTACATTATTATTTTTATTAATCATAGTAAAAAAAGAAGTTAAGATAAAATTTCTAACAACAAATTTTTAGTACTTTCTCCCCTTCTTATTTTCTCATTAAAATGACTCCTCTATTAATCCACAAGTAAGAAAAGTTTTTCTCTATTTTAATTTGTTTAGTTCTATTAAATAACGCTCTATTAAAATTGGTAATACTTTCATTTATAAAAATTGATTTATCCCCAAATTTTTCACCGAAAAGACTAGCATTTAGTTTCGATCTTCTTTTTTTTTATTAATAACACTGCTTTTCCAACGTCTTAAATTTTTTTGTTCCAACGTCTTAAATTGAATACGCAAAACATCCATTGATTTAGTCCATGTAGAGGTTGAGTTATTCAGCGGCTTTCTGACAATCTTCTTAACATAGCACGATTTAATGGCACCAGGAGAAATGTTTTCACCTAAGCCGTCAGCAATTTGACAGCTGAGTCCAAGGCGTTCTGTTTGTTTACGTTAGGAACACCGAGGACATCAACACATTTCCTCAAAGGTTTCTGTTGCAATGAATTTACAGTGCTTTGTAGTTTGTTTACCTTATTTGAAAGTGATTTATTTTCCTCTTGCAGGGTGTTTATAAGTAGCAGCGCATTTGAATTAACTTCCTTGAGAGCGATAATTTCGTTGTAAAGAACATCGAGTGTGATAGCGGCAGTGGAAATATTTATATTTTTATAAACATTGGGAGATGACCCTGTACCCAATGAAGAGAGTGATACATTCGACGCAGTAACGGCGTTAACCGAATTTTCTCTACGCGGAGTAAGCGGTGGTGAATGTACTGATTTACGCCTACGTTGACCACAAGAAATACACCGATACGAAATATTGTTTGTTTTCATGTATTCAATATCACTTTGCTGTAAATTTACACAAAATAGGTGGTAGTAAACTTTGCACACTACGCATTGGATTTTTGCGCCGGTTCTTTCTACTTTATGTCCACACTTACAAGGCATAATTAATATGTAATTGATTAAATGTTATTAAAAAAAATCACTATATGATGCTAATAAAAATTAAAGAATCTGTGCTTTACACTTTTTACTGACTTAAGAACCACAATTTATTTAAAGTTTGGGAGCAAAGAAGAACCACAACCGTTCACCTCAAACACTTTATCATCATTTGATTTACTATATTTTCTCTAAGATTAGATGCAAATGAACATTTCTGAAAGCAAGTGGTAAATACTTGTATATGAAGTTGACATATTTTGAAGTACTTGTCTGATGGCCAGACAAGCATAGGATTTTCATTCGAGTGTTCATATTCTTTCAATTTGATCAATATTTCCGTGAGATCGAAATTGGTATTGTCCTTTGTCATTTCTTTGATATAGTTCTCACAAAACTGCATTCATTTTTTAAGTGTTTTAAAAAAACAGTAACCTGCAAAATACCTTGTGGCTATGTCATTCATTTGAAATCGTGTCTTCATCTGGTAATTCTATCGCTAGAAGTTCGAATTCACAATATTTGGCTAGATCGAATATGTTTTCATTTTTCTCTAGCTCCTGCGTTAGGACAATCTTTGTTTTATTTTCAGTATCCAACACAGCATTCCAATCTAACTGTAAATATTTAGAATCTTCTTCACAATTGGAAAATTTTGATTTAAACAAACTTAGATCGAATATGTTTTAATTTTTCTCTTGCTCCTGTGTTAGGACAATCTTTGTTTTATTTTCAGTATCCAAAACAGCATTCCAATCTAACTGTAAATATTCAGAATCTTCTTCACAATTGGAAAATTTTGACTTAAACAAAAATTAGCTATAATTTTGGCCAGTAATGAGCCAAATTCAAAAGCGTTTGGATTATTTTTATTAAAATTTCTTGCTCTTATTTTTCCAAAAAAGGTTTTCAAGTGGGTCCTGATTTAACTTGTTAACATATATATAATGTAACTCACAATAATCATTGAATAATAATTTTTTTTTATCATTAAAATACTTTCAATTGTCATAATCAGGCCCTTAAAGCAGAAGGGTTTACATTTTGCATTGATTGGCAGAATTTGTTTTAAATATGATTGCATTTCTTTTAAAAATCGTCATTTCAAATAAGTGCAGGTCTTCCATTCAATAAATCAAATATTTTATTGATTTTATTTATAAATTCTGCTGTTGGTTGCGCAAACTGTGCAATATTCTCTGAAAATTTATTCAAGCGCTGTAATGTATTAATTGCGCAAGCCACGAATCTGCTAAGTACTTGTGCCGCTAGTTCCACATTCATTTTTTGAAATTCTGTGGGATATATATTTTTATATTTTAGTTTTGGCCACAATTTTGTGGTATTATTTATTTCTGTATTATAGATATACTCAATTATTTTCCAGCTTACAACTCCATCCAGAGTTTGTAAGTCTGATCTTAAAAGATTGTTTCTTACACTTTTGATTAAATGTGGTACTACATCATACATTCCATACACTTTTTTTCTTTATAAAGAAAGGAACTGTTGCCCCCATCCAGCCTTGGTCACAGCAAATGCCTCTTACGTTTAGTTCCAGATTTCTACATATGTCAATACAGTTGTATACTTCAATTTCGAGCTGCTTTGTTGGTATATTGCTTGAACAGGTCACCTGATAAAGCACTTGCTTATATTTACCACATATATCACGAATCATAAACACACAAACTGATTTCGCGCACAAATCTAATCTTTGATTTTCTCCATAATCAACGAAGCCCTCGATTATGTCTTTATATTTGTTGTATGTTAAATTCGCCTGGATAGTCATCTCACCGAGTATTAAAATGACTTCTTTGTCTTTTGGTTCCAATGTTAAAACATTTTTTTGTATTTCCTCAAAAACATTTTCGTTTAGACCAGGAGATAAACTTTTAAGTTTTATCCATCTATGCAATGAAGCTGGGTGTGGCAAGTGCAATTGCAGCTGATCGCAAAGAAAATTATATCCAGAAGACGAGCCGAAAAATATACATTGGCAAATCCACTTTTCTTCTTGGGTAAATTGTCGTTTGCCTTGTGATAAAATGAGTTTGCAAAATGTTTTCGAATTTTTATTTATATCATCTAAGAAATCTATTTTTTCTTCTATTGTTTGCTTTTGATATTCTCTAGCTGTGCTTTTTCTTTTTTTAGCCTGCGGACTTTAATTGCCAGGATATTTCTGAATTTTAGACTCTTTTTAGCTCTCTCTTTGAGGATTTTGTTAATTTTTTTTTCAGTCTATTTATGTGTTGAATATAAAAAAAAACTGCTTTTTTGTGTTCGCTTCGCATTTCTTGCATACAGATTCTATGGAATCTACAGATCTGTTGCAGTCTATAAGTGCTGAAACTTTATGTAGTTCATCAATGGATATATCGGTACTCGTTTGCACTTTTAATCTTTTTTGATTAGAGTAGTTTATTTTGGCTTTCTTAGGATCAAAAGCAAGTTCATTGTCATTAGATTCCAAAAACATTTCACTCCTTTTCATAAAAAGTGTAGGAACAGCGTTGTGTTTTAATTTGTTTTCCCAAAAAATTTCAAATCGAAATGTTTACTACAAATGTATGGCCGTTTATGATTTTCAACATTATCACGGGATTCTTCTGCTTGTGCTAGCCAGTCATTATATTTCTTAGTTCCCTTTTTAGGAAATCTAAACATTTTCTTTTCTGGAAATTGGGCAGTTGTTGCATTGCAGCATACATTAGCGCATACGTACCTACATATGAATATATGTACATACGAGTATATATGTATGTATAAATGAAATTGTGTCTCGCAGTCGCAGGTCGCAGACAGTACAAAGAGTAGCAAAAGAAAAAGCATTTCGCACAGAAAATTTATTTTCCCGTTTTTTTTCTTTGCGAAGCAGAAAAGCTTTTTGTTTGCTCATCGCAAAAAAGGTCAACATTTTTTGTATGGGGATGCGACATCTGGGTAAGTTTATTATCTGTGCTATTAGCCTAACGCCCTTCTTACTAAAATCAATGGAGAGAATCAGTCACCGACTGGCTTTCGTGCTGCACGCATCTCTTTCAATCGGCTGTCCTCCTTTGCGAATCTATCCACGTTTCTCTCAAAACTTGTTTTCAAAACACCTTCCTTCTCTTTCACTCCATTTAAGACTACGGTTCTCTCATTCTCGCGAGTGTAGTGTTTTTCACCTAACCGCATGGCCCCAGGGCCAAAAATGAGACCTGGGAATCGGTTTGGCGAACTTTCCGAAGTTATCCTTTCCGAACCCCGGGCGAAAAAAATAAATTCACGCTAGATCCCCTCGAAGAATTCCCGGAACTCCCCAATCGATCAACATCCAAAAACCCTAGATTTGTGTTAATTTCTCCACAAAGTGAAAACAAACCCCTTACATCTGTAAGTATTTTTGCATTAAGAAAAGCAATTGACGGAATTAGCACAGAATATGAGCAAATATCTCAGCTCAGAGATGGTAAAATTCTAATTTTAACCAAAAACCAAAAGGTGGCCGACAGATTTGTAGCCACGAAAAATCTGTCTAATCTGTACCCAGTTACAATCACGTTGCATAATCAATTAAATTCATCCAAAGGAATCGTCTATGCCCCTTGCCTAATAGACGTCTCAGAGGACGAAATCGTCTCCGAAATGAAAGCACAAAAGGTAACCGAGGTATATAAATTTACCAAACAATACGAAGGGAAACAACGAGCCTCAGGCTTGATGCTTTTCACCTTCGACTCTTTCCAACCTCCAAATACAGTTGAAATAGGATGGTATAACGCCAAGGTAACTGAATACATCCCAAATCCCATGAGGTGCCGTGTTTGCCAATTACTCGGGCATACTTCCAAAAGATGTACCAACAACCCCATTTGCCAAACGTGCAACCTACCGCCTCACACGAATTCTGACTGTTCGAGAACTATGTGTGCCAACTGCCTTGCCCCCCACCCCTCCTCATCAAAAGATTGCCGAAAGTTCGTTCAAATGAAGGAAATATTAAAAATCAAAACCAAAAAAAAAGTGCAGTCTTGTCGAAGCTAAACGCATATATAAAGAACAAAATCCCTTGCAACCCAACACAAATCTTGATTTATACTCTGAAAGAGCAAAACAAACAAACGTAACACCCGCAAATCCCCCTCCCCCTAAGATGCCGGAAAATGTTGAAAACGTAGAACCAACAATAGATCAAACAATTAGTAACAAAAACAAAAAGGGAGCACCTTCTGTACCTCTCACATCACCATCAATAACCCCCTTATTAACAGCACAAACCACTCAAACGGCAAAGCCTACGAAAGTTCACTCTATATCAGAAGACAAAACTACCGTAAACAAAAATATTTCTTCACGCTCCCCTTTATCTGCATCTTCAACATCGTCAACTCCTTTAAATTTAACGGCTCAAAGAGAAGTCAATCGGAGCCCCGTTAACCAACACAAACACAAAAATCTCCCTGATTACATCCAATCCTCCTACAAACCAAACACTCAAAACCAAAAAATAAACACTTCAAATACAATAACAACCAGATTAAGCAATACAAATGCAACTACTATCACTTCCCCTCTCACATCTATTGCAAATACAATAATCACAAACAACAGCTACTACATGCAAACATCAGACAATGACTCTGATACATAGTAAAAAGCAAACACACCCACTAATTCGGTGTCTCCGTCGGCGACGTGTAGAGTTCTGGGGCTGCCTGCTCATGCGTGTGTTGTCATTATTCGACAACACCCCGGGTATCGCAGCACCTTGTGCCATGCTCGTCGCCGGTGGAGACACCGCAGTTAATACAGTTCCGGTCTTTACTCAATATATTAAAATATATTGTTTCAAAGACCCAATACATTAGAATGATGCTCCAGGTTACAATGGAACCTGAATGGCTATCTCAACAATCTCCAAGAACTGCAACTCTTAATACGCCAAATAACCCCCTCAGTTATCTGCCTGCAGGAAACACATATAAATAACACAAAACGATCCCCCTTCTCACCTAAGCAATACGCAGCAATCTTCCACAACTTACAATCCAATAATTCAGCGAAACAGGGTACGGGCCTACTGGTTCACAAATCCATTCCCCACAAATTCATCAGCATTAACTCCCACACCTCAGCAATAGCCGTAGAAATTCAAACCAAAATAACCCTTACAATAATATCTTTATATATTCCTCCCGACCAAAATTTTACCCCCAAAGATACCCACGATATTGTAAGCTCCTTTCATACCCCAATACTGTTGACTGGTGATTTTAACGCGTGGAGCCCACTATGGGGTTCCCTTTGTACCAATTCCCTAGCAAAAATCCTAGCAAAATCCAATTTAATTGTTCTCAATGATGGCAGGCCTACACATTTCTCAACGCACAGAACATTTACCCATCTCGATATCTCTTTTATCTCTCCCCAACTATTCACGAAAACAACATGGGCAGTACTTCCTGATTTACATGAGAGCTACCATTTCCCAACCTTAACCACAATTACATCAGGGAGCTCCCCGCAAAATATTAAACTGCTCCCAAAATTTCAAGAGCCAACTGGAATTATTTCCAGTTAAACATTGCATATTTCTTAGAACAGAGGGAACAAACACCGAATATAAACAAAGAAGCAGCAACCATCCAAACATCTTTGCGTTATGCAGCTAACTTAGCAATCCCCCAAACAAATAGCTCATTAAAAAAATATATGGTTCCATGGTGGAGCAATGAGATCCAACACCTGCGTCAATCCAAACAAGATTCTTGGAAGAAATTTAAAAAATATCCGAATGATTCGAATCTGATCTCCTACAGAAAAGCCAACGCTCTCTTCCGGAAAGCTGCCAAATTAGCCAAACAAGCGAGCTTCGAAAAATTCACCTCCAACATAAGCCCCAAAACTACAACAAAAAAAAACTGTGAGCAGATGTTAAATCACTTACAGGTAACTACATACCTCACTCGATCAACATCGTGAATACCAACTCGCAAGCAATATCTACCCCCCTTGAAATTTCGCAACACTTTGCCAAGACCTGGTCTGAATACTCTGCTGACACCAATTTCTCTTCTGACTTCCTCCAATTAAAATTGTCAGCAGAAAGACTCCACCCGTCAAACTGGAATACCGATTCTTCTACCAAATTCATTGAGTCCCCTATAAACGAACTTGAATTTCAAAATGCCCTCAAGAGATCTAAAGGAAAATCACCTGGGTACGATCGAAACTCTTACATCATGATCAAAAACAGTCCAACAATTCTGAAACATCGTCTATTAGGTCTGTACAACCAGGTTTTCTCACAAGGAATAATTCCCCAAACCTGGAAAACAGCGAGCATATTACCAATCCCAAAACCTAATAAGAATCATTCCGAAGTCAACGATTTTCGTCCCATTTCCCTACTCCCATGTTCAGACAAAATCTTAGAAAGGATTATCTCCTTCAGACTTCTTTGGTTCCTCGAGAAGAATAACCTTATTCACACCAATCAGATTGCTTTCAGACATGGACGCTTCACCATAGATGCTCTTTTGCACATTGATCAATACGTTGCATCCGCTCTATCCAGTAAAAACCATGTCTCAATTCTGTCAATAGACTTTGTTAAGGCTTTTGATAGAATTGGGATTCATATAATATTGAACAAACTAGCGCAGTGGAGGATAGGAGCACGAATGTTCAACTATATAAAATCTTTCTTAACAAACATAAAATTCTGAGTCAAAATAAACAGCACTTACTCCTCAATCCAAAGCCTTCATAACTGCATACCACAGGGATCCCCCCTCTCGGTTATACTATTCATTGTTGCGTTCAATGACCTGAGTGAGATCCTTAGCTCATACAAAACGATTGGTCATTCACTTTACGCAGATGATTTGATTCTGTTTTCAAAGTGCAAAGATCTTACGGAGTTATCGTTAAAATTTTCAAGTATCCTAACGGATCTTAACTCCTGGTGTCAGCTCTCAGGCTCCAAGATCTCCGTAGAGAAAAGTAATATTTTGCAAATATGTAAAAAAACTAAATGCTCTAAATATATATCACTTATTTGTAACAATGTAGATATAAAACATGTTAATAATCTATGTATTCTTGGTGTCATCTTTGACAACAAATTTAATTTTAAGGAACATTGTATTAGTCTAAGGAAAAAATTAGCTACCAGGGTTAATATTATTAGATATTTAAGTTCTAAAAATAGCTTTTGCCTTGTTAACACCCTACTCAACATCATCAGATCCACCATCTTAGCTAAGATTGACTACGGATTGAGTATATATGGAAAGTGTGCAAACTCATCCTTGAAGTTCATTGAGCCGCTATACCACTCAGCTATAAGATCCAGCTTAAAGGCATTTCGATCGACGCCTATTAGAAATCTCCTCACAAAATCCGGCCTACCATCCATCCAGCACCGAGTTGACTACATCACTTCGATTGCCCTGTTAAAACTTAACATGGTAAAAAAAACACAAGCCACTTACGATGCCAAAAAAATCACTTCCCAGAAAAAATTCCCCAAAACAGAATCCACAATTTACAAAACTATCAGCTTTGCCAAAAGTATTGGAATACCAATTACAACCTACCAAACTAAATTGGCAACTGCTCCTCCGTGGGAACTAAGAAAAGAATCCATAAATACGGCTCTAAACATTTTCCCAAACTGATAACTCCTAGCGAATCATACAAACAAAGATTTATGGAATTGTCAGAAACCGAAAAAAGGTTGAATTGGCACCTTGTTTACACTGATGGATCTAAATCTGAATTTGGTGCAGCATTTGCTGTAGTAGATGAAAATGGCCATATCTTATCCAAAGGGCTCCTAGCTCCCTCCTCTTCTGTATTTTCAGCTGAGGCGATCGCAATCCTCCAAGCTGCTAAACTAGTAAGCAATAGGAAAATCATTATCTGTACCGACAGCCTGTCAGTTATTATGGCAATTAGGAATATTTACAATAAAACACCTATTATAGATTCCATCCGGAATAAATTAATAGTTAATAGGAACAAATTAAAACTCTTACGGGTACCAGGACATGTGGGAATAAAAGGTAATGTAGAGGCGGATAAGGCAGCCAAGGAGGCCGGTAGGGAACCCCTCATTACCTTCTGGACATACAATAACAATGATATTAAAAAGTGCATACAACGCTTCTGGCACAACAAGTTAATGTTAAACTGGCATGAGTACTCCCATCATTACAAGACGATAAACCCTGATGCCCAAACATTCATATATCCCACTGACTGTTCAAAAAGTATGATTAAGACCTTAATTCGACTTCGTCTAGGACACACAACGCTCACGCATAGTCACCTCTTCACTGGGGAGGACCCACCACACTGCCACCTTTGTACCTCCAATGAAAGACTTTCCGTCAAACACCTAATATATGAGTGCAACACCATCCAAACTAAATCATCTCTCTTATTTCCAAACCGTACCTTAGCTGATCTACTTATAATACCATCAGAACAGAACATCAGAAACATCTATAAACTAATTTCTATATTAATATACAAAATAGCATATAAATAATTTGTAATCGTCCATACAATTTTAAAAATTAGCTGAAAGCCCTGGTAGCTAGTGGTGTAATCTTTGTATTAATCTTATAATTCATTATAAGTTAATAAAGTTGTAATAATAATAATAACTACATCAGAACACAGATTACCAATCCGCGGCTGTGTCCTAATCAACACGCATACCTCAAAGGAAAATTAGTTGAGACGGCACTACACCAGGTTGTATCCACAATAGTATATGCTTTTGAAATCAGGGAATCAGTCGTAGGCGTTTTTCTAGATATCGAAGGGGTATTTAACAATGTGAAAACTCAAAAAATTATGGATGCATTCTTCATATACTGTAAAAACCAAATAATAAACAATTGGCAAGAACACATGCTTACAAACGGCATTATCACAGCTTCACTAGGAGATAAAATAAGAAGGGGAACAGTCCGTACGGGAACACCACAGGGGGGGATAATATCTCCTTTTCTGTGGGTGTTTACAATGGACAACCTTTTAAAAGCACTGGATGGAACCTGTGCGAAATGTGTAGCATACGCGGATGACCTAGCCGTTCTGATAAGAGGTAAGCACCTGAACATCACAGGAGAGCTTATGCAAAACACCCTTCGAATCATAAAAAAATGGGCGGAGGAGAGTGGATTAGAATTAAATCCAAATAAAACGGAACTGGTTCTCTTTACGAAGAAAACCAAAATTAGTGACTTTCATATTCCACAACTCGGAGGAGTATCACTACAACTCCGCGACAGCGTCAAGTATCTGGGCATTATATTGGACAGGAAACTGACCTGGAGAAAGAACCTGGAAGAAAGAGTCACCAAAGCCAGGAAAGCATATTGGATATGCAGGAGGGCCATCGGGAAGGCATGGGGCTTGAAACTGAAACAGGTCAACTGGCTATACGAATGCGTAATAAAACCCATCATCTTCTACGGTGTAGTTGTATGGTGGCCAGTGATGAGCAAGAAGTATGCAAGAGACTTGCTAACTAAGGTGCAACGTATGGTCTGCCTGGGTATTACAGGAGCACAATCCTCAACACCAACCGCAGCCATGGAAGCGATACTAAACATTCTACCAGTGCACCTCGAAGCGAAGAAGATTGCCGGCATTTCAGCCTCACGGCTTAGAACTATCGGCCATTTCATCGGCAAATACGGGACATCGAAAAATCACCGAAATGATAAGAGTAATGACACCACTCATCGATTGCCCCAGTGATGTTGTTGGAAAATCGTATACGTTCTCCAACAACTTCGAAACAATTTTCCCCGCAAGAGATTATTGGACGTATGAAAGAACGACAAGAAACTCCAATGGGATATCAGTATATTCAGACGGCTCTAACATATCAGGGGAATCAGGGGCTGGCATCTTTAGTGCTAACCCACCGATTAAACTTGCTATTCACCTAGAACCATTTGTGTCAGTGTTCCAAGCAGAAGTCTATGCAATTATGAAGGCAACTGAAATAATCACAGAAGACACCAGCGAAGGGAGGCAAATCGACATCTGCTCGGACAGCAAAGCCGTCGAAATCACGACGAGTAAGGGAGTGCAAAACTAAATTAAGCTTACTTGCCAGACGCAATAGAGTCCGTCTTACATAGGTACCGGGGCTTGAAGGTGTATCGGGAAACAAAAAGCCAGACGAACTAGCAAGGAATGGAGCAGGAAATATAGAACTGAACCCGGATAATACAATAAGGGTCCCTCTGACAACTATTAAAACAATAATCAATGAAAAGATACGACAGGAGTTCAATAACTACTGGACGAATCTAGACACGTGCAAAGTGGCTAGATCTGTAATAACAGAACCGAGTAACAACACAGCAAAAAGAGCTCTTAACTCAAGCAGAACACAACTGAGATTGATGGTGGGACTTTTAACAGGGAACATCAATCTCAACAAACATTCGTTCAGACTTGGGATAGCTGATACAACAATCTGCGCCAACTGTGAGGAGGAGGAGGAAGATATAGAACACTTCTTCTGCCACTGCCCTGCTACAGCGAGGTTTAGACTGACAAGAAAGGAATCGGCGATATATTGGAGTTCGCCAGACGAACACTACGATTCCCCGATCACTATACGATATAGTCTCCCATTGATACTCCCCATGATCCCAATACCTAAATCCTCTCAACATATAATTCCCAAAGCACAGCACTATTCCTTACATTTCCATAGATGAGGGGAACACAACGGGCCCAATGGAGGCCTAAGTGAAGAGCATAAGCTCATCCTCTTAAACCAACCAACCAACTACCAATCTTATAGCCAACCACCAACTTTTCATGCAATTGATGAAATTAAGTAGCATCTCACTTGTTGGTAGTCTTCTACATTAATTTCATTGTCTTCAGTTTTTGATGTTAGATCTGTTTACGTTAAACAAACAACTTTATATTTCCCCATAGTTATATTTTCAAATATATTAAAATTATTTATTAGTCCTTCTATAATATTATATATTCAGGAATAAACAGTTACACTTTGTTAGTTGCTAGTAAACAATTTTTCGTTTTTCAAATTGCAACTTCCGTTTGAATACCGGACAGTTCTCACTTCTTGTATCATGATCAACATCTATATTCGGTAGATGAAGAAATTCTTTACTTCTAATGCGGCTAACACATTTCACGGAATCACTAACACAATCAATTTTTCTGTGTTCGCCACCACATTTTATGCACGCCAATTTAGTTTTACACACTTTAACTGAGTGGTTAAATCCTAAGCAATCAAAACACCTTTCACACTTATCTCTTCATATATAACACATTCATCCCATCCAATATTAACCTTCTTAACACCCAACATCATTTTAAACGCGACAAATGGAATTCTAATTTGCTGAATTTGGGTATCATATTTCCCACTCATCTCTTTTCTTTAATCAGTTTTTGAATTTTTTTACTCGCTTCCGCATTACCACAATTTATTGCATAACTTTCCAATTTGATAAGCCATTCACGCTGATGGACAGAGATGAAGGCTTTATTTGTTTTTTTATCTCCTCTTTTATTATTGTACTGGCTTGAGATTTAGGTTTCAAAATTTGGAAAGATCACTTCTGTAAAGTGAAGATAGCAATATCTAACCTTAAATCCAACAAGGCTCCTGGAGTCGACGGTCTAACTGCAAAGCTTTTAAATCAGCTAGAGATGATTTGTTACAGAGCATACATCAGCTCATCTGTAAGGATGAAAGTATGCTCGACGAATGGAACCTCAGTATCGTTTGCCCGATTATCAAAAAAGGATAACCTGAGAATTCTATATGCCATATTATATGAACACCTTGAACCTTTAGTCAACAATCCGATTAGTCCGTATCAAAGTGGTTTTAAGCCAGGGAAGCATTGCGACAGATCTTGGGAAAAACTTAGGAATTCCAAATCGATAATCACCAATTTTTCATCGATTTTAAAGTCGCCTATGATAGCATCTATAGAGAAAAGCTATACAAAACCATGTCTAGTTTTGGCATCCCTCCCAAATTCGTCCGTCTGTGTAGGATGACGATGGAGAATACACGCTACTCTACCAAGGTCGGTAACAACATCACCGAGGCTTTTGATGCCATAAAAGGACTACGACAAGGTGACGCGGTTCTTTAACATCATACTTAAAACGATTGTACAAAAAGAGTCTCTACAACTACTCACGTACGACGACGACTTTGACGTAATTGGAAGAACGCAGCGGCTGTCAGTGGCGCTTCCGTGAGTAATGAAACAGAAACGGCGAAAATGGGATTAGCGGTTAACCAGGCAAAACAAAATATATGCTGCCGTCAAAAAAGGACAGTCAACATCAGCGACTTGCGCAGAACGTCATAATAGACAACTGTAAATCCCACAGCGTTGTTCTCTGCGCTATTCAGAGTGATGGAAAAAGCCATCAATGCCGAAATAATAAAATTTCTGGAGGAACACGAGGTAATAAGCGACCGGCAGTATGGTTTTCGCAGTCACCCTTTAACTGGAGATTTGATGAGTTAGGTAACCCACCTGCGGACTCCAGCCACGCCGAATCAAGAACTATTTTTCTGGATCTCAAAGGCATTCAATTGAATTAGGCATAGAACCCTTTTAGGTAAACTATCTTCCTACGGTCTACAAGAACAGCGGGAAACTGAGTGGACAATTTTCTTCAGAACAGATTAATTCAAGTTGTGGTCGATGGTCGATACATATGTAAATACAACACATCGTCAAATATGTGACCAAATCAACTCATTAAACGAAGACCTACAAAATGTTGTAGTGGGGAAATCTTAGTACACTTCAATGCGAGTAAAACCCCCTTCGGGTAGGAGTTGGAATATACCCGAGGTAGGCATGCATGTATACCGGGGATAAGATGTATACAAAATATGCAGTGAGTAAAACAAATAGATATAATACCACAGGTGGCAGTCATCACCATCAAGACCGAAACGGGACTCAGTGAAATATAAAAGCTTTGAGGAGGAAAGCAATAAACTCCATGTTAAGCTAAATAGAATGGATCTACTCTACCAAGAGCTTAAGAGAGAGGTAGATTCGCTAAAAGAAGAAAACAAAGCTCTAAAGAACTCATTTTCGTAAAAGGAACGCGAAGTTAACCCACACCGTGCAGCTAGTCCCAAATATCACACGGACGAAGAAGAGGTAGCACGTGAAACAAATTGGGTCTCAAAGAAAAGACCCAGAAAAAAACGGAAAGCCGGCTCTGCACCCGAAATTGAACCACGAAATAAAGAAAATGAGTCGAAACAGAAACAATCTCAAGATAAATTACGTCCTCCGCCTGCAATAAACATCGTCGGCATTACGGACTTCAATAAATTGCATTGAATAAGCGCGGAAAAGATCCAGTGGTATACTTATGAAAATAAGTCAGAAAGACCACTGCTTGTTATAGCAAGAGGTCTTCACCCCTCATGCACCAAAGACGACATTATAAATAACCTTAGAGTAAAAGGATTGAAAATTATTGACGCAGTTCATATCTTAAAAAAGATAAAGCAGAAAACGGAACAAGGCCAGGAAATCTTAGTCAAGCGAGGACTTCCGCTCTTTATGCTCACTTTCGATAGGAGCGAAAACATAGAAGACATTTACAATGTTAAAACTATCTTGAATATAGTAGTTAAAATCGAGCCTATGCTTACGAATACAAGTTCTATACCTCAGTGCAAACGCTGTCAAGGTTTCAATCACACACAGTCGTATTGCCAAAAAGAACCGAAATGTGTAAAATGTGCCGGTAACCACCTATCAGAAAAGTGTGACCTAAATAAGCAGGCACCGGCGACCTGCATAAACTGCAAAGGCAAGCACCCAGCAAACTATCGGGGCTGCGAAGTTGGAAAGGAGCTCCAAAAAAGGCGAGATACATTTAAAAATAATTTACGCCAGAGAGTAAACCCGCTTAAAAAGAGACGTGAAACCGCTAAGGAAAAGGTTACGAACGAAATTAAATCCGCAAAAATAAAGAGGAAAGAGGACCAAAGTAAAGTCCCTCTGTCAAAAATTAAGGAAAAGCCAGAATTTTCAGGAGCGCAAACATATGCTCAAGCCGCATCACAAGTACACAAACAGAGCGGTGTTACGGCAGACTCAATCTCCCAAGTTTTCTCTATAATTCTCGCGAAACTTGAGGAGCAAACCAAAATAAACAACGTCATATTTGACTCAAATTAAGCAAGCTTGAGTTAAGGCCTCGCAATAAAAGAACTCCCACATGAATATGGAACGGTTACTTTTGACGTGGAACACAAACGGCCTCCAACAAAAAATCACCGAACTAGAGGTATTCTTGCGGAACGACAACATTGACATATGCTTGATCTCTGAAACCCACCTTACAAAGGAATCTCAAGTTAAAAAAAAGAGGATTTCGTGCATATCACGCATACCATCCTTCCGGAAGAGCCAGGGGCGGATCCTCCTTATTCATCTGAGACAGCATTAAGCACTCCTTGAATATAACGACTGAACTCGATACAATGCAAGCAACTTCAGTTCGTGTTAAAAACAATAACGTATTATATATTTCAACATCGCGTCCACATATTGTCCTCCGCAATGCACATTCACAAGTAATGACCTTATAGGTCTCTTAACCTCGCTTGGAACGAACTTCATTATTGGTGGTGATTTTAATGCAAAACACATGATTTGGGGTTCGAGATACAATTCACCGAAAGGCAAACTTCTGTACGAAATCGGTATGCAATTTGGGGTTGATTTCTACTCGACAGGGAAACCGACATATTGGCCCTCCGATGCAGCAAAATCACCTGATCTAATAAACTTCTTCGTAACAAAAGGAGTGTCTGCTAATTTTGCAAGAGTAGAGGAAAACTTTGATCTCTCCTCAGATCACTCACCGGTAATTTTAACAATACGTGACCGGCTAATGAAAGTAGAAGGTTTGCCTAAATTAGCTAACAACAAAACAAACTGGGACGTCTTTAGGAATGATTGCGAAGAAAATATTATCTTAAATGTGTCGCTAAAAACAGCACTCGAGATTGAAGTAGAACTCGGTAAATCTACTGAAGCTATTCAGAATGCCGCATGGAAAAATACTCCCTTAAGGAGAAAGGTAACCAAAAGCAGCGAAGCTTATTTTCCGCTGGAAATAAAGGAACTTATTCGTGAAAAGAGAAGAGCACGCAAAATATGGCAACAAACCCGCGTCCCAAAACATAAAACATATACAAACTATTTATATAATAAACTTAGAAAAGCAATTCAAGATATAAAAAATCGCGAGACCTTTGCTTATCTTGAAGGTTTAACAGCCGAAAAATGCATAAATTACACCCAATGGAAAGCGATAAAAAGTATCAAAAAACCCCAAATGCAATCGCCACCAATCAGAAAAAACAATGGCCAATGGGCAAAGGTGACAAAGAAAAGGCGGATCTTTTTGCCGAGCACCTAGAAGAAACGTTTAAGCCATTTGATGGGCAACCATTGATAGACGATCTTAGAGGTATGGCAACGGCATCTAATACGAGTATCTTTAGAATAAAAGTTATCGTTAACCGAATTTTGCCAGACGATAAGAAAATTAATAAAGCCCCTGGCTATGATTTAATAACCGGACAAATACTTAAGAAATTCCCAAAAAAAGCATTAATTAAACTTTTATATCTAATAAATGCTTCAATTAGACGTTCCAGATCCGTGGAAAGTGGCAGAAGTGGTAATGATTCCAAAACCGGGAAAACCTCCAAACCACAAGAAATCGTACAGACCAATATCGCTCCAACCAATAATATCAAAGGTATTTGAAAGACTCCTATTGAAACGCATCCAACCGGTCATTGAAGAAAGACGCCTTATACCTGCCCACCACAATTGACCAGCTTAATATAATAACCGATGAAACTGAAAAAAGCCCTGGAGGGGAAACAGATTTGCTCTAGCACTTTCCTTAACGTCTCTCAAGCCTTCGATAAGGTTTGTGGCACGATGGCTTGAAGTACAAGCTAAGGCGGGTTCTTCCGGAACACTTATTCACGATGTTAGAATCCTACCTTGAAAACAGATTATTTCGTGTGAAACACGGAACTGAATATTCCGAGTCCAAGGAAATCGCCGCTGGAGTTCCGCAAGGAAATATCTTTGGTGCTTTTTTATTTTTGCTGTACACTCGAGATATACCTCAAACTGAAGGTACCATAGTAGCTACGTTCACGGACGATACCGCTATTTTGGCAACGGAAAGTTCAATCGAGTCAGCAACTGAAAAACTCTAACGAGCTTTGGATAAAGTCTGCGACTGGACAAAACTTTTTTAACGAGACCAAATCGATACATGTTAACTTCACATACAAGAAAATATACAATTTACCCGTATTCATTAACTGGATACAAATGCCGTATGGAAATAAAGCTAAATATCTGGGGATGACACTAGACGCGAAACTTAAGTGGAAACCGCACGTTAAAAAAAAAACGCGATAAGTTTGAAAATCGCTTTAGAAAAATGGCAACTTGGAAGACATTCCAACCTAAGTATATATAAAAAACTGCTTTTATATAAGTAAGTGCTAAAGCCTATATGGACGTACGTTGTACAACTCTGGGGTTGTACCAAAGCAAGCAATAGAGAATTTATACAATCTTTCCAAAATGAAGTGATAAGAGCAATCCTGAATGCTCCCTGGTATATTAGAAATAATGATATACAAAGAGACTTAGGGATCGCAACCGTGCACGACGAAATAACAAACTTCGCTCGTAAGCTCCATATTCGCCTTCATGGTCATTGTAACCACACCATACTCCAAACATTAGACGTGAGAAACCTTGTGAGCCGACTTCAAAGAACAAAACCGTTCCATTTGGCGCAATAAGAAATAACCGCTTTTAATAACGGTATCAGCAGGTGCTTTGCCGAAAATCTACTTGCATCACGCGAATATTCCTCGAAGCTTAAACTACTTGATAAGGAAAATTTAGTTGGTGTTACAAGCAGATCTTTCACAACTCCTCCCTCCGTCGTTTGCCTACCTTGTCGTGGTGGAGGGGCTGAATAAGGACCGATGCTCTTGAGCTATACCTGGCATAGATCCAAGGAAGGTCATAGTGGGGAGGTCCAGAAACGAAAAGGTAAACAAAAAGAACCAGTGAAGTAGCAAAAACACAAAAAAAACATGGAGAGTACAACAGAAAAAGAAGAAACACGGATGGAGATATACATCCAAAAGTCGGCAGAAGCCACGGCTGCCGGCGAGGGCTTGGGCCCGAAAGGGGATAAGTCGCCAGTGACTAATACTCTCAATCAGTACACGAATATGAATAAAAATAAAAACAACTTCGAGTTGCAGCAGCTCTTCACTGCAACAGATAAAATCGAAGCGGGTGAAACAACGTCGACACTGACCGCTCGTAAAGAGGACGAGTCAGCGACCCCAAAAAGACGTAAAATCTCTGGAGCCCAACAACGGAAAAGGACCAAAGAAAGAAGGCGACTGGAGATGGAGAAGCAAGGAAATTTTGTTTCAAACCCAAACTGCCTAGCTTCAACGCCAAAAGTCGTCTCCCCGCGTGGTGAACCAGCAAACAGTGGAAGTATCGTACAAACACTGAGTGGGGAACGGATGGAACACCCTACTCTATCACCAGAGGATGCCTCGGCAAACTCTAATGGCAAGACGAGGATGCGCCCCCATGCTGAACCACTTCAGAGAAAAATAAGTCGTGTCGCTAAAGACTATCCACAATTTAGGCTTACCTCTATTCCACCAGGGTGGGCTAACGCTCACCCAAGGAGGAGCGAGGGAAGTACTGTCTCATAGTCAAAATTTAAAGACCCGAAAAGGCCGTCAACTTCAAGAGGACAGGCAGCCACACCTATGAAATCTCGTCACACGAGGTCATATAGCGATGTAGCAGCCAACCTCCTGGAGATGGTGGTCTACAACAGAAACGACGAGGATGGGAAGATACCGGAGGAGTTACATGAACGGTTCCAGAAAGCCCTCAATGCAAGGGCTTTTTCAAGGGATTGACGAGGAATCGCTGGGGTAACTAGTCCTACAAGGGGGTAAAGCACTATGCGGTTTTCACCAGGTCAGCTTTGTAATCCCTTCATTCCACGAGAGAATTAATTAAGGTAATCCAAGCAAACCTTCAGCACAGTAGGGCGGCAACTGCCAACTGGGGAAATAAGAACATCAACAAAAGAGGTGTGTTTTGCCGATTATTTAAATATTGAAAACATGATTACCTTGAACGAGGGCTGTACATCAACATTCATAAATAAAATTAGAAGAGAGGTATTAGATATAACCTTATTCGACGATAGGTCTATACATCTGATGTCGAACTGGAGGATCAGTAATGAGATCTCATTTTCAGACCACAGGTGGTTGAGTTTTGATACTATAGAAGGCCACCTGTCCTCTAAAACCGGTACCTAGAAGTGCAAAGCAAAAATTATGGAACGGCGAGCTCCACGAAATAAGGAAGGTTGCTAGACAACGCCTAAATAAAGCTTTAAGAACCAACGAAGAAGCAGACTGGGAATCCTATAAAGAAAGTAAAAGAAGCTTCAAGAAACTCACCAGGGCTGCTAAAAGGGAATCATGGAAAACTTTCTTTTTTCTGCACCAACATATGCGATAATAATGGAGCAGCGCGATTAAAGAAGATCCTGTCCAAAGAACCACCAAGTTATCAACTTCTACAGGCGGGCAATAACTTGGCAACCGCAGCCGATACCTTGGAGACGCTGATGTGTGTACACTTCCCAAACTGTTTCAACGAGGCAGCTCCACCTTCCAAGTGTGGGCTCACTCGAACTGGTACAAAATGGGAGGACACTGAGAACCTAGTTGATGCAGATAAAGTGACCTGGGCTATTAACTCATTTGCGCCAAATAAATCACCGGGCATGGACGGAATACTTCTCATCTTCTTGCAAAAAGGGATAGAATTAGACACCCTAATGAAAACCCTGGTCAAAATCTGCAGGGGATGTCTATATCACGGATACACACCAACACAATGGCAAGAGGAGATTCAAGTTCAGTGCAATTAATTTAACTTTTAATTTACTAAATCTAGTGTTTAAATTTTGATTTTGGTGTGAAAAATATCGGAAAGTGGTGTTCATAACATCAAAATAAAAATAAAAACTATTTAGAATGGCCTTGTGCCGTAAATGCGGGTTTGCAATTCACGGCGAGACGGGTATAAGATGTGACGGAGTATGTACGAAGGTGTTCCACTCGACACAAAAATGTTCAGGTTTGGACAATTACAGCAGTGGAATCATTGGAAAACTATGGTAAGATTTATCTGTCAAGATTGCATTACATACATACAGAATGTGGACCTTGTTGTCAAAGAGATGCAAGAAAATGTTGTGAAAAAGACGAGCTATTTTAAGCTATACAAAGAGGAATTTCTAGAGTCACTAAAGAAAAACGAAGAGGAAATTAAGCACTTACTGGAAGCAATCGAGACTCGATATATGGAAAGAATAAAAGAAATGCAGAAAGCTCAAGAAATATGTGCAAAAAGAATCACCGAAATAAAGAAAATGTATAATGTCACCGAAAATTTTGGAGAGCAGGGTGAAAAGATATGTAATGAACTAAAAAACAATATCAGCGCATATGATGAAGTGGAAAAAATTGTAAACCGCCAAACAAAGACAGGAGGTCAAGTGTCATTTTCAGAAGTTGTCAAAGAAGGGAGTAACAGAAACAACGAAAAAGTGTTGCCACTGCCAGAAACCCGAAAAGAGCTACCACTTATTGTGTAACCGAAGGAAAAACAAAAAAGTGCTAAAACATGAGAAAATCTTAACAAAAACGTTGATCCAAAAGACCTTAAAATTTCGAACATTGAAAGCAGGCATAGCAGAATTATAATTATAGAAAGTCAAAATGAATTAGAGGAAAGGAACAAAATAAAAAGTGCAATTGAAAAAAATTTGAATGAAAACTATGAAATAAAGGTACCAAACAAAATAACCTAGAATCTTAGTGGCAAATATACAATTTAATAATAAAGACGATGAAATCATAGACAAATTAAAAAAACAAAACACCGTGATTGCAAAAAGCGAGATGAAATTGATAAAAGATTATGAAAGTAAAAGGAACAATCAGGTATACCATAACGCACTTATTGAAATAGATGCTGAATCCTTTCCAAGGGTGCTGGAAGCAGAAAAACTTAGCATCAGATGGGAACGCTGTAAAGTTTTCGACGGAATAGGAATAATGCATTGTTTCAAATGCAAGGGATTTAACCATAGAGCAGCTGAATGCAAAAAAGAAGAAGTATACCTAAAATGTCATAAGAAAAATAAAACGAGCGAATGCAACAACGAAGCAATAAATAAGTGTATAAATTGTTTGCGTATTACTGAAAAACTTAGTTTAGGGCTTGAAGAGAACCACTCGACACTAAGTAGGTTATGTCCAGTATACTTGAATAAGCTCGAGACCAAAAAGAAAAGAATTATATACTAGCAATTAAACACAGTAAAAGGAATTTATGTCAATATTCAAGGTCTTACAAATAATTTTGAAGAATTGGAAATATTAGCTGACACTCATGAATATGACTATATTTCTATCAGAAACGCACCTTACAGATGAGACTGATGAAAATGAAATTAGAATTAATGGCTTCAATAACGTGTCATGTCTATCTAACTCAACTAGAACAGGTGGCGCGACAATATATATTCGAATTAAGTGGAATATAAAAAAAAATAACGAGAAAAGCGATTGATTGCAAAATGTGGTTATTGGCATGCAATGTTAAATATAAAGATAAAGAAATGGTAATTGTTGCTGCCAAGTCACAGTGAAAGAAGTTTCTGTGATTTTTTCGAAGAAAACCTTGACTTTATAACTGAGTCAACAAACAATGTACTAATAACAGGAGACTTTAACATTGACTGGTGCAAAAACGATACATAAAAGCGGGAGATAGAAAGAGTTTTGAACGATAATTGTCTAACGTAAAAAATGCAGGAATATTCAAGAGTAACACAAACATCAAATACAATAGTCGACTACGTTATGACGAACATGGAGAACATTACGGTTAGAGCAAAACCAAATGGAAAAATAACAGATCATGAGAGTATCGAAGTAATAATAAGCACGAAAACTAATACGAAGAAAGATGAAAACGACTACCAATCTTTCAAATATTGCAAGCAATTATTTACACAAGAACTTAGAAAAGCAAATCTGTCATACAACGTGGCGGGGAATATACACGAAAACGCGGAAAACATCAACACGACTCTTAAAAACACAGTTTCAAAATTTATCAGTAGAAAAAGGATGAATATAGACAGTAAAACAAATCGGTGGTTTAATAATGAACTTAAAATTCTAAAAAATAGGAAGATCAAAAAGTATCAAAAAGCAAGAATGGTCAACAATAGCCGAAGCTGAGTGGAATACAAAGCTTTAAGAAACCATTATAAAGTCAAAATTAATAACGCCAAAAATCAATATATAAACAATAGGATTAGCCAAGCGGTTGGACAGAAACAAATGTGGAGAGAAATAAAAGATTTAGTCTTGAGAGAGCACAAAAACAGTATTAAAAGTGTTATCTTCAACGGGAAAGAGTACAAAAATGAACCAACAATCGCAAAAAAGTTTAACGAATATTTTATTGAAAGTGTTAAAGAAATAAGAGAATCGATAGAAGATCTAGAGTATGTGAATTACGTTATTCCTACAGCATCAAAATTCAAATTTCGTCAAATTACAATAGATGAGTTGAAAGAAGTCTGCAAGTCCCTAAAGAACAAAACGGATTTTGATAGAATAAGTCCTAGAATAATACTGGATAACTGGAATCCGTTGGGAAAAGTTCTACTAGAGCTGGTGAACAGATCGCTTTCCACGGGAGAATTTCCAAACTCCTGGAAGGACTCAATGATAACACCAGTAGAGAAAGTACCAAACACCAAAAAGAATGAAGAATTCCGACCTATTAATACACTGCGTACTGCCGAGAAAATTATTGAAACAGTAGTAAAACAGCAGCTCATGAAATATATGGAAGAAAACAATATTGTCTCGGAATTTCAATCGGGCTTTAGAAAAAACTGTAGTGAATCACTTAATTAATGAATGGAAAGATGGGGGCAAACGAAAAACAGTAATATCACTTTTTCTCGATTTCAATAGAGCGTTTGAAACAATAGACCGTGAAATACTTATTAAAAAATGTATAACTATGGCATTCAAGATAAGGAACTGAGATGGTTTAGGACATTCCTGAACAACAGAGTACAGCGAACTAAAGTAAATAACAGTGTGTCTGATTTTGCCGTGGAACTTGGTGTACCGCAAGGGTCGATATCAGGTGCACTGTTATACATTATATATATAAATGATATGCCGAAAATAGTGAGAAACTGTAAAATTGTCCTATACGCGGATGACACATTGATTTACGCTGAAGGAAAAGTCGCAGAAGAATGCAAATACAAACTGACATGCGACATTGAACTCATAATTACATGGCTAAAGATGAACAAATTAAAACTGAATGAACAAAAAACAAAGTTAATGAATTTGAATTTAAATAACGAGACTTGCATTGAAATAAATTGTAAAAAAATCGAAAACGTCAGTAGCATTAAATACTTAGGAATGATTATTGATAAAGAGCTGAACTTTAATGAACATGTAGATTACATATGCAAGAAAATTGACAAACAAATTGGATTTTTCAAACGAATAAGAAAGAAGATGGATAGCATAACAGCTGTGATAGTATACAACACAATAGTGAAACCACATTTTGAGTACTGTGGCACAATTTTATACTCTTGCTACAACCAGGGTCAACTGGAAAGGCTCCAAAAGCTTCAAAACAAAGCGATGCGAAGTATTTTAAAATGTACTAGATATACACCAATCAGATGCATGCTGGATGCCCTTAAATGGTTAAGTATAAAACAAGATGAGGCAGTTGCGTCAAGCCACCCAGCAACGGTGGCCACAGAAGGTGCACGAAAGAAGAGGAGGAAGATAAAACCAACTCCCTTGGTAAAGAGTCCCTCCATATCAGCTTCAACTGAAAAGCTGCCGGTTGGAGGGAAGGAAGGGGCGCCTGAGACCGCAGCAGAAGCAGCAGTTAAGAAACGTCTGAGGTCAGATGACTGTGAAGAATTTCCATATGTCTCCGACGGTGGAGAAGGTCGCTACACGGGGGAGAGCAACAGTTTTGCCTCTCTAGCAGGCTCAGAGTCCGAGGATGAAGAGGGAGAGGTGGAACAGCTGAACAGCAGATTTAAAGAGCTGCAGCAAAAGGTGCTGTCTATCAAAGCCAAGCAAATGGCACGAAGGGAGAAGGAACGCCAATTAGAGGTGCAACTCTCACAGCAAGTGCAACAACAACAACCACAACCTCAACCACAACCACAAGAAGAAGAACAACAACAAAAGCCGCCAAAGCAGGTACCACAAAAGCAGTTGCAACAACAGCTGAAGAAGAAGCTGGTTGTAGTGAAACGTCCACCTGCTCCAATTCAAACACATACCGTGACTCCCTAAGTGACCTACGCCCAAATGGCGGCAGGTCGGGGAAACGCGGAACAGAAAAGACCGAAGGTTGCTTCTCAGGCCCCAGCGCCTAGAGCACCAGAGGCTCAAACTGACTTGCTGGCCATCTTGCTGTCTATCCAAGGGAAGATGGAGCAGCTTCAACGTCAGGTACAGGAGCAGGCGAAGCGGGTGGACCAGATCTACGCACTTCTGCCGAGCCTAACGCACCTCCAATCGTAATGGGTACGAACATGGAGGAGCAATCCTTGAAAATCCTTGCGGTGAATGTGAATTCACTGATTAGGATCGAGCGAAGAGCCGTATTATTTAAGTTGTTAGAAGACCAAACCCCTGATGTGTTTATGGTTAGCGACACAAAGCTACCCCAGAAGCACAAATTGGGGCACAGTAAATATAATATTATCAGAAGAGACCGACCCAACTCCACACAAGGAGGAGGTGTTGCGAACTTCATACACCAGCAACTGCAATTTAAGGTAGTGTACAGCGGTGAAGTGCGAAGGTGCTGAAAGCGTGTATTGTGTGCATTCCTCTCCATAATGGAAAGAAGATGTACATGATAGCGCTCCATGCACCTGGAGCAACTCAATCTACTTTATTTATTTCAGAGCTCGAGACACTTTTCGATGCCTAAGGCTGGAGTCGGAGGAGAATTATTTCATCATGGCCGGAGATCTAAATGCTAAACATAAAGATTGGGGAAATAACACACCAAATCCTAGAGGGAACCTACTATTCAATTGGTGGGGTCGGCACAGTGTAGAGTATAAACTCGATTTGAAAGCTACAGATAGTCCGTCGTTTCCTAGGAGAGGCTCCTATCTGGATCTTATGCTGTTCGACGTACGGTTACAACTGAACGACATGAACCGACAAACTTCAAACTGCCTGCACACATTTGTGTATGACAGTGACCATTGCGGACTCAGTGCCGTAATAATAACGATTCCCAACGAAATTGCGGAGTTGGAGGAATTTGTCCAAATGTACTCCCACAATTATAGTAGGACGCGTTGGACTTGCTTCTCCAGAGTTTTGACAAGAGGACTCTCCTCAAATTCGCTCTACCCACCGTCCAATAGGAATCTGTCAAACGAGGACAGTACGCACTATGGACAGTACGATACCTCGGTATCAACATACTAACAACGCAGACATATTCCGCAATGCAACAATTGAAGCACTACACCAAGACAAAAGTAGACTGCTGTCGAGACTAAAAACCTTGTACAGACAGTTTACTGACTGACAAAACTCGGTTCTATATGGTGGTTCTATATATCAAAAAAGGATTACAGTATAGATTAATAAATCAAGTAGATATTGAGATGAAAATTTGGAGTTTGTGTGTTGAAATCTATTCAAATTCTTTTCGAGAAATGGTGGCAGTGTTCTACAGATCACCTAGTAGCTCTGAACGCGAATTCTGTACTCTTTTTTTCTGAATGGATTGATATGGCTCTGCACACAAATCTTAATATAATAGTGTTTGGAGATTTTAATATTAATTTGCTATCTACTAATAATACGTATACAAAAGCTATCAACGAAATTCTAATAAAAAACAATTGTAAACAAATAATTAACAAACCAACCAGGATTTTAGAATCGACAAGATCTTTAGTTGATTTTGTAATAACACCTATTGAGAGAAATATTTGGGCAGATACAGTCCCTGAACTAAAAATTAGTGATCACGAATCAATTGTAATAAAAGTAAATGTGGCTGACAAACAAATTAGAAAAGTTAACAAGTATATCGATATATTTAAGTATAAGAAAGCTGAATTCCGAAGTCTAATTAGTGATAAGTGCGCCCAAATGACTGATCAGACTGATTTTAATGTGTTATCTGAAGTATTACAAAATAGTTTAATGTATTGTGTAAAAAAAGAGACTATTCGTAAGAAAATCGCGCTTTGTGAGGACAAATGGTTCACCAATGAACTTAGAACTCTAAAACACAAAAAAATTCAATATTTTCAAAAGGCACTACATTTAATTTTGCATTAGACTGGGAAAGTTATAGAAGTATACGAAACATGTACAAAAATAAATTACATTTTGCTAAAAAGAACAAAATCGGATCATGTGAAACCCAAAAGTCTATGTGGAAAGCTATAAAGGACTTGGTGTTAAAGCAGAAAAAAGTAGAAATCAGTGAAGTTCGGTTCGGTGATAGATTGAAAAGTGATAGCTCTACAATTGCCAACAAGTTTAATTCTTACTTTATAGAAAGTGTAAACGCTATCAGTAATTCCATAGCGACAAATAATACCTCTTCGATTTTTAATTTAACGGAACATCAAACGATATTTAAGTTTAGACAAATAGATTTGAGTGAACTACGGTTAATATGCAAAAAGATTAACAATAAAAATGCGTTACATCTAAATATAAAAATTATTTTGAATTGTTTTGATATTATTGGTCCAATAATACTTGAAATCGTAAACGAGTCGTTTAATCGTGGTGAATTTCCTAGAAACTTAAAAGAATCGATAGTTGTTCCAATACCCAAGGAGTCCGGTACAAAAATGTGTGACAAATTTAGGCCCATTAACATGATGCCTATTCTAGAGAAAATAGTGGAAAAGTGTGCTCATCAACAATTTTATAAATATGTGTGTGATAATAAATTATTGATCGACAACCAATCGGGCTTTCGTCATGATCACTCCTGTGCAACATCCCTAAATTGGTTAGTGATGACCTTTAAAGAACAAAGACACAGTGGTAACAAAATTATAGCATTATTTTTAGATTTTCAGAGAGCATTTGAAACAATTGATAGAGATATATTAATACAAAAGCTGTCAAAATATGGTGTCAAAGGTAACGAGCTTATGTGGTTTAAGTCTTATTTGTTTGATCGTACTCAAAAAACTAGTGTAAACTGTGCAATGTCTAGTGCCAAAAATACATGTTTCGGTGTACCGCAAGGAACTATACTCGGTCCCTTACTATTTTTAATTTACATAAATGATATCTGTAAAGTGTTAAGAAACAGTCAAATGTCCCTGTTCGCTGATGACGCCTTAATGTTTGTAAGTGGTAAAGCTTTAAATGACCTTAAAGAGCATATTGAGAATGACTTAAAAAACCTTGTGTATGGCTGCAACAAAACAAACTAAAAATTAATGTAAACAAAACTAAATGTATGGTTATAAATAGTGACGAATGTATTAATTTAAAAATATATGGTGAAGAGATTGTACAAGTTCCTGAAATAAAGTACCTCGGTGTAATATTAGACAGTAAAATGAATTTTAATAGCCATATGATGTACATAACTAAAAAAATTTCCAAAAAAGTGTCCTTTCTTGCAAGAATAAGAAAAAATATAACAACCATTTGTGCAATTAACATATATAACACTATAATTAAACCACACTTTGAGTTCTGCTCTACTATTTTGTTTATGGGGAATAATGAACACATAGATCAACTGCAGGTGCTGCAGAATAAAGCGATGAGAACAATTCTACGATGTAGCTATTATACCTCGAGTAGATGGATGCTATCTTGTTTGAAATGGCTAAACATCACGCAGCGTATCATCTTCAATGTACTAACATTTGTATTTAAGATGAAATCCAACATGGTGCCACAATACTTGACCACAAATTTAATATATACAAGGGACGCTCAACCATATAACTTAAGATCCAACTACGATTTCAGACTACAGTTGTATAGGGATTCTAGAACACAGAATATGATCTTATATCGAACTATCTAATGAAATAAAGAATGAAACTGTTTTAAGAAGATTTAAAAATGTGTTAATATCACATATACGAAATACAGTAATTTAAAAGTAAAATTAAATATTGGTATATAAATTAAGATATACCAAATGAATTGTAATAGTAACTGATACTAAATAAATAAAATACATACATACAAGGGGACAGTAGTCATGTGGTGAAGAGATGGCTTTGAAAAATTTGGTATCATCAGCTTACAGAGAGAGGGAAGAGTGTTTAATAACACTCTCGACATCGTTTATGGTTAGAATGAAGAGAAGGGGACCTAGATGGCTGCCTTGCGGAACACCAGAGGTGACCAAGAAGGGAGTCGATAGCCAAGAAGGGAGTCGATAGCCAGAACACCAGAGGTGACCAAGATAGAAAGCCGTGTTGGATGGGAGAGATAAAAGACTTGCACTGAAAGCCTAAGGCTTTGTATAAAATACTTTCGAAAAGTTTGGGTAGATGAGAAAGTTTAGCAATGGGGCGATAGTTTGTTACTTCGTTCTTTGACCCCTTTTTGTGTATGGGGGTTATGAAAGAGGTCTTCCAAATCTGAGGGAATTCTCCTAGTGATAGAGACAAACGGAAGAGATGAGAGAGGGGGAGGAAGAGAATGGAAGAGCATTTTTTTAAGAAAAATGGCAGGGAGACCATCTGGGCCGGGTGAGAATTCATCATTAAGATTTTGTAGTTTATTTTCAATTACAGCAGGATCAAAAGGCAGGGACTGAAAGGGGCCAACGGAGAAGTTAAGCAGATGAGTGAAGTAAGAGGGGTCTAGTTCAAAAGAGTTGTCGGCGAAGGATTGTTTAAAATAGGTGTCGAAAAAGTTGGCAATGGTTTGCGGAATAGTTAAAGATATGTTTTCAAAAGAGAGGGACGGAGGGTAACCGTCAGATTTTTTTTATAGTTGACGAATTGAAAAAATGACTTAGGGTCGTTTATAAGATTTGCTTGCGCGTTAATTAGGTGCCGCTGGTAGAGAGTTATGAAGATGATTGAATTGAACGTAGGAACCGAGATAGTTGGAATAGTCGAAAACAGAATTGGTACGAAGGAAAGCTGCCCATAGCTTGTTTCTCTTGTTACGTAAGGCGCGAAGTTTGCGATTATACCAAGGGGGGGATGAAGATGAAGTTTTATGACGAGAAAAAGGGACATAAAGAGAAACAGAATTAAACATTTCTCTGTAGAAAATTGTGAGGGCTTCGTTTAGGGATAAGTTTGGAAACTCAAAGGAACATCTACTCAGATAGGCATTTATTTTGCGGAAATTAGCTTTATGAAAGTCGTAAAAAGTGCGAAGCGATGAAAAAGGATTCATCAACGAAAGGACTCCACTGCAGCAGAGGTAGATTAAAGTCGCCAAAAATGAGTGTCATCGAGGGAATCAGAAAGGTCGATTATTTGATCAATCGCGTCTATAGCAAGTTGGTAGGATTCGATGGATTGATTTGGTAGAATGTAACAACACATAACATACAGGGATCGGTGTGGAAAATTTATTTTTATTGTATCAAAGTCGACCTTAGAAGAGGAAGAAATGGCAATGAGAGAAGAGTCAACATCATTATGAATGGCAGTAGCACGTCTCGAGAGGGAGAGTCAACCAAGAGTTGGGTAGGGTCGTCGTCTCGAAAAACATTAAAAGTAGGGGGGAATAATTCTTGGCTCTTTATGTCGGGGATCAGATTGATTTCAGTCAGAGCATAGATATCGAAAGGGAGAGAATGGGATTGGCGCAAAACAGCTTGGGTTTTCGATCGTAGGCCTCTTACGTTCTGGTAGTAAAATGTAAGAGGAAGATTGTTGTGTAGAGACGAAGGGAAGGTGATTGAAGTGCTGATGATATTGGCAGTTTATGGACAACAGAACGTAAGTCTATTTTAAGCGAAGCTCCAAATTCTGTTGCGTCCACTCGAATAATAAAGGATAAAGTTGGAACTTCAGCTAGTGTCCGGACAGTTCATAGAGTGATTGAACAATGTACGGAAGAAAAAGCCACATTTACTTCAGTGCCATAAAGATCGTAGATTGGAATTTTTCCGGGCTCATTTAAACCGGAAGGAAAAAGGGGAGGCCGTGATTTTTTCCGAAGATAACAAATTTAATTTGGATGGCTCTGAAGGCTTTCAATATTACTTTCACGTTATTGTACGGGTTGCTATTAAATTTCATGGCACAATAGATCTGGTTGTCTTAGAAGGTTGGCAGACCTCAGCGGTCAACAGTAGTTTTTCCAGCAGGATAACGCAGTCTTCCACTTAGCAGCACATGTAAAATAGTGGTTTACAAGCAACAATGTGGATGTTTTGGATTGGCCACCTCTATCTCCCGATCTGAATCTAATTGAAAATGTTTGGGGATGCAGAAGGAAAATAATTCGAAAATAGAGAAGATCTTATTAATGCCATTGAAGGCGCTTTTGAGGAAATTCCATTAAATTATTTCAAAAAAATATATATATCCTTAGAAAATAGACTTTTAAAATTGTACGCAATAACGGAGAACCTACAAAATATTGGCAATAAAAATTTTTTTTAAAAACATTAGTTTTTTCTTTTATTTTTACAGATGATGGTTATCGGGTGTTCCTGTTAAAGTAGGCAAAATACGGGGATTTCCCTTTTTACTTAAATTTTTTTCAAGTCTGTCATCAGGTATCAGAGAACAAGTTTAAATAAAAGTTTTAGAAATGGATCCAAAGAAATATAACCGCTGTATTATGATTTAAAATGACCGGTAATGTAGATTGCATATACGAGTACCCTCTATACAAAATGTTTATAAAAAAGATGCGGAAGGATTTAGTTAAACAAATAAGTTAACAGAAGGAAAGGTACTATCCATCCAAAGTAGCAATGGAACATGGAACATTATTAATTATTTCCTAGGCAAAGTTAATAAAGACAATGAATTAAAATATTTGAGTTACAGAAAACAACATAACTTTACATGAACGAAAAATGGTCAATAGATTAAACTTGTTTTTGAAAAAAATGTGCCAGAGAGTGCAAAACCAAGTCCATCTGAAAATGTAGGAATAGCCTCACAGGTATCTTTTCTAGATAACGAAGATCTATCTTCGTCTTTCCTTGGTGATGTGCCTGAAGCACTCTTGTGGAATAGATGGTATTAGCAGCCTAGTAACTAAAAAATTGATTGACCTTATAACTAAGCCATTAATATATATTTTAAATGATAGCTTTTAGTATGACTTATCTAGAGTGCCTGAAAACACTATTCAAATAGGAGGACAAATGTGATCCACTACTAAGAGAATGTTTTATTTCTTAGAAAAAATTAAACTTCGTTTTAGAAGGCAACGTCTACTAAAGATGCTGTCTTGTTATTTTTGGAGCACATTCACGGGGAACTCGACAGAGGCAATAAATCCGATGCTCCCTTTGTTGATCTTATAAAGGCAATAAATCCGATGCTCCCTTTGTTGATCTTATAAAGGCATTTGATTTAGTCAGTCACTACTAGTATCATCCTACCTTCAAAACAGAAAACAGCACATTTGCGTAAATGTAACCTTGAGTGGATAATTTCGACCGTTACTACTCTTCCTTATATAAATTAATTATATCTTCAAGTTGAATCTAAACGGAAAATTGTTGCTTTTGCCGATGCAAATGAACATCTTATCTGTATTCCTCAACATATGGTGCATATCTGAACTGCAATGATGCTGCATGCGGTTTGAATCTGTTACAGAATTCAAATATTTAGGTGTAACTCTAGTGGCTTGAATTGGGAACAGGATATAACAAATATTAATAAATTGCACGACTGTGTATCGTACGAAACTTTCTCATTATTTGCGAATCACTAATTCGAATTTTTTTCTTCAACACAAATGTAAACGAATTCAATAAAAATTAACGATAACACTAAAAGCATAAATGTACATAATATATTTATTTAACCTTAAGGAAATTTTACTTTAAAAAAGTGCTTCACTTTTCAAAATTATGCGTATATCATAAAAAATTCTGGATGTTGGAAATATTCGATCTACCTTTAACGATCGGAAAAATCGTGTGTGCACGACTTGGTTGACACCAATCTTTGTACAAATGGGCTACGAGCAGTGCCTATCTCGTCTACATTCTACTCCCTACCCAAATGTGCAGTAGATATAAAATGAAACCTAAAAAAAAATTATTTTATTTTTAAGACTATTCACTTGTATTAATTGTGTTATGATTATATACTTTATAAGAAATATAATCAGAGATATTAGGCTATAAATATAAGTTAAAACAGATATAAGTAATTTAAGATTACATTTGAACTTTATCACATACATATATTACATAAAAAATAACTTATCAACAAATCGAGAAAAAAAAGATAAAAAAAAAATTAAACCGCTCAAATATTGTAGAAATATGAATTGCAAATTATATATACTTCCATCAGAAACCCAGGAAAAGAAAAACCGAGGTCGTATATTTTTACGCGTTCTGTTTTTCTCAACTATTCGTTGTTTGTATTATAGTAGATTAAGTAGAATTGAATGACAATCGAAATAGCAAGACAAGCCATGCTGACATGTTAGAAGGTGACGACCATATTTTACAGCAGGCTGTTTAGTATGAAAGAAAGGGAAATATACTGTTTTTATTAGCGAAGTTATAGGGAACAGAATTCTGTTTGATGACGTTGTTGTTGTAGACCGTTTGAAGTAGAAAATTAAAATTTAAACCAGATTCGAAAGGAAAATTGGAAAGGAAAAAGTCTTGGAGATTGGAGTAAAATTCTAAAAGTATATCTTTTTTGTATAAATAAAATATTGTTATCAATAAAAATGTGTAGTCTAGCTATTTTTACTTCAACAGTTTCCGAGAAAAGAAATTACACAAAAACAAGCCGGCCATGAAAGGGAAAGATCTAGTAATGATAACAACACGTGCCTTGGATGAAAAGACTGATTCATGACGTCCCAAGCAAACGTATTAAGGACAATGACTTAATGTCCTGCACTAGGAGGTACCCCCGAAAACTTCTTCTTCTTCTTCTTCTTCTTACGGCGAAGTTAAGATCCGGAGTAGAAGGATCACAACCCTCCCACTTTACTGCATCCCTACTGGTCCGCCTGTGGGGCTTGAGGTACCCTCGAAAACAACATGCTATATTTAGAATAGTTACTGTAACCACAAGCAGGGACAGTGTCTGTTTGTATGCGGTTTCGCTGTCGCAGACAGACTTAAGGAAAAAATCGTGAGGTGCTGCTGCGTGAGCGAGTGATGACGATATACATCAAAGCTCAGTTTCTCAACATCAACTTCATCTGTGAAAAAATTACCTTTTTCAGATATTTTTACTATTATAGAAACTGAAAAATATCACCTTAACGAAATATATAAACGTTCACATTCTCTACAATTCGTCCATTTGTGAGGTGCTATTTCTTCAAAAAACCGTATTTTGCTTTCACAAAGCTATTTACATTGATGATTGTGTTGTCTCACCTCCAATTATTTTTTTTTTCTTTTTCTTAAATAAATATTTTTCATTTTATTATATATCTTTTTAATTACCCTACTATGTATAAGAATTATGTTCCGCGACGCTGTCTACTATTATTTGTTTTATTCAATATACATACACACACACCATACAGGCGCGACTGAGTACTAAAGAGAACAAAGCAATCAAATGTTAACTGCGGTCTTTGTCTTGACTTCTCTTTCCTTAATTGCTCGCTGCGATCACAGCTCATCCCACTTAAGCCCATCTTTACGTAAAACAATCCTTGCTGTCCTTTTGTATGATGCAGAAGCAAAATCTGTCAATATCGAATGAAAGTGCACTTGGAATCTGGTAGAGAAAAGTTCTCCGTTCGATTTATGGTTCTGAATGCATGAACGTGGAGGAAATTGAACCACAAATTATACGTACTGTACAGCGAAAATAACCTTGTCAAAACGTTATGTATACAACGCCTAAGGTGGCTAGGTCATGTAGAGGTGATGGCCACCGATGCTCCCGCCCGAAGAGTCTTCGAAATCACCCTCAAGGAACTATGCAGAGAAGGACGACTTCATCTTCGATGGCGTGTGTAAGTGGAGGGTGACCTCAACCACCCCGGCGTATGCAACTGGAGACCGCTGGTTAAGGATTGGTTGACCTGCGGACGAAGACTATTCGCTTGGAACCAAAAAAATCGAAAGAATTGTGCTACCTACTTTGGGAAATTACAACAAAAAGTGAAGAATTTTTTCCATTACACCACTTTTCAGAAAAACACAGTCATCAATTTTATTACGATTTATTTTTTGGATTTGAAATACCGTAAAAAAAACGATGAACATCCATTTGCTGTATCCAGTTATACCAAAACGCATACAATCTGAAAAGTGTATGCCAATGAGTAGCAATAAAACGAACCAGTTGATTTTTTTTATGGAGATTGATCCTGCCGTTTAGGCTCTACGAGGTATAACGTGCATTTAATTTGTCAATTAAGCTACATATATCATTGCATAGACGGACGGATTTATCAGGCGAATAGACAGACAGAACTGAGAGAATCATTTATGAGTCCAAATCTTTCATAATCTCGAATTCGACAAAATACTCCTATAAATCGTTTGTTTCTCGTTTGACCTGCAAAAGGTTTAAATTGGTCCGCAAAAATAATAAACTAGAAGTCCTGAAAAACGATAGTCACAAAATTACAATATTAAAAATAAATTTACCCATATCAGAATAATCCGATCCTCCATTATTTTCGTTCGACATACTATCGTTTTTATGTGTATCACTGGAATAATGTTCACCGTTTCCTTTTAAATTAATATTGAAGGTCGATTTCGATTTTGAATTAAACTTTTCCACGTGCCTTAACCTCAGCCCTTTTTCTTTTTGCTTTGATTCTTTATTTTTCTTTTCAATCCGATCATTGGTTTTGCTCAATGTCATAAAATTTTGTGATGTTATACATGTGTCCTTATCTCTATGATGTGAGTTTCTTTGGTTATTTATATAACTGTTGTTTTGAATAGATTTAAATTCAACCATTCTTTGCTTACTATTAGCAATGTCTTTCATAGGACTTAACTCACAGTGTTTACCTTCTATGTTATTTTTGACAGACTCAACTCCTATTACTTTAAGTCCCTCATGTTTATCTGGCATTTCTCCGGTCGCAACCATGGCTTTCCATTTCGCCACAAGTGTTTTCGCTGCGGTTCCTACCTCTCCATTATATTTTCGAAGGGAATTTACAGTTTTCCCAACACCTGTCCTTTGTAAATGTTCAATTGTAATTGGTAGCTCGAAAAGCTTTCCAATGCAATGAAGTAACTGAAAATAATACAAAATTATCTACAAAAACAGTTCAAAATATCAAATATAAAATATATATGTATGTAGTTAGGCAATCCATGTACACAAATAAAAAAATTTATCAAGTTCGAGTCGGACCTCGTGCGATTAGTGATCCTTACAGTTTGTTTTAACTGTATTCTAATTTGGCTTTCTCGTTAATCCGGAATTTTTATGAAATTTGATTTGTATGTTAAATTCCAATTCATAGTCATTTCATACCAAGACAAACTGAAAAAAGCGATTGACAGCATAAGTACGTACAATTTTACAACTAAACTACGCATTGGATACATATTAATTCCCGTGAAATTTCAATAAGTAGCAGCTTATTACTATCCGAAAATACTCTCTGAAATCTATGCCCGATTTATGTAAATCTGCACGAGCATCTAAACTCTTCTAGATGTACAGTTTACGCTCCGTGCCTTATCAACGTTCCAAAAAATACTCCACAATATTAAATCGTGTCACCGATGTATTCAAGTTCAAAAAATCCAAAGATGGCAACCAACGGCGCACAGTAGCCTATTTAGGCAAAAGTGCTTGAACAATTCAATTTTCGAATGAGTCTGTAATGCAAAACTTTAAAATTCACTCGATTAACAAATGTTTGGAGCTCTGGTAATCGAAAACAATATTTTGTTTGGATCAATGGTTTTGCTTGTAGAAGAAGTCAAAGTAGAGTAATTTGGAAGGTCACATAAAAAATGATTTTTTTTTATTTTTAGGTTTGAGTGTAAAAACTAGGCAAAGCATTTCAAAAAATCCATTTCTTTTTGTACAATCACAAATGAACACAAATTTGTTTAATAAATTATTTAAAACTATTTAATTTAATGTCTTTTGAAACACTATTTAAATTTATAAAAAAAAAAGTCCGATAGGGTCCGACCCAAACTCAACGGAAGATTAATTTCTATATATTTGTACAATAAATATATACCTAAGAACTGAGTTGCATGAACTTACATAGCTATGTGCTAGAGAGATTTGATTTGAAGAGATCAATAAAAATTTTTTTTTCTTCGAGCGTAGAAATCAAAAAGAAGCTTGTAAAAATTTAAGTTTTTTGTTTTGCAAGATACGTGCATATGTGGTGGATGAGAATAAATAGTTTTTGTAATTAAAAACAAAAAAACATAATTTATGTTCACTACCTAATATTTGGTTTTATAATATTGGTTTTTAAGGTACCTGCAGTATGTTAAAAACAAAATATTACATTATCCTACCTGTAAATACTAGCGATTAACGTAGAATGTATTTATACTTCTGTGTTAAAGGTTTAAGAAAGTATAAGGAAACTCTCATTGGAAAAGTATAAAAAAGATGAAACGTTTTGTTCAAATGGTCAGTTAAAAGTTAATCAGTCGAGCAAACGCTGTTATTAGAAAATATTAGCTAAAAAATAAAAATGGGAATTTCAACAATTTATTTAAAAAAAAGTTTATGTTTATCGTAAAAATGGACTACTGTCCGATGAAGATTTGTTAAGCGGAAATTGAAAAAAAAAATTAACACCAAATTAATTTAAATCAAAATGGATAGAGAATTTAAAAAAAAAGGAATGGTTGGAAAATTGCCTTCATATCGATATTGAAAGATGTATTGTGTGTACGTGTATTTTACCAACTACATCAAAGTCATCAAGAGGAAAGTAAGGAAATTAATAACTGAGTGCTCGACATTCACCAAAAAACGATAATTAATAAATGCTACCGTAAACTTAATCCCTGAAAGTTTTTCTAATGCCTTAGTAATAAAATACACGCCGAAGTGGATATGAATACCCTTAAACTGTTTCAGGGTACGGGCGTCAGGGAAAAGGGGGAAGAGGAGCAGAGGAGGAGCCTATGCACGTTGGCTTTAAATGTTTGAAGGTTGTAGTGATGGGGAAATACAGAGCCTGGTAGATCATTCCACATTCGTGTTGTTCGGCTTATAAATGAATCCCATATAATATGGATCATGAAAATATGAAAGCTGATGTAACCAAGGAAGTCTCTGCCGCAAGTCCACTGTGACCCAAACATATAAAAGAAAGCATTCCTACTCCACTAAAGGATCCTATCAAGTATAATAGTGAGAATGCATTGGCTTTGTTTATGGATTTGGGTCTGTCAAAAGAAAAATGTAAGATTTTGAGAAGTTTCCTGAGTAAACACAACGTATGTTGATGTTCCTCCATTCTACAGAATTATAACAATTGCGAAAAAAGAGGCAGTTCCAGGAAATTACGGAAATATCAGCTAGAGTGAAACTTCAAGATATGACGGATCATACTGCAAGGCGTCTTTTAGAAAGCAAAAATAAGGAGGAATTAATTGCATTTCCAATAATTCTTACATTACAAAACAAGTAAGATGGATCATCTGGACAAGGGGTCTACAAGCAAAAAATAAATACACCAAATGGTGAAATAGAGCAAACATGTTTGTGGCCTCAGTTATTCCACTAAGGAGGAACCATCCATCCATTGGAGGAACGTCCATCATCAGTTCACTTTTGCCGACCCATAATGTTCCAATACACTCATACCTCACTATACGGCCGCTCTTTATACGGCCTTTTTTTTTACTTTGCCAATATTTTTCGTTACAACGGCCAAAAAAAAAAAAAACATCATTCTCTTAAATGTTCTTACAATGCAAGAATATACATTATGTAGCTTGCCTACTGTGTTTACTTTACGCTGCGAAATTTTTCTTCCTTGTTGTTTTCTTGACTTTCGATCTTTGTGCACCCCATTCCAAAAAAGTATGCACATACATATCTCCAATTTACATAACGCATAATGCACAACAAAGTCAACATCGGCGTCGTCGACATCGGCATCGCTAAGTTTGAATTTCTTAGACACGGATTTTCCCCTTTTTGGTTTGAGACATAGGTTTTAAGTCAGAAGGTGTGTTGACTCTCTTACATGTATATGTATATATGGACGTGTAGTTTTATTCTCAGCTTTCATCTTTCAATTATTTTTGGTATGTACATTTTAAATTATGTTGCAAAATTCCTTAAATATTTTCTAAGATTAATGTTTTAATACGATTTGGCAGATAAAAACATATGTAAGCATTTACACACAAAATGCCACCAAAACGAGTAGAGGGCGAAAAAAAAAGAAGGCGAAAATCTATCACACTAGAGACTAAACTAATGTTTCACGTCGTATTGAAGCAGGTGAAAAGATTTTCCAAATTTGTTCAGCATTAGGTCTTGCAAAATCCACCGTTCAAACAATACCAAATAATAAAGACAAAATTAAGGCGCAGGTACCTTCAGGTGCATCTTTAAGCAAAAGAAGTGATATTATGGAGAAAACGGAAAAACTGCTCATCCTATGGATCGAAGACAACAAAAGAAAGATGCCAATGAGTCAAATGATTATTCAAGAAAAGGCTAAGAGCACTTTGGAAAATCTTAAATTGGAGGATGTTGATGAAGCGTCGAAAAATGAAATTTTCTTAGGAAGTCGAGGTTGGTTTGAAAAATTTAAAAATCGACATAATTTGCATAACATCAAGATGAAAGGTGAAGCAGCAAGTGCCGATTCAGTTGCAGCTCTCGAGTATCCGACCATTTTTAAAAAAATCGTTAAAGAAGATGGTTACGTTTCAGAACAAGTTTTTAATGCGGACGAGACAGGTCTTTATTGGAAACGAATGCCTGAGCGGACCTTTATTTCAAATGACGAAAAATCTGCGTCAGGATATAAGGTATCAAAAGAACGTTTGACTTTTCTTCTTGGTGCTAACGCTGCGGGGAATTTCAAGCTTAAGCCGCTATTAGTGCACCTGTCTGAAAATCCAAGAGCTTTCAAGGGATTGGACAAGAAAGAATTGCCAGTCACTTGGAAATCCAACAAAAAGGCTTGGATTTCAAAAGTCCTTTTTGAAGATTGGTTTAAGAATTACTTCTGAAGTCAAAACCTACCTGGAAAAGAAGAATTTAAGCAATAAAGCCTTGCTTATTTTGGATAATGCTCCAGAGCATCCGGTTAATTTAGCTGAGCTTTCTGAAAATGTAAGAGTTGAGTATCTTCCCAAAAACACAACGGCCCTCATTCAGCCTGTGGATCAGGGTGCAATAGCCACTTTTAAGGCGTATTATTTGCGCAGAACTTTTCAAAAGCTTGTTAATGAAACGGATGGAAGATCCTCTGTTAAATAATTTTAGAAGAACTACAATGTCAAAGATGCCGTTTACAACATATGTAAGTGAGTCTTGGAATTAATTAAAATCAACAACGATGAATCATGTTTGGAAGAAACTATGGCCGGAATGCATTACCAACGGCCAATCTGATGCTGATCCTGTTATCCCAGAAATTGAACAGTTGGGATCAGATCAAGAGTCAGATGATGAGCCTAAGCCTTCCACGAGTCGCCAGTTGACATCAAGAAATTTGTGTGAAGCACTGCACCATTTCGAAGGGGTTGGAAATTTTAAACCAAAACGATCCCGACGAAAAACGCAGTGCTAAATTTTCAAGAGCTGTTAACGTAGCCATTAACTGCTATAAGGAAAAAAGGAAAAATAGAAAAAAAATTAAGGAATAAAGCAAAACAATCAACGCTGGAACGGTTTTTTAAGCCCGCAGCCGCTCGTGTATATGACAGTGATTCTTCTTCCACTTCAACATCTTAATTTTTCTCTATTTATTCTTACCTAATTATGTTCCTTTTCGTTATGTACTCGTATGTAGATTTTATTTTGGCTCCTGTCAATATTAAATTGAAACGTTACTATGCTCTGAAGTCCACACATTAAGTGAATTTTTTTATAAGGTTTTATCAATTTTTTGGTTATTTTTTGAAGATTTGGAACTGATCTAATGGATTTTGTATGGGTTTGTATGAAAAAAAAAAAAAATGACTCGTTATACGGCATTTCGCTTTACGCCCTGATTTTGTGGAACGTATCTAGGTCGTTAACCGATATATGAGTGTATGCAAAGGAAAGTAGAGAACTCATAAAAACTACTTAATGATATCAAAAGACAAATTGCTGATTTATTTAGTTAATGACGAAATAGGGATAGGTGTAAATCAGGAGTTCTTTTTAACTATTATATGATTACTGGAAAAGTTTTGAATGAAATAACAGATACAAAGTCAATGCGGTCATGTCCCATATGCAAAAGAACACAAAAAGCTTTAACAATCAAGATGAATCAAATAATGACGAACATAACTACGAATATGGAATCTCTCTATTACATGTAAAAATCAGGTGCATGGAATTTACTTTGAAACTTGCATATACAGTACAGCCTCGCTAGTCCGGAGACTCGCTAACCCGGACACCTCTATATTTCGGGCACTTTCATAATGTTACCTCTACAGTCCGGACAGAGTATTGAAATGCGTATATAATTTGACTCTGTTCTATGGAAATATGTACATATATAAGTACATATGTATGTTCATACAATTATGGGAATTCCCTTACCAGTTGTATCGCTCGTAGTCTGCTCTTGAATCTAGACATTATACCGTTGTGATTTTACTCATTGCAAGATTATGTATGTCTGTTGATTTTTCATGCTCTGTTGCATTTCATGGCGAGCCTTCCCAGCTGCGTTAAATTTTCTTATTTTGAAGTTCTTTTAAGGATAAAACGTATTTTTTGTGGTTTAGGCTTGAATTTCTCAATGAAAGGACATTTTACAATTGGTTCCAGGAAAAAGAAAGATGATCAGACAAGATGAACATCCAGCAGTAGAAGAAGCTTTGATGACATGGTTTAGCCAACAAAGGAAAAGGAAGATTTTGCAGTAAGTTCTGGTTGGTTGGAAAAATTTAAATTGCGGCATGGAATTCGATGTCTTAAGATTTGTAGCAAAAAAGTATCCAGCAACGTTGCTGCTGTTAATTTTCAAGAAAAAATTTTAAAAGTGATTCAACAAATGAACAGGTTTTTAATGCTGATGAGTCAGCTGCCTTTTGGAGGGTTCTTCCGGGAACGACATGCGTTCAAGCGAATGAAAAATCTGCTCCTGACAGAAAAATATCCAAAAATCGCGTTACTTTTATGCCATGTTCTAACGCTGCAGGAAATCATAAGTTACCCCTCTTAGTAATCGGAAAATCAGTTAATCCGATGGCCTTTAAGAACGTTATTATTCCAGTAGCATACAAAGCTACTAAAAAAGGCTGGATGTCGATAACGATTTTTTCTGATTGGTTCAAGAATAATTTTATTTCAAATGTGAAAAAGTTTTTGACAGAGATTAACAAGCCATTGAAAGCACTTTTGGTTTTGGATATGGGGCATTATCCATCCTAAAGAGGACGAAATAAACTTTGATCCCAACTTCAGAGTCTTATTTTGACCGCCTAATTGTTTGGCAGTATTGCAGCCGATGGTTTCAAGTTTAATCCAGAATATGAAGGTAGCATATAGAAAGCTGTTGACCCACATTCTACTGGAAGATAAAAACAAAACATCGCAGGAGTCTGAAAAAAATTAAATTTCCGAGATGCGGTTTCCTTTTTGGATTCAGCTTGGAGAGGTATTGAAGAGAAAAATATTAAAAAGAGTTGGTCAATATTGTGGTAAGAATTGGCATCCCAATGGGATAATGAAGACCTTATACCACTTGCACAGCTACGGCAACAAATTGACTCTGATCCAAATCGTAGCACATCTACAGATGAAATAAATAAATGGGCAACTGGTCAAAATGAACTGTTCTATGACTTTTCTGATGAAGACATTATTCAGTCCAGATGATGAAGAAGACAGTGAAGAAGATGAAAATGTAAACAAAGAAGTTGCGAAAATTTCAAACAATGAAGTAAGGAAATTATTTGCCAGGGCATTCAGTGGGCTGGACAAAATAATGTATCTCAAATGGATATCATTCTTCTAAAGAGGTTACGCGAAAAAGCTGAAAAGACGTTTTAGATAAAACGTTCTAACCAAAAATAAACACGTACTTTCCTGCTCCTTAAATATTTTTGAAATGCGTACATCGTGCGTACATACACAGGCCGACATAATTCATCGTACGGCACACATAATTGCTCTTGTCCAGTACCTATACAGTTCACTCGGAAAACGACTAGAATTTAAGAATCAGAACAAATAACAAAGATTACTTTTATATTGAATTGGATTGAATTTAATCTTTATTAACTTATTATTTGAACAAAAAGAGATTAGCCAGCTTTCCCAAGCCATGCTCCCCCACACCATAATACTACCTCCACAGTGCTTGACTGTTCTTTGAAGATTTTAAACTTCCATATCTGTACCGCTCTTTCACCAAACTCTTAAAGGACTGTCGTGACCAAAAATATACTTACTTTCATTGGTGAACAACACTTTCTTTCAAAATGACAAATCTGCGTCTTTGTGTAAGGAGGCAAAGTTCTTGCGTTTTTTTTTTTATTGACAGCACTTATTGACGGTTTCTTCCCTGGTGTTCTTGAAAAATACCCACGTCTATTAAGAGTTTCAATTGTAGGCGTGCTGACGTCTTTGTTGCATGTACCCGAGATTATTTTCTTTATGACAGAGCAATCAGTTTTTCAGGATAGTGTTAAGAATGACCCTTTTTCATACCTTTCATTTAATTTGCGTGGACGGCCTGAATTTCGCACGTACTCAACACGTCCTGTTTTTTTTTTTTTGTACGTTTCTATGATGTGTTGTATAGTAGATTTGAATTTTCCCACTATACTTGCAATATCCGCTAACGATTTGTGGTCATTGTACCACAAATTTACAACTCTTTGGCGGAAATCTTCGGTCGTTTCTTTTCTGGGTTGTTGAGCTGACATGATCAATGAATACAGAATGACATAATTTTTGCAAAAATAAATTGCTATAAAAAAGGGGAAAACTAACGGGATCAGTCGCCGTACGAAGAATTATGTCGTTTGGACTGCAATGCATTTTATTGCTTTTATGAATAACTTGAGTAAAAGGGATGAAATGAGAGTACACGCATGGGTGATAGAAACTATATTAGCTATAGGTATTTAAAAAAAAATAATAACAAAAAAAAAAAAATTATCCACATATATAGAATATATTAGAATTTTATCTCAGTCACCGACTAGCACTCGACTCGGCAAAATCTTTCAGCTGATTGTGTTCCCTCTGATCTTTTCGCTCGTAGTGCGAACCGGTTACTTTAACCAAACGGTTTACTCTTTTTCCATTACGCGACCTATAAGTAAGTCAAATAACATACATATAGCCGCAAATAAAATCTACTACACTATGGCCGAATGGCCACGTGTGCTTTCGGGCAACCGTTTTAATGGTCTGACAACTGACCCACTTCCCGAATATAAAAACAAAAAGAGAAAAAAAACAACTCTTCCCCTATAGATTCAGTCAATTTATTCTCGAACCACTCTTTTCCCACCCCAAAATTTATAGTGATCTCCTCGACTAGTGTAGAAAAGCCCCTGTCATCTTTCAGTGTTTTCCTGCTTAAAAAAAGCGATTGATGCCATAAGCACAGCTTATGAGCAAGTCACAATTACGTGACGGCAGCCTTCTATCCTAGTTTAAACTAAAAAAAATAGCGGACCTCTTCTTATCCAAGAAAGCGCTCTCCAACCTATGCCCGATTTCAGTTACCATACACACCCAACTAAACTCGTCAAAAGGCAGGGTATATTCCCCATACCTTATCAATGTTCCCGAAACTGAGATCATGGAAGAAATGAAACCACAAGGTGTCACAGACGTGTTCAAGTTTAAGAAAACTGAAGACGGTAATCAACGTACAACTGGATTGGTTCTATTCGACCCTTTCCGACCTCCAAGCACAGTCAATATCGGATGGTATAATGTACAAGTAACCGAGTATTTTCCTAATCCTATGCGCTGACTTCTGGGCCACGCCGCCAAACGCTGCAAGGGTAACCCTTTGTGTGTCAGTTGTAATCTACCACCTCACTTCCCCGAAAAATGCACATCCACTTGTTGTTGGTCCATAATCCATTCAACGAACTCTCTTCGCTATAGTCAGGCTGCAGTTCTTGAGTCAATTGCACTTTCGATGTATGAAAGGTGCAAATCTTTCGTGAGAATACGCTTTAGAGAGCTTTTCGAAATGTCCAATTCTTGACCACGGTGCCGAATTGATGTTCCTGGAATCTCACGGATTGCTGTTTTGTGTTGAACAATTTCTTGAAGGACGGCCAGGGTGTCTACGATCACTAATTGATACAGTCTTCCTGAATTTTTGAATTAATGTTTTCACAATTGATGAAGTTAAATCACTACCCCGACCATATTTTGTACTAAAATTACCCTCCAAAAACGCAAACAAGATGCAGCAAAATAAGCGACATAATTGGAAAAACTTTGAACAACGCTGAACGTTTCGAAAAAACTATGGGCAGATATAAAAATTCTTACCTACAATTACATCCTATATATGTATTGTAGTATCCAAACCTTATCATGTCCACTTGAAATATCCGATCATTTTTCAAAAACATAACAACTTTCATCCTGAATTATTAAGGGGAAAATCCATTACATTTAACCATGATTGACCAGCCTATAACATTTCGTTCGCAGCTAATTCAATCGAACTCCCAATCAATTTAACAAAACTGAATAGTACCCTTTCCACAGACCAGGTTTTGACCATATCTAATACATTATTCTAAATAATATCCGCCCAGGCCTAAAATATCGGATGCTTGATCTCTAAAACATTTTTGACACCGGAACCACTCCACAGATGTGGAAAATTGCCAGTAATGTGCACAGGCGACCGCTGTTGTCAATAAATGCACAAAAAATCATAACTCAGTTCTGTAAATTGACTTTGAACAATTTTTTGTCCGAATTGCGATACATATAATTTTAAAAGAAGTTAACCAAATGGAAAATTGGGTCTAAAGGCTGTAAATTTATAAAATCATTCCTGACAAACAGAAAATTCCGGATAAAATTAAGTGGCACGTATTCCACTGCAAAGCCTTTCAAGAATGGTATTCCAGTGATCACCCGTTTCGGATATTTTCATTATCGCATTTAACGAGGTAAGCAAAATGTTAATCAAATGCAATACAATTTGACTTTCCCTGTATGGAGATGTATTATTTGTATTCTCGGAATGCAAAGATCACAACAAAATTACGTTTCAAACATATTAGCAAATATCAGCAGATGGTGTTTCGTCTCTGATTCTAAGATTTCAATATACAGTGCTGGCACTTATGTAAACTTACCTAGTACTTAGTTGGGTACCCTTTTTGGGTAATTACGGCGGCACATCGTTTATTCAAGGAGCACGTGAGGCGTGCGCACTCTTCCTTTGGTATCTTAAACCATTCTTGATGGATTGTGTCCCATAACTCCTTCACATTTCTCGGTTTTAAAGCCATGACACATCTCTTAATAATAGCCCACAAATTTTCGATTGGGCTTAGGTCTGGGGTCTGAGGGGGCCAATCCATTACCGATATTTGGTGTTCTTCAAACCACTCTTTTACAGACCTGGCCTTATGGCAAGGCGCATTGTCCTGCTGGAAAACAGCTTCCCGGTACAATGATAGCGGTAAACTCTCAAGATATGGTATGAGGTGGTTCGACAACATAGTCTTATATGCTAGAGCATCTAATTTACCTTTTATAAGGACTAGAGGTCCAACACCATGAGAGCTAAAACAACCCCATACCATTACGCTTCCTCCACCAAACTTTACCGTCTTTTTGGTGTACTTGGGATCTAGTTGCTTGTTTGGAGGTCGTCGTACAAAAGTTCTTCCATCAGAACCACAGATATTAAATTTGGATTCATCGCTCCATATCACTGGATTCCATAAAGATGAAGGCGAATCCAAATGGCCTCTTGCGAATGCAATTCGCTTCTTCCTATTACCATCTGTTACCTTCGGTTTCTTAAGACTCTGGCATCCTCGAAGGTTGTTCTCCAAAAGCCGTTGTCGCACCGTCCTAGCCGCGATGTTTACACCATATTCTTGCTCCATGCGCGCTCTAATTTCAGAAGAAGTGGCAAAAGGATCTCTAAGAGCATGTCGGACTATAATGGAATCCTCTCTTTTCGTTGTTTTTCTAGGTCTGCATTTTCTTTTATCCGCAAATGTTCCATGGGTTTCATAATGCTTCAAAGCGTTTTGCACTTTTTTTCGCGAACAATCTATGTTCCGTGCAATTTTGCTGACGTTTTGCTCCTTCTGGAACATTAGCCATATTAACCTCCTCTCCTCCGGCGTAGAACTCTTGTTTAATCCCATAACTATTTCTAAATGCACTTAAACACTTCAAAATAATACTTTATAACTCACCACAACAATAGGATGAATAAAAAATAACGGCTTTAAATGAAACGCAATTTTTTGTTTGGGTGTGCTAATTAAAATGCCAATGCGAAAGGCAATCTATTTTAAAAATAAAAAAAATATAAAGCAAAGCCTACTGAAATTTTAAAATTTGAACATTTCAAAATGTGATTAGAGATTGTTAAATATGTAATATGGACATATAATAATTTATAAATTATTTTGTATTATGAAATAAGGTACAAGTTTATTCTTTTATGAGGGTGTGCTAATTAGCGTGCCAGCACTGTATAAACTGACCGACTGGGTCGTACGAAATTTTCTCGTTATTTGAGAGTCACACTAATTTTAATTTCTTTATTCAAAATTTTCCCAAAGCGATGATCTGTATCAGGTTTCTATGTCATGTTTAACAAAATCATAAATACAATAAAAATTAAAGATAACGAATAAACGCACATAACACACATTACACTAAAAGCATCTACATAATCTAAAAAAAATATTGTGGCGCTAACAGCCAATACAAGCCTAGATTCTCGCAGTTTTATGCCGTTTCCCAAGGACATTTTTTTTCTATTGAGAGAAGCTCCTCATGACAATGTTAGTCTCGGATGTTTGTCAGGCGTTCGCAAGAGGTGGGACCGTGAAACAATTTTATTTTGTTTTTAACTTCTTTTTCATGTACCCAAAATTGAAATGCCATGTCGTCACGTATTAGGTATACATATGTACGTGACATAAATTTTGAATAAAATCGTCTAAGCCGTAACCGATATATGGCCAATTTATTTAATTCCGCTAATAGGTCTTTACCTATTATCCGTTATTTGATTTATTTAGCGAAAAACTAGGTATTGCAGATGTCCATATTACCTCAGATACAAATTTTTGTTAAAATTGTTAGAGCCGTTTTGACGAAAATTACACTTTTCGAAAATTGGTCTTAAGTAAAGTACCGTTAATTTTGAGGTTAGAATTAAAATTTCAATTTTCCCAACAAACCCGAGATAGATATGAGCGGTTTAGGCTGCAGTTTAATATACAGACGGACAGACAGACGGAAAGAAGAGACCCACTTTTTCGAGATCATCTATTATAGTAATACCAAGACTGATTAAAATCGCGAGATCGAAAATTTCCATGAAAACAATAACTCCATTTTAGATGAGAAAGTTAAAAACAAATATTCTTCATATTGAAAAAAAAAAAAAAAAAAACAACTGTTCGAAATATGTATTTAGTTTTAAGTTTTAATAACATTAACAAATTTACTTTTACATATCATTTTGTATTACTTAAGAAGCATCTATGAGGGTCAATATTCCTTTGGTTTTATTTATTAGTATTTATCATCAAATGTTTAAATGCGTAGTTAACGCGCTGCACTTGCTCCACGTGCCCAAGTCGTGAGAGCGAATCTCTTCGGATTCGCTGTATCAGCTTATTTAGGTATGAACATGTTCCCACAGTCTGGTTCAGGTATGAACATGTTCCCACAGTCTGGGTGCATTGGGATCGTGTTGCATTACATTTGCAATGCACCGGATACACGCGCGCTGGCTGATAGCAACTCAGCAGAATGGATCGTGGGACTGGCGGCAGCTTAGCGGGAAGATTTGAGTTAGGAGTTTAGTCTTAAGTTTGACGTTGTAAGACACGGTTCGGGAATTCTAAATAAAATTGTATCTAAATATATCGGATTATTAAAAGAAGTTTTTGCGTTTCATTAAAGGCCCGAGTAGTTCGGTTTTTTTTAAGTTACCCCGAGGAGGTAACGTTAACTGGCGCCCGAGCAGGGACCGGCATAAAAACTATATCCTTTTTGCCTGTGGATCCGTGCCAAATCAGGACCAGTACGCTCTATGGAGTGAACGTCAATGTACCCATGAGAACACATTGACCATTCTGGATCTTGAGCACAAAACTTCTGCATACCCATGAGAACATGCAGATATCCTAGAAGGCTAAAGGATATGGTAGTGAAGATTGTTCGTGCCACGAGTAGGTCGCTTACAAGCATAAACGTTTGCGACTAAAAGGGAAGAACACGACACTTCCTTTGCCGGCTCCCATGAGAATAAATTAGTCCGTTCAATAAATTTTTTTTTTTTTTTTTTCCTTTCCGTTCTTTTCTAGCCACCGCGAACGTTAAGTACTGTGGAACTATGAATTTCGAGACCGTGCTAATGTGAGTGAAAAAAAAAAAAGAAAAAAAAAAAAGAAAAAAAAAAAAAAGGAAGTGAAATTTAAGTGCAATTACGTCAAGTGCAAAAAAAAGAGAAAAAAAACATTTTCCTTAGTGCCATTAAATTAAGTGCGACACAACCTTTCCGCAGAAGTAAAAAAGGGTGGCACATACCCAAGATTTATAAAAAAAAGAAATAAAAGAAGAATAAAGAGAAGATTAGTGTTACCACTAGAGTATTAAAGTCAGTGGACGAAATTGTGAGAGAAATAAAATTTTTTGAATAATTCAAAATCGTGAAAGTAATTTAAATTCTAAAAAAGAAAAAAAAAGAAAAAAGATTGTGAAAGAAATAAATTATTTTTTTTTTTTTTAATAAATCAAAATTGTAAAAGCAATATAATTTCTAGAAAGAAGAAAAAAGGGAAAAAAGATTGTGAAAGAAATAAAATTTTTTGAATAAACCAAAATTGTGAAAGAAATATAATATGGAAAAAAATTTAAGCTAAATTTATTAAAGTGTAGTTGTTCGAAAAAGAGACAATAAATTAGAATTGTGAAAGAAATATAATTTCTTAAGGAAATTAGGCCAAAAGTATTAAAGTGCAGAAATTATTAAAGAAGCCATTGTAGTGTAAAAAATTTTATGTAAGTGCGCGAGGTGCAAGGAAAGTCTTTTGAAGTGCGTGGAAATTAAAAATCAGTTAATTTTGTCAATTTTAATTGGATTGCGCCTTGTAATATTCCTTGGCGAGGAAACCCAAAATCCAGGTAACAAAGCTTATTTTATCCTTTACCTTTATCATTCGAAATGAAAGCCATTACGAAGTCAGTGACCGAGCCGACCGGCGCGGTTAACGCCATGCTTGGTCAAATCAAAACGATGGAAAGTCGCCTCAAGTCACTTGAGGACAAGCAAGTACCAGAGGCTTCCCTCTGCGCGACATCCGACGAAATTGTGGAGCTCTGCGGGCCAAGAAATGAATTTGATTTAAAAGAAATTAGTAGGCTCCCGGATTGTGTCAAGGAGCTCCAAGTTTTCGACGGGAACCCCACACAATATATATCATGGGTTCATATCGTGGAGGGAATCCTCAATGACTTCAGTATCGTGAAATCGAAACCAATTTACCGTGCTATACTTCAGCACATCAGACAGAAGGTGAGGGGTAGCGCTGATGCAGCCCTCGTGTCTTATAATATTTTCGACGATGATTGGCCAACAATAAAACAATGCCTTTCGCTGCATTATGCAGATAAGAGGGACATGAGGACCCTAGAGCATCAGCTCAACCAGCTATCCCAAGGGAGTTCTAAGCTGGATGAATTTTATGCGGCAGTGAACCACCAGTTGTCGCTAATGATCAATAAGATCAAGACTGAAACCTATTCGCAGGAAACAGTCACGGCACTGGTCGAAACCTATCGCAATCGTGCGTTAGACGTGTTTATCCGCGGCTTAAATGGCGATCTGTCGAGGATGCTTATTGTCCAGAAGCCGCGAACGCTCCCGGAAGCTTACTCTGCTTGCCTGGAGATACAAAATTTGAACTATCGCAGTCATAAGATACACCTGTCATCAGCACCGAACACGATAACGGCACCTATTAACCAAACTTTTAGACGAGAATTTAGGCCCACAATGCCATCAAAGAAATTCTCGCGACAAGTATCTGACAGATCTGGCCAACGGGAACACTCCCTGCCACCTCGCGGAAATGACCCGCCTCCACCAAGACCAAGTGGTCCCAAACCGTATGAGAAAATGGAAATTGACCGCTCCGTACAGTCGCGGCAGGTAAATTATATGAACCGCCCTCAGGGGTCCAGCCCCTTTAAGAGGAGGGCTCAGTCCGATAACTATCGTCAGATACATCAAAGGCTATATAACATACAGACAGCCGACGAACAATCGACTGAGGCGTATAATGAAGCTGCCGAAGAAGAGATAGCCGACGAGATAAATTTTATGACGGGGGCCTATCCAGCGTACCATACATAGAGTATGTTACGCGGGATGGCAAAAAATTAAAATTCCTTGTCGATACAGGGGCAAACAAGAACTTTATTAGCCCTTCCGTATCGCAAAATAGTACAGTAATCCCTAAACCCTTTATAGTTCATTCAGCCGCAGGTAATATCAAAATCAGAGAAAAAGTAAGCGGACGTTTTTTCAAGAATTCGGGTAACGATGCGCTTCTTACGTTCTACGTATTACCAGGTCTCGCGTCTTTTGATGGCATTATCGGAGACGATACTTTAAAAAATCTAGAAGCCGTAAAGACAGGAAAAAAAACGTCTTGACTCTGAAACCCGGTATCAAAATCCCTCTAAAGGAGAGATTGTCCAGAGAAGTTAACACCACTCTAGACGAAAGCCTCCCTGAAAACATTAGGAAGCAGCTTAACTGCTTGATAGAAAAAAACAAGTTTATTTTCGGCCCAATTAATGACAGTGAAACTATTAATACCGCTGTGAAGGCCGAGATTAGAACCAACACTGATGATCCCATCTACGCTAAAAGTTACCCTTACCCCGCGTGTATGAGGCAGGAAGTGGAGAAGGAAATAGGGAAGTTATTAGAAGAAGGCATTATTCGTCCTTCAAAAAGTCCGTACAACTCTCCCATGTGGATAGTTCCAAAAAAGCCTAAGCCAACGGGCAAGAAGCAATATCGAATGGTCATCGATTACAAACGGCTTAACGCAGTGACCATCTCTGATACCTATCCTATACCGGATATAAACTCTACACTCGCAAGCCTTGGTAGCGCAAAATATTTTACGACTCTCGACCTCACCTCGGGATTCCATCAAATCCCGATGAAACCCTGCGATATCCCAAAAACGGACTTTTCAACGATGAACGGAAAGAACGAATTCCTTAGGCTTCCATTCGGCCTAAAAAATGCGTCTGCTATCTTCCAAAGGATGATCGACGATGTACTTAAGGAATACATAGGGAAGATCTGCTATGTGTACATCGATGACTTGATTGTCTTTGGTAGCAGCGAGGAGGATCATCTCAAGAACAAAGGCACCATTTTCTCCAGGTTGCGTGAAGTGAACTTAAAGGTAAACCTTGAGAAAACTAACTTCATGAAGACAGAAGTTGAGTTTCTAGGGTACGCAATAACACCTGATGGAATAAAACCCGACATGAAGAAAGTCGTCGCTATAGAGCGAATTTTACCACCCGCAAATCTAAAGGAGCTTAAGAGCTTCCTGGGATTGACTTCGTACTACAGGAAATTCATCCGCGACTACGCGAAAGTGGCCAAGCTATTAACGAACCTTACACGAGGTGAAAATGCGCAAATTAAAGCCAACGAGTCCAAGCGAGTCCTCGTTACGCTAAATGAAGAGGCGTTGCAAGCCTTCAATAACTTGAAGCTTTTGCTGACGTCATCCGAAGTGTTAGCGTTCCCTGATTTCGAGAAAGCCTTTAACCTGACCACTGATGCATCCAACTACGCTATAGGTGCAGTCCTGTCTCAGGAAGATTCGGGTGCCGATAGACCCATAGCCTACATTTCACGATCCCTCAACAAGACCGAGGAGAATTACGCTACTAATGAAAAAGAGATATTGGCTATAGTCTGGGCCCTAGATAATCTGCGATCTTATGTGTATGGTGCGAGGAAAATTCGCATCTATACGGACCACCAGCCCCTGACTTTTGCATTAGGAAATAGAAATTACAACGCGAAGCTAAAGCGTTGGAAAGCTCGCATAGAGGAATACAATTGTGAACTGATCTATAAACCAGGTAAGTCAAATACAGTGGCAGATGCCCTCTCACGACTGCGGATGCAGATCAATCACTTGTCTGACTCAGCACGCGCTGAACCAGGACAAAGTGCAAATTCGGTCGATGAATCCTCCACAGAAACCGCTAGCCAGAGAAGTGACCCAACTACTATTACAGCTAGTGAGGGAACAAGCACAACAGCAACGGCGCACAGTGCCCAACAAGACAGTTCCGATCTGATCCCCCATGTGGAGGCGCCACTCAATGTTTTCCGAAATCAGATAATAATAAAGATAGGTAAAGGGCTCGAAATCTACGAGGAACCTCACCCTGGCTACTCGCGTCATTTCCTTGCATTGGAGAACTTAACGAAGTCAAGTCTAACAAATATACTTCTGCCAAAGCTGCAGCCGAATATCCTGAACGGAATTAAAATGCCGGAGTCTCATCTGGGACTCCTCCAACAGGTTTACCTAGAAAACTTTGTAAATTACAAATTGCGAATCACGCAAAGACTAGTCGAAGACGTGAAGAGCGAAGAACGCATCGCTTCCCTTATCATGGGAGAGCACAAAAGAGCATATCGTAATCCTAGGGAAAATAAAGAACAACTTCTCGAGAAGTACTACTTCCCCAGGATGAACAGTCTGATAAAGAAATACACAAGTACGTGTGAGGTCTGTAAGTTAAACAAGTATGACAGACACCCCCTGAAGCCCGAATTTCAACCTACGCCAATCCCATCTTATCCTTGTGAGATACTACACATAGACATAATGGAGGTCCAAAACGAAAAATTTATCAGTTGCATCGATAAATTCTCAAAATTTGCCAAACTCTTCCACATAAAGAATAAATCAACTCTCTACCTAATAGACAAAATGGTGAAGATCTTGCACTACTTCACAGTCCCCAGGGTGCTGGTCACTGACAACGAAAGGAGTCTTCTTAGCCCAATAATCACGAGCTTCATCGGAATGTTGGGCATAGAACTCTACCAGACACCGGTTCACCGTAGTGAGGTAAATGGGCAGGTGGAACGGTTTCACTCCACGATTTTGGAAGTTTATCGATGCCTGAAAACAGAATACAAGGGTTTACGCGTAAAGGAACTGCTGAATATATCCGTTGACAGATATAACAACAGCATCCACTCCGTGACCAAAAGAAAGCCCTCTGATGTGTTTTTCAACCGGTACCAACGGATAAATTACCAAAATTTAGTTGATTTCCGGGCTAGGGTTAATCGGGACTTGAGGGAGGCGATCACAAGAAAACAAAAATTAGCAAACGATGTTCTGATTACTAAGAGAACATGCCCAAAAACCTATAAGAAGGGCGACGTTGTCTACAGACGGGTTAAGGGCATCCAAGCCAAAAAACAAGCCTCTATTTCGAAAGGAGATAGTTGCAAGGAATAACAAGGTGACAGTAACGACCTCCGATGGGAGAAAGGTCCATAAGACCCATATAAAAAATATGTAATGCACGCACCCCAACTCTAAAGACACTTCTTTAAATTCACCTTCCTTGCGGCACATAGCACAACATATTATTAAAAAAAGGGGGATGGTTGCCGTTAGTTTTTTTTAATAAAAAATTTAATAATTTCTTAAGCATACAATAGTACTAAGTACAAACGGCACTCCCTAGATATATTATAATAAAACTAAAAGCACCAAATTTGTACATAATGCTTCCAATTAAGAATAGAATAAAATTCACATATATAATATATAACCGCATGAATTAAGAATAGAATAGTATACACATATATAATATAACCGCATGAATTAAGAATAGAATAGTATGCACATATATAGTATAACCGCATGAATTAAGAACAGAATAAAATACACATACATAGTATAACCGCATGACTTGAAGTTATTTCTAACCGATTCTTATATTCCACATACACATCACGATTCTACATTGCCAGTAACACTTATGTATATATTAGAACACCCAAGAAATCTTTGCACCTGTTTTTCAGATTAACCCTATTAGCTGCCGTACGAAGCTTCCATATCTTCGACTACACAGCGCCATTAGTCTCGGTTAAGGAGGGTAAAGGATGGATAATAGACGGGCATTTTAAATTAGTGCATGTCATTGACCTGGGGCAATTCGAGCACCTATTGGAACTAGCGAACAGTTCAGTAAATACATATGTGAAGGACCAGGAGAGGAAAGCCATCGTAGAATTCCATCTACGACAGATAAGCGATAGAGTCAACTCGCTCAAAGGCAGGCAACCGCTTAAAGCTAGATCAATTAATTGGATAGGATCAGCCTGGAAATGGATTGCGGGTAACCCCGATGCGGCTGATTGGAACAAAATCCTCTTGAGCCAACAGCAGATAATCGACAATAATAACCAGATTAACAACAAGATTAACAACCAAGATTAACAACAAACTTTTCGGTATAGTGCAGGAAATAACCAGGAAAACCAACTGGATAATCGACCAATTCAAAAATGAGGTCAGAACGTCAAGCGCCGAGAAACATGAACAGGATATACTTAACGAGATACTCGTCGTGAAAGGGGAAGTAAACGAGATCGTTCGGGCATGCCAAATGGCAAGGAACGGACTAGTGAACACAAACCTCCTGGACAGGGAAGTAATTAACAGGATTATTAGCGAAATCGAAACCCTGCCATACTCAAATGAAGTTGAGGCAATAGAGTATGGAACCCCTTCTATATACACGAATGGCTCTATTCTGCTGTACATCCTGTCGATGCCAAAGGTCAGGAACGAAGAGTTTAACCTTCTGTTAACAAGACCATCAATCATCAACGGAACCCAAATAGATCTGGAATTCAAGAACATGCTGGTAAACTACAAGGAGACATATGGCATAACTGGAAGATGTCTTTCGATGAGTAACCTGACAGTATGCGAGGAGAAAGCGCTAGCAAGACTTAGAGAAGATGACTGCATACCCAGATTGCTAAAGGGAGGACCCACAGCCTGCACTTTCCGTACAAATAATGAGCAGATTGTTGAACTATTAAAGGACGATATGATATTTGTGACAAACTTTAATGGCCAATTGATTTCCAACAATGTCTCGAAGCAACTTAAAGGCACATATGTAATCCAGCTAAACAACGAAACGATTCAGCTTAACAGAACGTTTTCTAGTTTTACTGCCACAAGTCTGCAAGCCCTTCCTCCTGTTTTGACTAACATTACGAGCAGGAGCCGGAAAATCGATCTAGGATATGTACACGATATCAGCATAAAGAACATCCAATGGCTAAGTAACCTAACCCAAAAGTATATACTCTCTTCAGTTGCGGACGCTTTGATCCTGCTACTAGTAATCTTTGCTGCTTGGACCATCTGGCGGAGGATCAACCGGAATCCTCATATTCCACCAATAATTGCTCCTTTGGATACCCCGGGTTGCACGAGCAACGAAACACAAGCCCGAGTTCCTCGACCCCGTCTATCACCAACTTACACGTCCGGTTCTGACGTCACCATTGATCTGCGGGACGCAGATTTTTGAGGGGGGAGGAGTTAACGAGCTGCACTTGCTCCACGTGCCCAAGTCGTGAGAGCGAATCTCTTCGGATTCGCTGTATCAGCTTATTTAGGTATGAACATGTTCCCACAGTCTGGTTCAGGTATGAACATGTTCCCACAGTCTGGGTGCATTGGGATCGTGTTGCATTACATTTGCAATGCACCGGATACACGCGCGCTGGCTGATAGCAACTCAGCAGAATGGATCGTGGGACTGGCGGCAGCTTAGCGGGAAGATTTGAGTTAGGAGTTTAGTCTTAAGTTTGACGTTGTAAGACACGGTTCGGGAATTCTAAATAAAATTGTATCTAAATATATCGGATTATTAAAAGAAGTTTTTGCGTTTCATTAAAGGCCCGAGTAGTTCGGTTTTTTTTAAGTTACCCCGAGGAGGTAACGTTAACTGCGTTCATTCAAGTATTTATTTACCATCAAATGTTCAAATTGTTTATAGGTTTCGCCAAACCAACCTCAGTCTATCAACTCCTAATCTTACCTCCACGCGGTAAATTCCTGGTGCCTAGAACCGCGACTAAAGATTGGGTTCCAATAACTTTGGGAGGTCGTTGGTGGCAGCTGACGAGAGGAGAGGGAAGACTGTTCCCACAGAGTCACTTTTCCCTTGTTTAAGGCGGGAGCGGTGTAGATGGAGTCAACGGTGACGTCAACAGTTCCAGTTAGGACAAACTATTTAGTGCTAACCTTATTTAGGCTACTTCGTAGCTCAGGTCAATAAGGATTTTCAAGACTGAGTCAGGGTGTTGAAAAGGATATGGTGGCGGATGAACCCTTAATCTGCCAACGGGAGCGGTTATATCCCCGTAGTGGGTTACTGGTGCTTCCCTGATGATAAATAAAAAAGGTGGTTGCGAAGCAGCCAGAAGCCTCGGTAAGGATGATTTTACTGTTGACAAACCTCCCAAACTAACAAAAGGACAACAGCCTTCGCATCTGTACGTGGAAGGGTCGGACCCTTAATAGGCCACATGTAACCGACCAATTAGCGGAGGACCTAGACTGCTATAAAGAAGATATCACCGCCATCCAAGAAGTGCAGTGGGGTCGATCAAACAGCGGATGAAAAACTGTGATATCTACTACGCTGACTGCTGCAAGGATCGTCTATTTGGTCCTGGATTTGCCGTCAGAGGCAGACTTAGGCAAGAAGTCTTGAGCTTTAAGGCATAATTGAAATAATTTGCGCTCAACCCCCTTACGACCAATGACCACGTTATGACGTCAAGATCGTGCTTGGCGACTTTGACACAAAAAATGGAAAGGAGTGCATGTTCGGAATCACCATCGGAAAATACAGCTTGCGCGACAACACATCCAGAAACGAACTCAGGCTAATTGACTTTGGGACGGCGCGAAACATGATTCCAGCACTTCAATAGAGCAAATAGCGCTTTCTGGATCAACTAACTGTCAACCAGTTTGATCACATCGCGATTGATGCAAAGCAGTCCTCCAGTGTTTTGGATGTTGGAGCCTTCCGAGCAGCTAATATTGACTCAAATCACTACCTTGTTGTTGCCAATGTCCGTATGCGGATATACCAAATACCACAACATCGAATATATACTGTGAGCACATTTAACAATCAACGGCTACAATCATAAGAGACTGCCAGAGCTTTCGGCGACCGAGTGTTCATCAACCTCTCAAGAAGTCCAATGGCGGCAACGAGAAACCCCTGGTTTGATGAAGAGTTCTACCAGTGGCATACAGCAAACAAGAGGCTTATAAAGCGACGCTACATAGGGTAACGAGAGAAGTTTATGACGTCTATAAGTAGAAAATAAGGGAAGAACACCATCTTCTAAGAAAGAATATGAAAAATGCGAGATGTTTTACCAGAAAGTAAAAAGAGCATGCCAAGCCAACAAAGCCCGAACAGAAGCCTGTTGTGATGAAGAAGGAAATTTAGTAGTACAGTCACAGCCAGTGCTGATAATTTGGAAAGATCACGTGTCTTCATCCAAGAAGCTAACCGAAGATTTTTAGCTAAGTGACAATCTTAACGTGCTTTGGTACCTATAAAAATTCTTCACATTCCTGAACTTACTAGAGATCTTTGAGGAGCATCTGCTCCATGTAGAGTTAATACAAAGGAGTGTCTGCCAGCCTTTTATGTTTTATCTGCCTTCGAAATAGATTAAACAAATTTCTAACGTCCAACCGTCTAGCTATATGGCAAAATTAAACGAAAAGTAATTTAACTACTATAGGAAATTGAATAGTTAATTTTGCACTTCAAATACCGTCAGATATCATGAATCTTCTAAAGACTAAGCTTCATGCATTTTGATCACTTACAAAATTTAGCCTTAGAGGCTGTTATCACTATGCGACTTTAGTCGGAATTTGAACCTTTATGACGCCAAGAGACTATGACCCGACTTTTCATAAAAAACGGCTCGGGAAGAAACGTTCCAAATTCAATTTGGTTAGAATGTTCTCTTTCGACGAGTCGGAAAAGCCTTACAAAATCAAGCTGCAGGCTAAGGATGTTTGTTCTCTTTTCATTGATTGATTTGCGGCTTGATTTTGTACTGCTTTTTCGGCTTGTGGAGAGCGACCGTTCCGAGTTTTATTTCATACATTTGCTACCAAATCGAATTCGAAACGTTCCTTTCCGACAAGTCGAAATCAAGTCATTGGTATTCTGTATTATTATAACGAGAAAGAGCCACTGCAGCCGAAAACCTAGCAGCTCTGTTAGTAAGCCCTACTCCCACCTCCTCGTGGTTCCATCCTTCCATTTCTTCGGAACTTACGAATGGCGAGTCTCCTGCGCCATATAACAAAATAAGTGTCGGTTGGTCTGGGGCCCAGCGAGCCTCAACCGTAAAAAGAAAAATTGCTCCGAAACGGAAACATACGCCTCGGATACGGACGGATAATCTGATGACGACCTTTGGCTATCAAACATGGACAACGATCGGATTCTGGAACGTTAAGACCCTCCTGGACTCACTCCAAGAAGGGCCTTACAACGCCAGATTCCTCCAAATGGAGCGCACGGAGGACTGGAGTAGGACTGGTGCTAACTCCAGCAGCGCGTAAAAGCCTCATATCTTGGAAACCTCACAGTGACCGGATATTGACGGCCAGAATCCAGAGTAGAGTAAGGAAAGTCACCATCATACAGTGCTATGCTCCGACTGATGACGCGACTGAGGATGAAAAGGACAATTTCTATAGCCAGTTATGCGCCGTCTTCAATGAAACATCTAATGGGGACATCGTAATGGTGATGGGGGAACTTAATGCCAAGGTAGGTAGCGACAACAACATGCTTAAACACGTGATGGGAGTTCACGGCCTTGGAGACCGAAATGGCAACGGTGAGCGGTTTGTGGACTTCTGCAATACCAACCGTCTAGTCATTGGAGGTACGCTGTTTAAGCATAACACCTGCCATAAGATCAGTTGGGTCTCGACTGATAGGCAAAGAATATCCAACCAGATCGATCACATTGCGATCAGTCGCCGCTTTAGAAATTGTCTCCTGGACGTCCATAACAGACGTCGAGCTAATATCGGGCAAGAACGAAATCACCATCTTATGCTAGCTCATATACGCCTTCATACTGCATCCGGCAACAACAACCGATCAAACTTGTTGAACATCACCAGGTTTAATACCGACAGGCTTAAGGTCCCCCAAGTGCGCCAACAATTTAGGGACCACCTTGCCTTAGAAGCCGAAGCAATCAGCAGCTCAATGCAAAAGAGCATGGATGATCACTGGAATGTTGTGAAAAATGCTTTTGCGAGCAGGGCACACACCTATGTCGGTAAAAGGCAGGCACACCATCGCACATGGCTTTCGGCAGACACCTGAAGACGGATCGAAGAGCGTACACGTACAGCGACACACTGACTTCTAGGGCTGAAGAAGCAGCGAGCAGGTGCGATAGTAGGACTGTTTACAGCATCACCAAGGAGCTCATTGGTGGTCGAAACTCCAATCAACACCCGGTGAAGAGTCTGGACGGTAACCTCCTGATTTCGGATGAGGATCAGCTCAATTGATGGAGAGAACATTTTGCTTCAGTGCTAAATCACTTAGACAATGGCGATATGATCTCAAATTCGAATGAGTATTCCGAAGCAAAAAATTCCCGAATACGCACAGCACCTCCCAGCAAAACAGAAATTATGGCAGGGACTTGAGGGACTTGATTCCCTCAAGAAAAACAAAGCAGTGGGTATTGATGGCATCCCTGCCGAATTGTTTCAAGCGGCGCCAAACACATCAGCAGATCTGCTGCATCCACTAATACAGAGAGCTTGGGATAGCGAACAATTTTCACAGGAATGGAAAAGGGGGATGATCATTAAGCTCCCGAAAAAGGGAAACTTGATGGAATGCGGAAACTGGAGAGGTATATATGTGTTCTTCCACCTGTAGCCAAAATAATAGCAAAAATAATTCTGGACCGAATTAAAGAGCATTTAGATTCTACTCTCGACGTCGAACATGCAGGCTTTCGCGCTGGATCCTCCTGCATCGACCACATAAACACCTTACGGATCATAATCGAACAATGCGTTGAGTACAGGTCTCCGCTACATCTGTTGTTTATCGACAGTTTGAATCGAGATGCTATTTGGCTGGCCTTGCGCAGGAGAGGCATCCCGGAAAAAGTTATTGCTATTATCAAGGCTACATACGAGGGCGGTAAGTGTTACGTCTTACACAACGCTGAGGTGTCAGAGGAATTTGGTGTCCAAAGTGGAGTACGTCAAGGATGCATTCTGTCACCACCATTGTTCTTGGTGGTTATCAGCGATGTACTCCGAAACAATGGAATTTGTTGGATTATGACATCTTACCTTGAACACCTAGACTACGCTGACGATGTTTGTCTACTTTCACATCGGATAATGGACCTTCATTTAATGGCCCATAATCTAGAAACTGAGGCAAACAAAATGGGGCTCAAAATAAACACGGCCAAAACAAAAGCCCTCAGCACTTCCAACACTAACGCTCAACTTAACATTGCCGAACAGGAAGTCGAAAAAGTTGACAACTTTCTATATTTAGGAAGTGTAGTCTCGGCTAACCGCGGTGGCACCCAACTGGACGTATGCAGTAGAATCGGGAAGGCTAAAGCTGCGTTCGGTATGCTATCCACAACCTGGAAAAGTAATGTTATCAGCTTAAGAACCAAGCTGCGACTGTTCCGCTCTAACGTAGAATCGGTACTGCTGTATGGATGCAGTACCTGGAAGGTGAATACCATTAACACACTCAGGCTGCAAGTCTTCGTAAATAAATATTTAAGAATCATCTTGAGGATTTTTTGGCCGCACCTGATCTCTAAACATTACTATACGAAAGAGAAAGTGGCAGTGGACACATCCTACGGCGCGAAGACAACTCCATTGCGAAATACGCCATGCAGTGGAATCCGCTCACCCAAGCAGGCAGAATAGCGGGACGCCCTAGGCAAACATGGCGCAGAACAGTTGAGGAGGAATCGAGCTCTCTAGGAATGAGTTGGAGGCAGTTCAAACGCGTTGCAGAAGTACGAACAAGATGGCGCGCAGGCGTGGCTGACGCCCTATGCCCCCCGAGGGGTTAAAGGACCTAAGTAAAGTAAGTAGGAAAAAAATATTATTAGATATTCCTTTTAATATATTTTAGACAAAAGGAAGTTTTCGGATAACTAACACACATATGTAATTGCTGATTATCTACATTTTCTGCTTCTCAAAAAATTAACTTCTGTAGACTGTTAAACTGCGATGACGATCTAGACCCCGCTGATAGGCAGAATGCTCCATTTAACCCGGACGATCACGATCAACAAGTTTGTCCACCCGACCAAAGTGAAGTAATATCCAAGATTAAATCCAACGGATCGTTTATAAGATCCTATCTGTTATAATATGTGAACGCCTTAAAGCTTTTTAACAACCTGATTAGTCCGTAACAGTATTGTCTTAGGGCAGGAAAGTTCACAATTGATCAGATATTCACATTGCAGCATATGTAAAAAATACCCAGAAACTCCAAATCCATAATCACCACCTATTCATCGATTTTAAAGTCGCCTATGATAACGTCTATAGAGACGAGCTATTCAAAGTCATGTTTAGTCTGCCAAATGTACGCTGCTCCATCAAGGTCGGTAACATCACCGAAGCTTTTGACGTCAAAAAGGACCACGGCAAGGTGACGCGGTCATGTGATTTCTTTAACATAATACTTGAAAGGGTTGTACGAAATTCTCAAGTTAACATTAGGGATACCATCTTTCAAAAGTCTGTACAACTACTCGCGTACGCCGACGACATTGACACAATTGGAAGAACGAAGCGGTCAGTGGTGCTTTCGTGAGTACTGAAACAGAAGCGGCGAAAATGGGTTTAGCGGTTAACACTGGCAAAACAAAATATATGTATGCTGTCATCAAAAAAGGATGATCAACATCGGTGACTTGGAAAGGGCGTCACAATAAACATCTACAAATTTCAGGTAGTTTAGGGCTTTGTCTACCTAGGCTCCTCTGTAAATATTAAAAATTTAAATCAGCGCAGAGATCAAACGAAGAATCACTCTTGCCAACCGCTGTTTCTTTGGGCTAAGAATGCAATTGAGTAGCAAAACCCACTCATGGACTCATGGATATGTGACTATATAAGACCCTCATCATCCCAATCCTGCTATATTCTTTTGAAAGAAAATTTCTTCGAGTTATTTTTGGTCCCGTTTGTATATACGGGGAATGGAGGAGAAGATACATCAACGAACTATACCTACAGAAGAATTCGAGTTCATCGCCTGAGATGGCTAGGGACATGTACAGCGAATGTACATCAACGCTCCGGCCCGGAAGGTCTTCGAATCTTATCGGAAGTCTACGTACTGTTCACCTACCGTAGATGCTCAAAATCAACATTGTAAACAATCAAAGCCATAAAAACTTTCAGGACAACTTCAATAAAGAACATCCTCATAGAATTTGACCTGCCTTCCTTTGAGGATAGATTCGACTATCACACCTCACTACTCGTGACCAAACTTTCCTTTTCACACAAATCGCTGAACTGTTCCCAAACAAGTGCTAACCCACATAAAACGTACTAGTTGCTCATCAACAATCTGTAAAGCTCCATTCTTTGCCGAACAGTTTGAGATCCCACTTCATTTGCAAACCAATAAATAGTCAACCTATCCACCGTGGTTGTTTTCGTGCAATTCCGTCATCACTGACCTTCGAGCATTGACAACAAATTTTACAAACAACGATATTTACAAAGCAATGTGTACGGATATCGCTTCCAGATGCAAGCAATAAAAAAACGACAGCCAATTTTTTTTTTTTTTAATAATTTACACGTGTAAAAGGGGTTATGAATATCCTTATACTAATTTTAGGACACGGGCGTTTTGAGGAAAGGGGAAGAGACAGAGAGAAAGACAGATTGGTGCAGTTGGTTTGAAACTCAGTTGGTATTAAGTTTCAGTGAACTCCAATGGTGGCTGCCCAGATAACTGGGGAGCTTGTTTGTTTTTGCTTTTGTAATTGCTCATGATTCACTATATTTTTTTCCGTCCTCCTGATGTCATCATCACGACTAAGTTGCATTTTAGCCATATGACCGCCCTACTGACTTTTTATTTATTTCATGCGAAATAAATAGATGATTATTGACATCAGGATTCGAACCGTGAACCTCTGTAGCGTGACAAGCGATGATGTTACTACTACACCACGGCCACCCTCATACTTTACTTATGTTTCGAAAAAGAATACGAAATGTAATAGCCTTTGCTATTGCCGGCGAAAATGACAGAAATATAACTAAAGGACTCCTCCCACAATTTTCCTCTGTATTATATGCTATTTTGCTATTCTTCTTTCTTAAATATACACACATCTTCTGGCAAAAACCTTTTACGCTGTCTGTTAGCATATGTCCACTGTAACTCAAATATTAAATTTGAATAAAATTGTAAGACCCCATTTCGAGAAATTCATTTTTTTTTTGTTTTAAATTGGCCATTAGTACTGTTAATTTTGGGGTTATAATGAAAATTCCGATTTAATTGTGAACCCACGGACCCCAGGTAAGAAGTTTGAAGAAAATCCATCAAGCCGTTGAGGCTGCAGTCGGACATACATACAGACATACAGAATTGAGAGACCCACTTTTTTAAATTTCTCTATTATAGTAATATAATAATACCAATACTTATAGGTGCAAGTAAATAAGGCCAAAGACACCAATTCAATAATACAAAACATCAGGGGTAAACTCATACAGCCCTATTAATACAAAAAACCCTAATTCCATTGTTAAACTGTCATTTAGCTATTCGTTATTTGCTTCAATAAAGCTTTCTTATTAATAAAATTGTTTTGGACGTCAAATAGTAATTGAATATTTTACTTGCTAGCAGTGTATGAAAAAATGGGACCACTGTTTAATATTTCATTGACAACTATTTTCAAAACCAAAGAAAATTTCGCTCGGTTGACATTTTGTTGTCAGTTTAATATTCAGTTGAAAGTATTGTTTAATTATAATTTTTTTTTTTTTTAATTTAGGTATTCTATATATTTATTATAGTTTTTTTTTTTTTATTAGTTATTCGGTCGGGGTGCCTGTCTATTCGACAAAATTTATTTCGCATTTATCGAAACAAATTTTGTTTGTTTCGCAAATTTTCATTCAGTCTTTGATTTATCTCGCGACGACATCATTTCACAATACTTTTCCCGCGCTTTTACATTTCGCTTATGATTTGTTGTTTTGAAGAAATTTATTTCGCTGTTAATTTCCATTTTAGTGCATTGTCGTTTATGTAATTGGAAAAAGGACACTTGACATTCATTGATTTTGCAAACGCCGGCTGTGTCTCAGTGTAGTTTCGAAATGAAAAACTTGGTGTTTGGTTACACGCCGCGTAGCGGTGCCCTGAGCACCTGCATGTGAGGCCGAAGGCCGTCCGGTGTATGAGTCGAAGAGATGTCCCATAGTGTGAAATCCTTATATCCCGCGAAGCGGGTCACCCAAGTACTGTTAAGATATTCGAGATTAAGAGATTTCGAAATAAGTAAAGCTTATCAAGAAAACGCTAACTTATCAAAAAGCGAAATTATAATTTCGAAATAATGAATGCAGAATATCTTAAGGTCAAATAATTACAAGACTAAATAAGAATTTGCGAAATAAAATCTGGCAAAAAACAAAATGCGAGTTGTTGAAATGCAAGACAACAAATTGCGAAATGATTATGGCGAAATGATAAATTGCAAAAAAAAAAAATTAGCGAGCAGACCCCTACCCATTCGGTCGTTATTTAACGTCAAATATTTCTAAACAATGTCTTTTTTAAGAACTGGGGCTATTCGATGAGTAAAACAATGATTATACTTATTTCACGGCAAATCATCGATTATTAATAGGGCTGATAGAAAATAATTTCTGGTGGATACCATGTCATACTGGCATAAAACGAAATGAGGTAGTTGATAGTTTAGCCAAACTTGCGGCAAAATAACGTTTAATCACATTCCCCACAAAAATGGTATACGAAAAAAGCTAAAAATGTACTAGTATTGAAAAAACAATATTCTTGGAAACTAGACTCTCATCAAAACAGTCAACCGGAAGGTGAAATGGCAATCTATCCAGTTTATTGTACAGGTTATATGATTAAATGTTTCCTCCGTTTACGAATGTGATGTTCTCATATTACACATAATCTCCTATTCACTAAGAGCGAGCCACCACGCTGTCGTATATGCAATAAAGATATGTTAACAATACCAAATATTCTTCTGAACTGCCATAATACTAGGAATATTATATACATAAAAAAAAAATCATAGTAAGAGTATTCTTCTTATTAAAGTTCCTCTCCGTTTTGGAGGTTCGAAATGATCGTAATCAACGTATGTTCGTCTGTGACGCCTTTTTGTGTGTATCTCTATTATTAAAAGACTGAGCCAGTCTCTTAGATTTGCTATTCATGTCAGCCTTTGTATTTCTATTTTTCTCCTTCCTTGTATGATAATTTTAAGTAGTTGGATAACATTTTCTTTTTTCTCGTCCATGTTTCCTATTAGCGTGTTACTTCAATTGTTACCCTGTCCATACAAGAGATATGTAGAACTCTTCTGTGAACCCCCTTTTTCGAAAGATTTTATTTTTCTTATATTTGTTCTATGCAACGTCCAAGTATATGAAGAATCGACCAGATGTAACACCTCACTAGCCTTATTTTTATTTCCAGTTTGATCGAAAAAAGTTGAATAGAATTGTTTTCATTTTAGAGAAGGCCGACTTCGCTTGTTCAATTTGGCACTGAATTTCCTGGCTGGGATCACCGTTGCTGTAAATTTGCGTTCCGAGATACTTAAAACTGTCTACCCTCTCCACGTTCATATAGTATTCAAGTTCCTGGTAATTATCATGAACTTGGTTTTTGCAGTATTGATCCTTAATCCATAATTTTCCCTTGTAAGACTCAACTTATTCATTTTGATGTTCAGTTCACCTACCTATATTGTTTGCTATCCGCATACTAATCTTTATACAGACATAACTGTCGTTTATGTCTATATAAGTGTTCAATCATTCTTATCTACCTTTTTACTCCGGAGGATCTCCATCATTTTCTTGTGTTAAACTTTGTCAAAAGCTTTTTGTAGTCAGCAAAGCATGCGAAGATCGTTTTCTTCATTTCTAAGCTTCATGGACTACCATATTGAAAACAGTAAATCCATCGCGTGTACCAAATTAAATTCTAAAAATTCTTTCTAAATGCAAACTGTGAAGGGCTTCAAGTTTATTGTAGATTCTTTTATGAATAATTAAAAAAAAAACACATTTTTAGAGCATTGGCTCATTAGACTGAATGTCATGTGTTCAGCAAATTGTGAGACTTTGTTTTGCTTAGATAGGGTTACAAATGTAGATTTTAGTCAATCAACGGAATTTTACCGTGCTTGTATGTATGTATATATCGTTAAAAAGACAAACAAGTACCTGTATGTTCTCTTCTTCTATTAGTATTAAAAACTTGTTTGTTGGTTGCTTATTTTTGGCTTTGATCAGTACTTTCTTTACTTAGCTCTTCTTTCAAAATCGCCAGTCCCTCGGGTCCATCATACGGTTGTAGTTGGTCCCATTCGCCCCAGAGTAGCCCTTTAATGAATCTTGGCTGCTTTATTTTTTAATGGGCCGAACTGTTTCTTTAGTTAAATCCCACAGATTTATTATATCTTCTTGTATCTGTTTTTAGTTTCTCCGATCTTGTTCTTGATAACCCTGCTGTTTATTTCTTTGTGTCTAATAGAGTTGACTTTGTTTATTATTTTCTGTTCCATTAGAGACAAGATCTCGTTAGTCATCCATTAATTTCTGTGATTGTTGATTTCTATTTTCAAGGTGTTTTTTGTCCGATTTTACTGTTATTTACTTAATCTCTATCCACTTGGCATTTATCTTTTTTTCTTCTATTATGTCTGAACTAAAATTTCTCAAACATAGTAAGATACACAATTCATCATTTCGGGAAAGCAAACACGGGATCCTGGGAAAAATATCGAAGAAAATATTCCAAACTCGAAAGATAAAAATTAATTTACGCTTCAAAAAAAGTCAAATGCGTTCGCGGAAATAAAAATAAATCTCGATACTGGGTTGAAAAGTATTCGGTACAATTTTGTGTGAACGCTTTAGTAGTTTATTTGTTAATCAGCTTCATTTCTATATAGCTATAATTTGAAACAATTAATGTTATGTACTTATGTATAATTACAAGAGTAGTTATAGTAATACATAATACAAGTATGGTCCTCTGCTGGGTACCTGCTTAATTTGCGATATCGACAAGGTTCACTGATTAAGCAGGCTTATAGAGGATTTCATCGCTCCAGTCTCATGACATCTACTCACATCTTAAAAACTGCAACACTGCTAGGCTAATAGGGAAAAAAACCCATTAGTGAAATTCTTTTGAGTTTTTTTTGAAGTGCCATAAATTTATCTGCCCTTTAGTTCAATTTTAATTTTTGTTTTTTAATTCCACCATAGATTTTTTTGTTTGTATTTCTTTTTGGATTTTCCTTTTTAAGTAGATTTAGTTTTTTACTTGAAGAAAAGAAATGAAATTAGCTTAATTAGTTTTTTCAATCATGATTTAACCTAAGGTTAGAATAAAACAATAGTGTAAATTCTGCTAAGAATATTCAGTGTTTTGAGTCGCTGCTAACTCCGCTAAGAGTAGAAAAAAAAATAACAACATAACAACATCCTTTCTTGTGCTGCCGGCAGGACAACGGAGGACCTGGAAACCGTGAATACCTTTTATATTTCAATTATTTTTGAAAACAGAAAATATATTCATAGCAGCATAATTAGGAGTTAGTTATAGTAGAATTTTTAAGTTTTTTTTTATAATAAACGGAGTAGGAGGTTGGGCCTACAGAAAGTAAAATCTTCGTTTGTATAATCTGTATATAATGTGCGAATAGGAATCTTTTTTTGTTTTTTGGTGTGTGGATGACCGGTCGTTTCGTCCTTCCGTAGATGAACGGTGACAGGGCAGGAAGATTACGAATGATGACGACATAACGGGACCATTAAAGTACTTCCTTTACAACTTACTAAGGTCGTGACTGGGAAGCACTTTAAGGGGCTATCTCTCGCAAACCTTGGTCAGAGAGATAACAATTGGTTGTGTCACAAACACTCCAGCTTTTGCCACTTCCATCAGGCATACCTCGGGTACTTGAGGAACCCGTTTGGCGAGGAGGTAAAGGTACTGCTAAGGAATCGCATTTCCAAACTCACAAACGTCACCACTGACGCAGTATCGGCAGACATAGTCAGAGATAGGATATTGAAAGCAATGATTTCCGCCGAAGCTGCAGAGATGAGGAGAAGGGATGGTTGGTTGGTTGGTTTAAGAGGGTGAGCTTATGCTCTTCACTTAGGCCTCCACTGGGCCCGTTGTGTTCTCCTCGTCTGTCGAGCTGTAGGAAAAGTAATGCAATGTGAGAGGATGTAGGTATTGGGATGATGGGAGTATCAAAAAGGAGATTATGTCATATAGTGATCTGGAAATCGCCTTGTTCGTCTGGCGAACTCCAATATATCACCGATTCCTTTCTTACTGAGGTGTGTTACATGCGGAATCCTTGGGGATCCCGGTATCTTCAGTCTTAATATCGCTGTTGCACGGCAGTGGCAGACGAAGTGTTCTATATCTTCCTCCTCCTCCTCACAGTTGGCACAGATTGTTGTTTCAGCTAGCCCGAGTCTGAACGAGAGTTTGTTGAGATTGATTTGCCCTGTTAAAAGTCCCACCATCGCTCTTAACTGTGTTCTGCTTGAGTTGAAAGCTCTTTTAGCTGTGTTGTTACTCGTTTCTGTTACCACTGATCTGGCCACTTTACACGTGTGTAGATTCGTAGTTATTGAACTCCTATCTGTCGTTTTAATAGTTGTCAGAGGGACCACTATAGTCTTAACAGGTTTCAGTTCTGTGTCACTCGCTCCTTTCCTTGCTAGTTCATCTGCCTTTACGTTACTCGGTACACCTTCGTGCCCCGGTACCCATATAAGGCGGACTCTATTACGCCTGGCAAATAGGTTCAGTTTAATTTTGCACTCCTTTATTAGTCGTGATTTTGACACAAGGTCTGTGATCGCGCTAATTGGTGCTTTGCTGTCTGAGCAGATGTCTATTTGCCTCTCTTCGCTGGTGTCTTCTGCAAGTATTTCTGTTGCTTTCATAATTGCAAGAACTTCTGCTTGGAACACGGTTACAAATGGTTCTAGGTGAATAGCGCGTTCAATTGGTGGGTTAGCACAGAAGATGCCAGTCCCTGATTCCTCTGATATTTTAGAGCCGTCTGTATATACCGATGACCCGTTGGAGTTTCTTGTCGTCCTTCCGTTCGTCCAAGATTCTCTTGTGGGGAAAATTGTTTCGCAGCTGTTGGTGAACGTATACGATTTTTCAACAACAACATCACTAGGACAATCGAGGAGTGGTGTCATTTCTCTTATCATTTCGGTGATTTTCCGATGCCCCGTGTTAGGGTCTTCGTTGAAAAGGCCGGTGATTCTAAACCTTGCGGCTGAAAGACCGGCAATCTTCTTCGCTTCGAGGTGCACTGGTAGGATGTTTAAAATCGCTTTTCCTGTAATGCCCAAGCTGGCCATACGTTGCACATTTGTTAACAAGTCTCTTGTGTACTTTCTATTTGTCACTGGCCACCATACAACTACTCCGTAGAAGATGATAGTTTTTATTACGCATTCGTATATCCAGTGGACCTATTTCGATTTCAGACCCCATGAATTCCCGATAGCCCTCCTGCATATCCAATACGCCCTTTTAGCTTTGGTAACTCTTTCTTCCAGTCAGTTTCCTGTCGAATATTATGCCCAGGTACTTGACGCTGCCACGGAGTTGCAGTGATGCTCCTCCAAGTTGTGGAATGTGAAAGTCACTAGTTTTGGTTTTCTTTGTGAAGAGAACCAGTTCCGTTTTAATTGAATTTATTCCTGGTCCACTCTTCTCCGCCCATTTCATTATGATTCGTAGGGCGTTTTGCATAAACTCTCCTATGATTTTCCTTATCAAAACGGCTAAATGATCTGCATACGCTACGCATTTTGCACAGGTTCCATCTACTACCTTTAAAAGGTTGTCCATTGTAAGCACCCACAGAAATGGGGATATAATTCCCCCCTGTGGTGTTCTCCTACGAACTGTTCCCCTTCTTGTTTCGCCTCCCATTGAAGAGCTGTGATGATGTGGTTTGATAGCATGTGTTCTAGCCAATTGTTTATTATTTGATTTTTACAGTATATCGAGAGTGCATCCATAATTTTTTGAGTTTTAACATTATTGAATGCCCCTTCGATATCTAGAAAAACGCCTACGACTGATTCCTTCGTTTCAAACGCATCTTCTATTGTGGATACAACCTGGTGAAGTGCCATCTCAACTGATTTCCCTTTGGAAAGGGAAGGGATACTCAGAGATTGCTATGCAACAATCTGATCGATCTAGAAAACCCCTTCACTGTCAAAATCAATGGGTTCACCAAAAGGAATACGTAGTTGGACTAACTGCATTTCATCGAAGACTACTTTCTATCTATCTTAGTCAAGCAGTGAAAAACATATCAAATTCCATTGGAATTGTCGAGATAATTCGTAACCTCCTTATTTCTAATACTGAAACACTAAAAATCGTTTGGATTCCTGGGCACACCGGAATCAGAGGCAACGAGGCAGCTGATTCGACAGCAAGGTCAGCGATAAATGAACCGTTAAAATTGTTCTACCAATACAACAAAAAAGACATTAAAAACCTACTCCTCGACAACTGGAAATAGAAAAGGAAAATCGCTTGGAAAAATTACAACCACACACACAAAATTTTTAACCCTAACGGCGTTAAACCAATCTACCCCAACAATGTCTCCCAAAAGAAACTAAAGATATACATCAGACTTAGACTTGGCCACTCATACATCACGCACAAATATCTATTCAACAAGTCTCACCTACTTTCCTGCAAAAATATTCTTTCAACCTTTAGGAATTCATTTATAAAAGCTTTATTTTACTCATTTTCTTCGATATTACTTTTTATTAATATAACTTTTTATTATATAATTTTCATTCAACTGAACACATTTTTCCCAGCGGTGTACAAGCTTCTTTAACCCATCTTCAAAGAATGTTTGGGAAGTGTCTTTTATCCACTGGTTAATGCTGGCTTTCACCTCATTTAAGTCCTCAAATGCCACGTAAAGGTTTCATCAATTCTGGAAACAGGTGATAGTCACTCGACGCTAGATCAGGCGAATAGGATGGATGTGGCAGCAATTCCCACCGCAAATCGATCAGAACACCCTTTGTTTTGCGAGCGGTGTGGGGTCTTGCATTGTTTTGTTGCAGCAATGGTCGCGCGTGTAGCTTTACCGGGCGTTTTTTAATCAAAGCTTGGCGTAATGGACCTTTTAAAAGATTGGAATAATATTCTACATTTATTGTTGCACCTTTTACCATGTAGTCTATCAACATTATGCCTTCACAGTCCCAAAAAACCGTTATCATAACCTTACCGACCGACGGAACTGCACGCGCCTTAACTGGTGGCGGATTAAAGAAAGCAACCCAGGTTTCATCCGTTGTTATTAACCGATGCCAAAAAAGAGTGCCCATAAACGGCCAATAACTCCGGTTCAGTTTTTGTTCGGGGTCCAACAGACGGGGCATCGAATGTGCTGAAACCTTATTCACTCCCAAATGATTGTGCAGAATGAACTTGCCGCACACCAACACCAAGATTAGCACCAATCTCTCGAATGGTTATTCGTCTGTATTCAATCAACAGGGCGGTCGCTACGGGGATAGTCTTCGAGCAATGTCCTTCCAGCCTTAAAGCGATGAACCCAACGGTAAATTGTACTTTTCGATTCTGCGGAATCACCAAATAATCTTTGCAAACGCATTACAATATCGGAGGATTTTACTCCCTCTTTCCATAAGAAACAAATTATAGCTCTTTGCGATTTTACGGCATCTTCTATTGTTCAGCTTTAGTGTGGTGAAAAAACACCACTGCACTTTGACTACAAAAACAAAAGTGATCTCTTACTAGCTTATGTGGATAAACAAACATGCTGTTCAGTTTTTTCTGGAGCGATTTGTTTAAATGAGAGAGCAATTCCCAGAACTTTGGAAACGCCCCTCGTAGTTTAAGAACTTATTAATTTTGTAATTTATTTACACTTTAATAAAATTATAATAATAATAATTATTTTTTTTTTATCTTGTCACTAAATTCGTGCTTTACCTTCCGCCATTATTTTAACTTTGCCTGTTAGAGGGTTAAGCCATATCTGACAAATGACAAAATTCGATAATAAATAAAGCACCGTTATACAATTTTAATTTCATAAGCTTGATACGCCATCTAGTGCACTATGTCTGTAGTTTCCCAACACATCGGGAACCACCCTTCAACGAAATAAGGGATGCGCGTCCGCGACACTGGCAGCAGGAAGGAACACTTACCAGAGTTATTTAAACTTTTTTTTAAACTTTATTTCAAATAAAAACCATAGAGCTACAAATCTAACAAATATTGGGGTAAAAATACATTAGTTTTAAAAGATTTTACAGTTTTTGCATGAAATAGTATAAGATACACTCAGTTGTCAGGTGACAAGAGGCGAATGTATCAGATAATAATTAAAGTATTATTAAAACAGTTGATGGGGAGAATTAAAAAAAAAATAAAAAGTTAAAGTTAGGTAGTATACATACATACATATATATATATATATATATGTACATATTCTTGAAACAAAGTTAATATATAAACGAAAGATAAATGAAAGATAAAAAGAAAAAATGAAGCAGAAGATCCAAACAAAATCCAATTAAATTATATCATAGGAACAAAAAGTTCCACAATTAATAATTAAGAGATAAAAGCCATTTTTTGATATTAAACAAGAAAACTGTTTTCACTCTTTCGCATCTAAGGTTTTCAGGTAGTAAATTAAACAGTCGAGGCGCAGTGACAAAGTAAAACCGTGAAAAGTGCGTCTTATTGACAATAGGTAATGTGACAAAATTTCTGGTATTGACACGTAAATTGTAGTTTTCATCTAATCTAACAGCATAGAATCCAGAATTTTCAAAAAATATTTTTAAAACTTTGTAACAATATATGTGCCTTAATGGTAGAGTTTCAAGGAACATGAATAACTCAAAACTAAGGGTGAAACGATTTACTTTACACATAATTCTAACTGCATGTTTTTGTTTTGTTAATAAAGGTTTTATATCAATAAAGTACGAACCACCCCAGCAAGATAATCCATACTGCAGCTTGGATTTTAACAAACCATTGTAAACAAATTTTAAAATGGGTAAACTACAGTAGAGACTGGTATAATAGAGCTGTTTAACTACTCTATTTAGATACAGCTTCAGATAAGAAGTGTGCTCCTTCCACCTTAGCTTATAATCCAATATAATGCCCAAATATTTAAAATTGCGGACACGTTCAATTTCGAAGCAATCGTCACTGCTTAAAGAACATAAATTTGGTTTTCGTGCTGATTATGAGTCTATGCTGCTTGAACCACTTTCTTAGGATATCTAAATCATTATTAACATCTAAAAATAGATTAAAATAATTGGTATTAGAATACGAAAGAGCAGTATCGTCAGCAAAAGCAGTTATTTTACCTTTAAAGGGTTGGATAAATAAAGAATTTACATAAATTAAAAATAAGATGGGACCTTATTTTATCCTTTCTTGCGACTTAAGACACCGAATTGATGACATTATGCGGTGAACCCATTTGTGTCAACACTTTGTCCAGCCACGGAAGCGGTCCATGCAAATGCATTTTAATCCAACACGGCGTTAAGACAACATCTTGTCAATGGTATTCGGGACCATTCGAAGACGATTCAACCGAACTGTCACAATGATGTCAGTAAGCAGATCCTCGAGGAACATGCCGATGCGCTTGCACAAGCGCCAACTCCACAAAAGGCGTATAGAGGGAGTAGTTCGAGTCACTCTGGTTACCAAAATATGAAATGAGAGAACGGACAATATAGGGCCATGTTGCTCCAACAACAACCAATGCATTAGAGAACATTATTAATAAATATTAAAATTTTCTGTGTTAGCGCGATGTAGTCAATAAGTAAAAATGTTATTGAGGGCCAATGGCTACATATACCCCGCGAAACAAAAAAAGCCGCACATGGTAATTTTTAACAAAATGGAAGAAATCTAATAAATGATGACTAATCACTGCGTAGTCACTTTGTATTTTTGATGTTTAACATTTAAGTTAACACATTCCCCAATTTGACAATACATTTCGTAGCCTAATTGAAAAAAAGTAATGATCGTGAAGATCAGACTACAAAATATCTAAGTAAGATATTACCCAAGTACTATCAATATACATAAATTAAAAAAAGAGCAACAATTTGAAAAGCAAATTTCTTTTTTCATATTTTTATTAACTAAGAAACCTTTTTACATAATTTAAGACTTTCATAATACTAAAAAATGATTCTAGTATTTCGTAGCACCACCCTTCGCCCTAACAACGTCATGAACCCTGTTTGGCATGGAGGCATAGAGATTACCGAGGTAATTGTTATTAATTTCATTGAACCACACTTCTTCAATGATGCTCTTTAGATGCTGCATGGTTTTTGGTTTTTATCTTGGATCTTCTTTCCCATAAGAGCCCAGACATTTTCGATGGGGTTGAGATCTGGACTGTTTCCCGGCCAAATTAGGGATTCTATTCCTAATTCTTCTTTCAAAGTTTTAATCTGTGGAGAAAATTTAAAAATTAAAATCATAAGATTTTCAAAACACCCATAAATATGGAAAAAAAAAAACCTCGAATTACTCACAGATTTTGCTCGGTGGCAAGGTGCTGAATCATCTTGAAAAATTGGTTTTGATGTTTCTGCTGTTATCATTTCCATACTCGATACAACACCATCAAAGATAATTTGTTTATACTGCATGGCGTTAACAGTGCCCTCGAGCATAATTAGAGATCCAACTCCGATTGCGGTGATGCATCCCCACACCATAACATAAGGAGTATGTTTTACGGTGTGAGCTATGCATTCATCGCTGTAGCGTTCCCCTTTTCTACGGCGAACTATCTGCTTCCCATCCGGTCCGATTGAGTTGAACTTGGACTCATCAGAGAACACCACATTTGACCAATCTTGAACACTCCAGTTTTGCCTTTCCTTAGCCCAGCTAAGGCGCGTTTTCTTCATTTTGCTGGTCAGAAGCGGCTTTTCGCTGGTCTCCTTGCTAGCAAACCCATCTCGTTGAGACGATTCTGGATAGTTCTGACGCTAACTTCAGCCCCAGTAGCTTCTCGCAGGTCAGCTCTTAACTCCGATGCATTTTTAAACCTGTTTCTCAAGCTTAGCCTCTTCAGTTCCCGGTCCTCCCGAACAGTTGTACATCTCTTCAATCCTGTGCCAATTTTTCTATCCAGATTGTGATCCCGACGATATTTGTTACAGAATCTTCTTACAGAACTCTCACTGCATCCAATTTGTCGAGCAATTTCACGAAATGACTGATTCTGTTTGGATAAGGCGACGATAACTGCCTTATTTTCTTTACTCAATTGTACCCTTTTAGACATCGCGATATACTCTTTTCACTTTTATTTAAGAAATACAACTGCACGCACTGTTAAATACTGCCGGAATGAATTCCGACAAATTCCAAAATGTGCATTACCTAACACGGAAGCAATAAAATATAATTCGGCGAATCCCTTAAAGGTAATTAGCGCAAAAAAAATGGAAAACCCATATGCGGCTTTTTTTGTTGCGCGGGGTGTATGTATCAACAAGAAAGAATTCAACTGATTTTGGTACATAAGAGGTACAGGGATTACGAGGTTGGTGCGCAGAGCAATTTGGCGCATTCGCATCACCCTCGCCAGCAATAAAGAACATACATAAGAAATTAATTGATCGCTTAATTTTCTTTAAGTTTATTTGGCGCTGATATTGATATATTTCTTGTTGGAGACATCTTCTTCAACAAACAAAAATTTGATTTCTTGGCTCAACTAGCCTAGAAAATAGTCCTTCGAGACTTAAAAGAAAGGCAAGATCTTTTTCTAAAAGAACTCGATACGGCCTTTGAAGAGTTCAAAAAAGAAATCGAAGGGATGAGAGTGAACGCGTTTTTAACAGATATTGAAGAAGGCTTTAAAAAAAAAAAAATTTTTGTGACAAAGCTGCAGAGCTAATTGCCAACCTCCAATTCGACAAAAAAAAACGTATGCATCTGCGTGGGGAATTTTAAAAGAACGGTATCATAATAAACGCAAACTAGTGAACACGAAGCTACGAATTTTAATGGAGCAGCAGAAAGTTACTCAAGAATTCGTGGAGTCACTCAGGTCACTACGCGATACTACCAATGAATGTATCCATGTAATCTCGAATCAAGGAATACCGGTTGAAGCTTGGGATTGCATTTTGATTTGTGATTTATTTATTTTTATTCATTTCATCAAACAGGGATACATAAGTGCTCTCTTGTCGATTACTGACTTAACAATCTCTAATAAAACTTAAAAATCTTCACCCAAGATACTTAAAAAACTAGTAACAATTGACACTTGAAAGTATCTCTACTTAATGGATATAAAAGATCAATTGAATTACATACAGAATTAGCTTCTCTTAAGCACCTACACAATGGTTCATTAAGTCCATAATTCACTCTGTGACGAGGTACACAGAATCATATCATACCGACCCCTTCAAACGCAGAAAGCTTGGAAAGAGAAATTGTATACTTCCAAAATTCTTCCGGAGTGGAAGTCATTTGCTAGCTTCATTGAAACCGGATTCAGCTCCCTAGAAAATATCATGGAGTCAGAACGGGACAAGTTCATTTCGAAAGGCCGCGCCTACCCCTTATCATGTTACATTCTCACTGGAAGCAAACAAATTTCTCTGCCGAGTGTGGAATTTTGCATTGCAAGAATTTTTTTAGAATGAACGTCAAGGAACAGCAAGAGGTAGTGAAAAGGAGTTCAACTTCCTCTAACTGCCTTGGATACTACGATCACCATGCATCAAGTTGCAATAAATATGGAAATAAACACAACATTCTGCATACAGATGCACAAAACCGCACCAACACCAACAAACAACCCATTCACCAACAATCACTTGATTCAAAATGCGAATCAACCAACTCCTTTTCAAGGATACATATTTCAGCAACTTGATTCAAAATATGAAGCCACCAACACACTCCAATTGGAATAGTGTACAAACAGGGCCCTCCTCTTCCCAAAATCAAAACATCCATCCGCATTTCAACCAAATACGATCCCAAGTTCTACTAGCTACAGCTTTAGTTGAGGTTTTTTCTGCTAATGGAGGCCACCATATCTTGAGAGCCTTAATAGACTCAGGGTCAGAGGCAACCTTTATAAGAAATAACGTCGCAAAGGTTCTCAATTTCAAAAAAAACAGCAGACAGAGGCTAGTGTGACAGGCTTAGAAGAAACATCTACAGGTACTGCACACTGTCAGGTCGAATTTACAATATTTTTTTACACCAATCCCTCATTCTGTCCCAATGTCAGGACGTTTGTCTTATCACAATTGACCTCTAATTTACCAACCCAAAAGATTTAAACTTCCCTTTGAAGTCATCTGTCGAAACTTCATCAGGCAGATATCTCTTACAGTTCTCCCGGGAGGATTGATATATTTATAGGCGCCGACTTCTATTATCATTGAAGGACTAATTAAGAGTCAAAATGGTTCTCCAGTAGTACAAAATACGGAATTGGGAAGGATCCTAACATGAGCCACCAACAGTGATCCACTGGCCAATTCAGCTAGATTGCAAACTCACCATATCACACTCGAGGACCAACTTAGGAAATTTTGGGAGATCGACGCGAACCTGGAAGAGCGAAAATTGACGAAAGAAGAGGAGAGGTATCAAATACACTTCCAAAACACTATCAATTATAATAGCCACAATTATAATAGCCACATCAAATATAATAGCCATAGTCCCGGAAAAGTAGATAGAAGTCTAAATCTCGTATCATATATGATAGCCAGGGGAAAATCCTTCCAAGGACCTTCTTAATTAATAAAAATACATCTAAATATCTAAAATGTACTTTAATCCAAAGAAAACACAAATATAGGGAAAAAAACTGGTTGGCCCCTGGGTAAACATTTCGAAAATTACCCTGGCAGTCAATGTGTTAAGGAAAATGAACGCCCAAAATTGAGAAACTCCAAAAGACCAGCAATACCACAATTTTTCCAAATTGCATTGGGGCACATGAGGGAAATCAAAACTATTTCCTACCTTACCATGCAGTGTTCAAGGAGTCAAGTACGATGACAAAGCTGCGAGTGGTCTTCGACGCCTCGTGTACGATATCGAACGGAAAATCGCTAAACGATCATCTGATTGTGAGCCCAAGTCTATACAGGGACATAATTGATCTCATTGCCTAGTGGCGAAAGTTTGAGGTCGCATTTGCAGCAGACTTTTTTTTATAATTTGCGAGCGCCAATGGTGATATGAATACCCTTATACTATTACAGGACACGAGCGTTTTGTAAATAGACAGAAAGAGAGAAAGAAATCAAGATTTGATGTAGTGGTTTGAAAATCAGACGGTATGATAATAAGTTTCTGCAAACTTCAAGGGTAGCGCCCAGATAACTGGGGAGCATTTTTGTTTTGCTTTTATTGTCATTGCTCATGATTCACAGTATTTTTTTCCGATCTCCTGATCATCATCACGATTAAGTTGCATTTTCAGTCATATGACCACACTACTGCCTTCGCAGTAGAGACGTAGCTTTCGCAATTGATCGACTTTTTTATTTATTTCATGCGAAATAAATAGATAATTCTTGACATCAGGATTTGAACCGTGAACCAATAGCGTGACAAGCAATGATGTTACTACTATGGGAGACCATATTCGGTGAGCATATTTTAAATTGGAGTAGTTATGAAGGCTCTTGAACTTGTTCTGATGGCTGCGTGATAAGATTGTTTTAATATTTGCAAAGTTGATTTCGGACACTTGCCGTAGATAGCCAAACCGTAGTCAATCGTAAATAAAAGTATAGTTTTTGTTATGTGGAGAAGAGTGTTTATATGTACAAAGCTATTTTTAGAAGATAGAAATTTAATAATACTTAACCTGGCAGCTAGTTTTTTTCTTAGAACTTATTCCTAAGATAACTAATTTATCAACACTTGGTATTTGAATATTCATAAAGTTAATATTTACATTGGGACAGTTTGTTTTTTTGCAAATGTACAAAACTTTGCTTTTGCCTGGGGATATAATACATAGATCCAGATTAAGTACACCATTGTTGAGATCTAGGAGGATGTTTTGAAAAGTCTCTCTAGTGCGATTTCTGTCGTTGCATTTAGATAGTATGAATACGAGTAGATCATCAGCGTAAAGAATATGATCTATTTTATTGAAATTTTAAATTCTTTCGCTGATATCTTTATAAGCAATAATGAACAGAGTTATTGAAAGCGGAGTGCCTTGGAGAATGCCATTGTTTAGGTTATATATATTAGAATAATAGTTGTTGGTTTTTGATCGAAAATTTCTATTCGATAGAAATGACTTTATGTAGATGTATTAGGTGCGCAACTAAGTTCTCTTGATGAAAATCCAACTTTATTGTGAAAAAATGAAAAACTTTTTCTCATCTTTCTGGTAGAGTTCGGATACCGGTACGGTAAAAGTGTTCATCTTTTGAGGCTATCCACGAATCAAACCATTTTTTGATGTCTTTATATGAGCGGAACTGCTGATCAGCCAGACCCTGTGCCATCGAAGGGAACAAGCAATAATCGGATGGCGCAATATCTGGGGAATATGGTGGGTGGGGTAGGACTTCCCATTTGAGCGTTTCCAGGTAGGTTTTAACGGGTTTGGCAACGCGAGGCCGAGCGTTGTCATGCTGTAGAATCACTTTTTCGTGCCTCTGCTCGTATTGTGGCCGTTACGATACCGTTCCCTAGTGATGGTTTCGTTGGGTTTCAACAGTTCATAATACTCGTAAATGACACCGACCTGGTCCCACCAAATACACAGCATGCCTATCGTAAGAGGCGACTAAAAGCCAATCTCCGTATACCGAGCGTATAGTGTAAACAAAATATGCAATGAACAAAACGAAAAGATACATTATCCCAGATGGCAGTCCAGCTTTACTGGAAAATCCACCCTCTTCGAAGGTCTCTCTTCTGGGGAGAGCCGCTTATTGCAATCCAATGACCCTTTTTCAAAAAGTTCAAGGGTATCTCGATCTCCTCTACCAAGATCGAATAACTCCGGGGAAAGAAGTCCACCGGAAGCGCCAGCGGTCGAAATTCAGGACTCAGTGAAATATAACAGCTTTGAGGAAGAAATTAAAATACTCCGAAGGAAGCTTAACGAAATGGATCTACTCTATAAAGAGCTCAAGAAAGAAATAGACTTATTAAAAGAAAAAAATAAGGTCCTAAAGAGCTCACGTATAGAGAAAGATTGCGAATGTTTTCCAGCACGCGTAGCTAGTTCGGAATATCACACCGACGAAGAAGAGCTAACACGCGAAACGTGTCGGGTCACAAAGAAGAGACTTATTAAGAAACGAAGAGCCGGCTCTTCGCCCGAAGTCGAGTCCCTAAAAGAAAAAGAGAAAGAAGAGTACAAAGAACCGGAAGAAAAGCAACCTCGAGCGCAATCTCGTCCACCCCCACCAATTAACATCGTCGGGTTAACGGAATTTAATAAGTTGCAAATTCTTCTTATAGGAATTTTAACATCGAAATATACAGTGCTGGCACGCTAATTAGCACACCCTATCATACAAAGTTATGATAAGATAAAACGAATGTTAAAGTAAAACAATTTAATAAGGATCTTCAATGTTTGCTTTTATTGATATTAATACTTAATTAATTTATAAAAAAAAAATTTAAAAAAACAATAAAAAAAATAAAAAAATTAAAAATAAAAAAATATGTGTTTTCGTAACACGCCAGAGTCTCGTCAAAGACATCTGAAAATATAAAAAAATAAATAATAAACAAGTTAAAATTAAAATTAACTTATGTAAACTTACCTAGTACTTAGTTGGGTACCCTTTTTGGGTAATTACGGCGGCACATCGTTTATTCAAGGAGCACGTGAGGCGTGCGCACTCTTCCTTTGGTATCTTAAATCATTCTTGATGGATTGTGTCCCATAACTCCATCACATTTCTCGGTTTTAAAGCCATGACACGTCTCTTAATAATAGCCCACAAATTTTCGATTGGGCTTAGGTCTGGGGTCTGAGGGGGCCAATCCATTACCGATATTTGGTGTTCTTCAAACCACTCTTTTACAGACCTGGCCTTATGGCAAGGCGCATTGTCCTGCTGGAAAACAGCTTCCCGGTACAATGATAGCGGTAAACTCTCAAGATATGGTATGAGGTGGTTCGACAACATAGTCTTATATGCTAGAGCATCTAATTTACCTTTTATAAGGACTAGAGGTCCAACACCATGAGAGCTAAAACAACCCCATACCATTACGCTTCCTCCACCAAACTTTACCGTCTTTTTGGTGTACTTGGGATCTAGTTGCTTGTTTGGAGGTCGTCGTACAAAAGTTCTTCCATCAGAACCACAGATATTAAATTTGGATTCATCGCTCCATATCACTGGATTCCATAAAGATGAAGGCGAATCCAAATGGCCTCTTGCGAATGCAATTCGCTTCTTCCTATTACCATCTGTTACCTTCGGTTTCTTAAGACTCTGGCATCCTCGAAGGTTGTTCTCCAAAAGCCGTTGTCGCACCGTCCTAGCCGCGATGTTTACACCATATTCTTGCTCCATGCGCGCTCTAATTTCAGAAGAAGTGGCAAAAGGATCTCTAAGAGCATGTCGGACTATAATGGAATCCTCTCTTTTCGTTGTTTTTCTAGGTCTGCATTTTCTTTTATCCGCAAATGTTCCATGGGTTTCATAATGCTTCAAAGCGTTTTGCACTTTTTTTCGCGAACAATCTATGTTCCGTGCAATTTTGCTGACGTTTTGCTCCTTCTGGAACATTAGCCATATTAACCTCCTCTCCTCCGGCGTAGAACTCTTGTTTAATCCCATAACTATTTCTAAATGCACTTAAACACTTCAAAATAATACTTTATAACTCACCACAACAATAGGATGAATAAAAAATAACGGCTTTAAATGAAACGCAATTTTTTGTTTGGGTGTGCTAATTAAAATGCCAATGCGAAAGGCAATCTATTTTAAAAATAAAAAAAATATAAAGCAAAGCCTACTGAAATTTCAAAATTTGAACATTTCAAAATGTGATTAGAGATTGTTAAATATGTAATATGTAATATATATATAATAATTTATAAATTATGTTGTGTTATGAAATAAGGCACAAGTTTATTCTTTTATGAGGGTGTGCTAATTAGCGTGCCAGCACTGTAAAGTCAAGTCTTTGAGCGACAATGCGTGGAAAATTAACGTCGATGACCAAAGAAATATAAGAATGATTCCGCAGTGCAAACGTACGCAAATGTACTGCTAAAAAGAACCGCGATGTGTGAAATGCGCTGGAAATCACCTCTCCCAAGTTTGTGGAGTAAACAAACAAATCTCCGCAACCTGTGCTAATTGTAAGGGAAAGCACCCGGCAAATTATAGAAGCTGTGAAGTAGCTAAAGAGTTACAAAAACGAAGAGATGCGCTCCTTAAGCCCCTAAATGCAAAATCAAAACCGCAAACTAAGCCAAAGCGTAAGGTCGCGGAGGAGAAAGAATGCAAATTAAAACTACCGGGTTCAGAGCCCAAAAAGGTGAGGGAAAGAATGACAAAAGAAAAGCCCTCGACCTCTGTTCTTAAAAGAAACGGTACAGAAAAGTTACCATTGGAAAAGCGACCGGGTAATGACATTCGAACAGCAGGAGTGCAGACTTACGCTCAGGCCGCGGCATCCGAAATACCAAAAAATATTGAAATTTCGAAGGACCCTGTTTCTCATGTTTTTTCAGTTATTCTAGCGAAACTTAAAGAACAAAGCAAAATAAATAAAACTATTCTCGATAGGCTGGTTAAGCTCGAAAGTAATTCAGGGAAAACGCATACTCCAACGCAATATGAAAGAAAAACGAACGTTAAAAATATGAACTTTGAATGCAAACGGACTTTTACAAAAACTTGACGAATTGGAAATATTCTTGCGTGAAAAAGATATCGATATTTGCTTGATTTCTGAAACCCACGTAAAAAACGAATCACATTTAAAAATAAAAGGCTATAATGATTACCACGCTTGTCACCCTTCAGGAAAGGCGGATCATCATTGTTTATTAAAGACTGCATCAAACAATGCGAAGACCTAAAGATCGAGCTTGAAACTTTGCAACTGTGCACGATTCGAGTCAAAAATAGTCAATGTACTTTTAAAATCTCATCTATCTACTGCCCACCGCGTTCCGTGCTTGAAAAAAGTGATATTACTAACTTGTTTAAACTGCTGAAACCTAATTTCATTATTGGCGGCGATGTTAATGCGAACCATACATTCTGGGGCTTAAGACACAGCTCGCAAAAAGGCAGAATGCTCTACGAGACAGGTATGGAGTACAGTTGTGATTTCCATTCGACGGGTAAACCGATCTACTGGCCAACTGATACTTCGAAAATACCTGACCCTATGAACTTGAGGTTGAAGTCGATCGCTTCGTTGAGATCGTACAGCTCGCCTCTTGGAATAATACTCCCAATCCAAGGAAAACTCCGGACAAATACGGTCTACGATATCCTACGGAAATAAAAGAATTGGTCAAGGAAAAAAGAAAAGCCCGTAAGAAATGGCAACAGAGCCGTGCTCCGCAACATAAAGCACACTTGAATCACCTGTGCAATTCGTTGAAGAAGACTATAAAGGATTTTAAGAATCGTGCGATGGGCTCAAATTACCAGCGAAAAAAGATTCCAATTATTCACTTTAGAAAGCTGTAAAAGGCACCAAAAGGCCTAAGGTCCCCGCGCCGCCAATTAAATAAAATCACAATGAATGGGCAAGGGAAGATAAAGAAAAAGCGGACGTATTTGCGGCCCACCTGGAAAACACCTTTAAACCGTACGATGGTCAAGTATCTTACGACAATAACAATAGGCCGGATTTACCATCTGACGATTTAGCACTTACAAGTGCAACGCTAAGGGAACTCAAACATGAGATCGAGAATCTAAAACCTAAGAAAGCTCCTGGTTATGACTTGATCACCGGAGAAATTCTCAAAGCTTTACCTAGAAAAGCATTGATTAAGCTTCTTCATATTGTAAATGCTGCGCTCAGATTAAAACACGTGCCCAACCAATGGAAAGTTGCGGAAGTTATAATTGTTTTAAAACCAGGAAAGCCGCCAAATGAGGTAAAATGTTACAGACCAATTTCGCTAGTTCCAGTTATATCCAAAATTTTCGAGAGGATATTACTAAGGCGTCTCCAACCAGTTATAGAAGGAAATAATCTTATCCTTGACCACCAGTTTGGGTTCAGAAGTAAGCATTCGACGATTGACCAGATGCATATAATTGCTGACGTAATCGAGAAAGCACTTGAAGAGAAAAAGATATGCTCAAGCGTATTTCTTGACGTCTCGCAAGCCTTTGATAAGGTGTGGCATGATGGCTTGAATTGCAAATTATTATTTATAAGAAAACTAATGTCTTGCCAATTTTCCTAAACTTGGCCCGAATACCTTTTGCAAACGAAGCCAAATACCTTCGAATGACAGTCGACGCAAAACTGAAATGGAATTCGCACGTGAAAATTAAATGTAAAGAACTCAAAATCAAATATAGAAAAATGAACTGGTTGCTCGGAAAACACACCCAGCACAGTACTGAGAACAAACTGCTTTTATACAAGCAAGTGCTAAAGCCGGTGTGGACTTACGGTATACAACTTTGGGTCTGTACCAAGAAAACAAACGCCAATATTTTACAAACTTTTCAAAATAAAGTGCTAAGAGAAATTGTCCACGCACCGTGGTATACTAGAAACGATGATATCCACAGGGATATCGGAATTCCGACAATCGAAGCTGAAATTAGAAGCTTCGCGAGAAAGCATACAAACCGACTAATTGGACATGTCAACAATACAATCCTACAAATTCTGGATGAAATTATTTATTATTTTTTATTGCGCCGACTACAAAGGACGAAACCTTTCGACTTGGCGAGATAGGAATCAACCGCGCCTAGATTGCGGAACATGCAGGATCTTTCAGTGGAAAGTAACCTGCCAAACGAGTTTTTGTCATGATAGAAACATTGCTTGATAAGGTCCTTCTTAGTTGCAATATATAACAAATTAAATCGCAAGGTGGTGTTTTTTTAATCGGTAAGAATCTGACACTACTATGAGCACGCGCTTGCTATCCTCATAGTGTCTATGGAAGATTTTTCACCAACCCTCGGGGGAAAAAAAATAGAAGCATGACCGGGCAGTCCCCATGACTTTCTTTTCTTTGGGTTGCTGTAATGAATCCATTTTCCGTCACGATGCAATGAAGAAAATCCTTCCTTTTTTTGCCGCTGGAGCAGTTGTTCACAGGCGAAAAAACGACGCTCAACGTCCCTTGGCTTCAAATCATAAGGAACCCAAGATCCTTGTTTTTGAATCATTCCAAACGCATGCAATCGCTTATAAATGGCTTAACGGGTAACTCCTAATGCTGAAGCAAGCTGTTCTTGCGTTTGGCACGGATCCTCATCGAGCAATGCCTTCAACTCAGCGTCTTCGAAGGATTTTAGCCTTCCTTCATGCGGACGGTTGTCAGCATTGAAAACAACGTCTTTGAAGCGACGGAACCAATCACGGCACATTGTTTCAATTACAGCAGCATCTCCATAAACTTTTTGGAGCTTCAGCCGCCGTTTTCTTCGAATAAAAGAAGAAAATCAACACTTCCCGCAAATGACGATTATTTGGCACAAAATCAGACATATTCACACAACCAAAAGTATATGACGCCAAAACAAAATCACTAATGTGTCAAAACAGTTTGTTTACCATATGTCTAAGCTCAGTTAATGACGTTTTGGATATGTCCAAATCGACCAGCACTTACTGCTGGAGCCATCTATTGATAACTTAGTTGCACACCTAATACATTTTAGGGCCGACCTTCCATTTTAATAACTGGTTTAGGATGACATGAAGGCCAATTCGATCAAAAGCCTTTTCGAAATCCAGTGATAAGATTGAAGCGTGGTTCTTGCAAGACAGGGCAGAAGCGGCATATTCATCTATGTGCAGAAGGGCGTCAATTGTACTTCGTCCATGTTTAAAGGCTAGTTAGTTAGTTAAGACTTTTATTTCATAAAAAGGTAGGTTGTTACATTATCATACATAGTTTCAAGTCTATTTAGGTTTGGTCGTTATTGACCGTCTACCAGATTGACACTAAGGCTCTACATAAAATATGAATTTACTTACATAGTACATTATAAGCTTTAAACATTCGCATAAACAATTTAACAATTTCATAACGAAAACTATCTGCATTGACATTGCCATTTTAAAAACTTTCCTCCATAATACATTTTCTATACATTAGCGCCTTCGTAATGCAATTTTATAAAGCGTTCCACCCAAAGTTTCCATTTAAAATGCTCAGAGTTCTCCCCTCATTCAGCACAGTCGCCCCAAATCATCTATAAAGTGGAAAACGTCCTCTCTCGCACTGTTGTTACACAGATTGCAAGGGATTGGCAGCTCTCGACGATGCGGAATAAAATTAAGTGCGATCAGCTCACCTCTAACTTTCAATAGTAGACTTACTTTGTCAGTTGAGTTGCTGTTTGAAAAGTATGTTTCATCTTGAAGATCATTCTATGTTGCGAACTCCGAGCGTCGTTTACGTATCTCTCGTATCCATCTCGTCCGATTGATGACAATAGTGCACTAAATTTTGATCTTAAGGCTGTACCTTGATCCGCCGTTGTTAATCTAAGATTGAAACCGCATTCAGACGCTAAATGTTCCCAATTTTGATAAAGATGACCTCTTCTTGAAATGTTAAGATTGAGCACCAGCTTAGGTAGCCTGCCTTGTTCCATCTCTGTTACTTTAACTATGTATTCAAAGTACAGTCGTAGAGCGTCCAGGAAAAGAGGAGGTACCCCAGTCTCCAAATACAACATATAATTAGGCGTGTTGTTAGGTAGGCGAAGAATTTGTTTTAAAAAGTAGCGAAGAAACATTTCTACTTCCTCAAAAGGGTAGAAACCCAACACCTGGGCTTCATATAAAAGAATCGATTTTGCTGTTGCACAAAATAATTTTTGTTTTGAGCTTTCATTAACAATAGAACTACTCCAAACTGAAGATATTGCGCATTTTGCTTCCGATAGTTAGATTTTAGATTTAGATAATTTATTTCTCTTATAATCCAAATAACAATTAATCCATACAGTTTACTTAAAAAGAGAAATATGTGTAAGTGACATTTATATTTATTTAAATAGTGATAATGCCACTTTAGATGCTTTACAAATATATAATATAAAATGGGTGGGGTGACCCTTTACATAAAACTATACATATCAAAAAAAGAGAATAGGAACACAAATATTTATAAATACAATAAGCATTAATGCAGAGTATAATGAAACTAGAGGACACTTTAACAGTTTAACCAGAACATCAAAGAGTGCATCAGCACTCAGAAAATTTAATTTCAATACAAAACAATCATCTTTATATCTTGCTTGTTTCGCATAAGGTGTTTTTTCATATTGAGTTTTGAAGTTATCAGAACTCTTAGGTATTTGTATTCTCTCACTATTTCAATACGTTCACCTTGTAGGCTCCACTTTTCGTTGCGCGAATACCTACCGCTTCCACCTCTGAATATCATCATCTTCGACTTTTCAAGATTAACACTCAGGTTCCATAGCTTGCAGTACTCAGCTAGTCTGTTTATCATCAACTGCATCCCGTTGATTGTATCACAGAGGAAGACGATGTCGTCTGCATACATAAGCGCCGGAATCTTAAGTTGGTTCAGTTCAATCCCTCCCCTCACAAAATTGGTAATGTCATTTACGAATAGGATAAATAGAAGCGCGCTCAGTATGCAACCTTGCTTCACCCCCCTTTATGTTCCAAACTCATCAGAAATAAATTCACCACCCCACACGTATGCTAAATTGCTGTCATACATTGCTCTTAAAATGTTAATGACTTTGTTGGAGATTCTTATTAAGTGGAGTTTGTAAAATAGTGCCTCGCGTGGTATTGAGTCGAAGGCTGCACGGAAATCGACAAAGAAGGCATACAACTTCTTGTGTTGGCTTTTGTAAACTTCAGCTATATTAATAAGCGAAAAAATTTGATCAATGGTTGAGTATTTCTTCCTCGAAGTATTTTGTTGTCAGAGACCCACCGAATGAGTCTTTTAAACAAAATAGTTTCGAACAGCTTAGCCGATGTATTTAAGAAAAATATGCCCCTGTAATTCTTTGGATCATCATAGTAACCTTTTTTGTGCAATGGGAAAATAATTGCTCTTTTGAAGCTACTAGGAACATCCGCTGTTTCGAAGATTTTGTTGAATTCTGCAGTAAGTGCTAAAAAGAATTCATTCGCGCAGTTTTTGTAGAATTCGAATGGGATGCGCTCGTCTCCTGGAGCTTTTCGAACTTTCGAATCCTTAATAGCTTGTAGCACCTCCGAAAGAGAAATCGGTGAGTCCAGATAGACATCGTCAACCAGCGGGGCCGCATAATGAAAGGCTGGCGAAATTTGGACGGGATTTAGAAATCTGCTGAAATGTTCCCTCAAGTGTGGTGCTTTCAATTCGGATCCAATGATATTGGCTTTGCCGTTGACATACTTTACAGCCTTCCAAAACTCTGCTGAGGATCTCAATCTGTTGATTACCTCAATGGTTTGTTCTTCGAAGGACAATTTTTCCTGTAACAGATGCGCTTGAAGTCCTTAATCGCTTCAGCATAGATGGCTTTGAACACAATTGTGTTGTGTTTTCGTAGAAGTCCAAGAGCTGCAAAAGACCTCTCTCTTGCTTTCAGACATTCAAAATCAAACCACTTTTGTTTGCTTAGAACGTTCCTCCTTGTTGACTCATTCGGTGTAGCTTGCTTGATTATTTCTGTGAGGTTGTCAATGTTTACAAGTATTGGCGTGTTTGATATCGAAAGTTCTTCTTTTACATTTCTCTGGAATAGTGTAATTAGGCTGTCTTTCCAAATCAGTTTTGGCAAAAGAGTAAGTGATTTTGCATTTTCTTCAAGAGATGTTGTACTTGATACCTGTACTTTGCACGCAATTTGAAGAGGCATGTGATCTGAAAATGTCTTCATTGCGACCCTGAAGTCAGATATTAGATGATTCCAATCACCAGAAACAAGACAATAATATATTACGGAGCAAGCTGTTCCTCGAATAAACGTGTATTCTCCTCTAGAGTCGCCTTCACAACTTCCATTTAAAATTCGACAATCCAACGCGTCCGCTAGATCAAGAATCTTATTACCATTTGTATCGCAAATAGTATCCTTGGAGAAACATGTTGCATTTAACAGTGGAGCTGTTAAACCGCTTACAAGGTTGTTTTGTGAGAGTCAAATTCTTCCATTAATCCAGCCAGCATAATGTCCGATGAACCGAGTTTAAACAAAGTATCTATAATTTTATCATAATTACTTTTCCAGTTGTTACCGTTGATGTAAATAGGGATTATGAATAGGCGTTTGTTGTTAATTCTTAAATTTAGTAAATTCCTATTTTCAAGATTCTCGAATTTTGCATCTAAACATTTCAGAGACCTGCGGTATGCAAATAATTCACCACCTCTTCCTCTTCCATAAGTGTGTTGCTTTACTGCGTGTATACACTTCAGTTCATAGTTAGCGAATAAACTTATAAATTTACTTTCTTCTCCTGATGTTTGCAGTGAATTTTGGAAGCATTTTTTTTTTTTTTCAAGCCCAGATTTCCACCATGGTACAAAAGATTTGTGTGGTATAGTCGTTTGTGGGATTGAAATGTTCGCTGCAAAACGGAGAGCTTTAGTAATTGTAGCTGCTTCTTTGTTTGTATTTGAAGATTGTTGATTGATAATCAAGAAGTCGCATGTTTTGACTTGGAAGGTGGCCCAGTCCGCGCGATCGGTTTGAAATTTACCTGCTGGCTTTTTGTTATTTGGTGAGGGTGGCCGTGGTGTAGTGGTAACATCATCGCTTGTCACGCTAAAGGTTCACGGTTCGAATCCGATGTCAATAATCATCTATTTATTTCGCATGAAATAAATAAAAAGTCGATCAGTTGCGAAAGCTTATGTCAACTCTACTGCGAAGGCATAACACTGGCAGTAGGGCGGTCATATGGCTAAAATGCAACTTGATCGTGATGATGACATCAGGAGGACGGAAAAAAATACTGTGAATCATGAGCAGCGACAAAAAAGCAAGAACAAACAAGCTCCCCAGTTATCTGGACAGCCACCCTTGGAGTTCACTGAAAACTTAATATCAACTAAGTTTCAAAACCAACTACACCAATCTGTCTTTCTCTCTGTCTCTTCCCCTTTCCCCAAAAAAAAAAAAAAAAAAAAAAAAAAAAAAAAAAAAAAAAAAAAAAAAAAAAAAACGCCCGTGTCCTAAAATTAGTATAAGGGTATTCATAACCCCTTTCACACGTGCAAATTATAAAAAAAAAAAAAAAAAAATGCGAATGCTTGTGAGGATTGGGAAGTGATCGCTCCCGTGATGGTTATCACATACTGATTATGAAGCGCGTGGTATTACCATTGTGAGATCTACTTGAGTGAGTGTTTTGTGCGTAGAGAAGTGCGTGGGACTTCCGTCATTTAGAACAGAAAAATGAAAATTTGTTATGAAACTCTCTAATTCTTTCCCTCTGGAATTACAAATGCGAGAACCCCAGAGTGGGCTCCAGGAGTTGAAATCACCTCTTAATATAATTGGCGAGTGGATTGCTTGCACAATATTATCCAAATCTGATGCGAGGAATGGTTGGTCAGGAGGAATGTACATAGATATCACTGTTATCTTAAATCTTAGTTCAATTTCAACTGCAATAGTGGAAATATTCGAGGTAACTGGTAAGGGCTTGTGAGGTATTGATTTATGAATTAGTAAGCCAGTCCCTTGTTTCGCAGATGTATTTGTATCAAAGTTATGGTAGTACTATCAGGCAATTCTGGGACGTTTGTAATGGGTTGTGTGTGAGACTTAGAACTTGTTGGTTGGTTTGTGGTGCTGGATCGTGGGTTGGACGGTGTTTTATTGTTATGTTCGGAATTGGTGTGGGTAGTTGTGTTTTTTTGTTCGATTGTTATTGAGTTTGATAATGTATTGGAAGAGTGAACGTTGTTGGATTCGGAAGTATTGTGCTGAATTGCGGTGTTATTGTTTGAAACAGTACCGTAGCGTTTTTATTTTTGATTGCTGGTGGGGTGGGAATGGCAGTAATGTTGGGTGCACTGGATTCGTTAATTTGGTGGATGTGTTTGCGCGGCATTTTCGCAACGGCGGAGTATGTATGTTTTTATTTTTAATGTTTCTTTGGCCTGCAAATAGCGTTTGCATGTTCTGGAGGATGATGGATGTTCCTCAGAGCATTAGCATTTATCGGGAGTGTGGGGCGGAAGATTATATGTTTCGCAGCAGGCATTTCCCTTACATCTTTCTTTTTGTAGTGTGGCCCAACAATTGACAGTTGCGACAACGCATAAGACTGTGGAAGTACTCTTCGACTTTTGCATTATACTATCCTATTCTGACGGTGCTAGGGGTGCGAAAGAGATCGAAAGTTAAGAGAACAAAACCAGTGGCACGTTCATTGCCGTTTGCGAATTTCTTGAACTTTAACACTTTCGACGAATTCAGATTTGTGTGGAGGGTTACGGAGATTGGACAGAGGTTGGATAGTTTTTTTGGAAATTAAAAGATCTGCTACTTTCTGGGATTTTAGGAGAATTATGAGATTGCCGTCACGCAGTTGAGTAATGTACTCGTAAGCAGTGTTTATATTGTTGATTGCTTTTTTTAGTAAGAAGAGGCTAAAAGAAGACTGATGGAGAGATGACGATGAATTTCGGGTTACGAGTGAATTGCGGGGGAAATTGTTTTTTTTTCTTTTTTTTTTTTTGTTCTTGAGTTCGATACGCGGGTCTGGATCGAGCCCGCTAAATAGATTGCCCGCAAAAACACTTGTCCTATTGGGCATAGGAAATGTTTTGTGACACTCTCTAATTTATTTATTTATTTATTTAAATAAATGATGGTTCCCAACAAAACTGACCACCCTTCAGCAGTGGGGAACATTTATCGAAGTTATCCATTCTTGCGACTTAAGACACCGAACTGATGGCGTTATGCGATGAAACCATTTGCATCAATACTTTATCCAGCCACAGAAGCGGTCAATGCAAATGAATTTTAATCCAACACGGCGTTGAGACAACATCTTGTCAATGGTATTCGCACATTAATGTAAGCAGATCCTCGAGGAACACGCCGATTCGCTTGCATAACGAATCGATTTAGGAAGCTCTAATTCAATTAGGCGTGGAAGAGCACATTAACCGCTAGATAGTGACCATGCTAAGAACTAGAATCATTCAACCGACCAGCAGTTCCACCAAATCCGTAGAAAGAGGTTCACCTGAGGGAGGGGTTATATCTTTACTTCTATGGCTTATGGTAATCAACAAGATCCTGTCAAGACTTGACAGATGGGAAGTTTCCGTTAGTGATTAGCAAGATCATGGAAGGTGCCTTGGGCAAGATAAGCACCTGGGCTACTAAAACCAAAATACCGACCTCACGCCCCCGCGACTAAATAACCCATTATTTTCTTTATCCTCCAGCGCTAGGTACCTAGGAGTGGTATTTAACCCTAAGCTAAGTTAAAAGCTTAACATAGAGCTGCGGGTAAAGAAAGCTTGTGTGGATATTTATGCTTGCAGCAAAACCTTCGACAAGAAGTCTTCGAACTTCATCCGAAGATGGTTTTATGGATGTATACCGCAGTGATATGTCCTATACTTTCCTATGGGTTACTAGCCTGGTGGCCCACGCTAAGAAAAGGCTATAACATCAAGTTAATCAACAAAGTGCTGATAACGACGGCTATAAGCACAACGGGGCCATGAGAACATGCCCTACAGAAACCCTGAATGTAATGCTGTCCCTTTTACCACTTGACTTTCATATTTGATATACATACATATATCAGAATGTAGTGCGGACTATAAGAAACACAGCAACATCCTGCATATGCTACCAGGGGATCTGTCAGCAATTTTAACCGACTGCATAACATCCAAAGTAAACTTTAGTAACGTCGTCATGGTCAGTTTCCCATCCAGAGTAGACTGCGAAAGAGGTGAAGTGTCGAACGACTACGAAATCAGAATCTTCGTCGATGCTGCATATGCTACCAGGGGATCTGTCAGCAATTTTAACCGACTGCATAACACCCAAAGTCAATTTTAGTAACGTCGTCATGGTCAGTTTCCCATCCAGAGTAGACTGCGAAAGAGGTGGTGTCGAACGACTACGAAATCAGAATCTTCGTCGATGATTTGAAATTGAACTGCGGGGTAGGGGCGGGGATTTTCTCCGACACACTCAATATAGGAAGTTTCTGCTGTACTTGAAACTTGCCGTCTATTGAAATACATCAGTAGACCCTTCAGAATCATCACTACCCTCATAAATAGCCAGACCGCTATCAAAGCTATTGTATCCTCTATATCATCCTCAAAGCTGGTAGAACAATGTAGAGTAAGTAACTCGCCTCGCTGAGTCATCGGTTCAAGATCAGTCTCCTCTGCGTGCCAGGGCATAGTAACATTGAGGTGAACGAGCGAGCTGATGAGCGAGCGAGGTGGGGATCTGCTCTTGATGGAACCCTTACGTAAGCGGATCTCGTAACGCTAGGGCTCTCAAGAGAAGTAATAGTAAGAAATGCACTAGCAGCCCAAACATTAAAACTAGTATATCATCCTTTTCAAACGTATCACAACCTATCAAAAACAATTCTTATTCCCCCACAATGTCAACTCATATTTCACCTCTCTCCTCAATTTCCAACTTCTTAATTAACAACAATTATTACATAAGCAACTCTGACACGGATGAAGACACATAATTCCCCCTCTCTCACTCCAACTAAACTGCCGATGTTTACGCTGACGGTGGAGAGGGTGAAGCTAAACATTATTGGTTGGTTTCACAATCCCCTTTGTCAGCGCGAACATCGGCAGAAATTTCCACCTCAGCTCATTATCTTTTGGCGCTATAACGCTTTATAATGGCATCAGGACTCACTTGACTATTTTATTGCTTGCCGGTAATATACAAAACAGACCTAGCCGATTGGGAAAAATTCAAAACACTTATCAACAATTACCTAGAATTCAACAGTCACCGCCTAACTTTCGTAGCGTTCACTTCGTGTTGACTTCTCCCAGTGATAGTGGTTTCGCTCAGCAGCTTTCTCGTTCACTAATATAACTCCATCTCGCTCCCTCTAGGGAACTTTTTTTTCTTTTGTTGTGTTTGGTTCACCGCGTGTGTTAATTTTTCGCGCGCAGGAAAAATCACTTTCTTAATAAAATGGCCCCGGGGCCAAATAAAATGAATTCCGGGAATCGGTTTAGCGAGTTGACAAATTCGCCAACTTGGGAACCCAGACCAAAAAAAAAAAAAAAAAACAAACACTCCAACTTGGAGGAATTTCCTACTCTGATGGGAAATAACCACTTACATCAGTTAGTGTCTTTGTGGTCAGGAAAGCAATCGACGCGGTAAGCACAGAATATGAAAACATCTCTCAACTTAGAGACGATAATATCCTCATTCTCGCCAAGTCATAAAAGGTCACAGATAAGTTCCTTCGCATTATCAACTTGGCAAACCAATGTCCGGTTACGGTCAAACTCCACACTAGCCTGAACTCATCCAAGGCCATAGTCTACGCACATTGCCTGATTAACATTAGCGAAGATAAAATTGTCGCTGAGATGAAATCTCAAGGGGTTATTAAAGTGTATAAATTCACAAAAACTTCCGAAAATATCCAACGCCAGACTGGCCTAATGTTTTTCACTTCTGATTGCTACCAACCTCCTACAACTGTAGAAATAGCATGGTATAAGTCCAAGGTTCAGGAAAACATCCCTAACCCAATGAGGGTCGTAATTGTCAGTTTCTTGGACATACAATTAAAATATGCACTAAAAGCAAAATATAATATATATATATAATAAATATAAATAATATTTAAAAATAATATTTAATAATAATATTTAATAATAATATTTAAAAATAATATTTAATAATAATAATTAATAATATTTAATAATAATATTTAATAATAATATTTGATAACAATAATATTTAATAATAATATTTAATAACAATAATATTTAACAATAATATTTAATAACATTACTTTTTAATAATAATAATATTTAACAATAATATTTAATAATAATATTTAATAATAACAATACTTAATAATAATATTTAATAATAATATTCAATAATAATAATATTTAATAATAATACTATTTAATAATAATATTTAATAATAACAATACTTAATAATAATAATATTCAATAATAATATTTAATAATATTTAATAATAATATTTAATAATAATATTTAATAATAATATTTAATAATAATAATATTTAACAATAATGTTTAATAAAAACAAATATTTAATAATAATATTAAATAATAATATTTAATAATAATAATATTAAATAATAATAATATTTAATAATAATAATATTTAATAATAAAAATATTTAATAATAATACTATTTAATAATAATAATATTTAATAATAATATTTAATAATAATAATATTTAATAATAATATTTAATAATAATATTTAGTAATAATAATATTTAATAATAATAATATTTAATAATAATAATATTTAATAATAATAATAATAATAATAATAATAATGATAATAATAATGATAATAATAACAATAATAATAATAATATAATAATAAAAAGTCGGGGGGGGGGGGGGGGGGGGGGGTCGTACGCTGGCAACTGTGAAATTGAGAGCTATGCTGACCCAGGGTTACCCATGTCAAACAGGTCAAAATTGAGTAGTGTAGCGCTCCAATTATCCCATCCCATATATTTAAATATATAGAGAGAACAAATTGAGACTGAAAACGAAGAAATGCGAGTGGGGATATACACTCGAACGTCGTATACCGGCTACCGGCGCGGGCTCGGCTCCGCAAGGAGATGAGTCGCCAGTGGCAGAGCACAACAGCAATATAGAACCAACAGTGAACAACCAATTAAATTTAATCGATCAATTACACCTAGATCAACCTTCTGAAAGCGTTTCCGCTGGTCTAGAACCAGTGGCCGCTCAGGAAGTACTGCCTAGACGGAGGATAAAGTGGACGCATGAAACAAATGAATTTATTGTACGCACCTATTATCGCGTAACCCGGGCCGAAGAAGTTTTTGCCGGCTATAGGCAGCATTTGCAAAGATCGGTTGTTGAAAAATTCCCACTTCTAAGTAACCGCACGGAACAAAACATTGCAGATCAACGTTCAGCAATCTTCAGACAAAATTTAATACCACAAATAAGAAGGGATCGCATACGTAGTGACGTCTTAAACGAACTTTTGCCATGTGATACGCTACACTCTGAAGACCACCTGCCAGATATTGAACCAGCGCATCAAAGAGAACCAACCAACATAGTACAGTTAACAGAAACCGAAATCATCCACGCCGATGAGGACTTAAATGCCATCAACCAACAAAGTATCTTAGAAAATGAGTACAGATGCGCAGTGGCCATTTATAAAGACATGGACCCGACATGCAGACCAATGATTCTAAAGCCTAAGTTAAACAGGAAACTTAATCAGTTGGTCCACTGCATGAATACCTTTATACTACCTTTTGAATTGAGCTCAATCAACAGCTACGACGAGCTTAATAGAACATTGTACTGTTGTGTAGCAGCCATTGTTAAAACGAGTGGTGGTAAAGTCTTGGAAGAAACCCCAGGAAACACTGGAAAAGAAAACAGGGTACCAAACTGGAAAATAAGACTTAAAAACCAAATAAAAGATGTGCGGAAGGATATCGGTAAATTTGTTAGCTACATCCAGGGAATCAGAAGCAAAACCTTGAAAAAGAAAGTAGGCCGACTCTCAAAAAAAATACCGCGTACATACAAGACGGGATCCGGATAATAATACTAAAGAGGCCTGCCTAGATACAGCAACGCAAAAGCTTAGAGTGTACAACGCAAGGCTCAAGCGATACACAAAGAACATAAATAGAACGCAGGATAATATAAAATACACAAGGAGTCAAAAATGTTTTACCAACATTTAAAATTGGGTCAAACACCTACAGATTTTAATGGGACGCCAAAGAAAATGTTAACACAGCGTTTCTGGTCGAATATATGGGAAGCACCTAAGCAGCATAATAACGATGCAGAATGGATCAAAACTTTAGAAAGAGAGGCAGAAAATATTAATAATATGGAAGACGAAACAATATCCGAAATACATTTTCAGCAATTTGTTAAAAATATACATAACGGGAAACACCCAGGACCAGATAAAATTCACAATTATTGGATTAAAGTTCTAACAACTCTCCATGGAAAATTGCTTGAGATTTTTATCCGGTTTATTTCAAACCCGGAAGAAATGCCACCCGTCATTAGCGAGGGATTACATTTCTGATGCCGAAAACTGCAGATTTGAGTAATCCTGCGAACTTAAGACCAAAAACATTTTTGAATACGCTGTACAAACTCTACACAAGCTGCATATCTATCAAAATCACACATCATTGTGAATCCAACAACATCACAGCGGAGCAGCAAAAAGGATGTCGGAAAAGCAGCTACGGATGCAAAAAACAGCTAATAATCAACAGCGTGGTGATGAATCAAGCCTCTAGAAATAATCGTAATGCATTCACTGCTTTCATAGACTATCAAAAAGCTTTTGACAGAGTTTCACATTTATGGCTTATTAAAGTTTTGCAAATATACCATATTAACCCAAAATTTATTGCATCGCTGACCACCACAATGAGAAACTGGAAAACTAGACTGATTGTTAGAACCAGAAACACCTCTGTTATAACAAATAGGGTATATATTAAACGAGGAATTTTTCAAGGAGACAGTTTAAGTCCATTATGGTTTTGTCTAGCTCTCACTGGAAAAAACACAAACCATGAAATTAAGAGGGTATTTCTCACAAAAATCTACATCCTCCTTACTCCATGCAGCAGTAGCAGCAGCGGATATAAACTGCACGCCCTGCCAATTAGGCGAAGAAAACGCGGATGCCACTATATATTCACTTTCAGAAGCTATTGACTGTTGGAAAAGGAAACCATTACATGGTCAGTTCATAGCAGAGTTCCAATCAGACTGTAGAAGACAAACGCAACCGGCAACACTGACATGATCTTCATTAACCTTGAAACAATGCAAAATTGTGCTCCCACACACACAGAGTGCATTGTTCAATTGCAGTACTTTTGATTCTTTCCTCATGACAAATTCTCCGTTGTCCGTTCAGTTGTTAGAGAATAAACGTTTACTTAACACGTTGGCTTGGTCTTCTTCTTCTTTTTTTGGTCGAATTATTTCCTCGCGTGTATATTTCCATATACATTTTTTGGTGCCTCCTGTGAGGAATGATTTTAATTTGCCCTAAGTACATCTTGGAAAACGGTTTTTTTATATAAAATTATTTGGTTTAATTGCGGATTACATCAAATTGCATCACGTTAAATATTGGCTTTGCGCAGGCGCTCTAGAACATTCGCTCACGTGTGGAGACAACGAGCAGCGACAGAATTCGCAGAATTTTTCCACCTGGCTCATCTTTGGACATTGGCACTTGTTATACACAGTGAGTAACGTGATTTGGTGTGTGCATTGGCAATGGCTGAGTTAAATCGACGCACATCCCAAGCCAACATATTGCGCCGTATGACCACGGCAATTCTGGCTGAGGGATTCACTGGCGACTATCATACATGTGCCCAGGAATTAACCAGTCTAAATTTACATTTTGAGCGTTTTACTGCCGCTCATGATGTGCTAGTCGACGACGCAGACAATGATGAAGAATTAGATGCACATCAGCGGCTGTGGAACGATCTGGAGGATTTGTACAACCCAGCGGTGGCAAAACTTAAGCGATTGATGGTTCCTAAGGTTGAGCCATTGATTCCGGAGAATTCTGCAGAACTGCGATCTTCTGCCATGAGTCTTAAATTGGATCCGGTTACTATACCGAAATTTGATGGCTCACTTCGCAACTGGCTAGCGTTCAAGGATGCAATTCAAACGCTCATCGACAAACCAGGCATTCCCGAGTACTACAAATTGCAGAAATTGCGCGAGTCATTGGTTGGCGATTCGCTCGAAACGCTTGTTGGCAATCTCTACACTGGTGGCTATCAGGCTACTTGGGATGAGTTGATGAGACGCTACGACAACAAGAAAAAATTGGCTGAGTTGCACGTCTCTCGCTTCATTGGCATCAAACCAGTCGCTATCGAAACTGGTGCGGGACTCTTGACTGTTGTGGACACCGTGCGTGAATCACTTCGCGCATTGCGTGTAATGGCATTGCCAGTCGATCAATGGGATGCAATAGCCGTACCAATAGTCACATCAAAATTGCCACAAATCACACAACATGCATGGGGTATGCACACAAGTCAAAAGGATATTCCCAAATTGGATAATTTGCTGGAATTCGTCGAGAAACGAGCACAGAGTCTGTCTCTGGACATTATTCATTGGCCTGGCTTTTCAAACCATGGCACCGCAATGGGCTCATCACAGCGGCGTTTACCTAATGCACCACGATTGGTGAAGTCCAAACTGGCAGCGACTTCACCTGGCAATTGCGAATTTTGCGACAGCAGTATACATCGCATCAGTAGCTGTCCAAAGTTGTTGGCTTTATCTGTGGCTGAACGATTCAACAAACTACGCAGCTCTAATCTGTGCTTCAACTGTTTGAAGCCTGGACATGCAACCAAGGTGTGTGCAGGTGGCAACTGCCGCAATTGTCAAGGCAGACATCATACCTTGCTATGCCGCGGTAATTCTTCTGGCACCGCACCAGCCGCTAGATCGACAACAACATCATCAGCTACGATAACACCTGCAACATCAATATCTCAACCACCACAAAACTATCCTGCATGACTACCACCGTCGGCTAAGACGTTTGTGGTCATTGGCGAGCGATTAGTCTTATTGGCGACTGCCATTGTTCACATAAAGGACGGCTTTGGCTCTACTCATCGTTGCCGGATCATTTGCGACCCGGGCAGTCAGGTCAGTTTTATGAAATACCGCTTTTTTAATCAATTGGCTATTTGCAGGAAACCCTGTACAATTCAGGTAGAAGGTGTCGGTTCGGCCATAACACACACGCGTGGCCGCGCTGCACTCAATTTGGCATCGTGCGATGGCACATTCGACATTGATGTGGATTTCTATTTACTCACTACCATCACTACACCGACTCCAGCAGCTGACATTGCACCGTCATGCTGGGAACATTTGCGCACATTAGCTTTGGCAGATCCGTCGTTTGGTAGAACGGGTCGAATAGATGCTCTTATTGGCGCTGACGTGTGGGGTAATATCATACAAGAAGGCATAGTACGCGGTTCAGTAAATGAACCATTTGCACAATCAACTTCGCTGGGATGGGTGGTATTCGGACCAGCGACAGTAGACACTTCAATTATGGCATCAACGCGCTCACTTCACACAATCCATGACAATGTTGACGGTAGTGATGAACGTCTCGACCTGGCACTGGCTCGTATATTTGAAGCTGACGCAGACAACCAGGCAACGGTTACCGATAACGATGTATGCGAGAATGTTTTCATGGCTACGCATCGACGTGACTCCGATGGCCGTTACGTCGTCCAGATTCCTTTTCGTCCAGACGCACAGATTCTTGGAAACTCTCATCCACTGGCACTACGTCAATTTTATCAGTTGGAGCGTAGATTGGCGAACGATCCAGAACTCAAGGCGAAGTACGTAGCATTCATACAGGAATACATGGCTTTAGGACATATGAAGCATGCCTTGAACTTCTCATCTGAACCATCACAGCGATACGTGATACCACATCATCCAGTATTGGCAAAATTTCGAGTTGTTTTCAATGCTTCGGCGAAGACATCAAATGGAGTTTCTTTAAATGACACACAATTGAGTGGACCGCTCATACAAGAGTTGCTCACTACGATCATCTTCCGCTTTCGACGCTTTGCAGTGGCTCTCTCGGCAGATGTAGAGAAGATGTTCCGCCAAGTTCGAGTTAACGAACGTCATCAACGCTGGCAGCAAATTTTGTGGCGCGAATCAACTACTGAGCCGATTCGCACTTACCAGTTGACTACTGTCACATATGGCATGGCATCGGGTCCGTACAACGCTGTTCGAGCAATGCAGCAGTGCGGCCGCGACAACTGTCATATATTGGCGAATGCTAACCAATCGGCGATCGCTCTCACAAGCATTCTTCGTGACTTCTACGTCGACGATTACTTAATGAGTGTCGAAACCACCCAACAAGCGATTCAATTGGCCAACGACGTCGATACAGTCTTGCAGCAAGGTCACTTTCATCTCCGCAAATGGCAGTCCAACGACAAAATGGCAGTGGCTGGAATCACAGGCAATCTGGGGACAGCAGATGACATCGAATTGAAATCTCCGGAGATAACAGTACTCGGTTTGCATTGGAATCCAACAACGGATGAGTTGTTCTATCGAATCAACATTGGCGAAATGACATCTACAACCAAACGACAAGTGCTTAGCGATACCGCGAGATTATATGACCCAACAAATATGCTTGCACCCGTCATCATTGTGGCGAAAATATTTATACAGACCTTATGGCGTACTGGCTTAGAATGGGACTCTCAACTTCCAACGGAATTGATTCAAGAATGGTCCGATTATCGCAACAATTTGCAGCGGTTGCAACAATTACGCATTCCACGGTGTTTGCAGATGAAAGCATCGGTCACCATTCATTTACATGGCTTTTGCGACGCTAGCATCAAGGCATATGCAGCTGTTGTATACGTCTGTACGACGAGCAGCAATGGCGACTTCACATCAGCACTCGTTACTGCGAAAACGCGTGTTGCACCATCTCGAGTCGATCAACTAGGCAATTCGACGACTACGATACCACGATTGGAGTTGTGCGCAGCACGACTTTTAGCGGAGACTATTGGCAGTACTAGACACGCATTGGACTTGGAGCAGGCACCCTGTACGCTATATAGTGACTCAGCGATTGTACATTGTTGGCTACGCAAACCAATTGCTACACTCAAACCCTATGTTGCAAACAGAGTTAACTACATACAGCAACATACCAACGTGGCTGATTGGCGACATGTTCGAAGTCATCTAAATCCAGCTGACTGTGCGAGCCGCGGGATTACAGCGGATTCTTTGGTTGGTCACCCGCTATGGTGGCATGGCCCGACCGAACTAATGCGAACCAACATAGCAAATGATATTCCATCACCTTCGGAGGCAGACGTAGAAGCGATAGCTGTAGAGTCTAGGCCTATTAAGGCTCATATTGTGCGTACTTCCCCACAGCTTATCATACAAACGAGATATCGCTGTGGCAAGGAAGTCATCACCATCGATTTAGTCGAACGTTTCTCTTCTATTGGCCGCCTAATACGAACAACTGCGTATGTGCTTCGTGGCAATCCAACTCGACGACAATATTGGCATCACACAGTGGTGGAGTGTGACGAAATGGCTATGGCTTTAAAATGGCATCTTCGAGCAGAGCAAGACAGGTACTTTTGCAGTGAAATTCAGCAACTAACCCATTCTTGACAGGTGGCAGTTACAAGTAAGTTGGCACCGTTGGCGCCATATTTGGATTTAGAGGGCATATTGCGAGTCGGCGGTAGATTACGAAATTCTGACCTATCTACGGACCAAAAGCATCCAATCATTATGGCAAAAGAGAGCACCCTGTCGCGACTCATCGTACGAGACATTCATCTCATTAACTCCCACGCGCAGGCTACCCTCATGCTGCAAGTACTCCGACATCGTTATTGGGTCATCAGCGGCCGTGCGCTCGTAAAACAATGCGTATATGAATGTGTCATATGCCGACGACACACTCAGCGAATGGCTCAGCAACAAATGGCATCATTACCGGCGGCGCGGGTTGTGGCATCACCACCCTTTTCTTTATCTGGCATCGACTACTGTGGACCTTTCAACATTCGGATTGGGGCAAAGCGCAAACGTACGACAAAGAAAACATATGTGGCCATCTTCGTCTGCATGGCCACCAAGGCTGTCCACATCGAGCTGGCGGAGGATTTATCAGCAAGAGCATTTCTCAACGTTTTTGCACGCTTCATTGGCCGGCGTGGCCCATGCAGTCACCTTTACAGCGACAATGGCACGCAGTTCAAAAGGGCGAACAAACTTCTTCAAACCGACCTGGTCGAATGGCACAGTGAATACACACAACAGCAATTGGCGAATCAACAGACTCAATGGCATTTCATCTCAGCCGCAGCTCCCCATCAAGGCGGTCTATGGGAGGCCGCCGTTAAGTCGGCAAAGAGGCATTTGCTACGCGTAGTTGGTGGACAGACACTATACTACGATCAATTACATACATTGCTTGTGCGAATTGAGGCTTGCTTAAATTCGCGACCGTTGATTGCAATACATGATAGCGTGGATGACCGTTTGGCATTGTCTCCAGCTGATTTCTTGATCGGTCGTTCGCTCGTGGCATTACCTGAACCTACCATACCAGAAGCGCCTACAAATCGACTTCAACATTGGCAACTTTTACGACAAATGCATCAATCGTTTTGGCATCGTTGGCACGATGAATATTTGGCTTCGTTGTAGCAGCGCAAAAAGTGAAATGTGAAAATCTGCAGGTTGGGGATGTCGTCGTACTTCGTCACGAAAATTTACCGCCAGCCAAATGGCGACTGGCACGCATCATTGCTGTTCATCCGGGCAGCGACGGACTTGTTCGCAATGTAACTGTGCAATATTGCTTGGAGTCTGATAAATTGAAGAGCACAACGCGACCGGCACAAAAGGTGTGTCGACTATTCAGCAGTGGTCCTGAGCCTACCGGCCCAGCCGGGCAGTAAATGTAGAAGACAAACGCAACCGGCAACACTGACATGATCTTCATTAACCTTGAAACAATGCAAAATTGTGCTCCCACACACACAGAGTGCATTGTTCAATTGCAGTACTTTTGATTCTTTCCTCATGACAAATTCTCCGTTGTCCGTTCAGTTGTTAGAGAATAAACGTTTACTTAACACGTTGGCTTGGTCTTCTTCTTCTTTTTTTGGTCGAATTATTTCCTCGCGTGTATATTTCCATATACACAGACCATATAGATAGAAAAGCTTCATTTGAATGGCTTAAGCGTGGAACGTTATACCCTGAAACAGAGGGATTCTTCTTCGCTATACAGGATCGGATAATACCAACCAAGCATTTTTTGAAGTATATTGCTTAAGATCACGATCAGTTAGCAGGTCTATGTCGAAAGTGTAATCAGGCTATGGAGACTATAGAGCATATACTCAATGGTTGTCGATGTCTCGTACAAGTCAGCTATAATATCGACAAAATAGTGTACCAGAATATGCTAAACAAAAAATTAAAATAGAAGTAAACTATCAGCCATATTATGTATACACAACTCCACCAGTACTGCAAGGATCCCTGTATATCATTTACTGGGACACAACAATTTTTACGGATAGAACTATAACACATAACAGACCGGATTAGTAGTATGGGACAAAGTAACATCCAAAGTTCAAATAATAGATTTCGCTATCACTACGAACTCAAATCTGATGCAAACAATCAACGAAAAGATTGAAAAATATGTCGATCTGTCTAACGAAATGAAAAGACAGTGGCAAGTTGATGAGGTGATGATTATCCCGATTGTATTGTCCTCAACGGCCCTCATTCCAAAAACAACGGTGTAACATCTGAAAAGCCTGGAGACTGAGCATATAATTAGCTATATGCCAAAAGCAATAGCAATAGATAGCTGTGCAATAGTTAGAAATTTTTTAAACTTAAGCAACATCTAACGGAAGCAGAACTCGGCCTGCGACCAATCAGCGAATAACCCTTGGATTCTTCCCGGGTAGGTGAATACCGCCAATTGGCGTGAAGAATTCTGAAATATTAATAACAATAATAACAATAACAATAACAATAACAATAATAACAATAATAACAATAATAATAACAATAACAATAATAACAAGAACAATAATAACAAGAACAATAATAACAACAATAACAATAACAAGGATAATAATAATAACAATAATAATAATATTAATAATAATAATAAGAAAAATATTAATAATAATAATAATAATAACAAAAATAATAATAATAATAACAAAAACAATAATAATAACAATAATAATAATAACAATAATAATAACAATAATAATAATAATAATAATAACAATAATAATAACAATAATAACAACAATAATAATGATAATAATAATAATAATAATAATAATATTGTAATAATAATAATAATATTCACCCTTATTCCGATTGGCGTTTTACTTGAATGACGTTTGTCGTCATTTGAGGCGTTTCGCCTTTCAAAAGTTATTCCGTAACTTCGACGACAGGGTCTGTATGTAGCTCACATTCCACATGCGATCCACACTAGCTGATCTTCGAGTTTGACAGATAAATGGCGGTATCAGTTGTTTTTATTTGTTGGTTTCTATATTAAAAATGAATAGCGTTGCAAGGAGCAGTGATGAAGATGAGGACACACAAAAAAATGATCTCATTCGAATCCGGAAAGAAATAAGGACAAAATCAAGACCATTGGAGCTACCGGATATAAAGTGAGCAAGAGGACAAAAATACATTAAAAAAAACTCAATGTAATGAATTATTTTTAGATTCAAAATGTTTTTTAGAATGCCTAAGGAAGCCTTCATATATTTACTGGACGGTATAAAGGTTAAGCTAACGGAATCAACTCGGTCGTCGTCAGTGCCAGCGATATTAAAACTTGCTGCAACTCTGCGATTGTTGGCTGAGAGTAGCTACCAGAAGGGTGTAGGAAATGATTTTAATTTAGGACTAGCACAACCCACGTTCACTAAAATCCTTAGAGATGCTGAACATAATTGAAACCCACATTTGCCCAGAATGGGTGAAATTAGAATATACTGAACAGGAAAAGGATGAAGCCAAACAGTATTTTTTCCAAAGAGCAAAAATTCCAGGTGTTATAGGCTGTGTTGACGGGACCCACATAAAAATTGTGGCACCATACCAGGCGGAACAACATATGTACTACAACAGGAAAGGTTATTATAGCATCAACGCTATGATAGGGAGTATTAAATAATAAAATGCTTCATTACGAACAGCTGGCTATACGAAGACAATTTTAGGTTTGTGATCATCGAATGCACATAAGATATGCCGATACCAGACACCCTGGGGCCAGCCATGACTCATTCATTTGGAACTCAAGTGAGCTCCGAGGAATCTTGAAGAGAAATTATGATGGAGGGGAAAGAAATACTTGGTTGTTAGGTTCGTATTCAAGCAATTTTATTGATGAATTGTACTGATAAATATTTAAATTTACTAGGTGATGCTGGGTACCCTCTCGAACCATTTCTCACCACACCATTCAGATCAGCAGCGGTAGGAAGCATTGAGAGTAACTTCAATATAAGGCATTCGCAGACCAGGAATATAATCGAAAGAACAATTGGGGTTCTAAAGAATCGATTCCGTTGCCTTCTCGGTGCCCGGCAGTTGCACTACACTCCACAAAAGTCGATACAAATAGTTAATGTATGCGCGGTTCTGCACAACATTTGCCTTTATTACAAATCAGATCTGGAAGTAGATACAGATTTGATTAATTTTGCAATTGAATCGGACTGAAATGTAACACATGGAAATGTAACAGCCAACGATTATCAAGTAGCTACAAAGATACAAAATCGACTGCTGAACGCTGTATAAAAAGTTAATTAATAAACAAAATTTTATCAAAACTTAAAGCATTTAATTCAGTTCGGTTGTGTTAACTAAAGTAAAGGTTTAAAAACTAATAAAAATTTAAAACATTTCAATAAAATATAAAATAAAATAAAGATAAATTTAGGGTGCATTTTCTTTAGAAGACTCAATTACACGCATTTTTCGTTCTTCGATGTCTAATTGCCTTCTTCTTATTTCCAAATCCAACATTTTTATTTTGTTGTCTTCTTTTGCTTGTCTTTCTTCGCGTTCCATTTGCATTTTATATAATTTTAATTTCTCCTCTTCTAAATAAAACCGCTTTCTTTCATATCTGGTACTTTCCTTTAAATGGTTATCTTTACTTTTCAGGTACTCTTTAACTTCTACATACAACTTCTCCTGCACGTTTGTTTGCTTTTGTAGCAACTCTAGCATCTAGTCTATCAGTCGTCTGCGATGATTTTGTGCGCCTTGTGGTTCGCCCTGCTTCGGTTTTGAATTTCTTCAGTTTCAGATGGATCTTCAGTTGCAGGTGGATCTTCTGTGTATGAAGCCAATGTAGTTGAAGCTGGTGAAAAAATTCTCTGATTTGAAGTGGATGGACGATCAGGTGTGGACGGATGGATGGATGAAGCTGAAGTTGGAGCAATTTGAGTACCACCCAACTTATCAGTTTGTCGTAGGAAAGCAGATTAGAAATGATTTTTTCCAAGTCCAATAAATGTTTTTGTTGGAAGGTGCCTCCCCCAGTGGCTTTTTTTAGCTTTGAATCTTATGTCAGACCAAACCTGCGAAATATTTGCAAGTAGCTAGTTAATTTTCTTTTGTATTAAGTTACAAACAAACCTTCTGCCACTCTCTTCCATCTCTTGATGGAGGCCCCAAACTATTCAGGGTTATGGCTATGGCCATTCGATTTTGGAGTCAATATTTGAAATTCCTCTCTTAAACCCTCTTGCCAACGAAGTGCTTTTTTCCATCAACTCTACCAAAATCTTAAATTGCTTTTGAATCGTTATTTTCACCCTAAAAATCAATTAATTAAATTTAGTCATTTGAATCAATAAAATTTTTTTAAAAAAACTTACATTTTCAGTCCTTTTTTCCGATCACGAATTTAATAACAACAGATATCGACATTTTTGTTGTAGTTTTGTGGCGTTCAACGCCTTAGAGAATAACAGTGAGATTTCTCACATGACATTTGTCGTACAGTAATGGGTTCCACAAAACGTTAAACGACAAATGGCGTTCAACGACGAACAAACGCCACTCGTAATGGTAAATTGCAATTATTTCGTTTTAAATCGTCGTCAACGCCACTCGGAATAAGGGTGAATAATAATAATAATAATAATAAATAAATAAATAATAATAATAATAATAATAATAATAAAAATAATAATAATAATAATAATAATAATAATAATAATAATAATAATAATAATAATAATAATAATAATAATAATAATAATAATAATAACTGAAAAGCCCCGGGTCCGGACCAAGTTCAAAACTTTTGGATGAAAAGATTTAGCAGCACACATCAACGCTTAGTTGAACTCCTTAATCTCTAGCTATACAACAGCCAGATACCTTTCCACGATACCTCAGCCAAGGTGTTACTTATTTGCTGCCCAAATCGACAATGTATAAAATTTTAACTGCATGTATTAACAATATCATATACGAGGAGCTAATAATATGATGGCTGAAGAACAAAAGGGTTGTGTGAGAGGCGCCAGAGGATGCAAAGAACAGCTAACGATAGATCAGGTCATACTCGAACAGACAACTCAATCTTCAAGAAACCTTCATGTTGGATACATTGATTATCAAAAAGCCTTCGACAGCATACCACATTCGTGATAAATAGAGATGCTGCGCATACACCAAGTCCACGAAAATATTATTACATTTCTTGCAGCTATTATGAAACACTGGAAAACTTGTAGAGATACACAGCGGAGAACAACATCGCAAAACCAAAACAATCCCTATAAAATGCGGAATATTTCAAGAAGACTGCCTTAGTGCCCTTTGGTTCTGCCTGGCTTTGAACCACCCCCCCAGTAAAATACTGAATGAAACAGGATATGGCTTTACCATAAAAAAAAAAAAAAATAATATGCTGAAAATAACAACATTTTTCAGTGACGACATCAGGATGACGTTTGGGATAGATAAGTGCAAGACTATCACAATCATAAAGGTAAAAGTGAAATCAACCAATACGGAGGGCGATCTATACAAGTATCTTGGAATGGCCCAAAGTAATCGAATTTTTCTTCTTCTTACGCCGAAGTTATGATCCGGAGTAGAAGGATCACAACCCTCCCATCCCTACTGGTCCGCCTGTGGGGTTTGCCAGAATTAATCGAATTGATCAGAATAAACTGAAGGAAAAGCTCCGAATTGAGGTCATTGGTCGGATACATAAGCTGGCAAAATCAAAGCTTAATGGAAAAAATCTTTTCAAAGCAATTAACGCATTCGCTATATCTGTACTAACATATAGCTTTGGAATTATATAATGGTCAACTACTGAACTACAAACGATGCAGCGAAACAAAAGAACCACACTTACTAAACACCAAATTCACCACCCAAAATCACGTAAAAGAAAAGAAAAGAAAAGAAAAGAAAACTTGGATAACCAAATAGAATCACTTAGAAAGTATTTCCTGCAAACTACACGTACATCTAACCTGATCCGAGCGATATCAGCAATTGATGAATCATACACACCCTTGATGAATCATCACACCCAAAGAACCTCTAAAAACAACAACGAATAACTAGTAGAATGGTCCAGCAAAGAAATACACGGAAAATAGTACTATTCGCTGCAAAACCATAACGTTGACACTAATATGTCAAACAGATGGCTGACGAATGAAAGTATTCACGCTGAAACAGAAGGCTTTATGCTAGCTATACAAGTAAGTAATCCCGACGATAAATTGCGTGAGGTATGTAATGAAGAGCCCTGACGCCGCCGAAGATAAATGCCGTGGATGGGGAGGAAAAGGAGAGACGATCGATCACATCATATCTGCGTGCCCAACTGTTACTCAAAGCGACTACCTAAAGAGGCATAACAATGTTGCAAAAATTATCTACTCGTATGTATATTGAAATTCTTCGAAAAAACAACATCATTAATGGAGATCAAAGGTACTATCTTTTCGAGCCTGAAGCGATGGTTGAAACAAGTGAAACACGAATATAATACGATCGGACCATTTTCACTGTACACAGAATGGAACACAACAGGCCAGACATCACCATAATTGACAAAAAGGAGAAAGAGGCATATCTAGTGGATGTTGCAATACCATTAACCAGAAATTTAGAAAAGACCTACTATGAGAAGATAACTATTCAGAACTGGCTGTAGAAGTGAAGACTCAATGGAATCTTAAGTCTGTACAAATAATACCAATAATTATATCGAGTGTAGGAATTGGTCATACAAATCTAAAAACTAATTTTGAACAGCTTAAACTCAGCTCTAAAATAATTGATAAAATTCAAGAAGCTGTGATAATCGATACTTGTCATATTCTAAGAATATTTATGTAATAAACTTTCAACATACACTGCTGTGCAAAATAATAAGCACACACGTGCCTGTAAATATTTATTTCATCTGTTACATTTTAAGTTATAGCAAAATAAGCCAATTTTGCATTATTTTTGTTTGAGCTCAAGTAACGTTAAAATGCGAGACAACAAGCGCTATATATTGTTGAGTTCAGTAGCCTGGACTAGTTTGTATAAAGAAGTTGCTTTTTCTCGTGTGCAAAATAATAGGCACAGAATAGAGTTCCGGTAATTTTTTTGCTACACTTTTTTTTTGCGTTTTTCCATTGTAGGTATTATAAACAGCTAGAAGGGTTAATTTGTCAGTAGAATTTGTTAATTGTATTTATAGAAAAATGGGTCGGAAAAAACATTGTTCGGTACAACTGCGGGATATAATAAACAAGCTAAGAATCGAAGGAGGATCACTAAGGGGTATTGCCAAAAATGTTTCGTGCTCTTTAGGAATGGAAATATCAATATTCTGAAGAAGCTCGGGGGTAGAAAGCGCAAAACATCCCTTAAAACTGACCTTCGTATAGTTAGATGTGCTAAAAAGGATCCATTTGTAACATCGAATCAGATCAAAACCGATTTAAATCTAAACATCGATACCTCGGTAATTAAGAGACGGTACAACCTAAAAGCTTGCCATCCAAAAAAGTGTCCTCTTCTACAAAAAAAAAATAAAAAAAATAAAGGATCAAATAAAGTTTGCAACAACAAATTCTAACAGACCACCTGAGAAATGGCGAAACGTACTTTGGTCTGACTAGACGAAAATTAATTTATTTGGACCGTATACCAAAAAAAAGTATGTAAGAAGGCAGTCTGGAAAACAATATGATCCCAGGTTTACTGTAAACACAATTAAACATGGTGCCGTAAACATTATGATCTGGGGATGTTTTTCCTATTCTGGTGTTAGGCCAATTCACTGGATCCAAGATATTCTTGGAAATAGTAATGTATCCATTTCCAGATACATTATTTGGCAGTTTGGTTTGCGGATAGGAATGTTCGAGTTGTTGAATGGCCAGCAGTCCCCAGACCTTAATCCGATAGAAAATCTTTGGGGTCATATTAAAACGGGGCTCAGTAAATCTTCCAAATCAAGAAACAAATTAGAACTTTGGCAAAATGTTCAAAAAATTTGGTATGAAATACAAAATTCACTGTGCCAAAAACTGGTGGATTCAAGGTATCGTAGATGCAAGGCTGTTATAAAAAAAAAATGCAGCGCTCCTAAATATTAATAAAAACATGGATACGGACTAATAATAATTTACTTAGTTTTATATTTTTATTGTTTATGTATTATTTTAATTTTTTGTTAAATGTGCACAGCTAAAATCGTTGAAGTGATTTGATTTTTTGTTTTTTTTTTAATTGTATTATTTGAATTCTATATTTGTTTAGAATATTAAAATTGATTAAAAACAGAAACAAATTGAATAATAAGCATTTGACTCGTCGTTTTGATTTTAATATTTGGAATTCATTTTTCTCACATGCCTGTGCTTATTATTTTGCACAGCAGTGTAAGTATGTAGTATGTATATAATTGTAATTGGACCTATGGTCCCTAAATTGCATTATCACCAATTAATGAGAAATAAAGGGAATAATAATAATAATAATAACAATATTAATAACAATCTTTATCTTCTTACGGCGAATTTATGACCCGGAGTAGAAGGATCACAACCCTCCCACTTTACTGCATCCCTACTGGTCCGCCTGCGGGGTTGCCGGTTTAACCTCAGAAAGTTTCGGCAGACTTCCCGGTTTCGGATCACTTCGTCACTGAGGCCAATCGAATGCTGCTGTTTTTGCGTTTGTGTGATCCAGTTGTTTTTTGGTTTGCCTTTTTTGCGCGATTGCGTAGGAACGTTGATTGATATTGCCTTTTTGACGGGGTTCGAAGGATCTCTCCTTTGAACATAACAATACCAACTGAGCCGGTCGTGCTCTATCTTGCTTGTGATGGGTTCTTTTACATAAAAGCTTCCTCGAAACTTTGAACTTCTTATTCTATCAATCTTCGTTACTCCTGGTGTCATGCGAAGCATCTTCATCTCAGCTGCCGTTAATTTGCCCTCATACTTTTTGTACATTGTCCAGCATTGTGAACCGTATGTGAGCGCCGGACGTACCACTGCGGTGTAGTCTTCCTTTAAGCTTAGGGGGCATTTTTCAATCACAGAAGATAGCGGAGTTTTCCCGCCACTTCATCCACCCTACGCTTACGCGATGATTGATGTCATCATCACAAGTTCCTTCGCTATTGATCATAGATCCCAGATATTTGAACTTTTCACACTTGGGAAGCACTTTTCCATTCAAGTAAATGTCTGGAATAGGCCGGTGTGGATCAGAGAACGGGCAGCACAGATACTCTGTCTTTTTCGAACTAATATAGAATAACTGATGCACTTTGGGGTCCGTCACTTTTCCTTCAAGTAGATAATCAAGGACTGCAATAAATAGCAAAGGACTAAGGATGCTTCCCTGGTGTACGCCGACTTAGATTGGGAACTCTTCGCTGACTCCTGCGGGACATTTTACTCTTGTCCTTGCTCCCTCACATGTACATGTCTATGATCATGCGCACGTAGGTTTCTGGAACTCCTCGTTGTCCCACCCATAAGAGATCTTTTGGTTGTCTATCAAAGGCTTTTTCAAAACCAACCAACACCATATGCAAGTGCTTTAAGGAATCACGATGATTTTCCATTATGATCCTTATACTTTGGATTGCATCTGTTGTTGATATACCCGAGACAAACCCGCCCTGGTCATCAGATAGCCTTATTATTTTCCGCAGTCGGCCATCTAATACCCGCTCAACGATCTTCATGGTGTGTGACATCAGCTTGACAGAACGGTAGTTATCGCAGTTTCGCGTATCACCCTCCCCTTTGTGCAAAGGAAGAAGATAACTTTGCCTCCACTGATTAGGAATTAGATCACCGCTCATAAGTTTGGAGATAAGAATCATGAGCCATCTGGACCCGATGTCTTCCATCTTTTTCCAGAACTCAGAGGATATCTCGTCTGGCCCAACCGGACGGCATTCCTAACTTCTTCGACAGTAATGTCGGATATTTCGTCATGGTTAGGAGCAGCTCTTGGAAAGTATAAACGGGAAAACTGTTCGTTCAGAAGTCTTTCACAATACTGTCGCCATCTGTGGAGAATTTTGTCGTCTTCCACAAGAAGCTGGCCTTGAGCATTGTTAATGAACTTTGGGGTATGAATCTCCTGAGCATTTCTTCTTCTCTGGGCGGTTATTTTGAAGATAGTTGCTCTCTTATTCAAGTTGTTTTGTCGAAGCTCCTGGATAGCCTGGTTCCTATCAGACGCCGAAGACGATATTTCCTCCAACTCCCGACAGAGGGCTTCCATACTTTTTGCTTGAAATTAATAACAATAATAATAATAATAACAATAATAATAATAATAATAACAATAATAATAATAATAATAACAATAATAATAATAATATTAACAATAATAATAATAATAATAATAATAATAATAATAATAACAAGCAAACAAAAATAATGATAAAAATCCATCAGAGGAAATCATTCAAAAACAAATTGAAGATTTTCAGACCGATGAAGAAGAACTAGCTCAAGAAACAGATTGGGACAAAAGGAAAAGCAGGCCAAACAAAAAAAGGAAGACGATGTCTTCACCAGAAATAACTCCACACCAAAAACCGAAGCAGTCTCTTGATACTGCCGATAAAGGGACTACATTCACCCATCATCGACCCCCAAAAATAATGATATAATAACGATGAATAACGACTCCAATTATCAAAATATTTATTCCTTATTAAAAAAAAGCATAAAAGGTGAATTTATAATAAAACTAACTAAAGATAATACCTACAAGCACAGATAATAAACTACCCAGATGTAGTAGTTTCTAAAATCTCCCCAACACGAACTGCTACAAAGGATGGAAACTTGAACTTGGATGAACTGATCCATGAGAACACCGTCTTAGAGTCGGACAGGAAAATCACCTCTGAAGCCTGAATTGTCTGGGACTTCTTAACCGTTCCTGCGACCCGCATTCCAAGCACAGCCGCCTGCAACTCCAAACGGGGCACCGACAACTTCTTAACTGGTGCCACCCTTGCCAGCGCTATCTCCACCATTCCTTGTTGCTCGAAACGCCAATACGATACAGCAGCAAAAGCCTTCTCCGAGGCGTCCACGAAAATAACCAAACTTATCTTCGATGAGTCGGGAGTCCGTAACGTATACAAACGGGGAATTTTTACCTCCTCGATTTCCTTCGACACTTCAAGAAGTCCACCCACTGACCTCTCGACACGTCAGATATTGGCTCGTCCTGACCGTAACCCTCACGCCAATTCCTGCAATATGACTAGGCCCCGAATGATGAAACAAGAGATTAGGCCAATAGGGTCCAATATTCTCATAATGGTTCTTAGAATCGCTCGTTTCGAAATTTCAGCTCCTGGCTCCGACATCTTCTTCAGGCTCTCTCCATCTTTCAGTTTATAAATTAAATAATCTGAAGAGTGGCGCCAAAACATTCCCAGTATCTTGGTGACGTAACTCTCGGAGTCGTTAGGATCAATGCTGACCAGGTTTGACTTTATATTCGCTTCCGGTATCTGGTCCAAAAAGGCGCGACTATTCGACTGAATACCCACCAGGTCGAAATTCATTGACTTGATGTACACTGATGGCTTTCGAAAAGTATCACCATCTCTCCAAAGATGGCACTGTTGGTCTGCTTCGCTGATCTTTATCCCATGGAACATCTCTCGAACGTCCGCATTCACAGCAATTTGTCGCTCGCGAAATTTGAAAAGTTCAGCGTGAAGAGGTACAAGGTTATCTGGACCCTTTAACAAGTCAGAATTTAAAGAAACTCCATTCACCTTTGCGGCCACGTCAGCAACATCCCGGGCCTTTGGTTGGAGGAACTTTGTTCTTGTTTAACACGATGAATGTTGGGGCATACCAGACTCTAGCCCATTTTTGACTTAACTAGTCATCTGATGCAATCCTTGCATATCCCTTGTCTACCAATTTCCGCATGTGCTGGTTCTTCCACTCTAACAATTCAGGATTCTTCAGCAGCGATTTCTCCAAACTAATAAGTCGTTTCTCCGCCATGGGATAACTGTCCGGTAGCATTACCTCGTCCGAGTCCCACAGCAGGCCGATCTCGTAATGATCTCCAACTTGACGCAGGGTACGCTCCATCACCCCTATAGCTCGGATGTCTGCCTGACATACGAAGTTACCTCTTGGAGGCCGCACCCCAAACTCTTCGGTAGTGAAATAACGCTTGACTAGATCGTGTAGTTCTTCATCCTGATTGATGCTCTCATGCAAGTACAATTGCGAGGGCCTTCTTGGTGGGTTAACAAAAGAGACGTTGGGCTCGGAGTTTGTTTTTCCGAAAACGGTCCAACCGAGGAGTGTTTTGATAGCGTGTGGTTCTTCGTCCCTTTCACATCGCTGGCTTCTACCTACCAGAAGCTTGGCTTGGTCTAAGCCCTAAGATCTTTGGCTTTGCATCACGGAGATCTGTTAGCGGCAGACCCTTAAGATGAGGATACGACTCCTTTAAAACAGTCGTGTTGATACTCTGACACGGCAACTCCAGACCCTTCACAGTATATATGTCCCGTAGCATGTGCCGCTTACGCTTGTTCACGGTAGAAACACATAAATTAGTCCGCAATGAATCCTCAACTCTGGAAACTCCCTTTGTTCATTGGAGAGTAAGCTGCTTTGGTTCACCTCCTAACTCCAGTTCGTCGGAAATGTCCTTCTCAACCATCGTAAACGAGGAACCATCATCCAAAAACGCGAAATTGTCCAAAGATTTATTATTTTTCCCGTATAAACGTATGGGAACAAACTTGAACGTAAGAGAAGCCTTATGTCCCACATGCGACGAATGAATCTGCGGTGGGGGAACGAAGGGTTGAGCTGATGAATTTAAAGCCTCCAACGCCACAAGTCTTCTCTAGCGAACAACCACTCCATTTATGTGGCGCTGGATCCAAACATCTAAAACAGATCCATTTGGCCTTCGCGAAAGCGAACCTTTGACCAGTCGACAAGGCTTTAAATTGCCTGCACTCAGGTAACGCATGTTGGAAAAATCCGCACTTGACACATACACCATTGGAGTAAGCTGGTTGATGGGTGAGCACTCTTCGGGATGAACTTGCACCGCTGACCTTCTCACTTAGTGACGACCTTACTGGTTTCGATATCTCCGGCGGCAAATCAAATAATTTCTCTGTGAAGAATACTACAAAATCCCATAGATTTGCGTCCAACTTCGATATCTTTTACTTCCGCCACTCACGATACAACCCAGGAGGCAATTTACTCGCTAGATTAGTCAAAACGTAGTTATTGTCGAGCTCCCTCTCTAAATCCACAGATCTGATATCCGCGACAAACCCATTCAATGTCACAGCCCACTGACGAAGTTTCGTATCACTGCCTGAAACTAACGCTGGCAGCCTAAGCAGATTAGAAGTGAGACTGTGAACTAAAACGTCGGGTCTACCATAAATCGCACGCAACGAAACCATGATCGCATCTGCATCCGTCGAATACCTCAGCCGATAGCTCACGAGGTGATAGGCTTCCCCTGTTAGTGCCGTCCTTAGACGAGCAACATTCTAATTACCACTGTATCTACCCTCCAGGATAGTGGACCTGAACACGAATTCAAAATATGGCCATTCCTTCCTATTATGCCCTGAGAAAGACGGCAACTCCTGCACCTGGCCACGATTCAAGATCGTCATTAATTTTGCCATGTCTGACTGACGGCACGAACTAACTTGATGGCTAACTTTGGCCTGGGTAATATCCTCATGGCAAGGCTTAACATTGGCCTGGCCACTATCTTCAAGACTTGTCTTGGATGACACGGGAGTGGATTGAGAAACTTGATGGGAACTTACCAAGTTTTGTCGGTGTCTGAAACTGATTTGCCGAATTGCTTCCAGCCTATCGCTGGCAAGCTTGTTTACTTCTTCAGACCGCGGAAAATCTACAACTTGTTGAACTGGAACCGAACTTCCAACTACTTCTTGATCTTGTCCATTTCATCCCTTAGCGTAGCGATTTTCCTTATCCTTCTCCTCAACAGATGACTGAGCCACTTTCGCCGCCTCAATCAAAACATCCACAGAAGCCAAAATATCAGTGTCAGCATGTCTGGCGACACCTGAGCTTGCATCTCCTTCCTTGGTTTGACTTCCTTGACCATCGCAATCCTTTAAGCGACAGAACCAAGGAGTAGCTGTGTCAAATAACTCCGGAGTAAACTCGGCACACGCGTAGTGCTACCAGCGTCTGCATCTCTCACAGGAAACCATATCGTCGTCATCGGTTAGATGGAAACTTGGATTAGCGCAGCTGTGATCTGCTTCCAGCATCGTAACATTAGAAATTTCGACAATTCGTTTTGTTCAATTAAATTAAAATGATGTCGACCCGCGGCTTACCATTAGAAGTTTCAGACATCTTTTTCCAAAACAAATATCCTTTTTTCGCTGTGAGCGTTTGATGTGTGTGTGATTTTATTTACTAAAGTATTTCAGATAATTAAACTGAGAAATGAGTAACTTATAGTAATAACTACTTACTTTGGTATAGAAATTTTTTGAATCTTCTTAGCTGCAGCCAACGTCGTGGGACATTAGTTTCACCATGTGGATTTACTTCTGGCCACCAAAGGAAAAATAATGTTCTCGAATTTTTGCGTACGTGATTTGCTCAAATAGCTCAATGAAGTAATTTCCCACGGCGTTGCCAGAACAAAAATTACAAACTTTAAAAATTAAACGGTTTAAAAGTTCGATCACATGTGCCACATAAAATGGCTCGATGACAATGAGTCTAAGTGAAAATCTAATTATGAAATCCGACAACATCTATCTCACTCATAAAAATACCAACTGGAATTATTTTAAAAAGCTGCTTGAACAAGAATTGAATCCTCACAAAGAACTGCTAAACACGTATCAGTTTGAAGAAGAAGTACTCGTCTTTACTCAACAGTGCAAAGATCAGCTTGGAAAAGTACTCCTCTGACAAAAAAGAAAGAAATTGGTATTAAATATCAAAAAAAAAAAACTTTAGACTTAATATCGCAAAAAAGAAAGATTCGAAATAAGTGGCAGCAAACAAGGTATCCCTTATACAAATCGCAACTCACTGAATCAATACGCAACCAAATAATAGAGCTAAAAAATCAAAGTATTAGCCAATATCTAACCGGGCTAACTGCAGATAAAACGACTGAGTATTTATTGTGGAAATCAACAAAGTACCTTAAACGTCCTATACAGCATAATCCACCTATTAAAATAGCTAATAGTACATGGGCTAAAAACAATTTAGAAGAGTTATATGCTGAGCACATGACAAAAGTATTTCAGCCTAATGAAAGCCCAAATGAAGAAAATTGTCCAATAGGAGTACAAAGAAGTGTTGAAATCCATCCAGTCACACAAAATGAAATCGAAGTTATTATTCGGAAAGAACTACAACCGAAAAAATCCCCTGGTTATGATCTGATCACTGGAGTTGATGCAACAGTTACCCCAAAGTGCCATGCGCAAGCTAACAGCGATAATGAACGCCTGTTTGAGGCTCAAACATGTTCCATGCTATTGGAAAGTCGCTGAAATAATTATGATTCCAAAGCCAGGAAAAGATCCTCATGAAGTATCTTCTTATAGACCCATTTCTTTGCTACCCATCATGTCGAAAATATTTGAAAAGATTTTCATCAAGAGGCTAAGCCCGATTATTGAAAATGAAAACATGATACCAACTCACCAGTTTGGTTTCAGAAAAAATCACTCAACTATTGAGCAGGTTCATATAATAACCAATGTTATTAGACGTTGCTTAAGCGTTCGATAAAGTATGGCATACAGGTTTAGATTACTCCTTCCCAAAGAATATACGAAAAATACGCAAATCCCTTACTGCAACACAGCCAAGTATCTAGGAATGACCCTAGTTGCCAAACTTAAATGGAAAGACCACGTGAAAAAGAAAAGAGAAGAACTGAACATTAAATTGAGAAAAATGTACTGCCTTATTAGTAGAAGATCACCCTTATCTATACATAATAAACTGTTATTGTATACAAATACTAAGGCCCGTATGGACATACGGAATTCAGTTATGGGGATGTACGACTCAAAATAATATCGATATAATTCAACGTTTCCAAAATAAAGTATTGAGATGCATAGTAAATGCGCCATGGTATTGTAGCATAATAATAACTACGCTCCCTAAAAGTATGATGCAACAAATTCCGAAGTGTCTTTTCATTCTGGCAGAATTTTGGTTCGAAGTGTCCTTTCATTCGAGGTTCGTGTCTGAAAGAGACGGATAATATCACGGATAAGAGGGAATTATAACTGCAAGAATTATTACATCAGAATTTCTCTTGTTCCAGTGGTCGAAGAATTTGTTAGAAGTTTCTGGCTATCAGAAACTTCTGCTATATAAGGACAGATGGCGATTGAGAAGGGGCAGTAGTTTTTAAACTGTGGCGAAGAGATTAGAAAAGTGATAATGGGCGAAGTTGTAATTTTGTGATAAATTGGAAGTTGAGATTTAACAAGAAAAAGTAATTAGTTTGGATTTGTGAATTAAGTAATTGAAAGGAGATAAAGTGATTTGAGAGGACAGAGACCTTGTAAGAAAAGAATTGCGAAGAATAGTATAGTGTGAACCTGAATTGTTCTATAGACTAGAAAATAAAGAAATAATTTCACAGAATATTGTTTTATCTACTCGAGCCGTAGCTCGCATATTACATTGGTATCAGAAGCGGGATAAAACTTATTCTGTGAATAACTATTTCCGTGGTGTGAAACTGCACAAGAAAAAAAAGAAAAAAAAAAAAAAAACATTTCTGTGTTGAGTTAATTAGTTGCGCAAAATGGGTCGCAAATTGGGAAAACTAACTATAATTCAACTAAAGGCAGAACTCAGTAAGCGGAACATCGACACAACTGGGGAAAAGATGCCCTACTGATTCGTCTGGAAGAAGCAGTAACGCAGGAAGGTGAAAATCCGCACGACGTAGAGTTTGACGTGGAAGAGGAACCAGCAAGTACAGCAGCCGACCCGGGTATAACAAGTCTGCTCCTGCAACTTAAGTTAGTCATGGACGAACAAAAGAAAGCAATAGAAGATCAAAGGAATTCTCTAGAACTTAAGCTGGACGAACAAAAGAAAGCGATGGACGAACAAAAGAAAGCGATGGACGAACAAAAGAAAGCAATGGGCGACCAAAGGAATTGCCTAGAACTTAAGCTGGACGAACAAAAGAATTCTCTAGAACTTAAGCTGGATGAACAAAAGAAAGCAATGGATGAACAAATGAAAGCAATGGATGAACAAAAGAAAGCAATGGACGAACAAAAGAATTCTCTAGATGCTCTGGAAAGTAAACTTGATGAGCAAAACAAGAACTTGGAATCCAAATTCGAAGTGATCTAAGAGAAAATCGAGAAGGTCGAGACGCAACTCGAAAAAGTCGAAACTAGATTCAATGAAAACTTTGAGAAGCATGAAACTCAGTTCGGGAAGATAGAGACTCAGTTTGAAAAAGTGGACACGCAATTCGAGATAGTAGGAAAGCAAGTCGAAAATCTTGCTAAGGAGCTCAGCAACGTGAAGAGACAGAAAGCACGGGAATATTCCACTGACGGTCTGAGAAGAAAGGAGATGCAGCCTCCTATCTTCGATGGTCAAACATCATGGCCAATTTATAAGAGGCAATTCGAAGCGGCCGCAATGACCAATAGCTGGGACGATGAAGAGAAGTCTATTGCACTCACACTTGCACTGAGGGGTCCAGCTGCGGAGCTCTTGCAGACCATCCCGGAAGATAAACAGCAGAACTACGACTCTCTGGTTCAGGCTATCGAGATGCGGTTTGGGAATGAACACATGCAGCAGGTGTACAGGGTTCAGCTGCGTAGTCGAGTCCAGAAAAGGGGGGAAACGCTCCAACAGTTGCAAGCGGATATAGAGCGACTAGCCCATCTTTCATACCCTAAAGCCAGTGAGGAGCTTATCAACGAAATGGCGGTGGAAGCTTTTATTCAGGCCATAGAGGACAGACAACTGCAAATGGCTGTAAGGATGGCTGAAAAGCGAACAATCCCCGAGGCATTGGCATTCGCTTTGTCAATGAAGGCTGCGGACCAAGCATACCAGGGAATACACCGTGTCAGGGAAATGTCCGTCGTGGAATGCTCATGCCAGAGAACAGCCGTCATGGATGAAGACAGAGCTCGCGGAAGTCAAATCCGTTGCTGGAATTGCAACCAAACCGGACACCTACAACGGCAGTGCAGAAGTGCGCCTAGACGAGGAAATTGTCCACATTGCGGAAGTAGGAGAAGCAGAGAGGAAGCATCCTGTTAGTCAGACTTCCAAAAACCAGCAGTCGGGAAATGCGTAAGGACCAACTTCGCGGGGCAGAAATTGGTTACTGGAATCGAGGCCCCCAGGACCACCATTCAAGTTTCGCAAACCAAACGGGGTAACAAGAGCCTGACAGTGGAGGCACTAATCAACAAGAAGAAGTGCGTAGCCACCATCGACACACGTGCCACCGCCTCCATTGTAAGAAGAGATATCGTCAGAATCTCCTGGCTACACAACACCAACAGCTACTGCCTGAAGACTGCAACAGGGGAAATGGCGAAGGTGTTTGGAGAAGTTCGTCTTACGATTATTCTGGCGGGACTGACGTTCTCCCATGCGTTTCTGGTGGCAGATATATGCGACGAGTGCATCATCGGAATAGACTTCATGAAAGCAAATGAAGTAATCTTGGACATCGGGATGCAAGTACTGAGGTATCGAAATGTGGAGATTCCGATGGTGTACGGAAACGAGAATGCCGTAACTCTCAGGACAGTCATCAGCAAAGACGAAGTTTTGCCGCCGTCTTCAGAGACAATCATTTGGACGAAGCTGGAAGGTGATCTTGGGAGCCACCGATTCTACATAGTAGAACCAGACCCAGAGAAGAATTCTCAAGACTACATCGTGGGAAAGACGTTAGTCGAACCAAAGAACACCATGGTTCCAGTGAGAGTTTTGAATGCGAGACCACACACTGTCAAACTAAGGCGAGGGGAGGTGACTGGAAAATTCACGCCGATTACCCCCGTCACAACAATATTTGAACGTGATGCTCCGAAACCTCGCCCATCACCTTGGACAGCGGAAACGAGAGAGACGATTCTCCAGTCCAGTGAACTGAATCAGGAGCAGCGAACTATGGCAGAGAATCTTATCAATGAGTACGCTGATGTATTTGCCCCACAGGACGGAAAATACGGCCGAACACACCTGGTACAACATCGAATAGACACTGGTGATACTAGACCAATTCCTCAGCCCGCTAGGCGCCTTCCATTGGCAAAGCAGGCAGAAGTTGCAGAGATGGTGTCGGCAATGGAGAAAGAAGGTCTGATTGAAAGTTCCAAAAGTCCGTGGGCATCACCGGTTGTACTGGTTAAGAAGAAAGATGGCAGCACACGGTTCTGCGTGGACTATCGGCAGCTCAATTACGTCACCAAGAAAGACAGCTATCCTCTGCCACGGATTGACGACACGCTAGACACACTATCAGGAGCCCGATGGTTTTCCACTCTCGACTTGAAGAGTGGCTACTGGCAGGTACAGATCCATCCAGAAGACCGGGAGAAAACCGCCTTCACCGCAGGAAATGGGCTATGGCAATTCACGGTAATGCCATTCGGGCTGTGAAATGCTCCGGCGACTTTCGAGCGATTGATGGAATGTGTCCTTCAAGGGTTAACATGGAAAACCTGTTTGGTATACTTGGATGATGTCATCGTCGTAGGAAAAACGTTTGCGCAACACCGAGACAATCTAAGGGATGTGTTTCAAAGGCTTCGAAGTGCCCACCTGAAGCTCAACCCCAAGAAGTGCGCCCTGTTTAGAGCGGAAGTTAAGTACCTGGGACACATAATTTCAGCGAAAGGAGTGAGAACCGATCCAGAGAAGGTCGAAGCGGTGAAAAACTGGCCAGTCCCCAAGGATAAACACCAACTAAGTAGCTTCCTGGGCCTAGCCACCTACTACAGACGGTTCGTGAAGGATTTTGCCGGGATCGCAAAGAGCCTGCACCAGTTGACGGAAAAGGGAAAACAATTCAACTGGTCAATTGAGTGCGAGAAGAGCTTCAAGGCACTTAAACAACGGCTATGCGATGCCCCGATACTAGCTTACCCCACTTCCGGGGAAACGTTCATTGTAGATACAGATGCTAGTAATGTCGGGGTAGGAGCCGTACTCTCCCAGGTGCATGAGGGCCAAGAGAAGGTGGTTGCGTAATTCAGCAAGGTGCTCTCTAAGCCAGAAAGGAACTACTGCGTGACAAGGCGGGAACTTCTAGCTTTGATCTTGGCTACGAAGCATTTTACAGTTAAAGAGTCCTGAGGGTCAGGTCGCAGGATGGATCGAAAGGCTGCAAATCTACGACTACGAAATACAGCATCGTAAAGGAAAACTCCACTCTAATGCGGATGCACTGTCCCGGAGACCATGCAGAACGGATTGTAAACATTGTGCGCGTCAGGAAGAACGGGAGCTGGTTTCCATCCAAAGAATGAGAGCCGAACCTATCGCCGGCTGGAGCGTAGATGAGATCCGGAACGCTCAGAAGGAAGACCCGGATATCGAGCCGATTCTGGCCTGGAAGGAGAACATGGAGAAACCGGATCATCAGGACATCTCTCACAGAAGCCCGACCTTAAAGGCATATTTTGCGCAGTGGGACTCCCTCCATGTCCAAGAAGGTGTTCTGAGAAGAAAATGGGAATCCTCCGACGGAAAGTCGTTTGTAATGCAGCTTGTCGTACCGCGGACGAAGGTCAAGGGGGTGTTACAGGAAATGCATGGCGGGGTGTCCGGAGGCCACTTGGGAGTGAATAAGACGCTAGAAAAGGTACGAGAACGTTTTTATTGGTTAAAAGCGAAGGAAGATATCGAGACTGGTGCAGAAAATGCGACGTGTGTGCAGCTAGCAAGGGTCCGAGAATCAAAACTCGAGGTAAGATGCACCAATACAACGTGGGAGCACCTTTCGAACGAATCGCCATTGACATCGCAGGGCCCTTTCCGGAAACCGACAATGGTAATCGGTATATACTCGTAGTTATGGACTACTTCAGTAAGTGGCCGGAAGCGTTTCTGATCCGTAACCAGGAAGCCAGAACCGTGGCGGAGCAGATCGTCTACAATTGGGTTAGCAGATTCGGTGTGCCCTTGGAATTGCATTCTGACCAAGGGCGGAACTTCGAGTCAAGAATCTTCCAAGAGATGTGTCAACTACTCGGAATCAAAAAGACAAGGACAACCCCGCTTCATCCACAGTCGGACGGTATGGTGGAGCGTTTCGATAGGACTTTGGACGAACATCTCTCGAAGGTCGTAGGTGACTACCAACGGGATTGGGACCGGCAGATTCCCTTGTTTTTGATGGCTTATAGAAGTGCCGTGCATAGCACTACTCGACATACGCCGTTCGAAATCTTATTTGGTGGAATAGCTCGTTTACCGAGTGAGGTGAAATTTGGATCTCCTACCAATGAGCCCAGAAATGAAGAAGAGTACGTGGCGGACCTTAGGGAAAGGCTTAGGGACATACACCAAAGGACCAGAAGCCAGATTAAAATAACGAGCGACCGCATGAAGACCAGGTATGATGCCAAGGCAACAATGTCAGGATTCCAGGAAGGAGATCTAGTGTGGCTGTATAATCCCCATCGCCAAAAGGGGAAATCACCTAAGTTGCAGCAGAACTGGGAGGGTCCCTACAGAATGATAACCCGCATCAACGATGTTGTCTACCGCATCCAGCGAGGACCAAGGGCCAAAATAAAAGTGGTTCATGTGGACCGACTGAGTCGATACAATGGCCGAAATGAGGATGCACTTGTTCGGGACGAACACGTCTAAGAGGGGGGCAGTGTAGCATAATAATAACTACGCTCCCTAAAAGTATGATGCAACAAATTCCGAAGTGTCTTTTCATTCTGGCATTATTTTGGTCCGAACTGTCCTTTCATTCGAGGTTCGTGTCTGCGATGAAGTCTCCACAGCTCATGTCAACGAAAGAGACGGATAATATCACGGATAAGAGGGAATTATAACTGCAAGAATTATTACATCAGAATTTCTCTTGTTCCAGTGGTCGAAGAATTTGCTAGAAGTTTCTGGCTATCAGAAACTTCTGCTATATAAGGACAGATGGCGATTGAGAATGGGCAGTAGTTTTTAAACTGTGGCGAAGAGATTAGAAAAGTGATAATGGGCGAAGTTGTAATTTTGTGATAAATTGAAAGTTGAGAGTTAACAAGAAGAAGTAATTAGTTTGGATTTGTGAATTAAGTAATTGAAAGGAGATAAAGTGATTTGAGATGACAGAGACCTTGTAAGAAAAGAATTGCGAAGAATAGTATAGTGGGAACCTGAATTGTTCTATAGACTAAAAAAAAATAAAGAAATAAATTTCACAGAATATCGTTTTATCTACTCGAGCCGTAGCTCGCATATTACAATCTTTTCTAATTTTGCATATATTGAAATACTATTTTTTTAAATATATATATTGTAATATGCAAGCTACGGCTCGAGTAGATAAAACGATATTCTGTGAAATTTATTTCTTTATTTTCTAGTCTATAGAACAGTTGAAGTTCACACTATACTATTCTTCGCAAATTCTTTTCTTACAAGGTCTCTTTCCTCTCAAATCACTTTATCTCCTTTCAATTACTTAATTCACAAATCCAAACTAATTACTTTTTCTTGTTCACTCTCAACTTTCGATTTATCACCAAATTACAACTTCGCCCATTATCACTTTTCCAATCTCTTCGCCACGGTTCTAAACCAACTGTGTCTTTTTTTGATCGCCATCTGCCCTTATATAGCAGAAGTTTCTGATAGCCAGAAACTTCTAGCAAATTCTTCGACCACTGGAACAAGAGAAATAATTCTTGCAGTTATAATTCCCTTTTTTTCCTGATATTATTCGTCTCTTTCGTTGACATGTGGAGACTTCGTCCCAGACACGAACCTCGAATGAAAGGACAGTTCGAACCAAAATTCTGCCAGAATGGAAAGTCACTTCAGAATTTGCTGCATAGACATAGGAGCGTAGTTATTATTATGCTACACTGCCCCCCTCTTAGACGTGTTCGTCCCGAACAAGTGCATCCTCATTTCGGCCATTGTATCGACTCAGTCGGTCCACATGAACCACTTTCATTTTGGCCCTCGGTCCTCGCTGGATGCGGTAGACAACATCGTTGATGCGGGTTACTATTCTGTAGGGACCTTCCCAGTTCCGCTGTAATTTAGGTGATTTCCCCTTTTGGCGATGGGGATTATACAGCCACACCAGATCTCCTTCCTGGAATCCTGACGTTGTTGCCTTGGCATCATACCTGGTCTTCATGCGGTCGCTCGTCATCTTAATCTGGCTTCTGGTCCTTTGGTGTATGTCCCTAAGCCTTTCCCTAAGGTCCGCCACGTACTCTTCTTCATTTCTGGGCTCATTGGTAGGAGATCCAAATTTCACCTCACTCGGTAAACGAGCTATTCCACCAAATAAGATTTCGAACGGCGTATGTCGAGTAGTGCTATGCACGGCACTTCTATAAGCCATCAAAAACAAGGGAATCTGCCGGTCCCAATCCCGTTGGTAGTCACCTACGACCTTCGAGAGATGTTCGTCCAAAGTCCTATCGAAATGCTCCACCATACCGTCCGACTGTGGATGAAGCGGGGTTGTCCTTGTCTTTTTGATTCCGAGTAGTTGACACATCTCTTGGAAGATTCTTGACTCGAAGTTCCGCCCTTGGTCAGAATGCAATTCCAAGGGCACACCGAATCTGCTAGTAGACGATCTGCTCCGCCACGGGTCTGGCTTCCTGGTTAGGGATTGGAAACGCTTCCGGCCACTTACTGAAGTAGTCCATCACTACGAGTATATACCGATTACCATTGTCGGTTTCCGGAAAGGGCCCTGCGATGTCAATGGCGATTCGTTCGAAAGGTGCTCCCACGTTGTATTGGTGCATCTTACCTCGAGTTTTGATTCTCGGACCCTTGCTAGCTGCACACACGTCGCATTTTCTGCACCAGTCTCGATATCTTCCTTCGCTTTTAACCAATAAAAACGTTCTCGTACCTTTTCTAGCGTCTTATTCACTCCCAAGTGGCCTCCGGACACCCCGCCATGCATTTCCTGTAACACCTCCTTGACCTTCGTCCGCGGTACGACAAGCTGCATTACAAACGACTTTCCGTCGGAGGATTCCCATTTTCTTCTCAGAACACCTTCTTGGACATGGAGGGAGTCCCACTGCGCAAAATATGCCTTTAAGGTCGGGCTTCTGTGAGAGATGTCCTGATGATCCGGTTTCTCCATGTTCTCCTTCCAGGCCAGAATCGGCTCGATATCCGGGTCTTCCTTCTGAGCGTTCCGGATCTCATCTACGCTCCAGCCGGCGATAGGTTCGGCTCTCATTCTTTGGATGGAAACCAGCTCCCGTTCTTCCTGACGCGCACAATGTTTACAATCCGTTCTGCATGGTCTCCGGGACAGTGCATCCGCATTAGAGTGGAGTTTTCCTTTACGATGCTGTATTTCGTAGTCGTAGATTTGCAGCCTTTCGATCCATCTTGCGACCTGACCCTCAGGACTCTTGAACTGTAAAATGCTTCGTAGCCAAGATCAAAGCTAGAAGTTCCCGCCTTGTCGCGCAGTAGTTCCTTTCTGGCTTAGAGAGCACCTTGCTGAAGTACGCAACCACCTTCTCTTGGCCCTCATGCACCTGGGAGAGTACGGCTCCTACCCCGACATTACTAGCATCTGTATCTACAATGAACGTTTCCCCGGAAGTGGGGTAAGCTAGTATCGGGGCATCGCATAGCCGTTGTTTAAGTGCCTTGAAGCTCTTCTCGCACTCAATTGACCAGTTGAATTGTTTTCCCTTTTCCGTCAACTGGTGCAGGCTCTTTGCGATCCCGGCAAAATCCTTCACGAACCGTCTGTAGTAGGTGGCTAGGCCCAGGAAGCTACTTAGTTGGTGTTTATCCTTGGGGACTGGCCAGTTTTTCACCGCTTCGACCTTCTCTGGATCGGTTCTCACTCCTTTCGCTGAAATTATGTGTCCCAGGTACTTGACTTCCGCTCTAAACAGGGCGCACTTCTTGGGGTTGAGCTTCAGGTGGGCACTTCGAAGCCTTTGAAACACATCCCTTAGATTGTCTCGGTGTTGCGCAAACGTTTTTCCTACGACGATGACATCATCCAAGTATACCAAACAGGTTTTCCATGTTAACCCTTGAAGGACACATTCCATCAATCGCTCGAAAGTCGCCGGAGCATTGCACAGCCCGAATGGCATTACCGTGAATTGCCATAGCCCATTTCCTGCGGTGAAGGCGGCTTTCTCCCGGTCTTCTGGATGGATCTGTACCTGCCAGTAGCCACTCTTCAAGTCGAGAGTGGAAAACCATTGGGCTCCTGATAGTGTGTCTAGCGTGTCGTCAATCCGTGGCAGAGGATAGCTGTCTTCCTTGGTGACGTAATTGAGCTGCCGATAGTCCACGCAGAACCAAGTGTTGCCATCTTTCTTCTTAACCAGTACAACCGGTGATGCCCATGGACTTTTGGAACTTTCAATCAGACCTTCTTTCTCCATTGAAGACACCATCTCTGCAACTTCTGTCTGCTTTGCCAATGGAAGGCGCCTAGCAGGCTGACGAATTGGTCTAGTATCAGCAGTGTCTATTCGATGTTGTACCAGGTGTGTTCGGCCGTATTCTTCGTCCTGTGAGGCAAATACATCAGCGTACTCATTGATAAGATTCTCTGCCATAGTTCGCTGCTCCTGATTCAGCTCACTGGACTGGAGAATCGTCTCTCTCGTTTCCGCTGTCCAAGGTGATGGGAGAGGTTTTGGAGCATCACGTTCAGATATTGTTGCGACGGCGGTAATCGGCGTGCATTTTCCAGTCACCTCCCCTCGCCTTAGTTTGACAGTGTGTGGTCTTGCGTTCAAAACTCTCATTGGAACCATGGTGTTCTTCGGTTCGACTAACGTCTTTCCCACGATGTAGTCTTGAGAATTCTTCTCTGGATCTGGTTCTACTATGTAGAATCGGTGGCTCCCAAGATCACCTTCCAGCTTCGTCCAAATGATTGTCTCTGAAGACGGCGGCAAAACTTCGTCTTTGCTAATGACTGTCTTGAGAGTTACGGCATTCTCGTTTCCGTACACTATCGGAATCTCCACATTTCGATACCTCAGTACTTGCATCCCGATGTCCAAGATTACTTCATTTGCTTTCATGAAGTCTATTCCGATGATGCACTCGTCGCATATATCTGCCACCAGAAACGCATGGGAGAACGTCAGTCCCGCCAGAGTAATCGTAAGACGAACTTCTCCAAACACCTTCGCCATTTCCCCTGTTGCAGTCTTCAGGCAGTAGCTGTTGGTGTTGTGCAGCCAGGAGCTTCTGACGATATCTCTTCTTACAATGGAGGCGGTGGCACCTGTGTCGATGGTGGCTACGCACTTCTTCTTGTTGATTAGTGCCTCCACTGTCAGGCTCTTGTTACCCCGTTTGGTTTGCGAAACTTGAATGGTGGTCCTGTGGGCCTCAATTCCAGTAACCAACTTCTGCGCCGCGAAGTTGGTCCTTACGCATTTCCCGACTGCTGGTTTTGGGAAGTCTGACCGACAGGATGGATGTTATCACCGCCGGATGCTTCCTCTCTGCTTCTCCTACTTCCGCAATGTGGACAATTTCCTCGCCTAGGTGCACTTCTGCACTGCCGTTGTAGGTGTCCGGTTTGGTTGCAATTCCAGCAATGGATTTGACTTCCGCGAGCTTTGTCTTCATCCATGACGGCTGTTCTCTGGCATGAGCATTCCACGACGGACATTTCCCTGACACGGTGTATTCCCCGGTATGCTTGGTCCGCAGCCGTCATTGACATAGCGAATGCCAATGCCTCGGGGAGTGTTCGCTTTTCAGCCATCCTTACAGCCATTTGCAGTTGAATAAAAGCTTCCACCGCCATTTCGTTGATAAGCTCCTCACCGGCTTTAGGGTATGAAAGATGGGCTAGTCGCTCTATATCCGCTTGCAACTGTTGGAGCGTTTCTCCCCTTTTCTGGTCTCGACTACGCAGCTGAACCCTGTACACCTGCTGCATGTGTTCATCCCCAAACCGCATCGCGATAGCCTGAACCAGAGAGTCGTAGTTCTGCTGTTTATCTTCCGGGATGGTCTGCAAGAGCTCCGCAGCTGGACCCCTCAGTGCAAGCGTGAGTGCAATAGACTTCTCTTCATCGTCCCAGCTATTGGTCATTGCGGCCGCTTCGAATTGCCTCTTATAAATTGGCCATGATGTTTGACCATCGCAGATAGGAGGCTGCATCTCCTTTCTTCTCAGACCGTCAGTGGAATATTCCCGTGCTTTCTGTCTCTTCACGTTGCTGAGTTCCTTAGCAAGATTTTCTACTTGCTTTTCTACTTTTTCGAACTGAGTCTCTATCTTCCCGAACTGAGTTTCATGCTTCTCAAAGTTTTCATCGAATCTAGTTTCGACTTTTTCGAGTTGCGTCTCGACCTTCTCGATTTTCTCTTCGATCGCTTCGAATTTGGATTCCAAGTTCTTGTTTTGCTCATCAAGTTTGCTTTCCAGAGCATCTAGAGAATTCTTTTGTTCGTCCATTGCTTTCTTTTGTTCGTCCATCTTAAGTTCAGAGAATTCCTTTGGTCGCCCATTGCTTTCTTTTGTTCGTCCATCGCTTTCTTTTGTTCGTCCAGCTTAAGTTCTAGAGAATTCCTTTGATCTTCTATTGCTTTCTTTTGTTCGTCCATGACTAACTTAAGTTGCAGGAGCAGACTTGTTATACCCGGGTCGGCTACTGTACTTGCTGGTTCCTCTTCCACGTCAAACTCTATGTCATGCGGATTTTCACCTTCCTGCGTTACTGCTTCTTCCAGACGAATCAGTAGGGCATCTTTTCCCCCAGTTGTGTCGAGGTTCCGCTTACTGAGTTCTGCCTTTAGTTGAGTTATAGTTAGTTTTCCCAATTTGCGACCCATTTTGCGCAACTAATTAACTCAACACAGAAATGGTTTTTTTTTTTTTTTTGTGCAATTTCACACCACGGAAATAGTTATTCACAGAATAAGTTTTATCCCGCTTCTGACACCAATGTAATATGCAAGCTACGGCTCGAGTAGATAAAACGATATTCTGTGAAATTTATTTCTTTATTTTCTAGTCTATAGAACAGTTCAAGTTCACACTATACTATTCTTCGCAAATTCTTTTCTTACAAGGTCTCTTTCCTCTCAAATCACTTTATCTCCTTTCAATTACTTAATTCACAAATCCAAACTAATTACTTTTTCTTGTTCACTCTCAACTTTCGATTTATCACCAAATTACAACTTCGCCCAATCTCTTCTTCCAATCTCTTCGCCACGGTTCTAAACCAACTGTGTCTTTTTTGATCGCCATCTGTCCTTATATAGCAGAAGTTTCTGATAGCCAGAAACTTCTAGGAAATTCTTCGACCACTGGAACAAGAGAAATAATTCTTGCAGTTATAATTCCCTTTTTTTTCCTGATATTATTCGTCTCTTTCGTTGACATGTGGAGACTTCGTCCCAGACACGAACCTCGAATGAAAGGACAGTTCGAACCAAAATTCTGCCAGAATGGAAAGTCACTTCAGAATTTGCTGCATAGACATAGGAGCGTAGTTATTATTATGCTACAATATGTAACAAATATGAACTGCTCGTTAGTGTCAACTAGTTGTAGTATTATAAAATGGGAACATTTTTATAGTTTCAATAAAAAAAAAAAAATTTTTCAGAATGAAAGAACAAAATAATTTTAGGATCAAACCAATGTGGAAAACAAAATTAATAGAATTAATAACACTTTACACAAGTATAACACTTTTTTGTTAATATTCTGCATCCCTTAGGACTTAATCCCTTAAAGTTTATTAATCCAGTGATGGAGAGGGAGGAATTGGTATAGAGGAGAAGGAAAGGATGGAGTGAGGTGACGGTGCACGTTAATGTTGAATCTTTGCGGATTATAAGTATTTGGAAATGTTGCGGAAGGCAAATTATTCCATAGGAGTGGTTAAAAAATGATCTGACGGTGCACTTGAAAGGAGGGCTTAAAATCTAAGGATGTGCGGAAGACGCCACACAACTATAGATTTCATCCGAACATTTGTGTTGAATGTACCGGCATAGAAGAGCTAAGCATCCAATTTTCCGGTGGTGTTCGCACGAGGGAATGTAAGCATTATAGATCGCAGCCAAGTCTAGGAGAGTGGAACATCTTTACATCATGTAAGAAATCGTTGGTACCTAGCACCGGCTTTAACAGCATCTGTAATTTGCTGATTCCAGTGAAGATCTGGGCTAAAGTTCATGCCAAGTACTGACAACTGGTTTCATTTTTCGGATAGGTGTTTATACTAAAGGGTGGTTAAGTTTTAAGGGCCGATGTTGATTTTGAATAAAACACAAATTATTTAGGAAATTACTGTCATTTCTTTTTATTATGATAATATTGGTATGGTTCAATTATGTATGGAAGAAAATATCGGCTAAATGGCGTCCGCGACCTCGGCGGCACACCTCCATCCGATGGTCCAAATTTTCGATGACGCTGAGGCACAATTGAGGTTCTATGCCGTTAATGTGCCGAATTATCTCATCCTTTAGCTCTTGAATTGTTGCTGGCTTATCGACGTACACCTTTTCTTTCAAATAACCCCAAAGAAAGAAGTCCAACGGTGTCAAATCACATAATCTTGGCGGCCAATTGACATCGCCACCACGTGAGATAACACGGCCATTGAATTTGTCGCGCAAAAGAGCCATTGTTTCGTTAGCTGTGTGGCAAGTGGCACCATCCTGTTGAAACCATATATCGCCCACATCCATATCTTCCAATTCGGGCCATAAAAAGTTCGTTATCATCTCACGAAAGCGAACACCATTCACAGTAACTGCCTGACCGGCCTCATTTTGGAAAAAAATACGGCCCGATGATGCCGCCTGCCCATAAACCGCACCAAACAGTCACTCTTTGTGGGTGCATTGGTTTTTCGACAATCACTCTTGGATTATCAATCGCCCAAATGCGGCAATTCTGCTTATTGACGAATCCACTAAGGTGAAAATGTGCCTCATCACTGAAGATGATTTTCTTCGAAAATTGATCATCCACTGTTGCCATTTCTTGCCACCATTGTGACCATTGACGACGCTTGAAATGGTCAAGAGGCTTTAGTTCTTGAGTCAATTGCACCTTGTAAGCGCGTAAATGAAAGTCTTTATGCATAATGTTCATCAACGACGAGCGTGAGAGGTGCAATTATTGGGCACGACGACGAGTTGAGGTGGACGGCTCTTCAGCCACACTATCGCGAACAGCAGCAATATTTTCTGCAGTACGAGCTGTACGAGCATGCACTGGTGTTTTCACATCTCCTACAGACCCGGTTTGCACAAATTTTTGCACGATTTTTCCGATTGTACGCACATTTGGACGATTAAATTGACCGAAAGAATCACGAAATGCACGATATGCATTTTGATTTGAACGCCCATTTTCATAATAAGCCTGAATAACTTTAACGCGTTGCTCGATTGTGTATCTTTCCATGGTTCAAATTGAGTTAGTCTGAAATTGAGAAATGTCAAATGAAATGCAGAAAAAAACTTGACGTTTAGGTGTGGTTCACATTCAACATCGGCCCTTAAAATTTAACCACCCTTTATTAGGTCCCCTGTGAAAAATTGTTGCCAGAAATCATATTGACGGTCAAGGTGATGATTTCTCTCGATATATTTCATAAGGTGGAAATTGACAATGACCTTGGAAAGCACTGACGTTAAAGCTCTGGGCGGCATTCTAGTATTGTCAAATTTGTCTTCTGGGATATAGTATTTCTTTTTAACTGAATTCTAATGGGTGTACGAAGATTTGGCTGACACTAGATAATAATAATGACCTGATGATCCAAGGGCAATTAGAAACAGAGATTGTATATTTATCCGGAAGAGATGTAAACAGATCTGTAGTGTTTTGGTCGTGGCTGTCAACATCAGAGATGCGTGCCGGCTGGTCTACAAGCTGAGTAAGGCTGTTCAACTCAGCAAACATTTTTGCGTAACGTCCTTCAGGTGTTGTTGGTCCAGAGAAAAGAATGTTAGTTATTGACTTGGAAATTTTGTCGACGTATTTAAATGTTAAATCTTTTTTTTTGAGTTCGGACTTCGACAAAGTAAATAATGTTTCCCAGTGGCAAATTGTACCCAACAAAATTGGAATGTGGTGTCATCTGAGCTATCAAATTAGAACTGCTGCTCACTTAGTTTTTTACATAGAGTGCAATACTTCTATGCGAAACATATAATGGCACCAGTGTATAACCCGCTACGGAAAACTCACTGGGATCAGTATCATTCTTCTTTTTCTTCTTCTTACGGCGAAGTTATGATCCAGAGTAGAGGGATCACAACCCTTCCACTTTACTGCATCCCTACTGGTCCGCCTGTGGGGTTTGCCGACTGGGATCATTGCCCAGCTGTATTTCATTAAGTGAGATTACCGCTGGCTTTTGTTGGAAAAGATGTACAGCAACGCAAAAGAAATTGCTCTTAATCCACGAATATTTGCTAATGCGACCTCAAAATGTCCATTTGATACTAATACACAAAAAGTGCACTAATTTACACTCAACGAAGAAATAATTGCAAGAAAACTTTTAATAAAGAAATTCTGTAAAAATTCTAGTGCTAGTGTCTGGCCTTCGCAGCAGACTTGGCACACAAATATCTCAATTAAAAGTTAACGAACAATCATTTACTCGTGTACAGATGAAACAAAACAATGAAATAGACCACGCTGATACAATTGATGCCTGACCGATAAATTAATGATGCAGTAGCTACGCCAGCAAAGACTTACATTTACATATGCGTCGGGGAGTGGAGAGACGGCGGCTGAACTCACTTCGCAAGGTTCGAGTCCCAAAAACACAAATTTTTCTTTTTTTCATGCCCAAAATATTTATTTAAGAGTAACTAACGTTGGCCTACGAAAAATTATGAATTTTCGGCTCAACCTATGTTTCCAAGTGGTAAAGCGGCTCAACCTACAGTGCTCCACATAAGTATTCGTAATTTGTTTTCTTTCACTTAACTGATTAAATATCTTAGGTATTATATTCCCTACTGCACTTTTTCTTTTCGATTCGATATTACGACTTCACCATCCCCATTTTCGGAAAAAAAAAAATGTATAAATTATTTTCACAAACTGAAGTTACAGGGCAAAGAATGACGCCGCATCCATTTTCCCCTCCACAAAAGTATTCGTACAAAAGGAAAACGTTTTGTTGGAGAAACCGAAAAAATGTTTCGAATACCTTTAGAATTTGGTTTTTTCGTATTTGGCTTACTTGTATGATCATTTGCTTCATAAATTCTAACCAGTTAGTGTTTTATTAATTGTGTGTGTAGTAAACAAAAGCAATGGGGCGTAAAACAAATAAAACGACTGTTGAAGAAAGAAAAATAATTTTAAACCTTCGCGAAAATGGAAAGACTCTGAAAGATATATCAAATATAGTTCATAGAAGTGTTTCAACTGTGCAATCCATAATAAAGAGGTGTACTGGTAGAGGTGGTGTTGAAAATATTCCAAGAAAAGGTAGACCAGAAAAACTTTCAACTATCGAAAAGCTTCAAATAATTCGCAAAGTGAAACAAAATCCACAAATAAGTGCGTCTACTATAGTTGCAGACATAGCTGAAGCTAGTGGATCTAATGTTAGTACCGAAACTGTACGCCGAATTCTACACAAGAGTGGATACAAAAACAGAGTCGCTAGACAGAAACCATTTATCTCCAGTATAAATCCCAAAAAACGTCAAGAATTTTCCAAAATTTATTTAAATTATCCCGAAAGTTTTTGGAACACTGTTTTGTTTTCAGATGAAACCAAATTTAATGTAATGAATTCCGGCGGTAGAGTTCGAGTGTGGAGAAAACAAAATAAAGAGTTGGATCCTAAAAACCTATCTGGTACATTTAAACATGGTGGTGGTTCGGTCACCCTGTGGGGGTGCATGGCTGCATCTGTAGTTGGTTCTATACACTTTATAGATGGTATAATGGATCAGTACCTGTACATAGACATCCTGAAAGAGAACTTAAGAAACAGTGTTGAAAAACTTCAGCTTCCTGATCGTTATGTTTCAACAAGACAATGATCCGAAGCACACTGCTCTTAATACTCGGTTGTGGCTATTATACAATGTGCCAAACCAGCTCAAAACTCCTCCTCAGTCACCGGATCTTAATCCCATAGAACACCTTTGGGCAGATTTGGAGAGGCAAATTAAAAAAAGAGGTCCAAAAATGACTTAAAAAATGCACTTTAAGAAGAATGGGATCGAATTTCACCGGACAGAACAAAAAAAACTTGTGCTATCCCTAGCTAATAGGCTTAAGGAAGTGATAAAACAGCGAGGATATCCAACAAAATACAAATGGACTACTGACGACGTACTTCGTGAAGAAGAAATTTGAATTTCCGAATACTTTTGTGGAATAGAATATGTAGGTTATTTTCTTATAGGTCATGTAATTTTTGTACTGATTACAGTTTAGTTGAGTTTTTTCTATTAATATATTAAGAATGAATTAATAATAAATAATCAATAAAGAAAGTTGAAATGGGTGGTCAATAATTTGAGTTATTTGGATTAGCAGGTGAGTACAAGCAAATTACGAATACTTTTGTGGAGCACTGTATGTTTCCAAGTGGTAGATGGTCTCCAAATATTGGTTCATAACAAATGTTTGTTTTTTCCCCATTTTTAATAGAATAAAAATTGTAAGAACCAAAGAACACTTAACTAAAGCTCGTCGTATGACAATTAGCATGTCTAAAAGCAACCGGCTGATATCAAGGAACCTAATGTGATCATTTTAAACAGTTGACAATATTATGAATTTAAGCAATGGACTGTACGCACGAGAATGTAAACAGTAGACGCTTGCAGTACCCAGTTCAATGGTAGCTAATAAGCATTTCAAACGTTACAACAAAACTTCGTGAAGTAGGTTTATAAGGAAAAAGTGGTGAATAAACCTTTACCTCGTCGATCAATAAATAAGAAACAAGGATAGAATAATCATTAATTTCGTAATAGATAAATGTCAAAAGAAAGACTTACAGAACGTTTACAATTAGTTGCACATAGGTCCCAGCCGAGGGGTAAATGGCAGAAAGGTAAGGTATTGTAGCAAAAGTGCAGAAAAACCGTTACTTCAAGACTGAATCTGCCTACAGCCATAGTTTCACTTGCTCAAAGGCAGTTTTAGAGAACATTTTACACCAACTATCCAGTTCTAAAAACAGAACAGCTTCTTTCTCAATAAGCGAAAATAATAGACCTATTACTTTAGTACACATAAAATGAAGACCAACGCTATCGTCTAAAAATTAAATTATACCAACGGTAAGAAAAATGATTTATTTAAATTCACCTTAGCTTCGTCGTTCCGAGCCTTCTTTATGGCTTTTTGATAATGTCCTACAATATGTCCATCCGATGACATGATAACGAGAAAAATTGGAAAATGAAATCTGCCGACGTCGTTATAGGAGTATAGTACAAACGTACATTGCTTTGGATCAACGTCAAACGCAACAGCGACTTTCATTACGTTAATGGTGAATCCATAGAAATTGAACAGAGAGTTCACGGATACGAAAAAAAGGAAGGTACGATCCGGGAATGAAATGAATGGAAGAATTTCCATGCACTTCCATATGGAATTCTATCTCAGCTACCACGAATTAATTACCACGTTTATATGCAGAATCGAGGGATCGAGTTGAGATTTCGATCTGAGTATTTCTACACACCGAGTCGAAAGATTGAAAAATTCAAACGTGGTTGAACTGACGACAGATAAGTGTAGCAGACATTCTGCTTTTGATTGGGTTAGTGTTCTGTTGTGTTGGATTCGTTATCTGAAATCACACACACGGAGACAACATGTCAGTTCAACCCCTCAACCCAGGTATACATGCATTTTTCTAACTCGATCCAGCTTTGTTACCTGAGTCTAGTTGAGTCAATCCTATTTCAACTCGATTTGCGTTTATATGAATTTCAACCCGGGTTGAAGCTGGATTTAAGTATGCATATATACGTATTAAATGCCTCATATTTTCGGTTTACACTTCGCAACAAATAATATCCCAAGCCTGGTTCAGTTTGCTTTAGCATCTTCTATGTCATTTTCACCGGTTTCACTCCAGATTCCACTGCTTCTGTTTTCCAAAAGAACTTGGCAAATGCTTCTGCTCAATTCTAAAAAAGCATTGGAGAAATGGCAAAAATTATTTCTTCGGACAATATCAACTTCCGCTGAGTCTCTTTTAATAACATTAATAATAAAAAGAAAATTATTTGACAACATAATCTATGAAATATATGTTATTTATTTCAAAATTTTTTTTATAAATCAGTGTGTTTACATTTTAGTTTCTTGTGTTTTAGCGCTTCATGAGTGGATTCTGTAATGTTTAGAAAATTGTAATGTCTTTTGTTTAAACTAAAATTACTACATTTATATGCATACTTGAAGCCAGGTTCAACCCGGCTTCAGATTCATAAAAATGCAGATCGAGTAGAAATGGGATTGACTCAACTCGACTCAGGTAACAGAACTGGATCGAGTTAGATAAATGCATGTATACCTGGGTTGGGGGGTTGAACTGACATGTTGTCTCTGTGTGTGTGATTTCAGATAACGAATCCAACACAACAGAACACTAACACAATCAAAAGCAGGATGTCTGCTATACTTATCTGTCAGTTCAACCACGTTTGAATTTTTCAATCTTTCGACTCGGTGTGTAGAAATACTCAGATCGTAATCTCAACTCGATCCCTCGATTCTGCATATAAACGTGGTAAATGTGAAGTAGGTGTAAGATAACATGTATTGAATGGTGCGCCATCTAATCTTAAATAGAAAGTAAGAAAAGGCAACCAACTTCAAGGAGGAGGTCGGCGGCTATGATGACGGAGATTCTATTCCTGACCGCCGACTTGAAGAGGTCCTAACATAGGAAGAAAAAAATAAAATTGGACATCCGTTTTTATTCGAGAGATCAGTTCCATTTTAATTTTTCTTTTACATCGCAGATGTGGGGTGCAACCTAAATAATCGGAATAGATACAATTTTAAGCCAATATATAAAATCCGCAGAAATCAGTTTACTCTAACCTCGAATCAACATGCCAGACACACGTGTGACGAGACGGAGGCAACTAACCGCCGAGGATGAAACGCAGGAGACACCAATAGACGACATATATGGCGATGCCATTGGAGAAGGCGGAAGTGAAACAGAATCCGCAGTGAAGCAAGTAAAGCAGCAGTCCGCAGCGCAAAAGGAATCTTCCATAAATAGACAGTCCGCGAGTATTTGGGTTATTTAGTGAATACGTCCGACGGACATACAAAGTATAAAACAATACCCGATACCGAGGAGTCAAAGTGAATTACAAAGATGTTTAAGTTGAGTTATTGGAGGATAAATAAAGATTACGATCTATCACGAGAGTATACTTTATTAAACAGAAAAAAACAACAGGAAGTACAAAAGGATAAGGCAAATGACAGCAAACAAAGTGATGCCAATATCTATTTTTAACACCCCCACTTTTTAAAATATGAAAATGACTTCAATTTTTGATACTCAGTCATGCCCATCCCTTTGGTGCACAGCATGTGCTTGATGCCTGGCACTGCTTTTGTCAGGTTGTCGGCAATCATTTTTTCAGTTGATATTGTAACATCCCCTAAAATTATGCTACAATAATGTAGAATAAGAACTACGCTCCTCCAGCCCATTCCAAAGTGTCTTTTCATTCGAGGTTCGTGTCTGCGGCTAAGTCTCCACAGTTCATGTCTACGAAAGAGACGGATAATATCACGGATAAGAAAGAATTATAACTGCAAGAAATGATTGTCATCTTGGAATTATTACATCAGAATTTTTCTTGTTCCAGTGGTCGAAGAATTTGCTAGAAGTTTCTGGCTATCAGAAACTTCTGCTATATAAGGACAGATGGCGATCGAAAGGGAGCAGTTGGTTTAGAACCGTGGCGAAGAGATTGGAAAAGTGATAATGGGCAAAGTTGTAATTTTGTGATAAAATGAAAGTTGAGAGTTAACAAGAAGAAGTAATTAGTTTGATTTGTGAATTAAGTAATTGAAAGGAGATAAAGCGATTTGAGAGGAAAGAGACCTTGTAAGAAAAGAATTTGCGAAGAATAATATAGTGTGAACTTGAATTGTTCTATAGACTAGAAAATAAAGAAATAAATTTCACAGAATATCGTTTTATCTACTCGAGCCGTAGCTCGCATACTACAATATGTACTCCACATCAATAGTGCGATCGCCGATTCTGCCACGAATATGATGACGTACTTCAATGTGTTTAGACCTGGATCGAAAAACATCCGTTTCGGCCAATTGAATTGCGCTCTGATTGCCACATGCAATCATAATATTTCGCTCCTCCCAGAAAGAATCAAACTGTTCCCCAAACTGTTTGAGCCAGATTGCTTCTTTCACAGCCGCAGACAAAGCCATGTATTCTGCCTCAGTGCTCGACAAAGCAACAGTTGGTTGCCTTTTGCTGTCCCATGTAATTGCACAGCCACATAATTTGAGCACATAGCATGAACGACGCTTATCTATGTCAGATGCCCAGTCAGCATCCGAAAAACCAGTGAGTGGTTCGGAGCTAGGGAAGTGTATTCTCAAATCAATCGTCCTTTCAGATATCTAAAGATTCGTTTCACGGCAGTCCAGTGCGCCTTTCCATGATTCGTGTTGAACAGACTGACGTCACTTACAGCAAATGCCATATCTAGCATAGTTCCTTGTACCAGATATAATAGACTTCCGACAGCCTCTTGGTATGGAACCTTTTCCATTTTGTCGACTTGTCCGATCTCGTCATTGCACATTTGGTTCTATAGCTTCTGATTCGGATCACTGGGGGTTGCCACCGGCTTGAAATCAATCATGCCAAACCTTGACAATATTTCTTTCATGTATTTTGACTGGTCCAACCAGATACCTTTTGATTTGGTGTCATACTTCATTTTGAATGCGCTGCACAAAGCCGCCTTCAATCTGTTTCGGAGCTCGACATCAAGCCAAAAAATTAACATATCGTCAACATATATAGCTACAATCAGTTGATAATTTTGATACACGCACGGATCAACCTTCGATTTCATAAGCCCAAATGATTTCAGCTCTGACTCCAATTTGATGTTAAACAGATAGCTGCTTTGCTTCAGTCCGTATATAGATTTGTTCAGTTTACATACGTATAGCATAGCCACTGCCATCGCTGCATCCGTTCGGTTGCTCCATGTAGATTTCCTCCGTCAGATCTCTTTGCAAAAATGCAGTCACGGCGTCCATTTGATCGATTTTCATACGCATCTTAACAGCCAATGCAATTAAAAAACGAACCTTCTGTAGACGACAGACCGATAATTGGAATCTGAGCATGAGAACGACGATATCCGAGTCTTTGGGCGAATGATTCAACGACGAATGATGATTGGGATCCAGAATCTAGCAAAACTCGGCAATCAATGAAATTCCCCTGAATGTCCTGAATTTTAGCTAACATAATAGGGAGAATGGTTTGCTTACGACGATTAAATACAACGGAGTGGTTGTTCACAAGTGGAGAAGCAGATTTCAATGATGATGCTGAATTTTGAGGTTGAAACGAATTCAAAGAAGAGTTAGCTTTAGACAATGGTCTTGGGTAAGAAGACGACGGTACTAGAGTATGATTTAAATCTTGTGGATGGACTAGTGAATAATGGCGTGATTTACAAACTCGACAACGAAACGAAGATCGACATTTGTTCGCCGAATGTCCTATCCGAAGACAATTAAAACACAACAAATTTGTCTTCACGAAATTCCGACGCGATTCAATGTCTAGAGCTACGAATTTCGGTCACTGGCTTAGTAAATGGTCATTTTTGCACTTGGGGCGCTGAGATTTGGTATCAGATTCTTCTGCTACATGGGATCGAATGGTAACTGATGGCTTTGTACGCGATGTAACAGAACGATTAGTAGGTTGGCATGATTCGAGAGCATCACAACGGGATTGCAAGAAGTCTATAGGATCGTTTATGGTGGAATCATCCCGAAAACTGACGTCCTTTGCCCAAGCTTGTTTAGTGTCTTGGTCAAGCTCTTTCAACAGCAAATGTATAAGCCATGGGTCGGGACCGTTTTGTTTAAGAGCACTAAGTCCACGTATGACTTCAACTGCGCCGTCAGTAATTTTTCGCAGCTTTTGGACATTACTAATACTGATTGCAGGAAGGAATAAAAATGTCTGAATAAATGGCCGCACGATTAACTGAACCCGATCGTATCGCTTTTCTGGGCGCTCCCAGGCTTCAATGTAATTGACTACGGAAATTGTCATATGTTTGACAAGGCTGGCCGCATCATCTCGAACGAATAATTTTAGGTAGTGCAACTTTTGAGTTGTATTAAGGTCACTCCTATTATCAACCGGGCCCAAGAAAAGATCACGAAAATACGGCCAGTCTTTATAATTTCCCGAAAATGAAGGCACTACAATTTTTGGTAAATTAACAAACGAAGAATTGCTTGTTGAGCTGTTAAGCTTCTCTAAAGATGTAGACTGTTGGGTGGCAAGCTGTTCTAAAACCGAAACATCTGCATCCTTTTATACAACGCTTTTCCGATCGTGAAATATTTGGTTTCATATTCACCAAATTCCGATTCAAGAGCAGCGAACTCAGCTTCAAGCACTTGCTGTAAAAGTTCGTAGTGCAAAGAGAAAAATTCGGCCCACGTTTCTTCCAGTTTGCTTAGGCGAATCGCTATCATTTCGATCGTTGTGGACGAATCGATTGTCTCTACGAAAGCTGCTGCGCGAGTGAAACGGCCTTTGGCATTTCCGCGTTTTAGATTTAATGCACTCATATTAAAATAAAATAAAAACCGACGAAATTGATTTACGACACTTGAGTGAGAAATTCCAGGTAAATTAGTTTATTGTTGCTCCCTTATGGAATTATAAAGGTTCAGTATAAAACAAAGGGGATACCTATGCAACGACAAATTGTTCACTATAGTACAAATTCACACATGGAATTTCAAATTAATTTTGTTTTATTTTATTTATTGTAATAAATTATTTAAATAAAAATAAATAAATTCTAAATTCGGCTTCAGAAGGATCAATTATGTTTTGGATTATGAACAATCAACGAAAATAATGTTTTTGGATGAAGAAGAAATAACCAACAGGACTTTAAATCTAATCACAATTTATTTGAATCTGTAATAGTTTAGTAATTGTTCTTACGACCACTCCGTGCTGCGACCAAAATCCAAGTGGCTGAGTCCATGGACCACCGACCATCAGCAGCAAGAATGCACCCACGAAAACAACACCCACACACATGCACTCGCTCCATGTGCATGCGACTCCAGTGGTGTGCGAATCGTACGATGGGTGGTGGTACGCACGGATTGCTAGATCTCGATGAAACATCCGATGCACCCGAAGGGTGTGATACAGATAATACAGTGACTCACAGCTTATTTAATAAAATTAACAGGGTTTAACAAATGATCGTGAACAAAGATTAAAAAAATATTATTTTCATATAATAACAAAAATAATATTAATGAGCAGAATACAAATGAATAATGAATTGTTACAAAAAAAAAAAAAATTAGTTGTTTCCAAATAGTAGTCAAGAGTTTCAGGAAAACCCGGTAATAAAGACTTAACAGACAAACGATTGACGAAAACTGAAAAATAAGGTTCACCGTATGAACGATACGAGAAATACATATTCCTCGACACTAAGACCAACATCCAGTAGTAATTTCATGAACCACAGGACAATTCACAATAATGACCAACAGTTCTTAAATAGGACGAATATTAACACTGCACAAAATACCGTTCTATGTAGGTACTGCAGAAACCAAGGGCGCACTATAGACGAGTGTCGAAAAAGGATCTTTAATGATAGCATAAATTCTGGTATCGAACTTAACTTCAGTCAGAGAAATTCCTCGCGACCTGGCATGTGCAGCACGCGGAGGCAGCTGAAAATTCTAAAGCAAGGTGCAAAAATGAGCAATCCCAAAATCTAAATCAGGATTGAGAAGTAAATTCTCATAGCCAAAATCAAAAAAATATTTCTAGAAATCTCAAAACCTCTCAAAATATCAGAACCTCTCGAAATCTCAGAACTTCTCAAAATCTCGGAATTCTAAACATAGAGTCACTAAATCAAGGTAAAATATCTCAAAATAATAAATCTTATTCGCATAACCAAAGCCCGAACTCATACAAACCAAAGGGATATTGAAAAAACGAACTCCATTCTAAATCAAACCCACACAACTGGTCGAGCTCAAAAACAAATCGAAAGTCTAAGACAATTCCTAACTCAGAGCGTCCTAATGTTTCTAGACACAGGCGCTGCTTTAAGACTGATTAAATTGAAGACACTAAACCCCGATGAACGGGTAAATACAGACACCACATAAACATGTATAAGTGACATACCCACATCGACACTAGGTACTATTAAGCTAAATCTCGAATTCATCCGTGGCCCAAAGATCACTCCCACATTCCATATAATTCCAAATAACTTGCGAATAACACAAGATGGCGTCGTGGCGTAGTGGTAAGTGTGTCGGATCACTACGCAAGAGGTTCCAAGTTCGAATCCCAGAAAACACCAACAAGTTCTTTCACGATCACACCTTTCGCGAACGTCTAACAAACATCCGAGAGTATTATTGCCACGAGAAAGCTTCTCAAAACAAATTGCCGTTCGGATACGGCACTAAACTGTAGGTCCTTTCCATTCGTGTGGAAAATATAACGCACACAACACGAGTGATTGCGAGAAGCTAGGCCCTGGCACTTAAAGAGCTGTTGCGCCAAATATTTATTTAACACAAGATTTCATAATCGGTGAAGATTTCTTCAGAAAATTCAACACAATAGTGGACTACAAGAACAACACGTTCGACTATCAATATAAGAATAGACACTATATAGTAGACTTCGGCTACGAGCACAGACCATTGACAATCCCTGCGAGATCCGAAAAAGTCATAAAATATGGACCAGCTTCAGAAAACCATTTCGCTAAAGCAATTTTACCAACACAAACAATGAAGAAGCAAATATCGAAAACCTACTAGCAACTACTTGAGGTCAATAATGATCAACCAAGTAGTAGAAGAAAGACTGACGAAACTGCAGTCAGAATTAAAACTAAAACATTTAAACAAAGAAGAAAAGAAGTCAATAGGAACAATATGTAAGGATTACAATCATCTATTTTTTATAGAATCAACCAATGTCCACTTCCGGATCAACTAATGTCCACTTCCGGAATAACACATTCCATCAACACTAATTCAAACGTACCCCCAGTCAATGTTCGCAATGAAATTAAGAGTCATGTAGCCAAGATGTTCCAATACAATATAATTAGACCAAGCTGCAGCCTATGGAATGCGCCACTACTCGTCGTCCCCGACCAAAGAAATCTAAAGTGGAGAGTAGTAATAGACTATATGAAATTAAATGAAGCCATAATTCCAGACCCATATTCAATCCCAATCATTGAAGACATTCTCGAGCAACTCGGACACTCTAAAAACTTTTCAACATTGGATCGGGCGAACGGTTTCCACCAAATAAAAGTTACTGAAGAGGACAGAGAAAAAACCGCGTTCAGCACACCCAATAGTCATATTGAGTTTAATCGAATGCCGTTTGGTTTGTGCAACGCCCCACCAACATTCCAGATATTCATACAGTACTCTCGGGATTACAGGGTATAAAGTGTTTAGTCTACCTCGATGATATAGTAATCTACGGAAAGGATTTGCAAGATCACAGGCGTTAGACAAATTCAATTATCAAACTGCAATTTCCTCCAAAGAGAAGTAATGTACCTAGGGCACGTAATAACGTCAGACGGCGTGAAACCTGGCCCAGAAAGGAATTAAATACCTTAATTTTTTATTTTGTATTATCTTATAAAGTGCTGTTTTTTTTCTATCAAAGTGCTGTGATGAAAATTTATATATATTTTTAATTTTTTTTTTTTACTTACACCTTTATACACTTTAACTAAAATACCTAAACCTAAACTATGTAAGTCGGGCATGGATATAGAACAGCCAACCTTAAACATCCAACAGGCTACCCTGGATTATGGGGAAAAAACGAAGGAGTTTTCCCTCAGAAATGTCCGTACTGACGTTGTACTCGTACGTCATCAATATCACGACCCGATACCGCACTACTAAACCAGAGATGCTCCACACTGCCGTGTGCAACGTTTCTGTTGTAGTTGAGTCGCCTATCCACAGCTGTCTGAGCAACGTGGAAGATTAGCGGCACTGCCAATCTGTCCTGGATCAGACCCTTCTTATCAAAATAGAGGAACGCCTCTGGGGGAACAAAACCGTTAAGGTGCACTCTCTCGATCAGGTTATTCGTAGAGCTCATTGCTCTTGCAATGTGCCTTCGAATCAGCTTGATAACGAAAATATCCACTCTTATTATGTTACCCCTGTTGTATAGGTCCTCATTGGGATAGCATTTTATGTGCTGGAACTCTGGTGTTCTGTACAAATGAAGGCAAGCCGAAGGCAAGCCCTCTCAAACACCCGAATCTTTTCCAACAAGCTTGCTCCCACGTTGAACCACACGGGGCATCCATATACGAGCATGAGCCGAATGAGAGCCATGTAGCAGATTACCTTTACCCTTGCATCGAGTTGCTTGCTATAAAAAAGTCTCTTTGTAAGGGCAAAAGCACCTTTGGCTCTGGCCAGAGCAGCATCTACATGTTTGTTAAAATATAGATATTGGTCTAATCAAAGCAACAGGTATCTGACTGCACTTCGACTCGCAAGTGCCTGTCCATGCGGTCAAACTATTGAGAACTTTCGCCAGTTCTTTCTGGTATCCGTAGAGGCACCAGACAACGGCATCCTAAAATGAATGGTTTCTGATTCCTGGAAGTTGATGTTCAACTTTCAGTCATCGCAATATCGCTGAATCTTACGAGTATCTAAGTCACGTTGCAAGAGAATTGCAATGACCTCGATTTTTGGCCCTGATCTGTACGCGATCAAGCCGTCTGCGTACGCTATGGTATGGTGAAGTGATCCTATGAGATCGCTCGTGTAAATATTGAAAATAATCGGTGAATTAACCGCACCTTGTTGCAGACCGTTTTTAATTATAAATGTTTCAGCAGAAGTCACATTGCCATTTTTAACGATGAACTGTCTACTAGTGAGCATGTTGAGAAGTATATACAGCAGTGGTTTGCTTATGCCCAGCCTACTCAGCTTGTAGAAGAGTTCCTCTAGCCATATGGTGTCGAAGGCCTTCTCCAAGTTAATCAGACAGGTACCCGTGCATTGGTTCTTGCTTTTGTTCCATTGTATATCCAATACCAGTTTAGACGCAGCGTGTATTGTATCATTACCGGCTTAAAACCAAATTGGTTATCCGAAATTATATCATTGTTATTAGTCCACTTAAGCAGGGCTCTATTGATCACTTTTCGAATACCTTACTCATGCTCGGAAGGAGACTTATCGACCGCAGATTTGCCGGACTGGAAGTGTCCTTACCCCTTTTGGGGATGGGTCGTATCACTGTTGTTTTCCAATGCGCTGGGTAATGTGCATTATTCAGCGCATTGTTAAACAGAGTGGTGTAAATGTCCACCGCTTCTAGAGGGAGATGCCGAAGCACAATATTCGACACTCCGTCGATACCCACAGATTTCTTTCTTCTCAATGATTCGAAGATCGCTTGCAGCTCCACCTTCGAAATATACGGGGGATGTACCCTTTCATCGGCGATGACATTGTTTTCTATGCTAGCGTCATTGAACTCGGTAAAACCTATGCTCTCGGATCGCCAGTGCTCTATATCATTTGGAAGGTAGAAGTTGTGCACAAGGACACGATTTTGCAGGTCGTGGTTCGGTCAAATGGCATCATTCACTTTGTATACTTCCTGGAATATCGCTCCTGTAGACTCTACCTTCTCTTGCGGATCTTCGATCACAAAGAAATTGTCATCCTCTATTTGCGTTATATTCGTTCACTGTTCGTCGTTCGGGGGATCTTAAGACACGGAAGGTCGTTTTGAAAGTTCCTCCGAAATATTTTATTCATTTGCGGGAACTTACCCGGATTGTTGGATTTTACAGCCTGAATTTTGTTATTCCAATGCAATTTTACAGAAAGTCTGTAGTTTTCCTTGATTAATTTCTGGAGATTTTTAATCGACGACTTTAGCGTCCCAACCTCCGAGTTTTGTCTGTCAGTAAACTGTCTGTGCAAGGTTTTTAGTATCGACAGCAGTCTACTTTTGTGTTGGTGTAGAGCGTCAATTCTTGCATTGCGGAATATGTCTGCGCTGTCAGTATGTTGATACCGAGTTATCGTATTGTCCATAGTTCATTTAATTGTCTCGTCCATTTATTTTAAGTATCTGTCAATCAGCTCGTTTGACAGATTCCTATTGGACTGTGGGTAGTGCGAGTTCGAGGAGAGTGTTCTTGTCAAAATTCTGGAGAAGCGAGTAAATCGCGACCCACTATAATAGTAGGAGTACGTTTGGACAAACTATTCCGACTCCGCAATTTCGTTGGGAATCATTATTACGGCACTGAGTCCGCAATGGTCACTGTCATGCACAAATGTGTGAAGGCAGTTTATAGTTTGTCGGTCCATGTCGGTCAGTTGTAACTGTTTGTCGAACAGCATAAGATCTACATAGGAGCCTCTTCTAGGAAACGACGGACTATCTGTAGCTTTCAAATCGAGTTTATACTCGACACTGTGCCGATCCCACCAATTGAATAGTAGGATTTCCCTCTAGGATTAGGTGTGTTATTTCCCCAATCTCTATGTTTGGCGTTTAGATCTCCGGCCATGAGGAAATAATTCTCCTCCGACTGCAGCCTTAGGCATCGAAAAAGTTTCTCGAGCTCTGAAATAAATAAAGTAGATTGAGTAGTTTCAGGTGCATAGAGAGCGACCAAGAACACCTTCTTTCCGCTACGGAGAGGGATGCACACGATACATGCTTCCAGCTCTTGGAACCTTCGCACTTCACCGCTGTACATTACTTTAAATTGCAGTTGTGCGTATGAAGATCGCAACACCTCCTCCTTGTGTGGAGTTGGGTCGGTCCCTTCTAACAATATTGTATTTATTGTGCCCCAATTTGTGCTTCTGGGATAGCTTTGTTTCGCTAACCATAAGCACATTAGGGGTTTGGTCTTCTAGCAACTTAAACAATACGGCTCTTCGCTCGATACTAATCAGTGAATACACATTCACCGCAAAGATCTTCAAGGATTGCTCCTCCATGTTCGTACCCATTACGATTGGAGGTGCGTTAGGCAAGTCAGAAGTGCGTAGATCTGGTCCACCCGCTTCGCTTGCTCCTGTACCTTACGTTGAAGCTGCTCCATCTGCCCTTGGATAGAGAGCAAGGTCGCCAGCAAGTCAGTTTGAGCCTTCGGTGCTCTAGGCGCTGAGGCCTGAGAAGCTACTTTCGGTCTTTTCTGTTCCGCGTTTCCCCAACCTGCCACCATTTAGGCGTAGATCACTTGGGAAGTCACGGATTGTGTTGGAATTGGAGAGGGTGGACGTTTCATTACGACCTTCTCTTGACGAACCAGATTTACTTTCTTAATATACTAGAGCTTAGGACAACCCTTATAGTTTGCGGTGTGTCCCGAGTTCCTGCATAAAGCACACGAGAGCTGGCTCTTATCTGCCACTCCATCCTTACCCAGAGTGTATTCCTCTGCTTTGTGGTTCTTTCCACACTTGACACATCGAGGCTACATTTCGCAGTTCGACGCAGAGTGCTCGAACCTTTGGCACCGAACACATAGTAAAATGTTTTCGCTCCTTCCTAATTTTTCCCATGCGACGACCTAGTAAACTAGCAGACTACTTCAATACTCCTTAGACCATCCAGCTTGCTATTGGGTGAAAGCTGAATTAGGATGAACGACAGTTTCCGCTTCTCCCTTTTGGCCCTAGCTGTGGTGAATGGCTTGACCTCTACGAATTCGAGCTCGTTGCACTCTTTCTCTTTAAGCAGCGCAAGGAGCATCTTCGGATCAGTAGACGGATCTATCCTCCTCAGCAGCATTGTTTGCAGCTTTCCCCCTTCGGGGTGAAGGAGAAGAACTCCGTCGTCGTGCCCCTAAGTAATTCTTTAATTTTTTTATATTCTTCCACTGTATTATAGTGGATAGCATGTCTATTTACATTTAATCTTTTAATAATAAAATTATTGCCTATGGCCGACTTACATAGTTCGATGGTATCTTTCAGCTCAATTTTATATGTATTAATTGGCGGCACCCTCTTTTTTGTAATCGTCTTCTGTTCCTGTTGCTTCTGCTGCGGTTGTTGTTGCTGTTGTTTCTGCTGCTGCTTTCGCTGCTGCAGTTGCTGCGTTTTCTGCTGCTGTTGTTGCTGTTTATTCCGCCGTGGTTGTTGTTGCTGCATTTTCTTTAGCTGTTGTTGTTACTGCTGCTTCTGCTGCTGTGCTTGCCGCTGGTTTTCTGGCTGCTGCTGCTGTAGTTGTTGTTTTTAAACGTACTGGAGCTCGAGCTCCCTATTTTCTTCTTGCCATTTGTTTGACCTTAATGGCGAGCACCATTTGCTCTAACTGTCTGATGCTGCTGGTCAGACTTTGGATTTCCTTCTCCTCGTCATCCGATTCAGAGGATGCCAGAACCGCGAAGCAAATATCGTCATCGCCAATGTAGCGACCTTCCCCACCGTCAGAGATGTACGGTAACTCGACAGAGTCATCCGACCTCTGCCGCATCTCATCTGCTGCTGCTGCTGTTGCTGTACTCGGCGCCCCATCCCTCACTCCACCTGGCAGCTGTAGCTGAGGCTAATGTGGAGGGACGCTTTACAAGGTTGGGAGTAGGCTTAAGTTTCCTTCTCCTATTCTCCATACTTTCTTTCGCCACTGTTACTGGGTGGTCTATCTCGCCACTTAAAATCACACTGTCTAATTGTTTACTTCAGCTTACTGCCAATTTCACTCAAAGCCGAAGCACGTCTACACTCTGTGAAAGTCTGTGAATAACGAGCGAAGGCATAACACTGGCAGTAGAGTAGTCATATGGCTGAAGATACAACTTGATCGTGATGATGACATCAGGAGGACGGAAACAAATGCTGTGAATCATGAGCTACGACAAAAGCAAAACAAACAAGTTCCTCAGTTATCTGGACGCTACCATTGGAGTTTACAGAAACTTAATACCATCTGAGTTTCAAGCCACTACACAGACAAATACAACCTGTGTATAATTACGACGATTACATTACGAATATCAAAACCAAGTTACAAGCAGGTTACAAAATCATCCGCGAAAACCAATTAGAAGCTAAAGAAAAATCGAAGGAATACTACGACCGAAATTCAAACCAAATCAGTCATAAGGTAGGCGACCAGGTACTATTGGAATCTAAAAATCGGTTGAACAAGAAATTAACTCCAATTTGCGTCATGCTTCGAATTAACATCAGTTTACCCTTAAGCTCAACTTCGGTCATACCTTCAAATATAGGGATTCGTTTATAAGCCACGATTGGCACGAATGTGGAATGATTTACCACGTTCTGTATTTCCTCATAACTACAACCTTCAAACATTTAAAGCAAAGGTGCACAGGGTTCTCCTCTGTTCCTCTTCCCCTTTAAGGGAAGGGTATTCATATTCCATTTGGCGAGCGCAAATTATAAAAAAAAATCCTGTCGTACGTAAACTCACCATCGTTTTCCCGATCCTCTAGAAATCAGACTCGAAATTGCGCCAACTACAGACGTATTTCTCCCCTCAGCATCGCTTATAAGATTCGATTTGTCATATTATGAGAATGCCTTAAACCTTTTGTCAACAATCTAATTAGTCCATATCATTGTGCTCTTAGGCCAGGAAAGTTCACAATTACTACGTTTATATGCATACTTGAACCCTGCTTCAACCTGGTTTGAAATTCATATAAACGCAGATCGAGTTCAAATAGGATTGACTCAACTCGATTCAGCTAACAGAGCTGGATGAAGTTAGAAAAATGCATGTGTACCTGGGTTGAGAGGTTGAAGTGACATGTTGGCTCTGTGTGTGTGTGATTTCAGATAACGAATCCAACACAACAGAACACTAACACAATCAAAAGCAGAATGTCTGCTATACTTATCTGTCAGTTCAACCACGTTTAAATTTTTCAATCTTTCGACTCGGTGTGTAGAAATACTCAGATCGAAATCTCAATTTTATCCCAACGCGATCCCTCGATTCTGCATATAAACGTGGTAAATAAATCAGATATTCTCATTGCAGTAAATCTTGGAAAAATCACAGGAACTCCAAATCCGTACACACCACCTATTCATAGATTTTAAAGAATGGAGATGTACGCTGCTGCATCAATGTCGGTAACAACAGCACCGAGGCTTTTGATGTGACAATTTTCAAGCTAACATTAGGACTACGATCTTTCAAAAGTCTGTACAATTACTCGCATCCGTCGTCGACATTAACACAATTGGAACAACGCAGCGGGCTATCCGTGGCGGCGAAATTGGGTTTTGCGGTTAACGAGGCAAAAGAAAATATACTGTAATATGCAAGCTACGGCTCGAGTAGATAAAACGATATTCTGTGAAATTTATTTCTTTATTTTCTAGTCTATAGAACAATTCAAGTTCACACTATACTATTCTTCGCAAATTCTTTTCTTACAAGGTCTCTTTCCTCTCAAATCACTTTATCTCCTTTCAATTACTTAATTCACAAATCCAAACTAATTACTTTTTCTTGTTCACTCTCAACTTTCAATTTATCACCAAATTACAACTTCGCCCATTATCACTTTTCCAATCTCTTCGCCACGGTTCTAAACCAACTGTCTTTTTTGATCGCCATCTGTCCTTATATAGCAGAAGTTTCTGATAGCCAGAAACTTCTAGCAAATTCTTCGACCACTGGAACAAGAGAAATAATTCTTGCAGTTATAATTCCCTTTTATCCCTGATATTATTCGTCTCTTTCGTTGACATGAGCTGTGGAGACTTCGTCCCAGACACGAACCTCGAATGAAAGGACAGTTCGAACCAAAATTCTGCCAGAATGGAAAGTCACTTCGGAATTTGCTGCATAGACATAGGAGCGTAGTTATTATTATGCTACAATACGCTGTTATCACAAAAGGACAGTCAATATCGATGACTTGGGCAGGATGCCATTATAGACAGCTACAAAATTTTGAGGTAGTGAAAAATCACTCTACTAACAGCTGTTTCTTTGGCCTATTAAATGAGTTGAGTAGCAAAGCCCCCTCGCGGGCAACTAAGGTGAATTTTTATAAAACCACCATCATCCTAGTCCTGCTATATGGCGCAAAAGCATAGACGCTATCAAAAGGAGGTGCAATACCTTTAGTTGTTTTGAAAGAAAAATTCTTCGAGTGATTTTTGGCCCCGTTTTTTTTTTAAATAGTAAATGCTGTTTGACAGTTGTAATGCAACGAATGAAACTTTCACATTTGTGGGTACATAATAATTTACTAAAATTTAATATTTCTTTGAATCTGTTTTGATCCCTTCATCTGTAATCAAATGTTCTAAATATGTGACTTCTGTTTGGACCAGTTACATTTTTGAAAATTTAGTTTTAAGCTGTATTTTCTTATTTTTTGTAAAATATTGATTAAATTGTGATTGTAATGATTTAAGCTGTATCCAAATACAATTATATCATCAACATAGAGAAAAACTTCTGCATTGAGTCCAGATAATGCTATTGATAACATTGTTGAAAAACATTGGTATAAAACTGAAAATGTCCTCTATTGGTTGAGAATGCTGTTGGAGGTTCAGAACTTTCTTGTAACTCAATTTGATGTTAAGAACTGAAATCAAGAACTGGTAAGATCTAATGTCGAGAAATAACTTGTTCTCCCTAGTGTATCAAAATCATCATCTAGTCTTGTTAATGGAAATTTGTCATCCACTATTTTCTTATTTAACTGATGGAAATCTACTAATAGTCGCCTTTTACACATTTGTTGGTACTACTAGAAATGGTGAATTGAATGTGCTTACTGATGGTTCTGAAATATCTTCTGTGATTAGTTTGCCTACTTGTGTAACTATTTCCTTCAATTGTGAATGCAATTTTTAATATAAACTAGGTTCTTGTCCATTAATGATATTTTTGTTTGTAGAAGTTATTAACTGTCAGTGAATCACCTGGTAAATGAAATACATCGCAAACACTTCACATATTTTTAGAACTAATTCTTTTTCATTTTTGTTCAGTGTATTTATAATTCTTTTTATTTTGATCGTAATCCGTCTTAAGATTTATTATATAATAAATTGTTTGTGTTCAAATTGTTTTATGATAGCATCATGTTCTAATGTATTCACAAATGCTAAGTGAACTTAACCTTTTGCAGGTATGATAGAATTTGCTATAAATATTCCTGGTTGAATTTTCTGATTCAGAATGACGCTGTCTTCAGTTACTTTTATATTTATTGGGTGCAGGATTTGTATTCTTGTTAATAGTTTTATAAATGGTGACCAGATAGCAATGATAGTTTTTTTCAATTATTATGTTTCAGCAGCTGTCAAAGTTACCAATGACATCCAGCTGCCCAAATATTCAGTGAGATTTTCCATTTTATCATGCATGTTTGATGCTTCCCGAATGTGTAAAAATTATTAAAAAATATTATCGAAATTCCGGCTCAGTTGTAAATATGCAACGTGAATTTCGTCGTGAGTCGGTCGTCATCATGGCTTCAGTGCGCAGTCACTTCATCGCACCGTGGAAAAGTCTGAGTATGAGTATACTCTTTTGGACATTAGGCCACCAACCAGATAGAGATCGGTGCGAAGTGAAGAAAACATAGCCGTCGTAGCGGCCAGTATCAAAGAAGACCCAGAAATGTCGATCAGCTGAATTAGGCATAGCTAGAAAGTCAACCAGGCTTATTTTGAGGTTAGATTTTGGCCTACATCTGTATAAGATTGTGCTAACGCAAGAATTAAAGCCGAACAACCAGAGCCAACGCCATGAGTTCGCTAATTGGGCGCTGGAAATGTTGGCCGGAGATCCGGATTTTTGCCGGAAAATAATCTTCTCAACGCCGCTACATGCCATACAAGCGTCGCAACGCTCGAAGTGGTGAAGGAGAAATTTGGCGACTGGGTAATCGCACGGCGAACATTCATCAATTGACCGCCGCGATCATGCGACTTGACACCCCTCTATTAATTTCTCTGGTCCCACGTCAAATCCTTAGTCTACGCTAACAAGCCAACTACTTTCGACGAGCTTGAGGCCAACATTTGAGACACTGTTGCAGGAATAACGCCGCACATATTGGGCCAAGTCTTCAAAAAATGGACCGACCGCTTGAAGCACTGCCAACGATGTGCTATTTCATACATAATGGCATGAATGTGGCTTCCAAATAAAGCTAGAATCCATTTAATATCTCACACCGTTGTTTTATTTAAATTTCTTTTTCTATCGTTCTTCTCTGTTCACCCTATAGTATTTTGATAGGGTAACTTCATTATCATTGGTATGATGTACTCATTAGGATTACTAATACTCGATATTGTGAAGTTTTCGTAATCTACTTTGCTATTAGTTTGAATGAACCTGTTAAAATTGGAAAGTCATCTGCAACTACATAAGTGACATTTTTTTTCATATATTCTTTTTCAAATTTTTTGTTGTTGTTTTACCTAAGGAATGTATTTCTGAATCTGATATTCCTGTCAATCTAATTTTATTTGTGGTATGTAATACTTTATTTGGTTTTAAGCCATTTTTAAAATCGAAATGTCTGCACCCGCATCTATTAAGAATTTTTGGTTACCTAGTGTTATATTTGTTTGTAATTTTATATAATTTGTTAAGTGTTGATTTAGATTTAGAATTGACTATTGACTTTGGTGACTGTTTCTCAATTGGAACTCTTAGTTTTTCAGGCCTTCCGAGAATACCAAATCGTTTCCCGAACTCTATATATATTGTAGCATAATAATAACTACGCGCCTATGTCTATGCAGCAAATTCCGAAGTGACTTTCCATTCTGGCAGAATTTTTGGTTCAAACTGTCCTTCATTCGAGGTTCGTGTCTGGGACGAAGTCTCCACAGCTCATGTCAACGAAAGAGACAAATAATATTAGGGATAATATTAGGGAATTATAACTGCAAGAATTATTTCTCTTGTTCCAGTGGTCGAAGAATTTGCTAGAAGTTTCTGGCTATCAGAAACTTCTGCTATATAAGGACAGATGGCGATCAAAAAAAAAGGACAGTTGGTTTTAGAACCGTGGCGAAGAGATTGGAAAAGTGATAATAAGGCGAAGTTGTAATTTGGTGATAAATTGAAAGTTGAGAGTAAACAAGAAAAAGTAATTAGTTTGAATTTGTGAATTAAGTAATCGAAAGGAGATAAAGTGATTTGAGAGGAAAGAGACCTTGTAAGAAAAGAATTTGCGAAGAATAGTATAGTGTGAACTTGAATTGTTCTATAGAGTAGAAAATAAAGAAATAATTTCACAGAATAATTGTTTTATCTACTCGAGCCGTAGCTCGCATATTACATTGGTGTCAGAAGCGGGATAAAACTTATTCTGTGAATAACTATTTCCGTGGTGTGAAATTGCACAAAAAAAAAAAAAAAAAAAAACGATTTCTGTGTTGAGTTAATTAGTTGCGCAAAATGGGTCGCAAATTGGGAAAACTAACTATAACTCAACTAAAGGCAGAACTCAGTAAGCGGAACCTCGACACAACTGGGGGAAAAGATGCCCTACTGATTCGTCTGGAAGAAGCAGTAACGCAGGAAGGTGAAAATCCGCATGACATAGAGTTTGACGTGGAAGAGGAACCAGCAAGTACAGTAGCCGACCCGGGTATAACAAGTCTGCTCCTGCAACTTAAGTTAGTCATGGACGAACAAAAGAAAGCAATAGAAGATCAAAGTCATAAGCTCGATGACCAAAAGAATTCTCTAGAACTTAAGCTGGATGAACAAAAGAAAGCGATGGACGAACAAAAGAAAGCAATGGGCGACCAAAGGAATTCTCTAGAACTTAAGCTAGACGAACAAAAGAATTCTCTAGAACTTAAGCTGGATGAACAAAAGAAAGCGATGGACGAACAAAAGAAAGCAATGGGCGACCAAAGGAATTCTCTAGAACTTAAGCTGGACGAACAAAAGAAAGCAATGGACGAACAAAAGAAAGCAATGGACGAACAAAAGAATTCTCTAGATGCTCTGGAAAGTAAACTTGATGAGCAAAACAAGAACTTGGAATCCAAATTCGAAGTGATCGAAGAAAAAATCGAGAAGGTCGAGACGCAACTCGAAAAAGTCGAAATTAGATTCGATGAAAATTTTGAGAAACATGAAACTCAGTTCGGGAAGATAGAGACTCAGTTTGAAAAAGTGGATACGCAATTCGAGATAGTAGGAAAGCAAGTCGAAAATCTTGCTAAGGAGCTCAGCAACGTGAAGAGACAGAAAGCACGGGAATATTCCACTGACGGTCTGAGAAGAAAGGAGATGCAGCCTCCTATCTTCGATGGTCAAACATCATGGCCAATTTATAAAAGGCAATTCGAAGCGGCCGCAATGACCAATAGCTGGGACGATGAAGAGAAGTCCATTGCACTCACACTTGCACTGAGGGGTCCAGCTGCGGAGCTCTTGCAGACCATCCCGGAAGATAAACAGCAGAACTACGACTCTCTGGTTCAGGCTATCGAGATGCGGTTTGGGGATGAACACATGCAGCAGGTGTACAGGGTTCAGCTGCGTAGTCGAGTCCAGAAAAGGGGGGAAACGCTCCAACAGTTGCAAGCGGATATAGAGCGACTAGCCCATCTTTCATACCCTAAAGCCGGTGAGGAGCTTATCAACGAAATGGCGGTGGAAGCTTTTATTCAGGCCATAGAGGACAGACAACTGCAAATGGCTGTAAGGATGGCTGAAAAGCGAACACTCCCCGAGGCATTGGCATTCGCTTTGTCAATGAAGGCTGCGGACCAAGCATACCAGGGAATACACCGTGTCAGGGAAATGTCCGTCGTGGAATGCTCATGCCAGAGAACAGCCGTCATGGATGAAGACAGAGCTCGCGGAAGTCAAATCCGTTGCTGGAATTGCAACCAAACGGGACACCTACAACGGCAGTGCAGGAGTGCACCTAGACGAGGAAATTGTTCACATTGCGGAAGTAGGAGAAGCAGAGAGGAAGCATCTGGCGGTGATAACATCCATCCTGTCAGTCAGACTTCGCAAAAACCAGCAGTCGGGAAATGCGTAAGGACCAACTTCGCGGGGCAGAAGTTGGTTACTGGAATCGAGGCCCCCAGGACCACCATTCAAGTTTCGCAAACCAAACGGGGTAACAAGAGCCTGACAGTGGAGGCACTAATCAACGAGAAGAAGTGCGTAGCCACCATCGACACAGGTGCCACTGCCTCCATTGTAAGAAGAGATATCGTCAAAAGCTCCTGGCTGCACAACACCAACAGCTACTGCCTGAAGACTGCAACAGGGGAAATGGCGAAGGTATTTGGAGAAGTTCGTCTTACGATTACTCTGGCAGGACTGACGTTCTCCCATGCGTTTCTGGTGGCAGATATATGCGACGAGTGCATCATCGGAGTAGACTTCATGAAAGCAAATGAAGTAATCTTGGACATCGGGATGCAAGTACTGAGGTATCGAAATGTGGAGATTCCGATGGTGTACGGAAATGAGAATGCCGTAACTCTCAGGACAGTCATCAGCAAAGACGAAGTTTTGCCGCCGTCTTCAGAGACAATCATTTGGACGAAGCTGGAAGGTGATCTTGGGAGCCACCGATTCTACATAGTAGAACCAGACCCAGAGAAGAATTCTCAAGACTACATCGTGGGAAAGACGTTAGTCGAACCAAAGAACACCATGGTTCCAGTGAGGGTTTTGAACGCAAGACCACACACTGTCAAACTAAGGCGAGGGGAGGTGACTGGAAAATGCACGCCGATTACCGCCGTCGCAACAATATCTGAACGTGATGCTCCAAAACTTCTCCCATCACCTTGGACAGCGGAAGCGAGAGAGACGATTCTCCAGTCCAGTGAGCTGAATCAGGAGCAGCGAACTATGGCAGAGAATCTTATCAATGAGTACGCTGATGTATTTGCCTCACAGGACGGAGAATACGGCCGAACACACCTGGTACAACATCGAATAGACACTGGTGATACTAGACCAATTCGTCAGCCTGCTAGGCGCCTTCCATTGGCAAAGCAGACAGAAGTTGCAGAGATGGTGTCGGCAATGGAGAAAGAAGGTCTGATTGAAAGTTCCAAAAGTCCGTGGGCATCACCGGTTGTACTGGTTAAGAAGAAAGATGGCAGCACGCGGTTCTGCGTGGACTATCGGCAGCTCAATTACGTCACCAAGAAAGACAGCTACCCTCTGCCACGGATTGACGACACGCTAGACACACTATCAGGAGCCCGATGGTTTTCCACTCTCGACTTGAAGAGTGGCTACTGGCAGGTACAGATCCATCCAGAAGACCGGGAGAAAACCGCCTTCACCGCAGGAAATGGGCTATGGCAATTCACGGTAATGCCATTCGGGCTGTGCAATGCTCCGGCGACTTTCGAGCGATTGATGGAATGTGTCCTGCAAGGGTTAACATGGAAAACCTGTTTGGTATACTTGGATGATGTCATCGTCGTAGGAAAAACGTTTGCGCAACACCGAGACAATCTAAGGGATGTGTTTCAAAGGCTTCGAAGTGCCCACCTGAAGCTCAACCCCAAGAAGTGCGCCCTGTTTAGAGCGGAAGTCAAGTACCTGGGACACATAATTTCAGCGAAAGGAGTGAGAACCGATCCGGAGAAGGTCGAAGCGGTGAAAAACTGGCCAGTCCCCAAAGACAAACACCAACTAAGGAGCTTCCTGGGCCTAGCCACCTACTACAGACGGTTCGTGAAGGATTTTGCCGGGATCGCAAAGAACCTGCACCAGTTGACGGAAAAGGGAAAACAATTCAAATGGTCAATTGAGTGCGAGAAGAGCTTCAAGGCACTTAAACAACGGCTATGCGATGCCCCGATACTGGCTTACCCCACTCCCGGGGAAACGTTCGTTGTGGATGCAGATGCTAGTAATGTCGGGGTAGGAGCCGTACTCTCCCAGGTGCATGACGGCCAAGAGAAGGTGGTTGCGTACTTCAGCAAGGTGCTCTCTAAGCCAGAAAGGAACTACTGCGTGACAAGGCGGGAACTTCTAGCTTTGATCTTGGCTACGAAGCATTTTCACAAATACCTCTACGGGAGGAAGTTCGTTCTTCGCACAGACCATGCAGCATTAAAATGGCTATTACAGTTCAAGAGTCCTGAGGGTCAGGTCGCAAGATGGATCGAAAGGCTGCAAATCTACGACTACGAAATACAGCATCGTAAAGGAAAACTCCACTCTAATGCGGATGCACTGTCCCGGAGACCATGCAGAACGGATTGTAAACATTGTGCGCGTCAGGAAGAACGGGAGCTGGTTTCCATCCAAAGAATGAGAGCCGAACCTATCGCCGGCTGGAGCGTAGATGAGATCCGGAACGCTCAGAAGGAAGACCCCGATATCGAGCCGATTCTGGCCTGGAAGGAGAACATGGAGAAACCGGATCATCAGGACATCTCTCACAGAAGCCCGACCTTAAAGGCATATTTTGCGCAGTGGGACTCCCTCCATGTCCAAGAAGGTGTTCTGAGAAGAAAATGGGAATCCTCCGACGGAAAATCGTTTGTAATGCAGCTTGTAGTACCGCGGACGAGGGTCAAGGAGGTGTTACAGGAAATGCATGGCGGGGCGACCGGAGGCCACTTGGGAGTGAATAAGACGCTAGAAAAGGTACGAGAACGTTTTTATTGGTTAAAAGCGAAGGAAGATATCGAAGACTGGTGCAGAAAATGCGACGTGTGTGCAGCTAGCAAGGGTCCGAGAATCAAAACTCGAGGTAAGATGCACCAATACAACGTGGGAGCACCTTTCGAACGAATCGCCATTGACATCGCAGGGCCCTTTCCGGAAACCGACAATGGTAATCGGTATATACTCGTAGTGATGGACTACTTCAGTAAGTGGCCGGAAGCGTTTCCGATCCCTAACCAGGAAGCCAGAACCGTGGCGGAGCAGATCGTCTACAATTGGGTTAGCAGATTCGGTGTGCCCTTGGAATTGCATTCTGACCAAGGGCGGAACTTCGAGTCAAGAATCTTCCAAGAGATGTGTCAACTACTCGGAATCAAAAAGACAAGGACAACCCCGCTTCATCCACAGTCGGACGGTATGGTGGAGCGTTTCAATAGGACTTTGGACGAACATCTCTCGAAGGTCGTAGGTGACTACCAACGGGATTGGGACCGGCAGATTCCCTTGTTTTTGATGGCCTATAGAAGTGCCGTGCATAGCACTACTCGACATACGCCGTTCGAAATCTTATTTGGTGGAATAGCTCGTTTACCCAGTGAGGTGAAATTTGGATCTCCTACCAATGAGCCCAGAAATGAAGAAGAGTACGTGGCGGACCTTAGGGAAAGGCTTAGGGACATACACCAAAGGACCAGAAGCCAGATTAAGATGACGAGCGACCGCATGAAGACCAGGTATGATGCCAAGGCAACAACGTCAGGATTCCAGGAAGGAGATCTGGTGTGGCTGTATAATCCCCATCGCCAAAAGGGGAAATCACCTAAGTTACAGCGGAACTGGGAAGGTCCCTACAGAATAGTAACCCGCATCAACGATGTTGTCTACCGCATCCAGCGAGGACCAAGGGCCAAAATGAAAGTGGTTCATGTGGACCGACTGAGTCGATACAATGGCCGAAATGAGGATGCACTTGTTCGGGACGAACACGTCTAAGAGGGGGGCAGTGTAGCATAATAATAACTACGCGCCTATGTCTATGCAGCAAATTCCGAAGTGACTTTCCATTCTGGCAGAATTTTTGGTTCAAACTGTCCTTCATTCGAGGTTCGTGTCTGGGACGAAGTCTCCACAGCTCATGTCAACGAAAGAGACAAATAATATTAGGGATAATATTAGGGAATTATAACTGCAAGAATTATTTCTCTTGTTCCAGTGGTCGAAGAATTTGCTAGAAGTTTCTGGCTATCAGAAACTTCTGCTATATAAGGACAGATGGCGATCAAAAAAAAGGACAGTTGGTTTTAGAACCGTGGCGAAGAGATTGGAAAAGTGATAATAAGGCGAAGTTGTAATTTGGTGATAAATTGAAAGTTGAGAGTAAACAAGAAAAAGTAATTAGTTTGAATTTGTGAATTAAGTAATCGAAAGGAGATAAAGTGATTTGAGAGGAAAGAGACCTTGTAAGAAAAGAATTTGCGAAGAATAGTATAGTGTGAACTTGAATTGTTCTATAGAGTAGAAAATAAAGAAATAATTTCACAGAATAATTGTTTTATCTACTCGAGCCGTAGCTCGCATATTACAATATGTATAATTAACTCGTCTATTATTTTGGATCCTTGGGTTGGAATTAGATCAATAATAACACCAATTATTAATAGAAACAATAATAATTCCAATTATTGTTCGTAGTGTTATTATTGTTGGTACTATATCTGTTTAGAAAGATATGTACACTTCGTACTTGGTATAACAACTGGACCCTTTATTTAATTTCTTAACTCTATTTATACTTAAAATTACTGAAGTTAACAATCAGCAAGTTGCCAAAATATGAATTGTCCGCAACTTTTCAGATCAATAAATTATTCCAATGAGCAAATCAATAACACTATGGAAGTTGCTGATTGGGCAGAATATCGTAAAATAATCAAATATGAATTGTTCTCAACTTTTCGGGTCAATAAAATATTCCAATAAGCAAATCAATAACACTATGGAAGTTGCTTTTTGGGCAGAATATCGTAAAATAATTAAATACGCAAATCCACTATTGAGGTCAGTAATTATTGAAGTTGCTTATTGGGCAAAATATCGGAAATTCTCATAAACAAACTCCCGGCGAAAAAAGTGCTTATGTTTCATTATTGAAGGAATTATAAATCTATACTGCGTCCGTGTTTATGTGGGGTACCGTATCGCGGTGAATCATGTATGCCCGTACCCAACTTCCGGGTATCTTGTCTTCTTTGTTGAGGTAACTGATAGTAGGAATCTCTGACCTTTCTCTTCGGCGGCGCTTACAGGCGTAGATGATTAAAAATAGAGTGATGCAGAGGATGGTACACGTAGCTAATAAGTACCAGTACTGATGTTCCCAGAAGTCCCAGTCATTGTCATCCAGTTCAGCTGAGAGTCTTGTCCTGAGTATGGTAAGATGAGGATCCTCGGTGGGGTCTCCGCCTAGGTCGATTTTGGGAGGGGACATATAATCTTCGGTTGAGAAATTTTTGATGTCAGTTTCGATTTTCTTGACACCTTCGATGGGAGACATAACATCAAACTGGGTGCTGGAGATTCTGCAACCTGGAAACCTCACCAGATTCAATTTTGCAACGAGTGGTGTCTGTGTGGCGTTGCATACGATAGTAACTTTGTTAGCGCTTGTTCTAAATATGACCGCAAGATCACTCTGCAATCGGTATACCTTATCGAATTCCGTGTTGACTGGTATTGAGGTGGATATGTTCCAAAGCGAGGGGGAAGAGGGGCTTTTGAATACTTCTTTCCCGCAGTCATTTAGTTGTGTTTCCTTAACATTGTCGTAGATTCCGTGGCCTAGATCGATGGCTTGGGTTAGATCGAAGGAGGTTTTGTTGTCATTGCTGAGCACAATTTGTTGCACGAAGTCTCCACGGTCCAAAAGGATAGCATGAGCCTCGATGGTTGGAACGCTGATAAAGACCTGTTTAGAGAAATTTCTCATTTGGACCAGAGAAATGTTGAATGTCACGATAACCATATTTTTGCGGATAGTCTTCGTTATACTGTTAAAAGTGAATAGTGCGGCTGCATTTGGTATAGTTGGCAGTCTGCAAAAGTTCAAACCTCCGTTTAGTTTGCTGACATAGGTCTGTAGAACTTCAACGGGCCTGATGGTGATGATGTTCTGATGATTTGCCTGGATAGCGCTGATAAGGATTTGAATGCTGGCTGAGTAATCGTTCATTTGCTCTTGAAGCCGAAGTTTCTGCTGCTGTTCAAGCAAGGCATGAAGTTGCACGTCAACAGCATTAAATTCTGGGTCATTGATGTCTGCCATGAGGCGGGATGCTTCTAATACCTTTTTTTTATTTTATTCTCCAATTTGACGATTTGATGCTCTAGTTGGTAATTCTCTACTGCTTGATACGCGATACCGGCAGTCATAAGTATTTGGGGACCATATTTGATAATTCCTTTTAGAACTATAGGCCCAGTAGAACGTTTGGTCCGTTCACTGAGATAGCTTGCAGCGATTCCTTCCTTAACTGTCATGGCCTCGCGTCTAACAGTTTCTTCTAGAGAACGGCAATGTTGATATAACTTTGAGTAGCTGCTGTTCTGATATTGTTGGCAGTAATCGTAGAATTCCTTCACATGATTGTCGATGGTAATCAGGTTAATTTTTTATGCCAAATGGAATGCAATTGTATTCATAATGCCCAGAAAGTGTACTGAATTCAATTTTTGTTTTGCTTCCTTGCTAACGAGTATTTGATGGAATCCCTTAACTAAATCAGGGGTGCTGGGTCCAACAGTAAGTTCGTTAAGCTCTCGAAAGTCAACTACGACTCTCCAGCGTTTGGTATCTTGACTGTCGGGTTTTTTTTGGGAACTATTAATAGTGGAGGGTTCCAAGGACTAGAACTTCACCAAATTTTGTCTTCCAGCATTTCCTTACTTGTTTATGGATTTGTTGTTTTTGAATTTCGGGAAGTAGGTTTAACATCCCCCTATATGTTAAACCGTTTATTAGAGTCTGATATTATTTCATGTTACATGATATTTTTATAGGTTAGTTCGTCTCCCTCAATACAAAACAAACGATTATAAGTTCTGATATTGTATTTCCTTCTTCGTGATTACAGTGGTCTAATTGGGTTAAAGATTCAATTATCTTTAATCGGCTTTCAACAGGGTCTTTCTCCATATTTAATTTTATGACATTAAAGTTATTGAGTTCATCCCACCGTAATTGATTGTATTTATGTTTATTTATTTTTCTTCTTTTTGGGTATTTAATATTAATGTTTTTATACTATTTTGCTCATTTCTTACTATACTCTCAGCAAGATATATGCCTGGCATTATTTACTTTTTTATAGATCATTGCATCTTGGCAATGTTTAAACGGAATTTTATTAATTTAATCTTATTATTTTAATTTAGTTAAGCAACATGGTTTTATGGTAATGGTTCGCTGTTCAAAAACTTTATCTTCATATGACTCTGTCCGGCGTAAGCTTGTGGCCACGTTCATCGAGTCTTATGACCACTTTTACAATTTCCATATGTATATATTATCCGTATATAACGCTTTATTACTCTGCTCCTTATTATTAAGGTTTAAGGTCAGTGGTTCATGGGTCGGAAGCGTTGGTATATGGTAACTTAGTACGGCTTAGGCTCTCTCTTTCTAATTCACCTTTGTTATAATCAATTGCAGGATAAGTTTTGATATAGAACTGGTGTTCCAAAAATATTAAGTTTTTTTCTCTTTCCGAGAGTTTTTAAAGAACCCCTAGCTATGGCAGACATAGTGTAGTTCCGTTCCCGCTTACAGGCCTATTTCTATCACCTTCACTGTTGTGTGTACTTTTAATGAGACTCACATCAGCTCCTGCATGTATGAAGAGAGTTGTGTACTTTTTATCCAATGGATTAAGTTTGATGCATATCGCTGGTTCCTTGGATTTAGAGTAGAATGGTACGTGAAGTTTTAAATTTGGTCTATGATTTGGTGTACATCGGCTATGGTATTTATTAGAGATGGGTTGCCGAGTATTCCCTTTCGAATAATTTCGTTTTCTGATTCTCTTTTTTGAACGTACTGAAGGGTCGAATATCATACACTGTGATTCTCTTGGTTTCTTGAATAACTTTGCGGTTTGCTATTGTTGAAACTGGTTTTCGCCTGGTTATTCTGAAGTGGGTTTCGTATTGTAGACGCTACTGCATTTTGATTGTAATAAGTCTGTGTGTTATTTCTAGTTAATCGTTATCTAAATTCATTTTGGGTGTAATTTGGCTTCTTGCAGTAATTATATGTGATGTACTGCACATCATTTTTATGGGTTAAAATTTGGGAGATGTTGTGTGTTACGATAACATGTTTCTCGGGCATAACCAGCCTTACCACAGCTTAAAGGGGATCTATTGGGGGGCCTGTTGTTCTGTGTGTGTGGTGGGGCATTGTCTATGAGTACTCAGCGTTAGCTATACACTTCTTTAATGTCTGTTTCCCCGAGGATTAACTATATCTTTAGGTTATCTTTCTTAAACCCATCTTCAAAAGCTTTGACAGCCAGTCGGTAATTTTCAGCAACTAAAATAGTCCTTACGGCTTCGTCGCCAATTGTGGCATATATAGTTGAAATTAAGTGCATTTAGTTCTATAAACACGATCACCGAACTCTTTGACTGTTTCTTTGTATTATTGCTCTGTCGTTAGCAACTCATTTTGGGCGGTGGAATGCGACTTTTACTCCTTATATTCGGATTCTAATTTTTCTTTTAGACTTCTCCAAGTGTCTTGTCTGGCCCTTGTAGTTGAATTTTAACGATTTCGAGAAACGTCGGCTGATCGGTTCCTTATTGGATGAAATCAGCATATTACGACTGAAAATGAATTTGTCCAACTCCTTTGTTTTTCCGTCGGAAACTGGAATGATATTGAGAATATCAGCTATCCCGATCTTAAGATTCATTTTTGTTGGATTCTCTAGTATAGAAGGATGGACACGTAATACCCCGAATAATTCCGCGGTTTTCTTAGTCGTCCGAATTGTGCTAGATTTTGAGCATGCAGAAAAAAAAAAAAAAAAACCAAACAAGATATTTGGATGTCTCTAGCCCGATTGAAGAGAAAAAAAGATGTCTTGGTATGGAATTGGGTATAAACTTAATGGGTAAGACCACGAAAAAGAATTCGTTTATGTAAAAGAAATACATTTCTGTTACGGATACATTGACTATAAATGTTCAAAATAATTGTGTATATGTGTGTATGCGTTATAACATAAAGTTTAATCTTAGATGCCACTGATTTGCTTAGTCGTTGTTGCTGCTACTCTTCCTGTTGTTACTGCTATTATTATTGTTGCTGCTGTTGTTACTCTTGCTGCTGCTATTTCTGTTGTTACTGTTAATGTTAATTGCAGTAGACTTCGCGCCCTAGAGTTGAGGTGCTCCGGTTCATTTATCACTACCCAATGTTTGTCAAATGCGTTCGTCCTATACCTCGCAAGGAATTACTTTTATGCGTCTTCTAAAAATTTATTTTTTTCCACTTTGCACTTTACTATCCCTTATACATACATATGTATATGTATTTATTTATTTTCACTTCTAGCTTTACTTTTACTTTTATTTTTACTTTTATCATACTTTTATTTTTACCTTTGCTGGTGAATAGCCCCAGCTACGCTATGTTATAGTAGCAGGATAGTCTTTTTGCTATATTACTTTTTTTCTTCAAATTTTTATCCAGTATTAGGATTTTGGGTATCCCACCGCTGCCAACAATGTTACGCTGCTGCCCGTGCTTCCTCAGTGTTTCAAGGGACAGTGTTATACTTTTAATTATTTTATTATATTTGGCCCGTCATCCACTTCGTTACTGCGACCTTGAATTATAATATTAAACTCTGTCCTTTCCTTTCCATATGGATTCCTATTTATACCATTTTTGGCTTGCCTTTTTTCTTTCCTTCTCCCTTCCTGCACCACATTTTCTCCCGCATTTTACATATGCTCGCTAATACTAGAAGTACGTACTTTATGAATGAGGTATGTTGCGTGACCGAGAGTACTGTGTCGGCATTTATGGATACGATGACAGGTAAACAAAGCGAGAATCGTGATGGTTGACTTACTAATGGATGTGCATGTTATACAAGGTAGGTGTTGCTTGATTTGGAAGGATCACATTAGCAGTATACTGAACCTAAATACCTTTGGTTTGTAAAAATGTTATCTTTTCGCCAATGTAAAGAGTTCTTCAATAAGGACATAACAATTTTGTATTTATATAAAATACAGAATAATTGAGACATCGCGCTGAAATTTATTCCAGATGTAGCACACATGTTAAGTTTAAGTTTGGAATTCGATCTCGTTCATATGACCACAGCGAGCATGTTCGCAGCTATCGATTCTTTGGAGCCAATTTTACACCACTCTTCCACACATATCGGCCGGAACGTTGACAGGTTCGCGTTTTGTTATACACATATTCACGTCCCTCGAAGATGCACGTGAAGGACTGCCAAAAACCGCAGCCACACCCGAAACCATCGAAAAGTGCATGATATCGTGTTGGACGATAGGCGAGTGAAGGTGAGTGAGATAGCTGATTCTGTGTGTATATCGAAAGAGAGGGTGCGAAACATCTTGCACAAGAACTTAGGGATGCGAAAGCTCTACGCAAGATGGGTGCTGCATTTGCTGAATGCCGATCAAAGGCAAATGCGCAAACGATTTTCACGGCAAACTTTGGACCGATTCAATAAGGATCCGACCGATTTTGTGCGGCGATTTGTCACCATGAATGAGACATGCGCCCACCACTTTAAGCCAGAAACGAAACAGGAGTCGGAACAGTGGGTGGAAGCCGGTGGTTCAGTTGTTAATTGATTACCTTGAGAAAGGCAGAACAATTACAGGCGAAAATTACTCCAACCTTCTTGACCAGCTGGATGCCAAAATTCGCGAGAAGAGGCCTGGCTTGAAGAAGAAAAAAATCATCTTTCACCAGGACAATGCACCTGTACATAAGTGTGCGTTGGCGATGGGAAAACTGCAGGATTTGGGGTACGATTTGCCCTATTCACCTGATTTGGCACCCTCAAACTTCCATCTGTTCCCAAACTTCAAGAAATTTGTTTATGGGAAGCGCTCCGCATCCAATGCAGAAGTTGAGAGGGCCGTAGATGAATATTTTCACAGCCTTCCAGACTTTAACTTCCGAGAAGGAATACTGATGTTGGAGAAACGCTGGAGCAAGTGTGTTGAAGTCAAGGGAGATTATGTAGAAAAATAAAATCATTTTTTAACTGAAAATCGCAATCTTTCATTGTCAGGCAGGGAACTTTTCACCTTGCCCTCGTAAGTTAGGCCAAAGTCCAAACTCACACAAAATCCATAGGGCCATCAAAAAAAACAAACTCATTCCTAAATCCAACCCATCATCGAAATCGAAAACCTGAACAAATCAAGAACTTAGACCAATTCCTCAAAGGATCCTTAAACTCTGATCTAAGTCATATCTCTAATTGTCTTCAAAATCTTAAAAATCGAAAGGACCAACATATCAGTTCTCCTAAGCGAATAGTTAATATCGGATCCAAAACGAATAGTTAATATCGGATCCTAAACGAATAGGTTATATCGGATGAGCCTCAAGCTTCAAAAACGAAATAAAAATTACCTCTAAAGGTACTAACAGCAAGCTCAATATAATGCTCCTCGACAGAGGCACAAGCCTCAGCTTAATAAAGATAGGCAAATTAAATAAAGACCTATGTGTACAATTATGGAATTAAAAGGTATCAGCAATACTCCTACGTCAACTCTTTGTATATTAACTCGGAATATAGACACACACATTCCATATAGTTGCCGACAACTTGCCTATCACACAAGATGGAATTTTAGGCGAAGACTTCTTTCGAAAATTCAACCCGATACTGAACTATACGTATGAAGATAATACATTTACATCATTTTAATGCAAAAAGGTACACAGCAGAATTCATATAAAGGGTTTTTCAATAAGGAAATAACAATTTTGTATTTAAATAAAACATAGAATAATTGAGAGATTGGGCTGAAATTTATTCCAGGTGTAGTATACATGTTGGATTTAAGTATGGAATTCGATCTCCTACATATGACCACCGCGAGCACCTTTACAAAGATCGATTCTTTGTTGCCAATTTTCTACCACTCTTCCACGCATATCGGCAGGAACGTTAATAATTTTGCTTTCGATATTGTCCCTGAGCTTCTCTAACGTCATTGGCTTGTTGCCATAAACCAACGACTTAACGTAACCCCATTAAAATAAATCCATCGGCGTTGATATGCGATTGCATAACCGAGCTAGCCCTTCGACCGGACCATTTCTCGAGATTACACGATTACGAACTTCCCCTTCAATAGATCAATTGTTTGACCAGCTGTTGAGCATGTGGCACCATCTTGTTGGAACCGCATATCACTGATGTCAAGTCCATCCAATTCTATCTATAGTAGAAAAGTATATAACGTAGATATCCAAATTACAAATATTGCAGAAAGTATTGATTACATATATCCAGATGTATTTAATCTCACTATTAAATCAGTTTAGTTAGTTCTATAGAAAATAATCGTTCGGGTTGGCATAAGAGGGTTGATGTTGGCGGAAAATGTGTTCATTTTAAAATTGATACTGGCTCTGAGGTAAATACTTTACTGACTGAATTGTTTCGAAAACTCTTTATCAACTTTGAGTTACATAGTACAAGTAATGAATTAGAAGCCTATGGTGGTTTTAAAATCGATGTTAAAGGTATGGCATTTTTGCTTATAAGCCACAATGATGTGAAAATAAATACCTGCTTCATAATAGCGAGTGCTAAATCTGCACCAATATTAGGTCTGGAATCTTGTTTGAAGCTAAAAATTTTAAAGAACATAAATGAAATTAAATTGCATAAATCTAGGCAGTTAGATTATGAGGAGAAAACAATTAATTTATTCAAAAGCATAAAGAAATTTTTACTGGACTAGGTTGCTATCCCGACAACTGCAAAGTTTATTTGAAAGAAGCTTCAAAAGGGATCATCAAAGCTCCACGACGAATTCCAAAGAGCTTGAGGTCGAAACTAAAAAACCATTTAGAGGAAATGGAAGCATTAGGAATCATACAAAAAATAGACTATCTCAATTGGGTTATGTTTAGATTCTCGTGAATTAAATTTAGATATTAAAAAAGAGCCTTTTGAAATTCCACGTCTTGAAGATTTGACTACAGTATTTGAAGATATGGAATATTTCACAGTCATTGATTTGAAAGATGGGTTTTGGCAAGTGCCTTTGGATAGTGCCAGTAGTGATTATCGTGCTTTTAGTACATTATATGGGCTATATAAATTTTTGAGTATGCCTTTTGGAGTTAGTTTCGCACCGGAGTTATTCCAAAAATTAAACACAAATTATTTTCGAGACTTGCCAGGAACGTTCATTTATTTTGATGATATTGTAGCATAATAATAACTACGCGCCTATGTCTATGCAGCAAATTCCGAAGTGACTTTCCATTCTGGCAGAATTTTGGTTCAAACTGTCCTTCATTCGAGGTTCGTGTCGGGGACGAAGTCTCCACAGCTCATGTCAACGAAAGAGACGAATAATATTAGGGATAAAAGGGAATTATAACTGCAAGAATTATTTCTCTTGTTCCAGTGGTCGAAGAATTTGCTAGAAGTTTCTGGCTATCAGAAACTTCTGCTATATAAGGACAGATGGCGATCAAAAAAAGACAGTTGGTTTAGAACCGTGGCGAAGAGATTGGAAAAGTGATAATGGGCGAAGTTGTAATTTGGTGATAAATTGAAAGTTGAGAGTAAACAAGAAAAAGTAATTAGTTTGGATTTGTGAATTAAGTAATTGAAAGGAGATAAAGTGATTTGAGAGGAAAGAGACCTTGTAAGAAAAGAATTTGCAAAGAATAGTATAGTGTGAACTTGAATTGTTCTATAGACTAGAAAATAAAGAAATAAATTTCACAGAATATCGTTTTATCTACTCGAGCCGTAGCCAGCATATTACATTGGTGTCAGAAGTGGGATAAAACTTATTCTGTGAATAACTATTTCCGTGGTGTGAAATTGCACAAAAAAAAAAAAAAAAACGATTTCTGTGTTGAGTTAATTAGTTGCGCAAAATGGGTCGCAAATTGGGAAAACTAACTATAACTCAACTAAAGGCAGAACTCAGTAAGCGGAACCTCGACACAACTGGGGGAAAAGATGCCCTGCTGATTCGTCTGGAAGAAGCAGTAACGCAGGAAGGTGAAAATCCGCACGACGTAGAGTTTGACGTGGAAGAGGAACCAGCAAGTACAGCAGCCGACCCGGGTATAACAAGTCTGCTCCTGCAACTTAAGTTAGTCATGGACGAACAAAAGAAAGCAATAGAAGACCAAAGGAATTCTATAGAACTTAAGCTGGACGAACAAAAGAAAGCAATGGACGACCAAAAGAAAGCAATGGACGACCAAAAGAAAGCAATGGACGACCAAAAGAAAGCAATGGACGACCAAAAGAACTCTCTAGAACTTAAGATGGACGAACAAAAGAAAGCAATGGACGACCAGAGGAATTCTCTAGAAGTTAAGCTGGACGAACAAAAGAAAGCAATGGACGAACAAAAGAAAGCTATAGACGAACAAAAGAATTCTCTAGATGCTCTGGAAAGTAAACTTGATGAGCAAAACATTAACTTGGAATCCAAATTCGAAGTGATCGAAGAGAAAATCGAGAAGGTAGAGACGCAACTCGAAAAAGTCGAAACTAGATTCGATGAAAATTTTGAGAAACATGAAACTCAGTTCGGGAAGATAGAGACTCAGTTTGAAAAAGTAGAAAAGCAAGTCGAAAATCTTGCTAAGGAGCTCAGCAACGTGAAGAGACAGAAAGCACGGGAATATTCCACTGACGGTCTGAGAAGAAAGGAGATGCAGCCTCCTATCTTCGATGGTCAAACATCATGGCCAATTTATAAGAGGCAATTCGAAGCGGCCGCAATGACCAATAGCTGGGACGATGAAGAGAAGTCTATTGCACTCACGCTTGCACTGAGGGGTCCAGCTGCGGAGCTCTTGCAGACCATCCCGGAAGATAAACAGCAGAACTACGACTCTCTGGTTCAGGCTATCGAGATGCGGTTTGGGGATGAACACATGCAGCAGGTGTACAGGGTTCAGCTGCGTAGTCGAGTCCAGAAAAGGGGGGAAACGCTCCAACAGTTGCAAGCGGATATAGAGCGACTAGCCCATCTTTCATACCCTAAAGCCGGTGAGGAGCTTATCAACGAAATGGCGGTGGAAGCTTTTATTCAGGCCATAGAGGACAGACAACTGCAAATGGCTGTAAGGATGGCTGAAAAGCGAACACTCCCCGAGGCATTGGCATTCGCTTTGTCAATGAAGGCTGCGGACCAAGCATACCAGGGAATACACCGTGTCAGGGAAATGTCCGTCGTGGAATGCTCATGCCAGAGAACAGCCGTCAAAGCTCGCGGAAGTCAAATCCGTTGCTGGAATTGCAACCAAACCGGACACCTACAACGGCAGTGCAGAAGTGCACCTAGACGAGGAAATTGTCCACATTGCGGAAGTAGGAGAAGCAGAGAGGAAGCATCCTGTCGGTCAGACTTCCCAAAACCAGCAGTCGGGAGATGCGTAAGGACCAACTTCGCGGGGCAGAAGTTGGTTACTGGAATCGAGGCCCCCAGGACCACCATTCAAGTTTCGCAAACCAAACGGGGTAACAAGAGCCTGACAGTGGAGGCACTAATCAACGAGAAGAAGTGCGTAGCCACCATCGACACAGGTGCCACTGCCTCCATTGTAAGAAGAGATATCGTCAAAAGCTCCTGGCTGCACAACACCAACAGCTACTGCCTGAAGACTGCAACAGGGGAAATGGCGAAGGTATTTGGAGAAGTTCGTCTTACGATTACTCTGGCAGGACTGACGTTCTCCCATGCGTTTCTGGTGGCAGATATATGCGACGAGTGCATCATCGGAGTAGACTTCATGAAAGCAAATGAAGTAATCTTGGACATCGGGATGCAAGTACTGAGGTATCGAAATGTGGAGATTCCGATGGTGTACGGAAATGAGAATGCCGTAACTCTCAGGACAGTCATCAGCAAAGACGAAGTTTTGCCGCCGTCTTCAGAGACAATCATTTGGACAAAGCTGGAAGGTGATCTTGGGAGCCACCGATTCTACATAGTAGAACCAGACCCAGAGAAGAATTCTCAAGACTACATCGTGGGAAAGACGTTAGTCGAACCAAAGAACACCATGGTTCCAGTGAGGGTTTTGAACGCAAGACCACACACTGTAAAACTAAGGCGAGGGGATGTGACTGGAAAATGCACGCCGATTACCGCCGTCGCAACAATATCTGAACGTGATGCTCCAAAACCTCTCCCATCACCTTGGACAGCGGAAACGAGAGAGACGATTCTCCAGTCCAGTGAGCTGAATCAGGAGCAGCGAACTATGGCAGAGAATCTTATCAATGAGTACGCTGATGTATTTGCCTCACAGGACGGAGAATACGGCCGAACACACCTGGTACAACATCGAATAGACACTGGTGATACTAGACCAATTCGTCAGCCTGCTAGGCGCCTTCCATTGGCAAAGCAGACAGAAGTTGCAGAGATGGTGTCGGCAATGGAGAAAGAAGGTCTGATTGAAAGTTCCAAAAGTCCGTGGGCATCACCGGTTGTACTGGTAAAGAAGAAAGATGGCAGCACGCGGTTCTGCGTGGACTATCGGCAGCTCAATTACGTCACCAAGAAAGACAGCTATCCTCTGCCACGGATTGACGACACGCTAGACACACTATCAGGAGCCCGATGGTTTTCCACTCTCGACTTGAAGAGTGGCTACTGGCAGGTACAGATCCATCCAGAAGACCGGGAGAAAACCGCCTTCACCACAGGAAATGGGCTATGGCAATTCACGGTAATGCCATTCGGGCTGTGCAATGCTCCGGCGACTTTCGAGCGATTGATGGAATGTGTCCTGCAAGGGTTAACATGGAAAACCTGTTTGGTATACTTGGATGATGTCATCGTCGTAGGAAAAACGTTTGCGCAACACCGAGACAATCTAAGGGATGTGTTTCAAAGGCTTCGAAGTGCCCACCTGAAGCTCAACCCCAAGAAGAGCGCCCTGTTTAGAGCGGAAGTCAAGTACCTGGGACACATAATTTCAGCGAAAGGAGTGAGAACCGATCCGGAGAAGGTCGAAGCGGTGAAAAACTGGCCAGTCCCCAAAGACAAACACCAACTAAGGAGCTTCCTGGGCCTAGCCACCTACTACAGACGGTTCGTGAAGGATTTTGCCGGGATCGCAAAGAACCTGCACCAGTTGACGGAAAAGGGAAAACAATTCAAATGGTCAATTGAGTGCGAGAAGAGCTTCAAGGCACTTAAACAACGGCTATGCGATGCCCCGATACTGGCTTACCCCACTCCCGGGGAAACGTTCGTTGTGGATGCAGATGCTAGTAATGTCGGGGTAGGAGCCGTACTCTCCCAGGTGCATGACGGCCAAGAGAAGGTGGTTGCGTACTTCAGCAAGGTGCTCTCTAAGCCAGAAAGGAACTACTGCGTGACAAGGCGGGAACTTCTAGCTTTGATCTTGGCTACGAAGCATTTTCACAAATACCTCTACGGGAGGAAGTTCGTTCTTCGCACAGACCATGCAGCCTTAAAATGGCTATTACAGTTCAAGAGTCCTGAGGGTCAGGTCGCAAGATGGATCGAAAGGCTGCAAATCTACGACTACGAAATACAGCATCGTAAAGGAAAACTCCACTCTAATGCGGATGCACTGTCCCGGAGACCATGCAGAACGGATTGTAAACATTGTGCGCGTCAGGAAGAACGGGAGCTGGTTTCCATCCAAAGAATGAGAGCCGAACCTATCGCCGGCTGGAGCGTAGATGAGATCCGGAACGCTCAGAAGGAAGACCCGGATATCGAGCCGATTCTGGCCTGGAAGGAGAACATGGAGAAACCGGATCATCAGGACATCTCTCACAGAAGCCCGACCTTAAAGGCATATTTTGCGCAGTGGGACTCCCTCCATGTCCAAGAAGGTGTTCTGAGAAGAAAATGGGAATCCTCCGACGGAAAGTCGTTTGTAATGCAGCTTGTCGTACCGCGGACGAGGGTCAAGGAGGTGTTACAGGAAATGCATGGCGGGGCGACCGGAGGCCACTTGGGAGTGAATAAGACGCTAGAAAAGGTACGAGAACGTTTTTATTGGTTAAAAGCGAAGGAAGATATCGAAGACTGGTGCAGAAAATGCGACGTGTGTGCAGCTAGCAAGGGTCCGAGAATCAAAACTCGAGGTAAGATGCACCAATACAACGTGGGAGCACCTTTCGAACGAATCGCCATTGACATCGCAGGGCCCTTTCCGGAAACCGACAATGGTAATCGGTATATACTCGTAGTGATGGACTACTTCAGTAAGTGGCCGGAAGCGTTTCCGATCCCTAACCAGGAAAGCAGAACCGTGGCGGAGCAGATCGTCTACAATTGGGTTAGCAGATTCGGTGTGCCCTTGGAATTGCATTCTGACCAAGGGCGGAACTTCGAGTCAAGAATCTTCCAAGAGATGTGTCAACTACTCGGAATCAAAAAGACAAGGACAACCCCGCTTCATCCACAGTCGGACGATATGGTGGAGCGTTTCAATAGGACTTTGGACGAACATCTCTCGAAGGTCGTAGGTGACTACCAACGGGATTGGGACCGGCAGATTCCCTTGTTTTTGATGGCCTATAGAAGTGCCGTGCATAGCACTACTCGACATACGCCGTTCGAAATCTTATTTGGTGGAATAGCTCGTTTACCCAGTGAGGTGAAATTTGGATCTCCTCATTGGTAATGAGCCCAGAAATGAAGAAGAGTACGTGGCGGACCTTAGGGAAAGGCTTAGGGACATACACCAAAGGACCAGAAGCCAGATTAAGATGACGAGCGACCGCATGAAGACCAGGTATGATGCCAAGGCAACAACGTCAGGATTCCAGGAAGGAGATCTGGTGTGGCTGTATAATCCCCATCGCCAAAAGGGGAAATCACCTAAGTTACAGCGGAACTGGGAAGGTCCCTACAGAATAGTAACCCGCATCAACGATGTTGTCTACCGCATCCAGCGAGGACCAAGGGCCAAAATGAAAGTGGTTCATGTGGACCGACTGAGTCGATACAATGGCCGAAATGAGGATGCACTTGTTCCGGACGAACACGTCTAAGAGGGGGGCAGTGTAGCATAATAATAACTACGCGCCTATGTCTATGCAGCAAATTCCGAAGTGACTTTCCATTCTGGCAGAATTTTGGTTCAAACTGTCCTTCATTCGAGGTTCGTGTCGGGGACGAAGTCTCCACAGCTCATGTCAACGAAAGAGACGAATAATATTAGGGATAAAAGGGAATTATAACTGCAAGAATTATTTCTCTTGTTCCAGTGGTCGAAGAATTTGCTAGAAGTTTCTGGCTATCAGAAACTTCTGCTATATAAGGACAGATGGCGATCAAAAAAAGACAGTTGGTTTAGAACCGTGGCGAAGAGATTGGAAAAGTGATAATGGGCGAAGTTGTAATTTGGTGATAAATTGAAAGTTGAGAGTAAACAAGAAAAAGTAATTAGTTTGGATTTGTGAATTAAGTAATTGAAAGGAGATAAAGTGATTTGAGAGGAAAGAGACCTTGTAAGAAAAGAATTTGCAAAGAATAGTATAGTGTGAACTTGAATTGTTCTATAGACTAGAAAATAAAGAAATAAATTTCACAGAATATCGTTTTATCTACTCGAGCCGTAGCCAGCATATTACAATATTCTTGTTGGAGGAAGGAATAAACAAGAACATGACAATAATTTAGACCGAGTAATAAAAATTAGGTTAATATAAAATTTAATGGAAGTAAACTACAATACAAACTTACAGGAGTTAAATATTTAGAATAGAATAAATAAAGGCGTAAAAGATGCCTGAAAATAAAAAAGATCTTCAAAGATTCTTAGGATTTTTAAATTATTTGAGAAACTTTATATCTAGACTATCAGAGTTGACTTCTTCCCTCCGAGAACGTTAAAAAAAAAGCTAATGAATTCGTGTGGACGTCGCATCATTCACAAATATTTAATACACTTAAAATCAAAGTATCTCAGGCTCCCGTATTACAAAATTTTAGCGGTTCTTTGCCTATTGTAATTCAAACAGATGCATCTCGGAGTGGAATTGGAAGTTGTCTTCTTCAGCTGGAGAGACCAGTTTGTTATGCACCAAAATCTTTAAGCAAATCAGAAAGGTCACATGCACAAATTGAGAACGAAATGTTGGCAATTGTTTTCGCGTGTTTTAAATTTCATTATTATAATATGATATATATATTATATATATTGTAATATGCGAGCTACGGCTCGAGTAGATAAAACAATTATTCTGTGAAATTATTTCTTTATTTTCTACTCTATAGAACAATTCAAGTTCACACTATACTATTCTTCGCAAATTCTTTTCTTACAAGGTCTCTTTCCTCTCAAATCACTTTATCTCCTTTCAATTACTTAATTCACAAATTCAAACTAATTACTTTTTCTTGTTTACTCTCAACTTTCAATTTATCACCAAATTACAACTTCGCCCATTATCACTTTTCCAATCTCTTCGCCACGGTTCTAAAACCAACTGTCTTCTTTTTTGATCGCCATCTGTCCTTATATAGCAGAAGTTTCTGATAGCCAGAAACTTCTAGCAAATTCTTCGACCACTGGAACAAGAGAAATAATTCTTGCAGTTATAATTCCCTAATATTATCCCTAATATTATCCCTAATATTATTTGTCTCTTTCGTTGACATGAGCTGTGGAGACTTCGTCCCAGACACGAACCTCGAATGAAGGACAGTTTGAACCAAAAATTCTGCCAGAATGGAAAGTCACTTCGGAATTTGCTGCATAGACATAGGCGCGTAGTTATTATTATGCTACACTGCCCCCCTCTTAGACGTGTTCGTCCCGAACAAGTGCATCCTCATTTCGGCCATTGTATCGACTCAGTCGGTCCACATGAACCACTTTCATTTTGGGGTTGAGCTTCAGGTGGGCACTTCGAAGCCTTTGAAACACATCCCTTAGATTGTCTCGGTGTTGCGCAAACGTTTTTCCTACGACGATGACATCATCCAAGTATACCAAACAGGTTTTCCATGTTAACCCTTGCAGGACACATTCCATCAATCGCTCGAAAGTCGCCGGAGCATTGCACAGCCCGAATGGCATTACCGTGAATTGCCATAGCCCATTTCCTGCGGTGAAGGCGGTTTTCTCCCGGTCTTCTGGATGGATCTGTACCTGCCAGTAGCCACTCTTCAAGTCGAGAGTGGAAAACCATCGGGCTCCTGATAGTGTGTCTAGCGTGTCGTCAATCCGTGGCAGAGGGTAGCTGTCTTTCTTGGTGACGTAATTGAGCTGCCGATAGTCCACGCAGAACCGCGTGCTGCCATCTTTCTTCTTAACCAGTACAACCGGTGATGCCCACGGACTTTTGGAACTTTCAATCAGACCTTCTTTCTCCATTGCCGACACCATCTCTGCAACTTCTGTCTGCTTTGCCAATGGAAGGCGCCTAGCAGGCTGACGAATTGGTCTAGTATCACCAGTGTCTATTCGATGTTGTACCAGGTGTGTTCGGCCGTATTCTCCGTCCTGTGAGGCAAATACATCAGCGTACTCATTGATAAGATTCTCTGCCATAGTTCGCTGCTCCTGATTCAGCTCACTGGACTGGAGAATCGTCTCTCTCGCTTCCGCTGTCCAAGGTGATGGGAGAAGTTTTGGAGCATCACGTTCAGATATTGTTGCGACGGCGGTAATCGGCGTGCATTTTCCAGTCACCTCCCCTCGCCTTAGTTTGACAGTGTGTGGTCTTGCGTTCAAAACCCTCACTGGAACCATGGTGTTCTTTGGTTCGACTAACGTCTTTCCCACGATGTAGTCTTGAGAATTCTTCTCTGGGTCTGGTTCTACTATGTAGAATCGGTGGCTCCCAAGATCACCTTCCAGCTTCGTCCAAATGATTGTCTCTGAAGACGGCGGCAAAACTTCGTCTTTGCTGATGACTGTCCTGAGAGTTACGGCATTCTCATTTCCGTACACCATCGGAATCTCCACATTTCGATACCTCAGTACTTGCATCCCGATGTCCAAGATTACTTCATTTGCTTTCATGAAGTCTACTCCGATGATGCACTCGTCGCATATATCTGCCACCAGAAACGCATGGGAGAACGTCAGTCCTGCCAGAGTAATCGTAAGACGAACTTCTCCAAATACCTTCGCCATTTCCCCTGTTGCAGTCTTCAGGCAGTAGCTGTTGGTGTTGTGCAGCCAGGAGCTTTTGACGATATCTCTTCTTACAATGGAGGCAGTGGCACCTGTGTCGATGGTGGCTACGCACTTCTTCTCGTTGATTAGTGCCTCCACTGTCAGGCTCTTGTTACCCCGTTTGGTTTGCGAAACTTGAATGGTGGTCCTGGGGGCCTCGATTCCAGTAACCAACTTCTGCCCCGCGAAGTTGGTCCTTACGCATTTCCCGACTGCTGGTTTTGGGAAGTCTGACTGACAGGATGGATGTTATCACCGCCAGATGCTTCCTCTCTGCTTCTCCTACTTCCGCAATGTGAACAATTTCCTCGTCTAGGTGCACTCCTGCACTGCCGTTGTAGGTGTCCGGTTTGGTTGCAATTCCAGCAACGGATTTGACTTCCGCGAGCTCTGTCTTCATCCATGACGGCTGTTCTCTGGCATGAGCATTCCACGACGGACATTTCCCTGACACGGTGTATTCCCTGGTATGCTTGGTCCGCAGCCTTCATTGACAAAGCGAATGCCAATGCCTCGGGGAGTGTTCGCTTTTCAGCCATCCTTACAGCCATTTGCAGTTGTCTGTCCTCTATGGCCTGAATAAAAGCTTCCACCGCCATTTCGTTGATAAGCTCCTCACCGGCTTTAGGGTATGAAAGATGGGCTAGTCGCTCTATATCCGCTTGCAACTGTTGGAGCGTTTCCCCCCTTTTCTGGACTCGACTACGCAGCTGAACCCTGTACACCTGCTGCATGTGTTCATCCCCAAACCGCATCTCGATAGCCTGAACCAGAGAGTCGTAGTTCTGCTGTTTATCTTCCGGGATGGTCTGCAAGAGCTCCGCAGCTGGACCCCTCAGTGCAAGCGTGAGTGCAATAGACTTCTCTTCATCGTCCCAGCTATTGGTCATTGCGGCCGCTTCGAATTGCCTCTTATAAATTGGCCATGATGTTTGACCATCGAAGATAGGAGGCTGCACCTCCTTTCTTCTCAGACCGTCAGTGGAATATTCCCGTGCTTTCTGTCTCTTCACGTTGCTGAGCTCCTTAGCAAGATTTTCGACTTGCTTTCCTACTATCTCGAATTGCGTATCCACTTTTTCAAACTGAGTCTCTATCTTCCCGAACTGAGTTTCATGTTTCTCAAAATTTTCATCGAATCTAATTTCGACTTTTTCGAGTTGCGTCTCGACCTTCTCGATTTTTTCTTCGATCACTTCGAATTTGGATTCCAAGTTCTTGTTTTGCTCATCAAGTTTACTTTCCAGAGCATCTAGAGAATTCTTTTGTTCGTCCATTGCTTTCTTTTGTTCGTCCATTGCTTTCTTTTGTTCGTCCAGCTTAAGTTCTAGAGAATTCCTTTGGTCGCCCATTGCTTTCTTTTGTTCGTCCATCGCTTTCTTTTGTTCATCCAGCTTAAGTTCTAGAGAATTCTTTTGTTCATCCAGCTTAAGTTCTAGAGAATTCTTTTGGTCATCGAGCTTATGACTTTGATCTTCTATTGCTTTCTTTTGTTCGTCCATGACTAACTTAAGTTGCAGGAGCAGACTTGTTATACCCGGGTCGGCTACTGTACTTGCTGGTTCCTCTTCCACGTCAAACTCTATGTCATGCGGATTTTCACCTTCCTGCGTTACTGCTTCTTCCAGACGAATCAGTAGGGCATCTTTTCCCCCAGTTGTGTCGAGGTTCCGCTTACTGAGTTCTGCCTTTAGTTGAGTTATAGTTAGTTTTCCCAATTTGCGACCCATTTTGCGCAACTAATTAACTCAACACAGAAATCGTTTTTTTTTTTTTTTTTTTTGTGCAATTTCACACCACGGAAATAGTTATTCACAGAATAAGTTTTATCCCGCTTCTGACACCAATGTAATATGCGAGCTACGGCTCGAGTAGATAAAACAATTATTCTGTGAAATTATTTCTTTATTTTCTACTCTATAGAACAATTCAAGTTCACACTATACTATTCTTCGCAAATTCTTTTCTTACAAGGTCTCTTTCCTCTCAAATCACTTTATCTCCTTTCAATTACTTAATTCACAAATTCAAACTAATTACTTTTTCTTGTTTACTCTCAACTTTCAATTTATCACCAAATTACAACTTCGCCCATTATCACTTTTCCAATCTCTTCGCCACGGTTCTAAAACCAACTGTCTTCTTTTTTGATCGCCATCTGTCCTTATATAGCAGAAGTTTCTGATAGCCAGAAACTTCTAGCAAATTCTTCGACCACTGGAACAAGAGAAATAATTCTTGCAGTTATAATTCCCTAATATTATCCCTAATATTATCCCTAATATTATTTGTCTCTTTCGTTGACATGAGCTGTGGAGACTTCGTCCCAGACACGAACCTCGAATGAAGGACAGTTTGAACCAAAAATTCTGCCAGAATGGAAAGTCACTTCGGAATTTGCTGCATAGACATAGGCGCGTAGTTATTATTATGCTACAATATATATATATATTGTATATATATATATATATATATATATATATATATATATATATATATATTATATTACATTATAATATATATTGTATATTTGAGACTGATAGTTATTTTGACAGACCACAAGCCGCTTGTGGCTATAATGAAAAAACCCGTTTCACAAGTTCATTCTAGTAAACTGCAAAAATGAAACTAAAACTTTCAAAATATGATTTAACAGTTTAATATATGCCATGAAAAAAATATGTTTATAGCGGATACTTTATCCAGGAGTTACATTCAGTCGAATGATGATAATGTTATATATTCTTCTCTTAATGAAATTGTGCATAGCATTGAAATTGCAGACAATCATGCTGATCTTATCAAAAAAGAGATGGAATGTGATAGAAAACTAAAATTACTTATCCAAATGTGCAAAACTGGATGGCCAAATGAGTTAAAAAATGATTGATCATTTAATTAAAAAGTACTGGCCTTTAAGATACGAAATTTACTACGCGAATGAATTATTATTTTTTCAAAAACGTGTTATTGTTCCAAAACCCCTACCTGATTGCAAACCTCGTCGTGGTGTAGAGGCCGAAAAAGGTCAATGACTCTCGAGGATTTCACCTAGAGGAGTCCTGAGACTAAAGGGTAGACATCCTAACCCACCCTTTTCCCATTCATTCTTCCCTCCCCCTCCAATTATTCTCCCGGGCAGGATTAAGGTGTTATACGACTCCCAGGAAGCAATGCTACGATTGATACTGGTATCGGAAACCTGTTTCTCGATGACAGTGACACATATTCCGTAGCTAGCTCGGCGCTCTCAGGATTGTCAGCCAGCTCAAGACGCAGGGGGATTGCAAACTGTAAACTGACGATTAGGAGACTGGGTACAAAGACATGGAACGAACTAAATCACGAAAACAAACAAAGGCTACTCAATACACATGCATACCTGAAGGAGATGCAAGGACCAGATTACAAGCCGATGGCTTGCCCTCCGGTTAACGCAGTTATCGCGGTATGCATGAGCAAGGAAGATTCGATGGGGCCGCCGACCTCTTTTGTCGGTGAAAGCTGGTTAAAGAGGAAATCGATATCATCGAATAATCTAGTACAAGACAAGACTGGGGCAGAAGGTCCGTCTAATCCAGCCGAGAGTATACCAAACCCATCACCCAGACGTTGCATCAAGCCTTTAGCTTGTACGGGTCTGGTGAAGGACGAAGTATCTTTGGGAGCCGAGAAGAAGGATTCATCATCCTCGAACATCTTATGCCATAGCTCATCATGTGAGAGGGTGATGGGGAATTCATCTCAGGCAGGAAAAGACAGACCACAAGCCCCAAAAACGAGACGGACGCAATTAGGGGCCAAAGGACAGCTGAAGTCAACGAAGGAGCTACTAACCTCGACCAGACACTGCAACACGTCTTTAACTTGGACAGGATGAGCCTTAGCTCATCATGCAAGGAAGATGTGAGAACCTCTCCCCCACTTGGGAAGGCTAATGTGGACGTCTTCAAAACCACAAACACTAGGAAACCTACTAAAGCAACCAAAACGAAGCGATCTATGGGACCGAAAGCTATAGAAAACAGAAGACGACACAACGCGACCAGATGCATTAAAAGGCTAAGCGGACGTGATCCTGAAACCTATACGGTGAAGGAACAGCACTGATCATTAATCAGTGTAGACTTTTAGAGATAAGAATTCTCGATGGTGTGAATGATGCTATCCTTAAATGCGCAGGTTCAATCCCACATTTCGGACAGTTAACCACCGTAAGGCGATTCAAAGTGATGACATGTGTTATGAGCTAGGAGCAGGCCACGGAGGTGTCTTCGGTGTGGGTGAAGGGGACGGCGGCACGCACGCGGTTGCACGGCTTAACTCGTCGGACGGGGCTGGTTCTTGTCTCCCATCACTCTCAAACCGCCTGCTCAAACACAAAAAAAATCGTGCCATATGTATACAAAAAAGGAACCTAATATAGAAGAGAAAAGCTAACCTAATTAGACCACGGACGGACTTCAGCAAAGATAGAAAAGAAGACAGGAGAAGAAGAAGAAGAAGCTCCGGGGCTTATGCCCATATCCCGGAGAAAGAAGGGTATGTTAGATCTAACCTAACTATTCTAATCTAAACCTAATCTATCCTAAAAACTTACGATAAGCCCTAACCTATACCTAAACTAACTTATAACTATTCTATTCTAGCCCTATACTACGGCATCTGTATCCCCTAGTCTCTTCAGGATGTGGGTTGGTCTCGCCCCAGAGACGTGCCAGGTGTTGATGGCACTACCTTCGCCATCTCCTTGGCCAATATTCACTGGAGATGGCCCCTAGTACCTCAATCCAGCCACTACTGTCTAATGTCCTGTGCTTAAAGTGCGTATGGTCGTCGCGTACGGTCTTTGTCAAGTCAGTGTAGTTGTTCAGTCAGGTCATCGTCGCGCCTGATCAACGAAAGGACGGCCTTCCCATTCCCCCACACACCATCACCGCACAAGGGAAATTATCTGTCCATCATTTTCAAATAAATACTTAAATTAAATCTGTATATTTGAGCTTATTCAGGTGGAAAAATAAAAATTCTATAAAAAAAATCAATTAAAGCTAACCTATCCTAATCAACCCAAAACAAAATTTCTGACTAACAAAACCCATATAAACTTATAATATAAAGATATTGACCGAACGAATTCTATGTTATTTTTCTAAGCCCTGAACCACAGATGATTTCCCGATCGCCATTAATATTTTTTGCGAGAGAGAGACGGGTGTATCTCCCTCCCTCATGTCAGCTGATTGCTGACATTTCTTTTATTTTCTAATTTTGCGAGGCGAATCGCTGTGTTTTTTAATTATCTTTTTTTTTTTTTTAAATAAGTAAAAACCCCACCCTTGGATTGGGACGGAGGAACCAGCACTATGTGCAAAAAAAGGTATTTATATACGAGACAGAGGATAAGCTGCAGTAGGGATACTGCATGTTGACACCACGCAACCCCAGGTATGTTGGCATTTTTTTTTTTTTTTTTGTGTGTGATGCATTTTTGAATTTTTCATTTGAACATGGAACAACAAAACCCGCCCCTGGGATGGGGTGTGTGTGTGTGCGGGGACGCACGAGATCGTCATCAGCGAATACTAGAGGACGTCGATAAAAAATACCATCGTGGGATCACCGGATTAATTATCTGGGTTCAGGTGCTGATTTACTTTTTCTTTTCCTTTTTTTTTTTTTTTTTTTTTGTGTTATTTGGCATTAGACGAGGTGCAAGCCCTCGTAACAGGCTCGACGACCGGCCTCGTAAAAGAAAGGGGCCTGGTTCGTCGTCTGTATGTTGGCTTGTTCAAGTGCTTTAGGCTATCTTATATCTGTTTATTGTTATTGCCCAATGTGTGGCAAGGGCCTACGCCCTGAGATCCTCTACTCCAACCGTTGAGGCTAGCTGGGCACTTCTTTATATTTTCGCTAGCAGGCTCGTCCTATATCACAGGTCTTTGTATCACAGCTACTATATCACAGGGGCGTATGTGGATGTACCCGTATGCTACCTACAAATCATTATAGGGGTGCATTTGGATACATCCAGGTCGCCCCACCTAACGCTAATAAATAAACTATAAGTATACAATAAACTCTGTATGTAATAAACTATATAGTAAATAAATAGGCTCTATATATAAATAAATAATCTCTATAAATAAATAAACTCTATAAATAAATATACTCTATAATAAATTAATATACTCTATATATAAATAAATAATCTCTATAAATAAATAAACTCTATAAATAAATATACTCTATAATAAATAAATAAACTCTATAATAATTAATTATACTATACCTCTACATAAATAAATAACTATCTATATCTCTACTTACAAAATATCATATCTATAGCAACGACAGCTTATGTGCGTCAGGTATACCTCAGTCTTCTTCTCCTTCATACGTGAAGATCTTTGGCATGAAACTTGTCCACCACTTCACCTCTCTGGTTGCCTACTTCGTACAAGGAGTTACCGATCACCTTCAAAATCACCGATTTTAAGAACTTCGGACCTAGCTTTGCATTGTATCCATCGGGTAGGCTACTTTGTTTGAAGTTACGCCTATAGACAGTTTACCCTACGGCGTACTTGGTATCTCGGCTTCTCGTGTTGTATACTTTGGTGGACTTTTGATGTGCCAGTCTTAGATTCTCGAAAATTCTGTCTCTGATTAAAGCTAACCTATCAGTCTTATTTTCAATGTGAGCCCTTGGGTCCTTGATCATATCCAGTCTGCGCAGGACTTCATAGGCACTAGCATGCTGCACCATGGGTATCCCGAATACGGCGTAATAGGGCTCGAATGATGTCGCATCGTGTACTACGCTCCTCAAGGCGAATGCCGCACTACTGACATGTAGGTCCTAGTTCTTCTGGTCCCCGTCAATATATGACCGCAGTTTGGCCAGTAAGTAAGTAAGTAGAACGCGGTGCGAACGTGTTTGACCCCATATTTGTTTGTCTGAATGGATAAATTCGGGGACACCAAAAACGTGGAAAACATTTTCTTCTAAATATTTTACTACCTCAGCTGCCGTTGCTCTGCGGATAGGCCGCAATAAAACATACTTGCTGAAATGATCTAAGACTATAAATATGTGTGTATGTCCTGTCTTCGTTCGTGGGTACGGTCCTAAGAAGTCGATGTAGAGGCGTTGAAAAGGTCATTCGGTAATCGTTTGTTGCCCCATCGGCGGTCGGGATATCACGTTTAGTGATTTCCTGCACTTACAGGTTACGCACGCTTTAACATAAGCCTGTACATCTGATACCATACCTGGCCAGAAGTACTTCTGTCTCAACTTTGCTAGTGTCTTGCTTATTCCCCCATGTCCTGCAGCAGGAGAATCGTGAGCAGATTGTAGAAGACTACCACGCAACTCCTTCGGTACCCAAAGCTTCCATGCCCGATCTTCTTGTAGTTCGTCACCTGTCCGTATCTCAGTCCGTTTGTAGACAAATCCGTCGGACACACATACGTCTGGTAGTTTGTCTTTGTTCATGTCGACTGTCTTCCTCAATTCGTCATATTCCCCCGAAGTAAAGTATGGCGAACTAAGGTCTACCTCTAACATTATCGTATCGGAAGTGAGCTCCTCCATATGGTCACGCGAGAGAGTATCAGGGACTACGTTCTGGACACCCTTCCTATGTTCGATCACGAAGTCAAAACCCTGAAGCTTCAGGCTCCATCTGGCCAATCGACCAGACAGATCCTTGTGAGTCATCAACCACTTCAAACTTGCGTGATCAGTGATTATAGTGAATGGTAATCCTTCCACATAGGCCCTGAACTTCTTTACTGACAGAACAGCCGCATAGCATTCAAGTTCCGCCACACTGTAATTTCGCTGAGCGGAGTTGAGCTTCTGGGACATGAATGCTATTGGTCGTTCGTTTTTCTCTGCGTCTATTTGAAACAACACACTTCCCACACCAGACGTCGAGGCATCACATTGTATATAGAAGTGTTTGGTGAAGTCCGGATTTGTCAATATCGGCGCTGTCACCAAGGACATTTTGAGCTGTTGGAATGCCCTCAGCGCCTCGTCGGTCATTGTAAATGTCTGTCCTTTCTTAAGGTAATCGGTCATGGGAGCCGATACAGAAGCAAAATTGGGGATAAAACGTCTGTACCAGCCTGTCATCCCTAGGAACCGACGGAGTTGCTTGGGAGTCTTCGTTATCGGGAAATTCTCGACCGCCGACACCTTGTCTTTGTCCATCCGTAGACATCCATCCCCGACGATATATCCGAGGTACCTTATCTCCTTATAGCAGAACTTACTTTTTTCAACATTGATCGTCAGACCCGCTTCCCTTAAACATCTCGCTACCTCTTCCAACAGTCTGGCGTGTGACTCAAAATCTGGAGAGCAAACCAAGAGGTCATCAAGGTAGACAAAGACATTCTCCTTCAGCCGAGAGGGAATGACCTTGTCCATCAACCTGCACATTCTCTGGGCGGCATTGCACAGTCCGAAAGGCATAACCGTGAACTGATATAGTGGCCGTCCAGGGACTGTGAAGGCTGTTTTCTCCCTCGACTTGTTCTCTAGAGGAATCTGCCAGAAAGCGTCCTTCAGGCCAATACCCGATATGAATCGTGTATCCTGAAGTCTGCTTGGTAACTGAAGAGAAAGCATTTGGTCGAGTTCATCGAAAAGCAGCTTCTGTATTGCTGGCGAGATCGGGTAATGCCTCTGCTTAATGGGAATTTGCTCGTCATCCACCTCGATAACATGCTTTTCGAGGGAAGTCTTACAGAGACCTTGCACTGCAAACGATGGGAACAGTTGCTTGATTCTTTCCAGTTGAGCTGTTTGTGCGGGTGACAGTGTCTGGACAGGAGAAGTCTCTACCGTCGGAGATGGAGTGTCAAGTTCGTCAATGATGTGAGAAGCGACCTTAAAAGCGCTCCAAAAATCTACCCCTAAATAGAGTTGCTGCTGCAAACTAGGAACAACATACAGCTCCATTTCTTGGGTTTTGCCACCATATGAAACAGTACTCGTAAAACGTTCTTGTATCCGTTGGTGGTTCCCGTCCGCGGTCCTAATGTCTGTTGCCATCTTAGTTAACGTTACGTTCGTCCTAGCTACGAACTCGAGTGCACCTTTCCCCAAACAGCTTATAGTGGCTCCACTATCTAATAGCCCTAGAATCTCCTCTCCTCCTATTGTCACTTTTGTATAGGGCCTACTATCGCCCGAAGTACATATCACAGATGCTTCTATTTGATTCATTCGTCGTCTATATATTGCAACCTTTTCCCTTAGCCTATGTATCTTTCTAAAGTTTCGGAGATTTGAAGGTCGTGCTATCTCTTCTCCGACGTCTAGCTTCTTCGTACTCTTGCAGTCGTCTGTGGAGGCTCTTTCTCGGAGGGATCTCCTTCTTCGTTGCGGTATCTTGACCATTTGGATCCCTCTTCAAGATTTGGACTGCCCCGGTTTGTCCTGTTTCTCCGGGAGTGCAGACGCCATCGATGAGTGATTCCCGGACGCACCGCCGACCTTCAAGTTTCCCTGATACTTCGGACAGTTGAAGGCGAAGTTACCCTGCCCACAACTGAAACATGTCAGGGTGTGAAACGAGGAGGGACATGCTGGTGGGGTTTGTTCCGTACTCCTAGTCAAGTCTGTCCTGTTCGTAAAGGCGTTTGTTATTCTGTTAGTAGGGTCTGTATGTAAGTAGTTTGCTGGTCTGTTCGTTCTTTTGTTCTGGAGTGCTTGCCACTTCAAAATCTTCGTCTTCTACCTCACCCAGCATGCCTCTCCGTAAACTACGGTCTCCTTGGTCGTCGGCTATTTCGTTGACGCTACGCCTCATCCTGGAATCTCTCGCCGCCATGTGCTTTTCGGCACGTCTACACTCCTCCCCCAGCTCCTGTATACTCCTGATGGTGCACCCGAATATCAGTGCAGCTACCCTGTCTTTAATGATTTGTCTGAGTATGGCTACCAAGTCGTCTTCGTGAGGTCGGATTTTCATTTGTAAAGTCAAAGTTCGTATGTCGTTGTAGAAGTCGTCGAACGTTTCATGGGGTTGCTGTCTTCTGTCTATTATTGTCCTTAGGATTTCATGGTCTCGTTGTTGATGTTTGAACTGACTTACCAGTTCCGTCTTCAAATCAAAGTAGTTGAGCAGCTCATTGCCTTTATTCTCCTACATATACTTCCAGTACCACTTTTCCGCAGGCCCTGACACTAAGTGGTGGAAGTTGGCGAAAAGCTGCTCTTCTGTCAACCCATATTTTCTTCCTAGAGTCTCTACCCGGAACAAGAAGCTTTCTACCGACATCGTTTTCGACGAACCATCAAACTTAACCCCCCACTTTTAAACTTCTACCGGCTTTCCAAGACTTGGAGGACCATTAGGCTCACGCCGCCTGTCTTGTCTACGTACGGAGCTAGGCCTGTTGAACGTCGGAGTCTCCATTCGCGAAAGGTAGCTAATGTCAAATGGGTCTGTTGGTCTTAGCGTTTGTCTGTTTTTCTGGCTACCCGTTTGTCCGTCTGTCAGTCGTGGAGCTTGTTTCTCTGTTTGCCGTGGTGGTTCCTTCTGCTGAATGGCTCCTCTTTCCAGGTCACAGATCTTATTTTGTAGCAGGCTCATATTGGCCTGGAAAGTCGCCATTACTTCGCTCATGCTCTCAGCGAAGACCGACATGATCTGCTTCTCGCTCTTCTGGACAGCTGAAGAAACCACTTCTTGAAACATTCGAGACATTCTCCGGTCCTCTTCTCTCACATTGGGTAGATTGAAGTCTATATCGTTCCGTTCTTCAATTCCGTCTGCCCCTGCCACGTTTTCTGTGCCTTCTGTCTGTGGTAGGCTGAAGCGTTCTTGTCGTCTGTAATCTCTGTCTTCCCCTGGGATCCCTGTCGGAGTAGAAGTACAGCCCCCAGATCTTTACCCCTATCTGTCATGATTGAGTATTCAAAGTAAATAAAAAAAAAAATGCACTCTATTTATCTAAATTCAAAGAAAAATAAAATAAAAAAATTCTAAAAAAATTCAAAATCTGAAAAAAAAATACCCCAGGTTACCTATCAATCCGATTACAAAAAAAATTCAAAAAAATTCAAAATCTAAAAAAAAACCCAGGTTACTTGATAAAATAAAAATAAAAAAAATCTCACCAGAATTATCTATCTAAAGGAATTCAAAAAAGGAATTTATTAAAAAAACTAAATCTAAAATCGAAACAAAAGGGTAGGTGTAGAGAAGAATTCAAAAAAAAAAAAAAAAATCTCACCAAAATTCTAGAACTAAATGTAGCTAATTAGTTTAATTTAAAAATTTAAAAAAAGAAAGAGAAAGAAAAGATAACTACAACTACGGAAACTCCTGAAAAGAAAATGTTACCCCCAGAATGGTCTTCTTTCGAAATTCAAGTTTGCTAGTGATGTGCGATGGTGTGTGGAATTATGGTCAGGTTCATTCCGCTGATTAAATAAGCTTGCTATTGTTCATCCTCAAGTCGATTGTACGTTGTATGTATCTGTCTACTTGTAGCTGGGTCTCTGGGACTTGACGAGTATTGTCATAAACCCCTTCTGTCCTTACCACTACTAGCCATCAGGTAAACTCCAACAGCTGGCTGGCTAGGACTTTCAGAATATACTCCAACACGGTTAGAGCTTCAAGACCTATACTCACGCCTCACCGATGATCTGGCAAAAGCCTTGACCCTTGGACAGCTGCTTTGCATTAGGCCTTTCCACCCTAACCTACTCTTTATTTCTTACTAGACCTCCAACTACCTCACGAGATCCTCTGACTTTTAACCCGAAGATTGGACAGCTGTCTTTGGCCTAAGACGAAACCAAGAATTTGATCAGCCCTTGAATCGAAAGTAAGACAGGAAAGTAAAATCATTTATAAAAGCGGAAAATATACTAATTACGCGAATGAGGCTGATTGGTATGAATCCAAGGTGACGACTTTCGAAGAGAGAAAATCGTCCCCTTGGAGTCGCAATCTGGCCTCTAAAACCGTTCGATAACGTTGGGTGCCATTGTTATGAGCTAGTGGCAGGCCACGGAGGCGTCTTCGGTGTGGGTGAAGGGGACGGCGGCACGCACGCGGTTGCACGGCTTAACTCGTCGGACGGGGCTGGTTCTTGTCTCCCATCACTCTCACACCGCCTGCTCAAACACAAAAAAAATCGTGCCATATGTACATAAAAGAAGGAACCTAATAGAGAAGAGAAAAGCTAACCTAATTAGACCACGGACGGACTTAAGCAAAGATAGAAAAGAAGACAGGAGAAGAAGAAGAAAAAGCTCCGGGGCTTATGCCCACATCCCGGAGAAAGAAGGGTATGCTAGATCTAACCTAACTATTCTAATCTAAACCTAATCTATCCTAAAAACTTACGATAAGCCCTAACCTATACCTAAACTAACTTATAACTATCCTATTCTAGCCCTATACTACGGCATCTGTATCCCCTAGTCTCTCCATGATGTGGGTTCGTCTCGTCCCAGAGACGTGCCAGGTGTTGATGGCACTACCTTCGCCATCTCCTTGGCCAATATTCACTGGAGATGGCCCCTAGTACCTCAGTCCAGCCACTACTGTCTAATATCCTGTGCTTAAAGTGCGTATGGTCGTCGCGTACGGTCTTTGTCAAGTCAGTGTAGTTGTTCAGTCAGGTCATCGTCGCGCCTGATCAACGAAAGGACGGCCTTCCCATTCCCCCACACACCATCACCGCACAAGGTAAATTATCTGTCCATCATTTACAAATAAATACTTAAATTAAATCTGTACATTTGAGTTTATTCAAGTGGAAAAATAAAAATTCTATAAAAAAAATCAATTAAAGCTAACCTATCCTAATCAACCCAAAACAAAATTTCTGACTAACAAAACCCATATAAACATATAATATAAAGATATTGACCGAACGAATTCTATGTTATTTTTCTAAGCCCTGAACCACAGATAATTTCCCGATCGCCATTAATATTTTTTGCGAGAGAGAGACGGGTGTATCTCTCTCCTTCATGTCAGCTGATTGCTGACATTTGTTTTATTTTCTAATTTTGCGAGGCGAATCGCTGTGTTTTTTTTTTTTTTGTAATTATCTTTTTTTTTTTTTTTTGTTTAAATAAGTAAAAACCCCACCCTTGGATTGGGTGTTCAATCAAAGGACGGAGGAACCAGCACTATGTGCAAAAAAAAGGTATTTATATACGAGACAGAGGACAAGCTGCAGTAGGGATACTGCATGTGGACACCACGCAACCCCAGGTATGTTGGTATTTAATTTTTTTTTTTTGTGTGATGCATTTTTGAATTTTTCATTTGAACATGGAACAACAAAACCCATCCCTAGGATGGGGTGTGTGTGTGATCGTCATCAGCGAATACTAGAGGACGTCTGGGTTCAGAGGAATTATCTGGGTTTAGGTACTGATTTCCTTTCTTTTTTTTTGTGTTATTTGGCATTAGACGAGGTGCAGGCCCTCGTAACACATGTGAACATGTGAAGATGAGTTCACCATCACATGGCTAAAGGAATTCCTTGGAAAAACGGAAGCCTCAGAGTCGAACGCCGAACTTCGATTAATCGAACGGCAGGAGATAGTTAAAATAACCAGACCCAAAGGGCGTCTACTCATAGCGGGTCCATACATCCTGAAAAATAGACTGGAGAGAAACCTTCAGCATCTCAATACGGAAAAGCTTAGCCGTAACTGGGAGGTTTTAGAGATGGGTGAACATACGGAGGAAGGAACGGAGGTTGTGTTACTGCTCAACCACCGTTCAATGCCATTACTGCGAGCCATTATTACAAGGTCCGTATCGGTATAACCCGATGCAAATTTAGGCCGATCGCAGGGACAGCTGGCACAAAAGGAAAAAAAGAGGTAGGTGGTGTTAACAATTTTAATGACTAACATAGTGCAAATAAATCTTCACCACAGTAAAGCTACCAGCGCAAACCTCGTCTATCTCATGGGAGTTAGACACATAGACATCGCCCTTATACAAGAACCCTGGGTATCAGGAGGCAAAATTATGGGTCTACATGCCAAAGATCTTGTATTGTATAAAACGACAGAGGTAAACTCGAATAAAAAATATAGAACATGTATCGTAGCTAGAAAACAAGTAAAACTTTTCTTTCTACCTGCACACAGCGATTTTGACAATACAGTGGTTAAATATGAAAGGAAAGGCTTTCCTCCACTGATTGTCTCATCTGTGTACATGCGACAGAGGGACCACCCTCAGAACTTACTGCATCACTCGTCAGGAAAATAGAGCAGGAAAAGTGGGATATACTGCTGGGATGCGACGCGAACTCCCATCACTTCCAATGGGGCAGTAAAGACATCTACAAACGAGGTGAGTTGTTTTTCGAATTTTTAATCGAACATAACCTGTTAGTAGGTAACAAAGGCAATGAACCAACGTTTGGAGTTAGAAATAGACAAGAGGTTATTGACGTTACAGTCATTAGTAACTTCAAAAGTGTAGAAATAGGGGAATGGAAGGTTCTGAAAGAAGAAACCTTCTCCGACCATAAGATGATAGAATTCACTATAAAAATCAGGAAAGAATTGCCTAATTTATATAGAAACCCTAGGAAGACTAACTGGGATTTTTTTTAGTACGGAGGTTAATAGAATGAAAGGGAATCTGCAGGACCACGCTTTTAACGGACCTACAGAAATTGACGAGGCAACGTCAATGTTATCAAATATATTGGGTAAAGGCTATCAAGACGCCTGTCCGTTGCGGACAAAGAAACAAAAGAACACACCACCATGGTTGTCTAAAGAACTGTCTAACATTAGGAAACTAGGAAACTTTCAATATGGCTAAAAGAACAAAGTTAGACGAAGGCTGGGAAATTTATAAATCAAGTCAAAGACAATTCAAAACAGAGACGCAGCGCTCTAAGTGCAATTCTTAGCAAGCTTTCTGTAGCGAAATAGAAAGTACCGCTGAATCAGCAAGACTCAGAACTTAACTTAACTTGACTTATGTCCTGTATCTCCTTGTGGGTCCTAGGGCCTCTACAACGCCTACGCGCCATCGTGTGCGATTTCTGGAAATGTGCCTCAGCTCTCCCCAACTCTTTCCCAGTTGCCGTGCTTCCTTCTCAACTGTTCTGCGCCACGTACTCCTAGGACCGCCGCGTATCCTGCCATCCTGGGTAAGCGGGTTTCATTGCATCGCTTGGTTAGCTATGGACCTGTCACCCTTTCGGAGAGTGTGACCGATCCACTTCCACTTTCGTCGTCGTATGGTTGTGCCTATAGGTTCATGGCCCGTTCTCTGATAAAGCTGTTCGCTAGGGATACGGTTTGGCCAGAATATTCTTAAGATGTAACGTAGACACCTATTGACAAACGTTTGCAGCTTCCTCGTGATAGTGACGGTCACTCTCCAGGTACCACATCCATATAGCAACACGGATTCAACGTTGGAACGGAACAGTCGTAGCTTGGTGTTTAAGCTAATTGCATTACTTCGCCAAACTATGGATAGCACCCCAAACGCAGATTTTGCTTTACCTATACGGCTGGCTATATCCAGTTCGGTTCCGCCATCGGTTGAGACAATACTCCCAAGGTATTGGAAACTCTCTACTCTCTCAACCGTTTGTGCAGCAATGCATATATGAGTTGATGAGTTTGGTCCTAGGCTGATCATTTTTGTTTTTGCCGAGTTAATTTTCAGCCCAACGACGTCTGCTTCCCTCTCCACATTTGCTGTCATTTGGTGAAGGTCCATTATTCTGTGAGACAGTAGGCATACATCGTCGGCGTAGTCGAGGTGTTTGAGTTCAGATGTAAGAGTCCATCGAATTCCTCCATTTCCTGTTGATAAGGCCGCATTCAGCACATCGCTAATCACCAATAAAAACAATATTGGTGAAAGTATGCAGCCTTGCCGAACCCCACTTTGGACTTCGAATTCCTCAGACAGCCTTCCTCTGTGCAAAACGTGACATGTGGACCCATCATATGTAGCTTTGATAATTGCTATTAATTTATCCGGAATGCCTCTCCTGCGCAAGGCACGCCAAATAAATTCCCGATTGACACTATCAAACGCCTTTTCAAAATCGATGAACAACAGGTGAAGTGGTGATCGATATTCAACACATTGCTCGATGATGATCCACAGGGTGTTGATGTGGTCGACACAGGAGGATCCAGAGCGAAAACCTGCTTGTTCGGCGTCAAGTGTGTCTTCAAGGTGTTCTTTGATTCGCTCCAGGATGATTCTAGCTATTATCTTGGCCACAGCAGGCAGCACGCAGATACCTCTCCAGTTTTCACACTGCATTAGGTTGCCTTTTTTAGGGAGCTTGACAATCATTCCGCGAATTCGGGAACTTCTTTCTACGGACACTTCAGTCTGACTTGGGTGCATATTGCTGGCGAATACTCGGTTTAGAACCGAAGCAAAATGCTCCTTCCATCTCTTCAGTTGATCCTCATCCGATATTAGCAACGAACCGTCTAAGCCTTTCACTGGGTGTTGAGTAGAGCTTCGGCCACCTATAAGCTCTTTAGTGATTCTATAAACGGTTCTGCTGTCGCACCTCGCTGCTGCTTCTTCTGCTTCCGTAGCCAGCGCATTGATGTAATTGCGCTTGTCACGTCTCACGCTATGCTGTACTTCTCTCATCTTCATGCGATATAGGGACTCAAGCTCGATCCTCCCTGCTGCTGGAGTTGCTGCAATTTGAGCTCTTAGCTGTTTTCGTTCGTTGATCCTTCTCCAGGTATCCTCGGAAAGCCACGCCTTATGGTTTCCCTGTGATCGACCGACAATCCTTTCAGCACCTGATCTGAAAACAGTTTTCACAGCGCACCAATGGTCTTGGATGGTGGCGGGCAGGGAGCTGCTGATTGTTTCCACTCCACGTGACAGATGGTCCCTTAATTCTTGGCGCACTGTGGGAACTCTCAGTCGGTCTACATTGAACCTAGGTATTCTTGTGTCGTTAGATCTACGAACGGTAGCAGTGCGTAGTCGGAGAGTAGCTATCATAAGATGGTGATCTCGTACCAACCCCATGTCGGCACCTCGCCTGTTTCGGACGTCTAGGAGACTACTTCTTAAACGGCGACTGATGGCAAAATGATCAATTTGGTTGGAGGTTGCTTGCCTGTCAGTTGACACCCAACTGATTTTAAGGCAGGCTTTGTGCTCAAACATGGTGCCACCTATGACAAGACGATTTGCGTTGCAAAAGTCAACAAATCTTTCGCCGTTGTCATTCCGATTGCCTAGTCCGTGCCGTCCCATAAAATGTTTGAGCCCTTCGTTGTCGCAGCCTACCTTGGCATTCAGGTCCCCCATCACAATGACAATGTCGCCGTTGGGTGTTGCATTACGAACAGCTCCCAACTGGTTGTAGAAGTTCTCCTTTTCTTCCTCAGACGAACCATCCGTGGGGGCGTAACACTGTATGATGGTGACGCGACGTACTCTCGTCCGGAATCTGGCCGTTAAAATCCTATCACCGTGCGGTTGGCGTTAGCAGCAGTCCAACTCCATATCCACGGGGGTTTCCGGTTGGTCTTCCGGAGTAGAGTAATACAGTATTACGCGTTGGGGATTGGTACTCACCCGCATCTAACCATCTTATCTCGCTTACTCCCAATATGTCCAGCCTTTATCGCATGAACTCATGCTCCAATTGAAGGAATCTGGCGTTCTGAGGTCCTTCACTCTGAGAGTCAAGGAGCGTCTTCACATTCCAGAAACCAATCTTAGTCCGGGTACGATAGCCAAAGGTCGTCAACGTATTATCAGTCCTTATCCGAGGCATTGTGTCGGTTTCCATAGCTATTGTAGTTTCGGTAACGCGGGTTGCTGGCCCAGGTTACCTAGCCTAGGCATAAGACCCTAGACAATCTCGCACTTGCAATTTTGGCCTATATGTATAAGGATTTATACATGCAGTTGCCCGGGGACCACCACGAGGAGGTAAAGCAAGCACTACATTACGAACTTGATTGTTGCGCTACTACTGTCCATGTTTTGGACAGTCAGTAGTTTCCCGATCAATTGCCATGCAGATAACCAAAGACTCAGAAGGGTTCTTTCCAAAGAGCCGGTAGCGTTAGGCTCCCTAAGACACGTCTGGCAATTGGACTGACTCCAATGAAAGGACATTAGAAACTCTACTGGGTGCTCATTTTCCAGGATGTATAGTAGATAGAACTGACATCCCTGACAGCAGCAGTAATAGTAATTGATTAAGGAAGAAAAAATTGAGTGGGCAATATACTCCTTCTTACCGTGCAAATCCCCAGGCACAGACGGAATTTTCCCGATGTTCGAGACAAGATGGCAACTCCAAACATACAAAATATCGCATAAAAAAATCCCTGTATTGTGTCAAAACCAAATTCATATACTTTGTGTCAAGTTACATCTATATAAAAAAGAACTAAGCAATAAAAGTAACATTAATTTTTATTATAACGTTGAAAGAACAAGTGTTGTTTGATTTTTTTTTTTTTTTATAATTTGCACGTGTTAAAGGGGATATGAATACCCTTATACTAATTTTTAGAACACGTGCGTTTTCGTGGAAAGGGGAAGAGACAGAGAGAAAGACTGAGTGGTGTAGTTTGAAACTCAGGTGGTATTAAGTTTCTGTAAACTCCAAGGGTGGCTGTCCAGATAACTGGGGAGCATTTTGTTTGTTTTCGCTATTATTGTCGTTGCTTATGATTCACAGTATTTTTTTCCGTCCTCCTGATGTCATCATCACGATCAAGTTGCATTTTAGCCATATGATCACCCTACTGCCATTGTTATGCCTTCACAGTAGAGTTGACTTAGCTTTTCGCAAGTGATCGACTTTTTTATTTATTTCATGTGAAATAAATAGATGATTCTTGACATCAGGATTCGAACCGTGAACTAACAGCGTGATAAGCGATGATGTTACCACTACACCACGGCCACCCTTGATTACGGACTTTTTAGAGACAGTTTTTATATAGATTATTCTTGCGGTCGAACTAACGCGAACATTTTTGGTCCATTCGAGCCAACAAGTATAAAGAAAGAAAAAAGCAAAAAAGATAACAAAGTGTTGTGTAGTACACTCTGCAAAAAAATTTTTTCTTTTGTGCAATTAATAAAGATTTAATTTAATTGAGATTCTTACGATTTAAAACTTTAATAAAACGAAGTGTGTGTGCGGTACTAAAGAAATAAATAGTAAAATTCCCGCGTCGTGAAATTTTTTAAATTGGAGACATCCTCTTCAACAGCTGCCAGCAACAACTTGTCCTGGGAAATTAAAGTACGGAGGTCCGAAACGTTGGAGAACTGCAAGTAAGTGCATAGATTAAGGTAGTTGTTGAAATATAATATATATATATAGAAAAAAAAATAATGTACGGTACGCTGCAACTAAATTTACTGGCACGGTTCAAGCAGGACTTTGAGAATTTCGGGAAGGCGGACGCTAAGAGGTTGCAGAGGATAAATTATCTGCAGACGCGTCTCGAAATGGCGGAGAAGTCCATGCAGCTGGCAGAAAAGTATAATGAGGAGATTGTGTGTGCCGGAAAGCTTGAAGAAGCGTGCGACATCAAGGTAGTAGCCAAGGCATACGACGACATACAGGAGATCTACGTCGAATACAGATCATCAGTAATGGATGCAATGGACAAATTGAAGCCCTAGGTTCCTGCAAATGCTACCACTGAGATGTCAACAACGGAATCTGCAACAAGAGGCAATGAACATTATAGGCATGACACAATTAGGCTTCCAAAAATTACCTTACCAACGTTTTCTGGGGGTTATGAATCGTGGAGGTCCTTCCACGATATGTTTGTCAGCTTGGTGCATACCAATACGTCACTTTCCGAGGTACAAAAGATGCACTATCTGAAGTCCAGCGTCAACGGAGAAGCAGAGAGGCTGCTACAGCACTTGGCCATCGACAAAAGAAATTACCAGAAGGCCTGGAAAATCCTCGTAGAACGCTACGACCACAAGAGGGTGTTAGTCAACACACAGCTGAAATTGTTCTTCGGTCAACCCTCCTTCAGTAGCGAATCGGCAGCAAACATCAAGTGTATCTTGGACACTTCCCAGGAAATTGTCCATTCATTAGAAAATTTAGGTCTTCCAGTAAAACATTGGGACACAATTCTAATTTTTATTATTCTCCAGAAGCTTTCTAGTTCCACTCAGCAACTATGGGAAGAAAAATTGGGAATTTTTTGAATTTTTACGTTCACGTTTTAGGGCTTTAGAAGCGGTTGAGCAGCAAGCAACTCCCACATGCTCAAGCAAAGGTAGGGCAGGGGCACAAGTCTTCCACTCTCGGGAGGTCCAAACGAGGAACGTGAGTTGTAGAGTGTATCACAAGGGGCAACATGCGTTGAGGGAGTGCAAGAGGTTTTTGCAAATGGATGTTGGCCAACGGAGACACCGTTTACAACGTAAAGGTATGCGAGAATTGTCTTGCATACAGCCACTTCAAGCTGAGGTGCCCTAGCCCGAAGTGTTGTTACTATTGCAAACAAAGTCACCACTCACTACTACATGACAATTCTCACAACCCTTACCAACACCACACCGGAACACCAGCGCCACACACCACACCAATACAACCCAACACTGTTCAACGTAGTTCGACCCAAATAGCCAACACTTATCCACACACTCACACGTACCAGGTGTCAACAGTCAATCCCAACAATCCCAGAGTTTCAACCACCGCAAACGACACAACCTTCTTCGAACCCTCATGTTACAAGCCTTCATATCCATACCGATAGGCAGGTTTTGTTGGCCACGGCGTTGGTCAGAGTTCGAACATCGAGAGGAGGTAGTTTAACGCTAAGGGCTTTGATCGATCCTGGATCTGAGGCATCATTCATCACTGAAACAGCGGTGCAACGGTTAAACTTAAAAGCGAAGCGGACATTTATTGAAGTTAATGGGCTGGGGAGGGTCAGCAGTGGAACATCACAGAAGATCGTCGATCTAGAGTTCCAGTCGATGATCTCCGACTTCGCAGGTACAATGCGAGCCTTAGTTTTTAAATCCCTGACTGGGCTTCTTCCGACCCACAAAGTTAACATCAATAAATGGCCTTACCTGAATGGTTTGCAGCTGGCGGATCCAACGTTCAACATCCCAGCAAAGGTAGATTTACTTCTTGGCAGCGACATATACCCCGATATCATCTTGGGAGACGTGTTGCGGAGCAGCGAGTGCTTGGGACCAATAGCACAGAAAACACATCTGGGATGGATCCTGCTCGGAAAGGTTCCGTGGGAAATACCAAGAAAGGTCCAAAGCTTTGTCAACCAACTGGACCTCGACACAATTCTTCGGAAATTCTGGGAAATAGAGGAAGAACCCTATGAAAAATTTGAAGCTAAGGAGGATAAACAATGTGAGGAACATTTTAAAAAACACACAATGCGTTTACCTGATGGCCGGTACCAAGTATGTCTGCCATTTAAAGGTGGAAAATACCCAAATATGGGCCCAACACGAGAAGGTGCGGTCAGAAGGTTTCTGCAGTTGGAGAAGCGACTCCAAAGTAATCCAAAGCAACATATGGAATACTCCAAATGCATGAAGGAATATCTCCAACTCGGACATATGACCCCAGTGGAGGAGTCATATGAGATCCTTAAAACTCCATACCATTTTTTTATACCCCATCACGCCGTCGTTAAGGAATCCAGTACCACCACAAAGTTGAGAGTCGTCTTCGACGCAACTTTCAAACCATTTTTTGGCTCTTCCTTAAACGACAAGTTGATGGTGGGCCCTAAGATGCAAACAAATGTGATCGACATTGTACTAAAATGGCGAAAATATAGGTTTACCTTCACTGGTGATGTGGAGAAAATGTACCGCCAGATTCGTGTAGACACTCCAGATGCGAATTACCAGCTGATTCTGTGGAGAGATCATCCAAGCCAGGACCTGAATATTTTTCGCCTGGACACAGTAACGTTTGGGACAGCGTCGGCACCTTTTCTGGCAATCAGAGTGCTCTTGAAGCTGGCGGACGATGAAGCATCAAACTTTCCAGGAGCTACAGCAATCATCAGGGAGGAAACTTACGTCGACGATGTGATCACAGGAGCCGATACCATCCAGGAAGCCCAACACAAGTTAAAGGCGGTCAGTGAGCTTTTGGCAACAGCCGGTTTTCATCTTCGGAAGTACGTCAGCAACTCGGAAGAAGTATTACAGCACATACCTCCTGAGCAACGTGAAGTCGATTTCTCCGTTCCCTTCGAGGAAAAAGGCGACATCAAAACACTGGGGATTAGGTGGCTACCAATATCTGATGTCTTCTCATTTCAGGTAGCAAGGTTCAGCGACGGCGATGTAACGAAGAGATCGATTTTATCGTCCATATCTAAGCTCTACGATCCAATGGGCTGGATCGCACCCTGCACAATCAAGGCAAAGATAATGATGCAGCAGTTATGGGGGAGAGGACTGGATTGGGACAACCCTGTTCCAACAAGCTTGAAGCAGGAGTGGATTGCCTTCCGTGAAGATCTGCCATCAATCGAAAGGCTGCAAATTCCTCGGTGGGTAAACACAGACAAACGCAGCAGGAAGGTCGAAGTTCATGGATTCAGTGATGCTTCAGAAAGGGCGTACGCAGCAGCGGTCTACTTACGCGTCCTCGACGAAAACAATCAGGTGCACATGCATTTGCTGATAGCCAAGACCAAAGTAGCTCCGTTGGAAACCATTACGCTGCCTCGCCTGGAACTTTGTGGAGCTGTCCTGTTAGCTAAGTTGCTTCACGAAACAACCCGAATAATGAAGTTAGGAGCAGTTGATATATGGGCGTGGACAGATTCCGTCATCACGTTGTGCTGGATACGGGCAACCCCGTTGCGATGGAAGACGTTCATCTGCAACAGGGTCTCGCAAATTCAAAAATTGACGAGCTGCAAAATCTGGAGACACATACCATCAGAGCTGAATCCGGCGGACCTGGCTTCACGTGGAATCAACCCGTCGATGATAGTCAACAATTCACTGTGGTGGCATGGTCCGGAGTTCCTAGGGCAGAGCTGGGACAACCCATTTCCAGAGCAGCCTGGCTGTTTGGATACTCAACAAGAAGCCCGTCCCGTCAAAGTTCATCACTGCAGTACTGTAGGGGAAAAGGGTAGTAATTTTATAAACGACCTACTAGAGAAGTATTCAACACTAACAAAGGTAAATAGGATAGTAGCGTACTGCTTACGAGTTCGACGCAATAAGAGCATGTTTAGAGGAGTCGCAGATGTTCTTTCATCAAAAGAACTGGAAGAAGCGCTGACTCGTATCGTGAGCTTGGTTCAGCAGGAGATGTTTACGGAAGACGAGGAGAAGGACAACACCAGGGGATACAGGGCACTGAACCCATTTAGAAATGAAAACAACACGTTAAGAGTGGGGGGAAGACTGTCCAATGCACAGCGCTCATACGAATGGACACATCCAATACTCCTAAAAGCAAACCACAGGGTCTCGACGTTCATCATCAAGGACGCACACGAAAAAACGCTACACGGAGGGATCCAGAAGGTAATTGCGTACATACGCCAACGCTTCTGGATATTCAACCTGAAAAGAGCGGTCAAAAAGGTAATTCACGGGTGCACCATCTGCTTTTGGTTTAGGGCGAAGCCATTGGAACAGCTAATGGGTAACCTCCCCAAAGTTAGGATGCTGATTTCAAGGCCCTTCACATTTGCCGGAGTGGATTACGCTGGCCCAATCGATGTGAAGGCCTGGAGGGGACGAAAAGCCAAAGTCCTAAAAGGATACTTTGCCATATTTGTGTGCATGACAGCCAAAGCGGTACATATTCAACTTGTCAGTGACATGACGACACAGGCGTTTTTGGCAGCTTTTCGGCGATTTGTTGCTCAGAGGGGACTATGTCGGGAGCTGTTTAGCGATTGTGGGAGAAATTTCGTCGGCGGAGATGGAGAACTACAGCGGCAGTTAAGAGAGGCGAAGGCAGATTGGAAAACAGTAGCAGAGTCGCTGGCCAATGAAGGAACAAGATGGATGTTCATTCCACCCGCTTCCCCACACTTTGGTGGCTTATGGGAAGCGGGCGTGAAATCGGTAAAGTTTCACCTTAAGCGTTGTTATGAGCTAGGGGCAGGCCACGGAGGCGTCTTCGGTGTGGGTGAAGGGGACGGCGGCACGCACGCGGTTGCACGGCTTAACTCGTCGGACGGGGCTGGTTCTTGTCTCCCATCACTCTCACACCACCTACTCAAACACAAAAAGGAATCGTGCCATATGTATAAAAAAAGAACCTAATAGAGAAGAGAAAAGCTAACCTAATTAGACCACGGACGGACTTAAGCAAAGATAGAAAAGAAGACAGGAGAAGAAGAAGAAGAAGCTCAAGGGCTTATGCCCATATCCCGGAGAAAGAAGGGTATGCTAGATCTAACCTAACTATTCTAATCTAAACCTAATCTATACTAAAACTTACGATACGCCCTAACCTATACCTAAACTAACTTATAACTATCCTATTCTAGCCCTATACTACGGCATCCATATCCCCTAGTCTCTCCAGGATGTGGGTTCGTCTCGTCCCGGAGACGTGCCAGATGTTGTTGGCACCGGCATGGCCAACCCACCCTTGTGTCTGGATGACACAACCTTCGCCATCTCCTTGGCCAATGTTCAATGGAGATGGCCCCTAATACCACAATCCAGCCACTACTGTCGAATGTCCTGTACTTAAAGTGCGTATGGTCGTCGCGTACGGTCTTTGTCAAGTCAGTGTAGTTGTTCAGTCAGGTCATCGTCGCGCCTGATCAACGAAAGGACGGCCTTCCCATTCCCCCACACACCATCACCGCACAAGGTAAATTATCTGTCCATCATTTACAAATAAATACTTAAATTAAATCTGTACATTTGAGTTTATTCAGGTGGAAAATTAAAAATTCTATAAAAAAAAATCAATTAAAGCTAACCTATCCTAATCAAAGCTAATTCTGCCCTTAGCATTACTCCATTTAAAAGAAGGAATCATAAAAAAGATTAATTACTCACGTTTTTGTTGTCCCCCGTTGTCCTGCCGGCAGCACAAGAAGAGATCCCAGTTGCGGAAGTTCCAGCTGAAATATCGCGGGCACAAAACCAATACTAAATGCAGAATCACTTCACTCCTAACCTTAGCTTTACAATATTTAAAATATAAAAAAAATCTAAGCTACACTTCATCGGTAGAGCACTTCTCTCATATTGTGTTTTTTTTTTTTTTTTTTTGTTTTTTTTTTTCCTTTTTTTATCACACAAAAATTCTGCTTCTACTGCGGCTTTAGTATCACTGTATCTCTGATACTGCTGCACCGGCAATGGTATGGAACACTTAGGGCGGAGCACCCCGCTTCAGTTCCCTGTGTGGCCTTTGCTCCTTGCTGTACCTTAGTATGCCCTTGTGGATTACCGGTAGGTTGGCTTGTATTTGCGGATTCCCTTACGGTTCCCACTAGCCGTTGTTACCAAAAAAAACCGGGGCCTATCAAAAAACACTGCAGAGGCTTGGGTATGGCAGCTCGACCCAAGTCCTCTGCTATTCGCCCCGGGTCTTCTTCTCGAAGAATACTATGATATTGCCACCAAAAGTATAGATGGCCCCTCCGCACCTTTTTTCGTTTTTTTTTTTTGCTCTGTCTTCCGCAAAAATCAAAAAAAAAATTAAGGTTCCTTCCCTTTGTTTTGTGTGTCACTGTCTGTTGCTTTTTCCACTATCTGTATTGTCGGGGCATCGACCGTTCTCGATTGAATTTAATCAGAAAAGTGATCAACGGTCGGTGCTCTTTTGCTCTAGTTTCTTATCTTTCTTGATTTTTTTTTTTCTCTTTATCATGGTCGTTGGCTACGTTTCTCTTCGTTCATCTATGTCTTCTCTGTCTCCCTCTGTGTCATGTCGGTCGTCCTTGTCAGCATCTCTACTGCTTTCGGAACATTGGAAAAGGGAAATTCCCTTTGCCAATATCCTTCGTCAAGATGATAATACTTAGATATAACACTTTAATAAATTAATACATTTACCTAAATTCGAACAATAAAATAATACAACATACCTTACATTAACATAACTAACCTACTCTAATTAACCTCAAATCTATTTACTAATGACAAACTACGGAAATTACTACCAACGGAACGTATATCATTTTTAAATTGGGATCTTTTCCATTTCCCTTCGGTTTTTCGTTTTGAAGTTTTCTCTTTCGTCGAATTTCTTCCCAAGAGGGAGAAAGTTGTGTGCGAACAGGCCTACTAGCCTGTATGCTTCTGTCAAAACAAAAGGGGCTCGCTTCTTATTTCGTGATATTTTTTTTTTATTTTTTTTTTTATTTTAAATACGTCGTTTGTTCCTGGATTACCCATGGCCAATGAGGATTCACCTCTTCGGGATTTGGCCATGTACTTGAAGTGGTTGGGGAAGAGACGGTGATATATGAATGTTCTACGTCCAAGTATACCCTATACGGAGGTTCAGTGCCAGCGTGAGTGATACTGCTCCTCTGTGGATGATGGCCTACTACTAGCTGGTATTGTATGGGTTCGTATTCCTAGCTTCTTAATTTTTCATTATTAATATTTCATATTTGCGTTGTATGCTTGACTTAGAGTGCAACCTTTAGTGACTAGGGTCACTTTTGGTGACTAGTGTCGCCACAACCAAATGATTGTTTTTTTTTTTTTTTTTTTGTGTGTTTAGCGTTGCGGGCATGATGACTAGTCACCTTCGGTGGCTAGTGTCCCTCAATCACTTGTGTTATTAATTATTATTTTTTTCTTTTTCTCTTTTTTTTTTTTTTGATTTAACTTTTTGTGGTGTGTAAGGCCTCGTAACAGCGTGAAGCCGGAAACCAATGTCTGACGTTCGAAGAGCTCACCACCCTTCTTACACAAATAGAAGCTTGCTTGAACTCTCGACCACTGTGTCCTCAGTCAGACGATTTGAATGACACGCAACCAATTACGCCTGTACACTTTCTCGTAGGGGAGCCGTTAGTCACCCCACCACAGCCAGAGTACGAGATGGAAAAAATTGCCCACCTGGATCGATGGAAACGTGTCCAGACGCTGCTCCAGTCGTTCTGGAAACAGTGGAGTAACGAGTATTTGTCCAGACTCCAGCAGCGCCCGAATTGGACAAAGGTAACTCCGACTACAATCAACGTAGGGGACTTAGTTTTGATTGGGGGGAGAATGTTCGAGACAAGATGGCAACTCCAAACATATAAAATATCGCATAAAAAAATCCCTGTATTGTGTCAAAACCAAATTCATATACTTTGTGTCAAGTTACATCTATATAAAAAAGAACAAAGCAATAAAAGTAGCATTAATTTTTATTATAACGTTGAAAGAACAAGTGTTGTTTGATTACGGACTTTTTAGAAACAGTTTTTATATAGATTATTCTTGCGGTCGAACTAACGCGAACACCCGATGATGCTACAATCAAATACAAAAAAGACATAACGCCGTTTCTAAAGAGACTGTTCCTTGGTAGCATTGAATGGGGTCATGTACCAAAGGAGTGGCGGGAAATTAAGGTTGTTTTCATCTCCAAAGCAGGTGAAGCTAGTCATACCTGCGCTGGCGACTTTAGACCAATAAGCTTAACGTCCTTTATTCTGAAAACCTTTGAAAGACTTATTGACATACTCATTCGCAGCAGGCTGAACCCCAGTATCATATCTCCGGCACAGCATGCTTATACGAAAGGTAAAAGTGTTGAAACCGCACTTCATAGAGTTGTCAGTACGATTGAAAAATCATTGAGTGATAAAGAGTACACCCTGGCTCCATTCTTAGACATGGAAGGGGCCTTTAATAATGTCACGGCAGATTCAGTCGAAGGTGCCTTAAAAAACCTTAATATTGAGGACACTCTAATCAGATGGATAGTTTCCATGCTAAGAAATATGTACATAAACTCAGAACTAGATGATGCGAGACAGAGAGTATCAGCTGGTAGAGGCACTCCGCAAGGAGGTGTTCTCTCTCCTCTACTATGGGTTATTGTGCTAAATGAAGTACTAATAAAACTTAGATTAAGTGGGGTTAAGACCGTAGCATACGCAGACGATGTGGCGTTACTGACCACGGGTAAATTCCTTCCAACACTAAGCAACCAAATGGAAGGCGCCCTTAAGATAGTCAGCAACTGGACTAAAAGAAGTGGACTCGCAATAAATCTACTAAAAACGGAGCTGACACTATTTGCTAACAAGAGGAAAATACCGGAATTCAAAATTCCATCCATTCAAGGCACTCGTCTTTAAATGTCTGATAGAGCTAAATATGTAGGGTTAATACTAGACCATAAACTACACTGGGGACTAAACACAAGGGAGAGAGCAAGGGAAGCTATGATAGCTCTCTATACTTGTAGCAGAATATTTGGAAAAACTTGGGGGCCCAAACCAAAAGTTATTTTCTGGCTCTACACAGCAGTTGTAAGACCTATATTGACATACGGCAGCCTAGTATGGTGGCCAGCAGCAAGTAAGGGCACAAACCTCAAGATACTAACCAGAGTACAAAGAATGGCGGGCATTGGTGTCACAGGAGCTATGAGAACCACACCAACTGCAGGATTAGAGACCATACTCAATCTATTACCTATTTGTGCAGGAATCTGCAGCTAGAAGTGCTCTAAGATTAAGCCAATCTGAAGGTTGGAGGTCAAGCCTGACGGGGCATGCGCAGATTTTACGCAAATACATGGGCGGAGATGTTAGCACAGACTACATAGTACCCTATTTAGACTTTCATAAGCCGTTTTCCAGTTCATTTCCTAGTCGAGAGGAATGGGAAACTAATATCCCGCTAAATGGTAACCCCATTTCCACCTACACTGACGGATCCAAGATGGACGTGGGAGTAGGTGCACGGATTTTTTCTGAAAAACTAAATTTGAAGAAGTCAATTCGGCTTCCAGACTATAGGAGTGTTTTTCAAGCGGAGGTCTTGGCGGTGGCAACAACTGCCCGGGACGCTGCAATGAAAGCTATACCACCAGATGATATCACATTTTTCCGCCACACAAATATAATCGAAGCTTGTGCGCTGCTGTCGCGAAGAGCTGCGGGTTCTTGGTACGCAGCACAATGTAAAGCTCTGCTGGGCTCCCCGATAGAATGGCGTTCAGGAAATGTGAAAGCTGACGAGCTGGCAAGGGAGGGTTCAGCTCTAAATCCTGAACGAGCTAACCCGTCAATTAAGAACCTAGAAGTTAGAAATAAAATGATTGCAATAGCAAATAGTAGATGGAGATCACTAGAATCCTGGTTGGTTGGTTGGTTTAAGAGGGTGAGCTTATGCTCTTCACTTAGACCTCCATTGGGCCCGTTGTGTTCCCCTCTTCTATGTAGCTGTAGGGAACAGTGCTGTGTTTTAGGAATTATGTGTTGAGAGGATTTAGGTCTAGGGATCATGGGTAGTATCAACGGGAAACTATATCGTATACTGATCGGGGAATCGTAGTGTTCGTCTGGCGAACTCTAATATATCCCCAATTCCTTTCTTACTGAGGTGTATAATATCCGGAATCCTTGGAGATCCCATAATTTTCAGCCTTAGCCTCGCTGTAGCAGGACAGTGACAGAGGAAGTGTTCTATATCTTCCTCCTCCTCCTCACAGTTAGCACAGATTGTTGTATCAGCTATCCCTAGTCTGAACAAATGTTTGTTGAGATTGATGTGCCCTGTTAAAAGTCCCACCATTAATCTCAATTGCGTTCTACTTGAGTTAAGAGCTCTTTTTGCTGTGTTGTTTAGTTGTTACAGATCTAGCCACTTTGCACGTGTCTAGATTCGTCCAATAGTTATTGAACTCCTGTCGTATCTTTTCATTGATTATTGTGTTAATAGTTGTCAGAGGGACCCCTATTGTATTATCCGGGTTCAGTTCTGTATTGACTGCTCCTTTCCTTGCTAGTTCGTCTGCCTTTCGTTACCCGGTACACCTTCGTGCCCCGGTACCCATGTGAGAGGGACTCTATTGCGTCTGGCAAGTAAGTTCAATTTAGTTTTGCAGTCCCTTACTAGTCGTGATTTCGACATGGGGTTTGTAATCGCGCTCATTGCTGCTTTGCTCTCCGAGCAGATGTCGATTTGCCTTCTTCCGCTGGTGTGTTCTGCGAGTATTTCGGTTGCCTTCATAATTACATAGACTTCTGCTTGGAACACCGATACAAATGGTTCTAGGTGGGTTAGCACTGAAGATGCCAGCCAATGATTCCTCTGATATGCTAGAAACATCTGTATATTCCGATATCCCATTGGAGTTTCTTGTCGTTCTTTCATATGTCCAATATTCTCCTGCGGGGAAAATTTGTTTCGAAGTTGTTGGAGAACGTATACGATTTTCCAACAACATCACTGGGGCAATCGATGAGCGGTGTCATTACTCTTATCATTTCGGTGATTTTTCGATGTCCCGTATTTGCACCACCGATGAAATGGCCGATAGTTCTAAGCCGTAAGGCTGAAATGCCGGCAATCTTCTTCGCTTCGACGTGCACTGGTAGAATGTTTGGTATCGCTTCCATGGCCGTGGTTGGCGTTGGGGATGGTGCTCCTGTAATACCCAGGCAGACCATACGTTGCACCTTAGTTAGCAAGTCTCTTGCATACTTTTTGCTCATCACTGGCCACCATACAACTACACCGTAGAAGATGATGGGTTTTATTACGCATTCGTATATCCAGTGGACCTGTTTCAGTTTCAAGCCCCATGCCTTCCCGATGGCCCTCCTGCATATCCAATATGCTCTCCTGGCTTTGGTGACTCTTTCTTCCAGGTTCTTTCTCCAGGTCAGTTTCCTGTCCAATATAATGCCCAGATACTTGACGCTGTCGCGGAGTTGTGGTGATACTCCTCCGAGTTGTGGAATGTGAAAGTCACTAGTTTTGGTTTTCTTTGTAAAGAGAACCATTTCCGTTTTATTTGGATTTATTTCTAATCCACTCTCCTCCGCCCATTCTTTTGTGATTCGAAGGGTGTTTTGCATAAACTCTCCTATGATATTCAGGTGCTTACCTCTTATCAGAACGGCTAGGTCATTTGCGTACGCTACACATTTCGCACAGGTTCCATCCAGTGCTTTTAAAAGGTTGTCCATTGTGAGCACCCACCGAAAAGGAGATATTATTCCCACCTGTGGTGTTCCCGTACGGACTGTTCCCCTTCTTGTGCCGTCTCTAGCCAATTGTTTATTATTTGGTTATTACAGTATATCGAGAGTGCCTCCACAATTTTTTGAGTTTTCACATTGTTAAATGCCTCTTCGATATCTAGAAAAACGCCTGCGACTGATTCCTTGTTTCAAAAGGACACAGCCACTTATTTGTAATCTGTGTTCTGATGTAGTTATCACAGATTCTCTCCATTGATTTTAGTAAGAAGGACGTTAGACTAATAGGTCTATAGCCCTTTGCTGTCTACAAATCTTTCCCGGGTTTCGGCAGGAACACCACCCTCACCTCTTGCCGTTGTGTTGGTGTGTATCCGTGATATAGACATCCCCTGAAGATATTGACTAGGGTTTTCTTTAGGGTGTCTAATTCTATCCCTTTTTGCAAGAAGATGGGAAGTATTCCGTCTAAGCCCGGTGATTTGTATGGTGCAAATGAGTTAATAGCCCGGGTCACTTTATCCGCATCAACTAGGTTCTCAGTGTCCTCCCATTTTGTATCAGTTAGAGTGACAACACGCTTGGAAGGTGTAGCTGCCTCGTTGAAACAGTTTGGGAAGTGTACACACATCAGCGTCTCCAAGGTATCAGCTGCGGTTGCCAAGTTATTGCCCGCCTGTAGAAGTTGATAACTTGGTGGTTCCTTGGACAGGATCTTCTTTAATTGCGCTGCTCTATTATTATCGCATATGTTGGTGTAGAAAGTTTTCCATGATTCCCTTTTAGCAGCCCTGGTGAGCTTCTTGAAGCCTCTTTTACTTTATTTATAGGATTCCCAGTCAGCTTCTTCGTTGGTTCTTAAAGCTTTATTTAGGCATTGTCTAGCACCCTTCCGTATTTCATGGAGGTCGCCGTTCCACCATTTTTGCTTTGCACTTCTATGTACCGGTTTTAGAGGACAGGCGGCCTTAAAAGATTCTATAATACACTTCTGTACTTTGAGGACTTCATTGTTTAATTGGTTAATCTCAGTGTAGCTGTTACCCTGAGTTGGTGTCAGCTTTCCCTGAAGATTACTTACAAAGATGGACCAATCTGTTTCCTTAGGATTCCTAATCATTATTTTGGATTTGTGATCAATTCCAATATCAAAACTCAACCACCTGTGGTCCGAAAAGGATATCTCATTACTGATCCTCCAGTTCGACACCAGGTGTATAGACATAACGTCTAACGTAGATAAGGTTATATCTAATACCTCCCTTCTAATTTTATTTATGAAGGTTGGTGTACAGCCCTCATTCAAGGTAATCAAGTTTTCAATATTTAAATAATCGGCCAAACACTCACCTCTTTTGTTGATGTTCGTAATTCCCCAGTTAGTGTGGTGGCCGTTAGACTCCATACCCACTATGAGGCTCTTCTGTTGGGACCTCGTCCAGGTGACACACTTCTTTAACTCATCGCTAGGTGGAGGTTGCGGGGAGTCATAGGGGAGATAGCAAGAGGCCAAAATAATTTGGTTGGTCTCGCTATTTTTTACCCTATATTCAAGACTTGTGACTGTGAAGTCGCCTGTGCTGATCTGTGGAATAGAGAAAATATTAATATCCTTATGTGCCACAATACAGGCTCTACACTTACTGTTTCCGTTGTTTGCAATCACTTTCAGTTTATTCCCCCGTCCTGTTACCTTATTATTCAGGCAATAAGGTTCCTGGATGAGGGCGATATCCGCTTTTCCTGCTAAGAGGTAAGCACAGAGGTTGGCAGTTGCCGCCCTACTGTGCTGAAGGTTTGCTTGGATTACCTTCATTAATTCTTTCGTGGAATGAAGGGATTACAAAGCTGACCTGGTGAAAGCCGCAAAATGCTTTACCCCCTTGTAGGACTAGTGACCCCAGCGATTCCGCGTCAATTCCGATCACGATCAGTTGGCCTTTGCCTGCCTGCTCCTTTGCGTGGTAGAGTTTCCACTTTTCTGTCTTAAGGTCCTTGTTTTGCAGCTTCATCCGCGCAAACAGCGTTGCAGGTTCCTCGATTACCCCTGGGATCCAAACGGACACCCTGGTTAATCTGGGAATCTTTGCTGCCGGGAGAACCACTAGGTTGGTTCCTTCCCAACCATCGAGGAGTCTAGATGTTGATTTATGTAGTTAACGACTCCGTCGAGGCATTGTCCTGACAGCATATGTGGTAGCTGCTGCCTTTGAAACCTGCCCTCAGGAAGTTGTCGGATTCTCACAAAGCGTTTGGTACAGGGCAGCATTGAGGGCTTTCTGGAATCGTTGATGTAGCTCCTCCGGTATCTTCCCATCCTCTTCGTTTCTGTTGTAGACCAACATCTCCAGGAGGTTGGCTGCTACATCCCAATACGACCTCGTGTGACGAGATTTTATGGGTGGGGCTGCCTGTCCTCTTGAAGTTGACGGCCTTTTCGGGTTTTTGAATTTTGATTCTGCGACAGCACTTCCCTCGCTCCTCCCTGGGTGAGCGTTAGCCCGCCCTGGTGGAATAGAGGTAAGCCTAGATTGTGGATGGTCTTTAGCAACACTACTTCTTTTTCTTTGCGGTGGTTCAGCATGGGGGCGCATCCTCCTCTTGCCATCAGAGTTTGCCGAGGCATCCTCTGGTGATAAAGTACTGTATTCCATCCGTTCCCCGCTCAGTGTTTGTTCAGTGCTTTCACTGTTTGCTTTTTGCCCACGCGGGGAGACGACTTTTGGTGCTGAAGGTAGGCAGTTTGGGTTTGAAACCAAATTTCCTTGCTTCTCCATCTCCAGTCGTCTTCTTTCTTTGGCACTTTTTCGTTGTTGGGCTCCAGAGATTTTGCATCTTTTTCGAGTCGCTGACTCGAACTCTTTACGAGCGGTCAATGTCGATGTTGTTGCACCCTCTTCGATTTTATCTGTTGCAGTGAAGAGGTGCTGCAACCCGAAGTTGTTTTTATTTTTGTTTGTGTTCGTGTCGTGCTTGAGAGTAGTAGTAGCCACTGGCGACTTATCTCCTTTCGGGGCCAAGCCCTCGCCGGCAGCCGTGGCCTCTGCCGACTTTTGGGTGTATATCCCCATCCGAATTTCTTCTTTTTCAGTTGTACTCTCCATGTTTTTTTTTATTGTGTTTTTGCTACTTCACTGTAGGTTCTTTTTGTTTACCTTTTAGTTTCCTGACCTCCACCCTGACCTTCCCTGGATCTATTCCAGGTATAGCTCAAGAGTATCATCGGTCCTTACTCAGCCCCTCCACCACGACAAGGTAGGCAAACGACGGAGGGGTCACTAGAATCCTGTATAATTACAAGAAAACTCTGGCCGCTCTACGATAAAAATCGTACAGAACAAATCCTACACTTCAAGAGATATATCTTCTCTGGTTTAGTGGGAATGATAACTGGACACAACTTGTTACGTTATCACACAAAGAAATTGGAAAATTGTGGCAATGAGGACGTACACGAAGATACACCTCACTTCCTGTGCCATTGTCCAGGACTCTACCACCTTAGATTCAAAATACTAGGGAAATATTTCTTCCAAGACTTAGAAGAACTATCAAATGTATCGGTAAATAAGATTCCCAAATTTATAAATGCATCCGTTTGGTTTAAGGACCCATAGAGTTCACGAGTGGGAAGCTTCACTCCTTGGGCATCACAATGGATCTATACTGATCTAAGTGTGTTGTTGTTTGTTTCACACTCTACGTCAACCCATCAAACCTAACCTAACCTAACTTTTGTTCCAAAAAGTTTGGCAGCACAATTACTTCAAAAACTTCATGAAAGTCATTTAGGTATGACAAAATGTCTATTTATTGGCCAAATATATCTTCAGATATTGAAGAACTTATTTCTCAATGTAAAGTTTGTGAAAAATTTCAGTGCTCAAATGGGAAACTTCCATTAATTCTACAAGAATTTCCGGACATTCCATTATTAAAAGTAGGTTGTGATATTCTAGAATTTCAAAACAAGCCTTATCTCGTGCTTGTTGATTATTTTTCGAAGTGGTTAGAAATAAAACCACTTGCAAATAAAACTGTACTCTCGGTAAGGTCTGTTTTGAAAGATATTTTTTCAACCCACGGTATTCCAAAACAATTCATCTTATGCCTTTTAATTCCTACAGATTTAAGAAATTTGCAAATGCTTGGAACATGACTGTAACAACCTCAAGTCCTAGGTATCCTCGAACGGATTGGCAGAAAAAGGAGTACATATTGCAAAGCAATTACTAAAAAGGGCATATGAGGATAGAAAAGACATTTGTAGTGCATTATTATCTTATAGAAACTCACAAATAGCCGGTATTAATGCTGCACTGTCACAGCTGGTAATCAGCAGTATTTTAAGATCTAAAATTCCTAATCAAGAAAGTTTTTTAGAACCTAAAATTGTTGAAAACCTTTTAAATATTTTAAAAGAGCATCAACAAAAATACAAAAGTTACCATGATAGACACGTAAGAAATGAAAAAGAAATGAGTTTTGCTATGGGAGAAAATGTACTAATACAGCGAAACAAAATTTGGGAGCCAGCACAGATAGTTAAACCCCACAGTACTCCTAGATCATATATTGTGCAAACTGAAGATAAAAGTTTACTTCGGCGCAATTCAAGTCATTTGAGACGATCAGTTTATGAGCCACAATTCAAATCACCAGATTTTGAATTGCCGGATTGTCAACAAAACCATGAAAACACAATTCAAATGACAACACCACACCTAAACTTGCCAACGCAAAGTAATGAAAATGATAAAAAGACCTCACCATCTGATTACTATTTAACTAGATCAGGTAGAGAAGTAAAACCTGTTCAAAACTACATTGGTTCAGGAGTTTGAATTATATTAATAAATATCATTCAAGATATCTTTTCGTGTTTTATTGCATATACATATATATATATATATATATATATATATATATATATATATATATATATATATATATATATATATATATATATATATATATATATATATATATATATATATATAACAAAAACCAAAAACAAAAAAATAAAATTATCGAATCATGAACTTGAACTTATTTTCCAAATTGACTTAAAAACTTACTTTGAAAAAAGAAACAAAAATTGAATTAATCATTATTATTTATATTATTATTATTATAATTATATTTTATTATTGAATTAATTAATTGAATGAATTAAATTTACTTTGTAATAACAACATCTTAATGAGGGAAATGTTATATACAAGTATATGGTGTAACACTTATAGCGTGCTCTCATGTTCTATTTTATGTAAACCGGCAGTTCTAACATAGCCAAAGTATATCAAAGTTGTGTTTTAATTTATATATTTGAGACATAACACGTTCGATATTATTCCTGAGCTCCTCTAACGTTGTTGGCAAAAACCAACAACTTAAAGTAACCCCATAAAAACAAATCCATCGGCATTAATTCGCATGAGCCAGCTGGCCATTCGACCGGACCATTTTTCGAGATTAAACAATTACCGAACTTCCCCTTTAATAGATCAATTGTTTGATCAACTGTGTGGCATGTGGCACTATCATCTATTCAAAAATAGTCTTCCAACATGGCACGATAGCGAACTCCATTGACCGTAACGTGACGATCATTTTCATTGATGAAAAAATACGGTCCAATCACACCACACGGTCACGTTTTGTGGATGCAATGGAGTCTCTTGAAGTACATGTAAGTTTGTTTCTGTACAATAACGCATATTTTGCTTATTGACAAAGCCATTAGCCAAAAATGAGCTTGATCGCTGAAGATGATTTTTCGATGAAATCCAGGATTTTCTTCAAACTTTTGCAGAGCTCAATCGGCGAATTTTCGGTGCTTCAAATGATCAAGAGGCTTCAGTTCTTAAGTTAGTTGCATGCATAAAAAAGGGAGATAAAATGATCTTAATTCAAAATATATTCAATATTTCGAAAAATGTAAGCAATTAATGAGCCTATACTTCAGGCACAGATAATAAACTACCCAGATGTCTCATTCATATGGGAAGAAGTGATATATGAAAACGAAATTCACTAAAAAAAAGCTTAAACTTCTTAGAAAAGGGAAAAAATCAGAACACAGAACATTTGTCTTTTCTGCTCACTTTATAGTCCATCGTGTCACTCACACATACCCTTGTTTACCTTTACTGCAAAAAAGAAACAAAAAAAAAATATTTTATGCTACTGCGGTCACGGAGTTCTGATGCCGACACGTAGGTAGGATGGATATGGAGTATCTGTATAGATCGTATATATACATATATGTACAAATGGTTGGGCTTATGTTGGGAGCTTGTTATTTTGTCTGTATGTATGTACCTTATTTTCAGCACTTGATTAAATAAATAAAAACTCTGTAAACTTTGTGGACATAAAATTTGCTCTGAAAATGGGTATGAATATGAGTTTTGCATACTGCATTTTATATTTATGCAATTATAATAACTTATCCTACTTAAGTGAAGGTGACTAATCTTCGAAATTATTATAAAAAAACTAACTAACTTAACAAAATAATCATTAACTTAAATTAGGTTAGTATTAAATTGCAGTTAAATCACCTTAATCCTAATATACATTGAACCAGTTCAGAAAATATATATTTGTTGCCTTTACGCATATACATTCTTTGATTATATTTTCTTTTAAGTTAGATGCAATTGTAGTTTTCGAAGTTTCATAAGAGAACCGTATTTTATTTTGAATTTTCATATTCGTTTAATTTTATCAATACTTCCGTTAGATCGAAATTGTGTTTCTCCTTTGACATTTCTTCAGCACAATTTTCACAGATTTTGTTCATTTTTTTTATTGTTTTAAATATCCCGCAAATTTTCTTGTAGCTAGGTCGTTGACCTGCGGTACCTTGACTGATATTGCGTCTTCATCTGGTGGATTAACTATATTGTTCGTATTCATGTTATTTTCAAAACATTCCTCATTCTTAAGAATGTCATGATTTTGTGATAGCTTGGGTAAGTATTATTTGTTCTTCTATATCACTCTGCAAAATAGCATTCCAATCCACCTGTAGATATCCGAATCATCTTCTTCGCGGTTGGAACATTTCGATTTGAGTAAAAGTTTTATCGATATAACTTTGGCTAGCAGGGAGTTAAATTCGGAAACATTTGGATTACTTTTATTAATATTCCGCGCTCTTATTTTACCAAATAATTTCTCTAACGGTTCTTGATTAAATTTACTTACATAAATGTAACATGAATCATTATGATAAATGAATCAGCCGCAGGCGTTTCTCTAGATATCGAAGGGGCATTTAACAATGTGAAAACTCAAAAAATTGTGTAGGCACTCTCGATATACTGTAATAACCAAATAATAAACAATTGGCTAGAACACATGCTTACAAACCGCATTATCACAGCTTCACTGGGAGACGAAACAAGAAGGGGAACACTCCGTACGGGAACACCACAGGGGGGGGGATAATATCTCCTTTTCTGTGGGTGCTCACAATGGACAACCTTTTAAAAGCACTGGATGGAATCTGTGCGAAATGTGTAGCGTACGCAAATGACCTAGCCGTTCTGATAAGAGGTAAGCAGATGAACATTATAGGAGAGCTTATGCAAAACACAGTTCGAATCATAAAAGAATGGGCGGAGGAGAGTGGATTAGAAATAAATCCAAATAAAACCGAAATGGTTCTCTTTACAAAGAAAACCAAACCTAGTGACTTTCATATTCCACAACTCGGAGGAGTATCACTACAACTCCGCGACAGCGTCAAGTATCTGGGCATTATATTGGACAGGAAACTGACCTGGAGAAAGAACCTGGAAGAAAGAATCACCAAAGCCAAGAGAGCATATTGGATATGCAGGAGGGCCATCGGGAAGTCATGTGGCTTGAAACCAAAACAGGTCCACTGGCTATACGAATGCGTAATAAAACCCATCATCTTCTACGGTGTAGTTGTATGGTGGCCAGTGATGAGCAAAAAGTATGCAAGGGACTTGCTAACTAAGGTGCAACGTATGGTCTGCCTGGGAAGGAGCACAATCCTCAACACCAACCGCAGCCATGGAAGTGATACTAAACATTCTACCAGTGCACCTCGAAGCGAAGAAGATTGCCGGCATTTCAGCCTCATGGCTTAGAACTATCGGCCATTTCATCGGCAAATACGTGACATCGAACAATCACCGAAATGATAAGAGTAATGACACCGCTCATCGATTGCCCCAGTGATGTTGTTGGAAAATCGTATACGTTCTCCAACAACTTCGAAACAATTTGCCCCGCAAGAGAATATCGGACGTATGAAAGCACGACAAGAAACTCTAATGGGATATCGGTATATACAGACGGCTCTAACATATCAGGGGAATCAGGGGCTGGCATCTTCAGTGCTAACCCTCCGATTGAACTTGCTATTTACCTAGAACCATTTGTATCGGTTTCCCAAGCAGAAATGCTCGCAGAAGACACCAGCGAAGGGAGGCAAATCGACGTCTGCTAGGACAGCAAAGCCGCAATTAGCGCGATTACAAACCCCATGTCGAAATCACTACTAGTAAGGAAGTGCAAATCTAAATTGAACTTACTTGCCATACGCAATAGAGTCCCTCTCACATGGGTACGGGGGTACAAAGGTGTACCGGGTAACGAAAAGGCAGACGAACTAGCAAGGAAAGGAGCAGGCAACACAGAACTGAACGCGGATGATACAATATTAACTACTATTAAAACAATAATCAATGAAAAGGTACGACAAGGGTTCAATAACTACTGGACGAATCTAGACACGTGCAAAGTGGCTAGATCTGTAATAACTAAACAACACAGCAAAAAGGGCTCTTAACTCAAGCAGAACACAATTGAAATTGATGGTGGGATTTTTAACAGGGCACATCAATCTCAACAAACATTCATTCAGACTCGGGATAGCTGATACAACAATCTGTGCAAACTGTGAGGAGCAGGAGGAAGATATAGAACACTTCCTCTGCCACTGCCCTGCTTCAGCGAGGCTAAGACTGAAAATTATGGGATCTCCAAGGATTCCGGATATTATACACCTCAGTAAGAAAGGAATCGGGGATATATTAGAGTTCGCCAGACGAACACTACGATTCCCCGATCACTATACGATATAGTCTCCCGTTGATACTACCCCTGATCCCTAGACTTTAATCCTCCCAACACATAATTCCCAAAGCACAGCACTATTCCCTACAGTTACATAGATGAGGGGAACACAACGGACCCTTAAACCAACGGGCTCTTAAACCAACCAACCAACCAACCAACCAACCATGATCCATGAATAATGTGTCTCTTATTCTTAGAACGCTTTCTATATTTAAGGCCAAGCCTTTGAAACAAAATGATCTATTTCTTGCGTTTGTGGGTTCGATGTTTAATATATTGTAATATGCGAGCTACGGCTCGAGTAGATAAAACAATTATTCTGTGAAATTATTTCTTTATTTTCTACTCTATAGAACAATTCAAGTTCACACTATACTATTCTTCGCAAATTCTTTTCTTACAATGTCTCTTTCCTCTCAAATCACTTTATCTCCCTTCAATTACTTAATTCACAAATCCAAACTAATTACTTTCTCTTGTTCACTCTCAACTTTCAATTTATCACCAAATTACAACTTCGCCCATTATCACTTTTCTAATCTCTTCGCCACGGTTCTAAACCAACTGTCTTTTTTTTTGACCGCCATCTGTCCTTATATAGCAGAAGTTTCTGATAGCCAGAAACTTCTAGCAAATTCTTCGACCACTGGAATAAGAGAAATAATTCTTGCAGTTATAATTCCCTTTTATCCCTGATATTATTCGTCTCTTTCGTTGACATGAGCTGTGGAGACTTCGTCCCAGACACGAACCTCGAATGAAAGGACAGTACGAACCAAAATTCTGCCAGAATGAAGTCACTTCGGAATTTGTTGCGTCATATTTTTAGGGGGCGTAGTTATTATTATGCTACACTGCCCCCCTCTTAGACATGTTCGTCCCGAACAAGTGCATCCTCATTTCGGCCATTGTATCGACTCAGTCGGTCCACATGAACCACTTTCATTTTGGCCCTCGGTCCTCGCTGGATGCGGTAGACAACATCGTTGATGCGGGTTATTATTCTGTAGGGACCTTCCCAGTTCCGCTGTAATTTAGGTGATTTCCCCTTTTGGCGATGGGGATTATACAGCCACACCAGATCTCCTTCCTGGAATCCTGACGTTGTTGCCTTGGCATCATACCTGGTCTTCATGCGGTCGCTCGTCATCTTAATCTGGCTTCTGGTCCTTTGGTGTATGTCCCTAAGCCTTTCCCTAAGGTCCGCCACGTACTCTTCTTCATTTCTGGGCTCATTGGTAGGAGATCCAAATTTCACCTCACTGGGTAAACGAGCTATTCCACCAAATAAGATTTCGAACGGCGTATGTCGAGTAGTGCTATGCACGGCACTTCTATAGGCCATCAAAAACAAGGGAATCTGCCGGTCCCAATCCCGTTGGTAGTCACCTACGACCTTCGAGAGATGTTCGTCCAAAGTCCTATTGAAACGCTCCACCATACCGTCCGACTGTGGATGAAGCGGGGTTGTCCTTGTCTTTTTGATTCCGAGTAGTTGACACATCTCTTGGAAGATTCTTGACTCGAAGTTCCGCCCTTGGTCAGAATGCAATTCCAAGGGCACACCGAATCTGCTAACCCAATTGTAGACGATCTGCTCCGCCACGGTTCTGGCTTCCTGGTTAGGGATCGGAAACGCTTCCGGCCACTTACTGAAGTAGTCCATCACTACGAGTATATACCGATTACCATTGTCGGTTTCCGGAAAGGGCCCTGCGATGTCAATGGCGATTCGTTCGAAAGGTGCTCCCACGTTGTATTGGTGCATCTTACCTCGAGTTTTGATTCTCGGACCCTTGCTAGCTGCACACACGTCGCATTTTCTGCACCAGTCTTCGATATCTTCCTTCGCTTTTAACCAATAAAAACGTTCTCGTACCTTTTCTAACGTCTTATTCACTCCCAAGTGGCCTCCGGTCGCCCCGCCATGCATTTCCTGTAACACCTCCTTGACCCTCGTCCGTGGTACGACAAGCTGCATTACAAACGACTTTCCGTCGGAGGATTCCCATTTTCTTCTCAGAACACCTTCTTGGACATGGAGGGAGTCCCACTGCGCAAAATATGCCTTTAAGGTCGGGCTTCTGTGAGAGATGTCCTGATGATCCGGTTTCTCCATGTTCTCCTTCCAGGCCAGAATCGGCTCGATATCCGGGTCTTCCTTCTGAGCGTTCCGGATCTCATCTACGCTCCAGCCGGCGATAGGTTCGGCTCTCATTCTTTGGATGGAAACCAGCTCCCGTTCTTCCTGACGCGCACAATGTTTACAATCCGTTCTGCATGGTCTCCGGGACAGTGCATCCGCATTAGAGTGGAGTTTTCCTTTACGATGCTGTATTTCGTAGTCGTAGATTTGCAGCCTTTCGATCCATCTTGCGACCTGACCCTCAGGACTCTTGAACTGTAATAGCCATTTTAAGGCTGCATGGTCTGTGCGAAGAACGAACTTCCTCCCGTAGAGGTATTTGTGAAAATGCTTCGTAGCCAAGATCAAAGCTAGAAGTTCTCTCCTTGTCACGCAGTAGTTCCTTTCTGGCTTAGAGAGCACCTTGCTGAAGTACGCAACCACCTTCTCTTGGCCGTCATGCACCTGGGAGAGTACGGCTCCTACCCCAACATTACTAGCATCTGCATCCACAATGAACGTTTCCCCGGGAGTGGGGTAAGCCAGTATCGGGGCATCGCATAGCCGTTGTTTAAGTGCCTTGAAGCTCTTCTCGCACTCAATTGTCCATTTGAATTGTTTTCCCTTTTCCGTCAACTGGTGCAGGTTCTTTGCGATCCCGGCAAAATCCTTCACGAACCGTCTGTAGTAGGTGGCTAGGCCCAGGAAGCTCCTTAGTTGGTGTTTATCCTTGGGGACTGGCCAGTTTTTCACCGCTTCGACCTTCTCTGGATCGGTTCTCACTCCTTTCGCTGAAATTATGTGTCCCAGGTACTTGACTTCCGCTCTAAACAGGGCGCACTTCTTGGGGTTGAGCTTCAGGTGGGCACTTCGAAGCCTTTGAAACACATCCCTTAGATTGTCTCGGTGTTGCGCAAACGTTTTTCCTACGACGATGACATCATCCAAGTATACCAAACAGGTTTTCCATGTTAACCCTTGCAGGACACATTCCATCAATCGCTCGAAAGTCGCCGGAGCATTGCACAGCCCGAATGGCATTACCGTGAATTGCCATAGCCCATTTCCTGCGGTGAAGGCGGTTTTCTCCCGGTCTTCTGGATGGATCTGTACCTGCCAGTAGCCACTCTTCAAGTCGAGAGTGGAAAACCATCGGGCTCCTGATAGTGTGTCTAGCGTGTCGTCAATCCGTGGCAGAGGGTAGCTGTCTTTCTTGGTGACGTAATTGAGCTGCCGATAGTCCACGCAGAACCGCGTGCTGCCATCTTTCTTCTTAACCAGTACAACCGGTGATGCCCACGGACTTTTGGAACTTTCAATCAGACCTTCTTTCTCCATTGCCGACACCATCTCTGCAACTTCTGTCTGCTTTGCCAATGGAAGGCGCCTAGCAGGCTGACGAATTGGTCTAGTATCACCAGTGTCTATTCGATGTTGTACCAGGTGTGTTCGGCCGTATTCTCCGTCCTGTGAGGCAAATACATCAGCGTACTCATTGATAAGATTCTCTGCCATAGTTCGTTGCTCCTGATTCAGCTCACTGGACTGGAGAATCGTCTCTCTCGCTTCCGCTGTCCAAGGTGATGGGAGAAGTTTTGGAGCATCACGTTCAGATATTGTTGCGACGGCGGTAATGGGCGTGCATTTTCCAGTCACCTCCCCTCGCCTTAGTTTGACAGTGTGTGGTCTTGCGTTCAAAACCCTCACTGGAACCATGGTGTTCTTTGGTTCGACTAACGTCTTTCCCACGATGTAGTCTTGAGAATTCTTCTCTGGGTCTGGTTCTACTATGTAGAATCGGTGGCTCCCAAGATCACCTTCCAGCTTCGTCCAAATGATTGTCTCTGAAGACGGCGGCAAAACTTCGTCTTTGCTGATGACTGTCCTGAGAGTTACGGCATTCTCATTTCCGTACACCATCGGAATCTCCACATTTCGATACCTCAGTACTTGCATCCCGATGTCCAAGATTACTTCATTTGCTTTCATGAAGTCTACTCCGATGATGCACTCGTCGCATATATCTGCCACCAGAAACGCATGGGAGAACGTCAGTCCTGCCAGAGTAATCGTAAGACGAACTTCTCCAAATACCTTCGCCATTTCCCCTGTTGCAGTCTTCAGGCAGTAGCTGTTGGTGTTGTGCAGCCAGGAGCTTTTGACGATATCTCTTCTTACAATGGAGGCAGTGGCACCTGTGTCGATGGTGGCTACGCACTTCTTCTCGTTGATTAGTGCCTCCACTGTCAGGCTCTTGTTACCCCGTTTGGTTTGCGAAACTTGAATGGTGGTCCTGGGGGCCTCGATTCCAGTAACCAACTTCTGCCCCGCGAAGTTGGTCCTTACGCATTTCCCGACTGCTGGTTTTGGGAAGTCTGACTGACAGGATGGATGTTATCACCGCCAGATGCTTCCTCTCTGCTTCTCCTACTTCCGCAATGTGAACAATTTCCTCGTCTAGGTGCACTTCTGCACTGCCGTTGTAGGTGTCCGGTTTGGTTGCAATTCCAGCAACGGATTTGACTTCCGCGAGCTCTGTCTTCATCCATGATGGCTGTTCTCTGGCATGAGCATTTCACGACGGACATTTCCCTGACACGGTGTATTCCCTGGTATGCTTGGTCCGCAGCCTTCATTGACAAAGCGAATGCCAATGCCTCGGGGAGTGTTCGCTTTTCAGCCATCCTTACAGCCATTTGCAGTTGTCTGTCCTCTATGGCCTGAATAAAAGCTTCCACCGCCATTTCGTTGATAAGCTCCTCACCGGCTTTAGGGTATGAAAGATGGGCTAGTCGCTCTATATCCGCTTGCAACTGTTGGAGCGTTTCCCCCCTTTTTTGGACTCGACTACGCAGCTGAACCCTGTACACCTGCTGCATGTGTTCATCCCCAAACCGCATCTCGATAGCCTGAACCAGAGAGTCGTAGTTCTGCTGTTTATCTTCCGGGATGGTCTGCAAGAGCTCCGCAGCTGGACCCCTCAGTGCAAGCGTGAGTGCAATAGACTTCTCTTCATCGTCCCAGCTATTGGTCATTGCGGCCGCTTCGAATTGCCTCTTATAAATTGGCCATGATGTTTGACCATCGAAGATAGGAGGCTGCATCTCCTTTCTTCTCAGACCGTCAGTGGAATATTCCCGTGCTTTCTGTCTCTTCACGTTGCTGAGCTCCTTAGCAAGATTTTCGACTTGCTTTCCTACTATCTCGAATTGCGTATCCACTTTTTCAAACTGAGTCTCTATCTTCCCGAACTGAGTTTCATGTTTCTCAAAATTTTCATCGAATCTAATTTCGACTTTTTCGAGTTGCGTCTCGACCTTCTCGATTTTCTCTTCGATCACTTCGAATTTGGATTCCAAGTTCTTGTTTTGCTCATCAAGTTTACTTTCCAGAGCATCTAGAGAATTCTTTTGTTCGTCCATTGCTTTCTTTTGTTCGTCCAGCTTAAGTTCTAGAGAATTCCTTTGGTCGCCCATTGCTTTCTTTTGTTCGTCCATCGCTTTCTTTTGTTCATCCAGCTTAAGTTCTAGAGAATTCTTTTGTTCGTCCATTGCTTTCTTTTGTTCGTCCAGCTTAAGTTCTAGAGAATTCTTTTGGTCATCGAGCTTATGACTTTGATCTTCTATTGCTTTCTTTTGTTCGTCCATGACTAACTTAAGTTGCAGGAGCAGACTTGTTATACCCGGGTCGGCTACTGTACTTGCTGGTTCCTCTTCCACGTCAAACTCTATGTCATGCGGATTTTCACCTTCCTGCGTTACTGCTTCTTCCAGACGAATCAGTAGGGCATCTTTTCCCCCAGTTGTGTCGAGGTTCCGCTTACTGAGTTCTGCCTTTAGTTGAGTTATAGTTAGTTTTCCCAATTTGCGACCCATTTTGCGCAACTAATTAACTCAACACAGAAATGGTTTTTTTTTTTTTTTTTTTTTTTTTTTTTGTGCAATTTCACACCACGGAAATAGTTATTCACAGAATAAGTTTTATCCCGCTTCTGACACCAATGTAATATGCGAGCTACGGCTCGAGTAGATAAAACAATTATTCTGTGAAATTATTTCTTTATTTTCTACTCTATAGAACAATTCAAGTTCACACTATACTATTCTTCGCAAATTCTTTTCTTACAATGTCTCTTTCCTCTCAAATCACTTTATCTCCCTTCAATTACTTAATTCACAAATCCAAACTAATTACTTTCTCTTGTTCACTCTCAACTTTCAATTTATCACCAAATTACAACTTCGCCCATTATCACTTTTCTAATCTCTTCGCCACGGTTCTAAACCAACTGTCTTTTTTTTTGACCGCCATCTGTCCTTATATAGCAGAAGTTTCTGATAGCCAGAAACTTCTAGCAAATTCTTCGACCACTGGAATAAGAGAAATAATTCTTGCAGTTATAATTCCCTTTTATCCCTGATATTATTCGTCTCTTTCGTTGACATGAGCTGTGGAGACTTCGTCCCAGACACGAACCTCGAATGAAAGGACAGTACGAACCAAAATTCTGCCAGAATGAAGTCACTTCGGAATTTGTTGCGTCATATTTTTAGGGGGCGTAGTTATTATTATGCTACAATATAATACTTCATTACTTAAAGTTAAAGTTTTTTTTCATTTAGATTACATTTGCTATATAAACTACGATTTGTGGGTCCTTGATCACAGCAAATAGCTCTAACGGTTAGTTTCAGCTCCGTGCATATATCAAGACAGTTATGTACCTCAATCTCAAGTTGTTTCATAGGTATATTGCTTGGACAAACGATATGATATAAAACTTGCTTGAAATTTCCGAATCATAAAAACACACACAGACTTAGATATTAGATATTAGATCTTTGATAATCACGACTTCTTTTTCTTTTGGTGATAATGTCGAAGTTATTTTCTTTATTTCCTCTAGATCTTAATCTATCTATGTAATGAAGACGGATGCGGCAAGAGTAGTCCAAGCTGATCCCGTAAAAAGTTGTATCCGGAAGACGAACGGAAAAAGATGCACTGCGAAATCCACTTCTCCTCTTCGGTGTATTTTTTTGTACTCTCAGATAGAATGAGCTTAAAAAATGTCTTTGTATTTTGATCAATACCAAGCAATAATTTAATTTTCTCTTGGATACTCTGCTTTTTACGCACTTGCAGCCTTTTTTCTTTTAAACTATGAATTCTCTGCAGCAAATTTATTTTCGATTTGCGATTTCCTTTTACTGTTATCCTTAAGCTATTGTTCAATTTCTTAAGCCTCTCAATTCTTTTAATATAAATAGTGTAACATGCGAGCTACGGCTCGAGTAGATAAAACAATTATTCTGTGAAATTTATTTCTTTATTTTCTAGTCTATAGAACAATTCAAGTTCACACTATACTATTCTTCGCAAATTCTTTTCTTACAAGGTCTCTTTCCTCTCAAATCACTTTATCTCCTTTCTATTACTTAATTCACAAATCCAAACTAATTACTTTTTCTTGTTCACTCTCAACTTTCAATTTATCACCAAATTACAACTTCGCCCATTATCACTTTTCCAATCTCTTCGCCACGGTTCTAAACCAACTGTCTTTTTTTTTTGACCGCCATCTGTCCTTATATAGCAGAAGTTTCTGATAGCCAGAAACTTCTAGCAAATTCTTCGACCACTGGAATAAGAGAAATAATTCTTGCAGTTATAATTCCCTTTTATCCCTGATATTATTCGTCTCTTTCGTTGACATGAGCTGTGGAGACTTCGTCCCAGACACGAACCTCGAATGAAAGGACAGTACGAACCAAAATTCTGCCAGAATGAAGTCACTTCGGAATTTGTTGCGTCATATTTTTAGGGGGCGTAGTTATTATTATGCTACACTGCCCCCCTCTTAGACATGTTCGTCCCGAACAAGTGCATCCTCATTTCGGCCATTGTATCGACTCAGTCGGTCCACATGAACCACTTTCATTTTGGCCCTCGGTCCTCGCTGGATGCGGTAGACAACATCGTTGATGCGGGTTATTATTCTGTAGGGACCTTCCCAGTTCCGCTGTAATTTAGGTGATTTCCCCTTTTGGCGATGGGGATTATACAGCCACACCAGATCTCCTTCCTGGAATCCTGACGTTGTTGCCTTGGCATCATACCTGGTCTTCATGCGGTCGCTCGTCATCTTAATCTGGCTTCTGGTCCTTTGGTGTATGTCCCTAAGCCTTTCCCTAAGGTCCGCCACGTACTCTTCTTCATTTCTGGGCTCATTGGTAGGAGATCCAAATTTCACCTCACTGGGTAAACGAGCTATTCCACCAAATAAGATTTCGAACGGCGTATGTCGAGTAGTGCTATGCACGGCACTTCTATAGGCCATCAAAAACAAGGGAATCTGCCGGTCCCAATCCCGTTGGTAGTCACCTACGACCTTCGAGAGATGTTCGTCCAAAGTCCTATTGAAACGCTCCACCATACCGTCCGACTGTGGATGAAGCGGGGTTGTCCTTGTCTTTTTGATTCCGAGTAGTTGACACATCTCTTGGAAGATTCTTGACTCGAAGTTCCGCCCTTGGTCAGAATGCAATTCCAAGGGCACACCGAATCTGCTAACCCAATTGTAGACGATCTGCTCCGCCACGGTTCTGGCTTCCTGGTTAGGGATCGGAAACGCTTCCGGCCACTTACTGAAGTAGTCCATCACTACGAGTATATACCGATTACCATTGTCGGTTTCCGGAAAGGGCCCTGCGATGTCAATGGCGATTCGTTCGAAAGGTGCTCCCACGTTGTATTGGTGCATCTTACCTCGAGTTTTGATTCTCGGACCCTTGCTAGCTGCACACACGTCGCATTTTCTGCACCAGTCTTCGATATCTTCCTTCGCTTTTAACCAATAAAAACGTTCTCGTACCTTTTCTAACGTCTTATTCACTCCCAAGTGGCCTCCGGTCGCCCCGCCATGCATTTCCTGTAACACCTCCTTGACCCTCGTCCGTGGTACGACAAGCTGCATTACAAACGACTTTCCGTCGGAGGATTCCCATTTTCTTCTCAGAACACCTTCTTGGACATGGAGGGAGTCCCACTGCGCAAAATATGCCTTTAAGGTCGGGCTTCTGTGAGAGATGTCCTGATGATCCGGTTTCTCCATGTTCTCCTTCCAGGCCAGAATCGGCTCGATATCCGGGTCTTCCTTCTGAGCGTTCCGGATCTCATCTACGCTCCAGCCGGCGATAGGTTCGGCTCTCATTCTTTGGATGGAAACCAGCTCCCGTTCTTCCTGACGCGCACAATGTTTACAATCCGTTCTGCATGGTCTCCGGGACAGTGCATCCGCATTAGAGTGGAGTTTTCCTTTACGATGCTGTATTTCGTAGTCGTAGATTTGCAGCCTTTCGATCCATCTTGCGACCTGACCCTCAGGACTCTTGAACTGTAATAGCCATTTTAAGGCTGCATGGTCTGTGCGAAGAACGAACTTCCTCCCGTAGAGGTATTTGTGAAAATGCTTCGTAGCCAAGATCAAAGCTAGAAGTTCCCGCCTTGTCACGCAGTAGTTCCTTTCCGGCTTAGAGAGCACCTTGCTGAAGTACGCAACCACCTTCTCTTGGCCGTCATGCACCTGGGAGAGTACGGCTCCTACCCCGACATTACTAGCATCTGCATCCACAACGAACGTTTCCCCGGGAGTGGGGTAAGCCAGTATCGGGGCATCGCATAGCCGTTGTTTAAGTGCCTTGAAGCTCTTCTCGCACTCAATTGACCATTTGAATTGTTTTCCCTTTTCCGTCAACTGGTGCAGGTTCTTTGCGATCCCGGCAAAATCCTTCACGAACCGTCTGTAGTAGGTGGCTAGGCCCAGGAAGCTCCTTAGTTGGTGTTTGTCTTTGGGGACTGGCCAGTTTTTCACCGCTTCTACCTTCTCCGGATCGGTTCTCACTCCTTTCGCTGAAATTATGTGTCCCAGGTACTTGACTTCCGCTCTAAACAGGGCGCACTTCTTGGGGTTGAGCTTCAGGTGGGCACTTCGAAGCCTTTGAAATACATCCCTTAGATTGTCTCGGTGTTGCGCAAACGTTTTTCCTACGACGATGACATCATCCAAGTATACCAAACAGGTTTTCCATGTTAACCCTTGCAGGACACATTCCATCAATCGCTCGAAAGTCGCCGGAGCATTGCACAGCCCGAATGGCATTACCGTGAATTGCCATAGCCCATTTCCTGCGGTGAAGGCGGTTTTCTCCCGGTCTTCTGGATGGATCTGTACCTGCCAGTAGCCACTCTTCAAGTCGAGAGTGGAAAACCATCGGGCTCCTGATAGTGTGTCTAGCGTGTCGTCAATCCGTGGCAGAGGGTAGCTGTCTTTCTTGGTGACGTAATTGAGCTGCCGATAGTCCACGCAGAACCGCGTGCTGCCATCTTTCTTCTTAACCAGTACAACCGGTGATGCCCACGGACTTTTGGAACTTTCAATCACACCTTCTTTCTCCATTGCCGACACCATCTCTGCAACTTCTGTCTGCTTTGCCAATGGAAGGCGCCTAGCAGGCTGACGAATTGGTCTAGTATCACCAGTGTCTATTCGATGTTGTACCAGGTGTGTTCGGCCGTATTCTCCGTCCTGTGAGGCAAATACATCAGCGTACTCATTGATAAGATCCTCTGCCATAGTTCGCTGCTCCTGATTCAGCTCACTGGACTGGAGAATCGTCTCTCTCGTTTCCGCTGTCCAAGGTGATGGGAGAGGTTTTGGAGCATCACGTTCAGATATTGTTGCGACGGCGGTAATCGGCGTGCATTTTCCAGTCACCTCCCCTCGCCTTAGTTTGACAGTGTGTGGTCTTGTGTTCAAAACTCTCACTGGAACCATGGTGTTCTTTGGTTCGACTAACGTCTTTCCCACGACGTAGTCTTGAGAATTCTTCTCTGGGTCTGGTTCTACTATGTAGAATCGGTGGCTCCCAAGATCACCTTCCAGCTTCGTCCAAATGATTGTCTCTGAAGAAGGCGGCAAAACTTCGTCTTTGCTGATGACTGTCCTGAGAGTTGCGGCATTCTCGTTTCCGTACACCATCGGAATTTCCACATTTCGATACCTCAGTACTTGCATCCCGATGTCCAAGATTACTTCATTTGCTTTCATGAAGTCTATTCCGATGATGCACTCGTCGCATATATCTGCCACCAGAAACGCATGGGAGAACGTCAGTCCTGCCAGAGTAATCGTAAGACGAACTTCTCCAAATACCTTCGCCATTTCCCCTGTTGCAGTCTTCAGGCAGTAGCTGTTGGTGTTGTGCAGCCAGGAGCCTTTGACGATATCTCTTCTTACAATGGAGGCGGTGGCACCTGTGTCGATGGTGGCTACGCACTTCTTCTTGTTGATTAGTGCCTCCACTGTCAGGCTCTTGTTACCCCGTTTGGTTTGCGAAACTTGAATGGTGGTCCTGGGGGCCTCGATTCCAGTAACCAACTTCTGCCCCGCGAAGTTGGTCCTTACGCATTTCCCGACTGCTGGTTTTGGGAAGTCTGACTGACAGGATGAATGTTATCACCGCCAGATGCTTCCTCTCTGCTTCTCCTACTTCCGCAATGTGGACAATTTCCTCGTCTAGGTGCACTTCTGCACTGCCGTTGTAGGTGTCCGGTTTGGTTGCAATTCCAGCAACGGATTTGACTTCCGCGAGCTTTGTCTTCATCCAAGACGGCTGTTCTCTGGCATGAGCATTCCACGACGGACATTTCCCTGACACGGTGTATTCCCTGGTATGCTTGGTCCGCAGCCTTCATTGACAGAGCGAATGCCAATGCCTCGGGGAGTGTTCGCTTTTCAGCCATCCTTACAGCCATTTGCAGTTGTCTGTCCTCTATGGCCTGAATAAAAGCTTCCACCGCCATTTCGTTGATAAGCTCCTCACCGGCTTTAGGGTATGAAAGATGGGCTAGTCGCTCTATATCCGCTTGCAACTGTTGGAGCGTTTCCCCCCTTTTCTGGACTCGACTACGCAGCTGAACCCTGTACACCTGCTGCATGTGTTCATCCCCAAACCGCATCTCGATAGCCTGAACCAGAGAGTCGTAGTTCTGCTGTTTATCTTCCGGGATGGTCTGCAAGAGCTCCGCAGCTGGACCCCTCAGTGCAAGTGTGAGTGCAATGGACTTCTCTTCATCGTCCCAGCTATTGGTCATTGCGGCCGCTTCGAATTGCCTTTTATAAATTGGCCATGATGTTTGACCATCGAAGATAGGAGGCTGCATCTCCTTTCTTCTCAGACCGTCAGTGGAATATTCCCGTGCTTTCTGTCTCTTCACGTTGCTGAGCTCCTTAGCAAGATTTTCGACTTGCTTTCCTACTATCTCGAATTTCGTATCCACTTTTTCAAATTGAGTCTCTATCTTCCCGAACTGAGTTTCATGTTTCTCAAAATTTTCATCGAATCTAATTTCGACTTTTTCGAGTTGCGTCTCGACCTTCTCGATTTTCTCTTCGATCACTTCGAATTTGGATTCCAAGTTCTTGTTTTGCTCATCAAGTTTACTTTCCAGAGCATCTAGAGAATTCTTTTGTTCGTCCATTGCTTTCTTTTGTTCGTCCATTGCTTTCTTTTGTTCGTCCATTGCTTTCTTTTGTTCGTCCAGCTTAAGTTCTAGAGAATTCCTTTGGTCGCCCATTGCTTTCTTTTGTTCGTCCATCGCTTTCTTTTGTTCATCCAGCTTAAGTTCTAGAGAATTCTTTTGTTCGTCCATTGCTTTCTTTTGTTCGTCCAGCTTAAGTTCTATAGAATTCCTTTGGTCTTCTATTGCTTTCTTTTGTTCGTCCATGACTAACTTAAGTTGCAGGAGCAGACTTGTTATACCCGGGTCGGCTGCTGTACTTGCTGGTTCCTCTTCCACGTCAAACTCTACGTCGTGCGGATTTTCACCTTCCTGCGTTACTGCTTCTTCCAGACGAATCAGCAGGGCATCTTTTCCCCCAGTTGTGTCGAGGTTCCGCTTACTGAGTTCTGCCTTTAGTTGAGTTATAGTTAGTTTTCCCAATTTGCGACCCATTTTGCGCAACTAATTAACTCAACACAGAAATCGTTTTTTTTTTTTTTTTTTGTTTGTGCAATTTCACACCACGGAAATAGTTATTCACAGAATAAGTTTTATCCCAGCTTCTGACACCAATGTAACATGCGAGCTACGGCTCGAGTAGATAAAACAATTATTCTGTGAAATTTATTTCTTTATTTTCTAGTCTATAGAACAATTCAAGTTCACACTATACTATTCTTCGCAAATTCTTTTCTTACAAGGTCTCTTTCCTCTCAAATCACTTTATCTCCTTTCTATTACTTAATTCACAAATCCAAACTAATTACTTTTTCTTGTTCACTCTCAACTTTCAATTTATCACCAAATTACAACTTCGCCCATTATCACTTTTCCAATCTCTTCGCCACGGTTCTAAACCAACTGTCTTTTTTTTTTGACCGCCATCTGTCCTTATATAGCAGAAGTTTCTGATAGCCAGAAACTTCTAGCAAATTCTTCGACCACTGGAATAAGAGAAATAATTCTTGCAGTTATAATTCCCTTTTATCCCTGATATTATTCGTCTCTTTCGTTGACATGAGCTGTGGAGACTTCGTCCCAGACACGAACCTCGAATGAAAGGACAGTACGAACCAAAATTCTGCCAGAATGAAGTCACTTCGGAATTTGTTGCGTCATATTTTTAGGGGGCGTAGTTATTATTATGCTACAATAGATTGCCTTTTTATATGAATCTCACAGTTGGCGCAAGTAAATTCAACGTTATCATTGAATCTTTTTCTTGATAACCTTCTTGAAGACAAGTTTAGTTCTTCTACTGTAACATCATTCGAATCCAGTACTAATATATTGCAGTTTTCATATGTAACCTTAGATCCCGTTGGATCAAAACAAATGAACTCGTTATCAGATATAGCAACAATTCGTTTTAACAGGAGTGAAGGGTAAGCTTTTTTTTTTAAATATTTCTTTCTGTTTAAGCTAAATTAAATAATTATAAAATGATTGAAACACTTTGCTAATTATTGTTCAATTAGAATTAAATTTTTATTCAATTCAATTAAATTCAATTATGGTCAATCTAAAGTAAAGGTTACTATTACAAACTGTCAAGAAACATAGAACTGTCAAATTAAGAATTAGAGCAATCTGAAATAAAATCATTATCATTTATAACGTCAAGCAAGTTGGTCTTTTCTTTTTACATTCGTCATAAAGTGGAAAGTTATCGAAATTATCCTCACACAGCAAAGATTGTGCAAGTTACACACCCGATTCGAACATTTGGTCCATTCGAGCCTAAGAACAAACGGCCAAATAGTATATTGCGCGATCACTTAAAGTGCAAATTTTTTTTTTGTTGAATTTTATGTTACCTTTGACAATTCAATAACTCTTGTGACCTTTTTCAACACCTGCAAATAAAGGAACAATTAACTTAGTGTACTTGAAGCTAAAGTACAGTTTTTGTTTGTAATTTACATTGCCAATTTTGGTGAATTGGGTGACTTTTTTTAAAAAAAAAAACATTACTGCAAAGTGCTAAACGGGTTCCTGCATCGTTAACAATCCACATAACACGGTACGTCATACCGCAACTGTTCGGTGTACTGCAACTGGAACCGCATAGTGGGACCGTTCACTACATACAGCAACACATCCCGTCCACCGTAACAGGATACGCAAAGGAACGCTGAAAATAAAAAGGAAAAAGTGAGTAGAGTGTGTGTTGCCTGAATATTTTCATATTTCTTACGTGGATTTTTTTTTTCTCTCTGCGGTGCAATGAGTACAACGGAAAAATTGCTGAAAAATGTTTTGGCACAGATTCTAAAGGATTTCCTGAATTTAAAAAAACGATCTGAGGTGGATAGAACCAAAAATGTCATCACAGCAAGAATCGACATTCTAGAAAATAATTTGATAATAAGCAGCGAGTATAATAACGATGCGGTGTCGTCAAAGGAACCTCAAGCCCAGGAAGAGTGCAAAAAGCTTTTCGACCAAATTAAGGAGTTCTACGTGGAGTATCGAACTGCACTCATGGACAGCTTGGACAAGTTGGCACCGACGACATCAGTGGCAGCAACACAATTAACTGGAATGGAAACAGGGGTGAGTTCTGTGCCAATAAATTTAAATATGGGGATGAGGGATTTAAAATTACCTGTGGTGAAATTGCCGACATTTGCTGGAAGCTATGAAGAGTGGAGGTCTTTTCATGATCTTTTCGTGTCGCTCATCCGTGATAACGCGTCCCTGTCGGAGATTCAAAAAGGCTGATCGTCTAATACAGCATTTAGGTATTAATCAGGGAAATTATGAAAGGGAGTGGTCAATACTCACTTCACGCTATGACGATAAACGCATCCTGGTTAACAAGCAGCTGAAACTTTTGTTTGGGCAAGGAGCTGTAATTCATGAAAATTCTTCGGGTTTAAAGAAAGTCCTTGATACGTCTATAGAATGTTGTCATTCGCTTCAAAACTTAGAGCTTCCGGTTGAACATTGGGACTCAATTCTCATTTATTGCATGTTGCAGAAGCTTCCCGCAATGACACAACAACTGTGAGAAGAAAAGCTGGGAATTAAAAAGGAGTTACCCACATTTGAAGAGTTTTCCGAGTTTCTGGAAGCCAGATTTAGGGCTTTAGAAGTGGTAGTAGAACATCAGGGACAAAAGGGTAGCAGTCAGCGTAGTACAGCAACAAAGGCGGGCTCATACCACATTAGGCCTAAGCAAAAGTAGCAATTTGGGTGCAAAATCTGCAACAAAGGTCCTCATTCCCTAAGGACCTGCAACCGGTTTCTAAAGATGGATGTAGGTGCGCGAAAAACTACGGTCAACAAGATTCGTGTTTGCGAAAACTGTTTCGCTTATAGCAATAATACGCATCAATACCAATACATCAGGCCTCCACAATTAATGCAGAGGCTCCAGTGTTTCTTCCGAACGACGCATCAGTACCAGGAAGCAGTTCAACCCTTAACACCTTCTACACACAGCCCAATGCAAACGTGCATGTCCTGTTAGCTACTGCGGTTGTCAGGGTTCGATCAGCCAGCGGAGAAGATATGGATTTCCGTGCTTTGGTAGATCCAGGTTCTGAAGCAACGTTTGTTACCGAGGCAGCAGCTCAAACTTTAGGCCTGAAAAAGCGTCGTACCTTTGTCGAAGTTGCTGAGTTAGGCAAAGTTAGGAATGGGTCGCGTCACAATTCTGTAGAATTGACTCTAGGGTCCTTAAACTCCACTTTCGAAACTAGGGTAAAGGGGTTTGTTTTCAAAACGCTAACTGGATTACTGCCATCCAAGGAGCTGTCGCCCAAGCAATGGAGTCATGTGTAGGAGTTAACTTTGGCGGACCTGCTTCTAGGCAGCGACATTGCTTCTGAAATTTTACTTCCGGACATAGTAAGAGGTGTCGATCCTGTGTCACCCATTGCTCAAAAAAACGATATTAGGATGGATCCTATTGGGGAAGGTACCTTTGCAGTCTACAGAAAGAGTTCAGAGTTTTCTTCAGGTTTTGGACATTGACACCCAACTCCGAAAGTTTTGGGAAATGGAAGAGGTTCCCTTTCAGGTCCAGTAAACTGAGGAGAATAGGGTCTGTGAACGACACTTTTTGGAAACCACGAAACAGTTAGCGAATGGACGCTACGAAGTGACGTTACCGTTTAAAGAAGGATCTTTAGGGGTAAAGTGGTTCCCACTCGATGATTCTTTTTCCTTTCAGAGCTTCACAGCGGAGGCTTCGGAAGTCACAAAGAGGTCAATGCTTTCAACGATCGCAAAACTTTTCAATCCCCTTGGATGGATTTCGCCGTGCATTGTCAAGGCAAAAATGATGATGCAGCAACTTTGGTGGCGCGGAGTGTCCTGGAACCAACCGATTCCGATTGAGCTCCAAGAATAATGGGAAGCGTTTCGAAAGGAAATTCCGTTAATCGAGAAACAAAGGGACCTGGAACTACATGGTTTTAGTGACGCATCGGAGAAAGCATATGGTGCTGCGATTTACGTGCGGGGTTTAGACGAGAGTAACCGCATTCGTACTCACTTACAGGTCTGGAAGGCTGGCTCAAATAGAGGCATGTATGAACTCACGACCGCTTTGTCGGTTGACCGACAATCCAGAAGACTTCGCAGCACTCACTCCGGGATACTTCTTAATTGGTCATTCGCTCATCGGATTACCTCATCCGGATCAGACCGAAATGAAAATCAGGTGCCTTGAACGATGGCAACGTATTCAAAAATTATATCAAGTATTTTGGAAGCAGTGGAGCTCAGAATACCTCACGCGACTGCAACACCGACCGAAATGGTTGAAAATTGAGACACAACCCGAGGTTGGAGACCTAGTGCTCATAAAGGATGAACGACTGCCACCAACGAAATGGAGCTTAGCGCGCATAGTCGAGAAACACGCAGGATCGGACAAACTCAATCGCGTCGTAACGTTGAAAACACAAAATGGGGAAACAAAAGGACCCATTACCAAAATTTGCCCTCTTCCCTCTAACGATACCAATACCGAGAAAATGTTAATATAGTCTTATCGATTCATTCGCGACACTGGCTTTCATTAAAAAAAAAAGAAAGGAAAACTACTCTAATCGAACATTCACCGATATACAGTCCACTCTACAGACTCATTCGCATCCACTTTCACACTCATTCGCATCCAGTCTAACACTCATTCGCATCCACCCTCCCACTCAATTGCATCCACGCTCACTCATTCGCATTCACACACACTCTAGGCGACACCAAAACCTCACTCAACACTATACAACTCATTTACAAAATAATTGAAAAACACACACTACACTACACTAAATCCCTAGAAAATAATATTCTACACGACACTAAATTCTTATAATTATAAAAAAAAAGCCATCGAATGCAATTCGAAAATCGATGAAATCGATTACACATTCGTATATTCAAGCTTCTCCAACCTTTCGACAATTAGCATGTTTGTTTTTGTTTGCTCCAACAACAAACATGTTAATTGTCGAAAGGTTGGAGAAGCTTGAATATAAGCTTAACAACAGGAGCATTTCAAAACGAACATGACGAAACTTCTTAAAATTGTTGCATGAAACGCCAACGGTCTCATACAAAGACTAGAAGAGCTAGAAATATTTCTACGAGAAAATGACATTGACATATGTTTGATCTGTGAAACTCACCTTATCGCGTGTAAACATTACTGGATACGGTACCTATCACGCTTATCACCCGTCGGAAAGGGCCAGAGGCGGATCGTCTTTAATCATAAAAGATTGCATCGAACACTCTGAAGAGATTATGATAGAGCTTGAAACAATGCAAGTGAGTACTGTACGCGTGAAAAATGGACTGTACGCGTGTAAGGACATATCGCTGTCGCACGTGCTCCTCGCGATAAAATGCCTTAGTGAATCTAATGAAAACCACCATAAAAGTCTCATTAAAAAAATAACAGAAAAACTGTCCAGCCTTGAAAATAGTGTAAAATGTGTCGAAGAACTAGGCGTTGCGGTACAGTCTTCAAACGACGCAATTAAATCCAAACTTGTTAACATTGAGAAAGAAATTGCTGGTCTTTTTGAGTTGGGTTTCGCAAGATCTAGTAACGATGAAACAACCCTGTGTCACCTCAATACTGTGATAAGTGATCTCAAAACAAAATCGTATGCGCAAATTATCGCACACCAAAATACGTGCGAGATCATAAACACAATGCGTGAAGACTTAGATTTTCATTTTCAAGCCCCATCGATTAATCAACCATCTCCCAAGCAACCTGATCCTATGCTTGAAGTGATTTTCGATAAAATTAGTGATGTCGGCGACGAATTAACCGTGGTTCGGTGGACTTTTCCTGATATTGAGGATAGCATTGGAACAATATGCAGCAAAATTGATCAAGTATCAAACCATACTCACCATCACCCAATTATTCAGTACAACACGTCAATCTTGGCTGAACTATTAGATACCGAAGTGGATCCGCCCTTATCTCCACCTTCCTGTCTCCAACGGATGGTTGAAACGGATAACTCCAACGCAAGCGTTACAACTCACCAATCGGAAGTCACGGTAACGTTGTCTCCTCCCGCTGTCGCCCCACGTAAACTCATCAAACAGTTTGGCACTACATGGACACCTTCTGAGTGGCAGCGCAGATTGGACAAGCTAAGGATGGAGAACCAGATGGTCACTACCTTCCTCATCAAAGGAGCCCCTCACTACGCGGATGTCCCATGGATTACACAATTTTTCAAAAAGAGATTTGGTATTACCATCCACCAATGCATAATGCTCCTGCCATCCAGCCACAAGAGTAATCGAAATTTCAAATTCGACTTACCGTCTCGATACGAATGGATATTTCAAAGCTCTACTGGTACTGACTTCAAGCTTGGTAAGATGCTCATTAGCAAATCGACCGATAAACCCTGCATTAATGATAAGACTGTAAATAAATCTAAGATTAGTAATAAGCATCCAAAACCTGTTTCCAACTCCCGACCCAAATCTGACACTAACTGGTTCCTAAAAACTAAATTAGTCCCCAAATTTACCCCCCCTACCATACCTAAACAAACGTCTTCTTCTTCTTCTTTAAATGCACTTAATGTCGCCGCCCCACCGAAGCCCACACACAAGCGAGTTTCGTTTAAATTAAACCCAACTTCTCACACTGGCTCCTCTCAACCGCTACAACCCTCCGCGCCACCTGCCCTCACCACCAATTCTTTCCCTAATTTCAATCTCACAACTGGAGCCAAATACCCTAACTTTATCAGCTCTCATATTCTGAACCCCACAGCTAATGTCTCATCTAATAGACCTTTCTCTTCAATCTCTTCCTCCACTGCTCCCAGTCTTGATCCGGTTTTACCGCCTCTAGTTAAACTAACACAGCAAACCTTCGACACCACAGAATGTCGCTACGCACTCTCCAGGCTAAGAGAAAAAAGGGTTTACGAGAATATACGCCTCTTTCTCGCGTATCTTCATGACAAATCTGACTCAGTTTGCTATGAGGGTAAAACCAAAACAAGTGTCATGGTTTCCATTCAGCAGGAAGGCCTCCCCATTGAAATAGACAGTCTCAAGAAAATCTATATCAAGTTCCACGAGATTTTTAATTTGTCTCCTCAAAAAGTAGCAGATGACCTTGCTGCTTTTGGCAACTACGTACACTCTAAAAGAACGCAACATCTCCAACGGAGCCGAAGTGACCACAACAAATTTTTTCGTCCATAAACTGCCACTATCATCAGCACTTCAACTGCCTTCCACCTCGTCTCTACACAACAATCTTCCTCTTACATTTCACTACCAGAACTTAAGAGGCCTACGCTCGAAAACCCAAGCTGTTTTGCGCCAATCCCATGCCCTCCCTTTCGATATCTATGCTCTGACTGAAACCAATCTGATCCGCGACATAAAGAGTCAAGAATTATTCCCCCCTACTTTTAATGTTTTTCGAGACGACGACCCTACCCAACCCTTGGTAGACTCTCCCTCTCGAGGTGTGCTACTGGCCATTCATAATGACCTTGACTCTTCTCTCATTGCCATTTCTTCCTCTTCTAAGGTCGACTTTATTACAATAAAAATAACTTTTCCACACCGATCCCTGTACGTTATGTGTTGTTACATTCTACCAAATCAATCTATCGAATCTTACCAACTTGCTATAGACGCGATTGATCAAATAATCGACCTATCTGATTCCCTCGATGACATCCTCATTTTTGGCGACTTTAATCTACCTCTGCTGCAGTGGAGTCCTTCCGATGATGAATCCTTTTTCATCGCTTCAAATGCCAACTCCACTAAGGAATGTCTCTTCATAGATCTGCTAACTGATTCAAGTCTATGTCAAGTTAGTAATGTCTTAAATTACATGGGAAGGCAATTAGACCTTATATTCACAACTGATCCCGTTAACTCCTCAGTCTCGCTTTGTCCCCTAACTCTGTCAACTGATAACTTTCATCCTTCCCTTCTTCTTTCACTTTTCCTCAATTCTCCACTTCAATCTACACCTCCTGCATTTCACACTTCTTACGACTTTCATAAAGCTAATTTCCGCAAAATAAATGCCTATCTGAGTAGATGTTCCTTTGATTTTGCTAACTTATCCTTAAACGAAGCCCTCACAATTTTTTACAGAGAAATGTTTAATTCCATTTCTCTTTATGTCCCCTTTTCTCGTCATAAAACTTCATCTTCATCCCCCCTTGGTATAATCGCAAACTTCGCGCCTTACGTAACAAGAGAAACAAGTTATGGGCAGCTTTCCTTCGTACCAATTCTGTTTTCGACTATTCCAACTATCTCGGTTCCTACCTTCAATTCAATCATCTTTATAACTCTCTCTACCAGCGGCACCTAATTAACGCGAAAGCAAATCTTATAAACGACCCTAAGTCATTTTTTCAATTCGTCAACTATAAAAAAAAAATCTGGCGGTTACCCTCCATCCCTCTCTTTTGAAAACATATCTTCAACTAATCCGCAAACCATTGCCAACTTTTTTGCTACCCATTTTAAACAATCCTTCGCCGACAACTCTTTTGAACCAGACCCCTCTTACTTCACTCACCTTCTTAACTTCTCCGTTGGCCCCTTTCTGTCCCTGCCTTTTGATCCTGCTGTAATTGAAAATAAACTACGAAATCTTAATGATGAATTCTCACCCGGCCCAGATGGTCTCCCTGCCATTTTTCTTAAAAAATGCTCTTCCATTCTCTCCCTCCCCCTCTCTCACCTCTTCCGTTTGTCTCTATCACTAGGAGAAATCCCTCAGATTTGGAAGACCTCTTTCATAACCCCCATTCACAAAAAGGGATCAAAGAACGAGGTAACAAACTATCGCCCCATTGCTAAACTTTCTCATCTACCCAAACTTTTCGAAAGTATTTTATACGAAGCCTTAAGCTTTCAGTGCAAGTCTCTTATCTCTCCCACCCAACACGGCTTTCTGAAAGGTAGATCAACTACCACTAACTTAGTCGAATTCGTGTCCATCACCCTGTCTGCCTTAGAGAATGGCAAAGAAGTCGACGTTATTGCAACTGATTTTAGTAAGGCTTTTGATAAGATATCTCATAACTTAATCCTCTTCAAATTGTCTGCCCTCGGTTTCGAACCCATATTGTTAAAATGGATATCTTCTTACCTGGAAAACCGTTCTTACAGAGTTCGCTTCAGATCCATCTTATCGACTCCCTTCTTGGCCACCTCTGGTGTTCCGCAAGGCAGCCATCTAGGTCCCCTTCCCTTCATTCTAACCATAAACGATGTCGAGAGGGTTATTAAACATTCTTCCCTCTCTCTGTATGCTGATGATACCAAATTTTTCAAAGCCATCTCTTCACCACATGACTACTGCCTCCTTCAACAAAACCTTGATAGTTTTTCGAACTGGTGCCTACAAAATCGCTTAGAGCTCAATATCGCCAAATGTCAATCCATTACCTTATCACGTAAGCACCACGTGTCCTCCGCCCGCCTTTACCTTCTTCATGGTCAACCTATATCCATCGTTCAGTCTCTCCGTGATCTTGGAATATTGTACGATAGGGAACTAAATTTTCGTTCACATATTGATGAGATAATTCGTAAAGCTAACTCATCACTTGGCTTTGTCAAACGATGGTCCAAAGAATTCTCCGACCCTTACGTGACCAGATCCCTCTACATTACCTTTGTGCGCCCCCTCCTTGAATATACCAGTCAAGCGTGGTCACCCTTTCAGCAAGTTCATGTGACCAGAATCGAGAATGTTCAACGTCGATTTCTTCGATTTGCCCTTCGAGGTCTTCCTTGGAACGATCCATTTATCTTGCCTCCCTATCAAGACCACCTCAACCTCATCAACCTGAGTACTCTAGAGAAACGCAGATTTGTTGCAGACATTCTTTTCATTCATCGACTTCTTTCAGGCTCTGTCGATTGCGCATCTCTTTATGATTCAATTTTTTTCAATACCAACCCACGAAATTTACGATGCCCTCGTCTTTTCTATTTACCGTCCCACCGCACTTCATATGGATCTAATGAACCAATTTCCCGTATGCTGCGAAAAGTGAACTCAAACCTCACCCAGTTTGATTTTAACCTCAGCACCCCCTGCCTCAAAACCGAACTCCTTCACCATTGTCCTTAACTTTAAGTCTTAGTTTTAAGTTTTAGTTTTAAGTTTTAGTTTTAAGTTTTAGGTTTAAGTTTTGGCCTTAAGTTAGTTGTAGCTTGTAATAAGCCAAATAAATGGGGGCTTTCGCCCCACCAAAATTAAATTAAAAAAAATTAAATTACTCGTTCTATTTATTGTCCACTGTGTTGCAGGCTTGAAAAAAATGATTTTACAAATATTTTCAACTCTCTTGGTCCGAATTTTATTATTGGTGGTGATTTTAATGCAAAACACACCTTCTGGGGTTCAAGATGTGTCTCACAAAAAGGCAGAGCACTTTACAACGCCTGCATGCAACACAGTTGCGACTTTCACTCGACTGGTAAACCAACATATTAGCCGACTGATAGCAACAAAATACCCGTTCTTTCGATTTCTTTGTTGTAAAAGGAATACCAGACAACTGTATCAAAATTGAAGAAAGTTTTGATCTCTCTTCCGATCATTCCCCTATCATTCTCACGATGAGCGAACGCCTCATTAAAAAAGATGTACCTGCTAGACTAACTAGCAGAAAAACTGATTGGGTAGGCTTTAAAAAGACGTTGAAGAACATATCGAACTGAGAATATCACTTAGGACGTCTTCTGAACTCGACATTGAAGTTGATCGTTTTGTTGAAGTTCTGCAACGCGCCGCGTGGAAAAATACTCCCTATCAAAGGAAAACGCCGATCAATCATGCCCAAAAATATCCACCGGAAATAAAAGAAATGGTAAGGGAGAAGGTAAAAGCGCGTAAAAAATGGCAACAAACTCGTGCTCCGCAACATAAATCGCATTTAAATCGCTTGTGTAACTTGCTAAAAAAGGTCATTATTGATTTTAAAAATCGGACAATACAAACCAGCATTGAAAGCTTAACAGCGGAAAAAGATTCCAATTATTCGTTCTGGAAAGCTATAAAAGGCATTAAAAAACCGAAAATACGAGCGGCCCCAATCAAGATAAATGACAACCAATGGGCCAAAAATGATAAAGACAAAGCAGAAGTCTTTGCCGCCTATTTAGAAGAAACATTTAAACCATTTGATGGACAAGGGCTTGTTGAAAATGATAATGCGTCGGATATAGCACTTCACAATTACACAGTAAGAAATGCAAGGCTGACCGAACTTCAACAAGAAATAAAGAAACTGAAACCGAATAAATCTCCTGGATATGACCTAATCACAGGAGAGCTTCTGAAATCGTTACCTAGAAAAGCGTTAGTTAAGTTCCTCTACATTATAAATGCAGCGATAAGACTAGAATATGTTCCGAGTCAATGGAAAGTCGCGGAAGTAATAATGATTCTGAAGCCAGAAAAACCGCCGAATGATAAAAAATCGTATAGACCTATTTGGCTGCTACCGATTATGTCTAAAGTTTTCGAAAGAATAGTAGTTAAGCGATTACATCCGGTTATAGAAGAAAGATCTCTTATTCCCAATCACCAGTTTGGGTTTAGAATCAAGCACTCAACAATAGACCAAGTGCATAGAATAACTGATTTAATTGAGAAAGCTTACGAAGAAAAAAAGATTTGCTCGAGCGTATTCCTTGATGTTTCTCAAGCTTTTGACAAGGTCTGGCATGAAGGATTGAAATATAAATTACGACAAGTTCTGCCGGAACACTTATATAATATTCTGGAAAAATACTTGACGAATCGTCTTTTCCGAGTCAAACACGGAAATGAATATTCAGAATTTAAAGAAATAAGGGCTGGTGTGCCCCAGGGAAGCGTCCTTGGACCGCTTTTGTACCTATTATATACTCCCGATATACCGCAAAAAGAAGGCACCGTATTAGCTACATTTGCCGACGACACTGCCATCCTGGCAACGGGTAAAACGATCGGAGAAACGACTGAAAAATTGCAAGAAGCATTGAATAAAGTAAATGAATGGACAAAGATTTGGCGACTTGCTTTAAACGAAAACAAATCTGTTCATGTCAATTTTACTTATAAGAAAATAAATAATTTGCCGATCTTTTCAAACTCGGTTCAAATTCCGTTTGCAAACGAGGCTAAGTATCTTGGAATGACACTTGATGCTAAGCTGAAGTGGAAATCGCACGTGAAGAAAAAACGTACAGAACTAGAAACCAAATACAGAGAAATGTACTGGTTACTTGGAAAACATTCCAAGCTTAATATTGAGAACAAACTGCTTCTATACAAGCAAGTGCTAAAGCCGATACAGACATATGGAATACATCTCTGGGGTTTAGCAAAATAAGTAATGTCAATATTTTACAAACTTTTGAAAATAAAGTGCTAAGATCAATAGTTAATGCACCGTGGTTTATTAGAAATAGCGATATCCATAGAGATTTAGGAATTGCAACAGTCGAACATGAAATCAAAAACTTCGCGCTTAAGCATAAAGACAGATTACAAGGACACGTTAACAATGAAGTCCTTCGAATTCTAGATGAGAGGAATCTACTGCGTCGTCTACAAAGGACTAAACCTTTCGACTCATAGTGTCTTCATGAAGATTTTTTACCTACCCTCGGAAAAAAAAAAAAAAAAACATTCGTGGCCATCCCTAAGTCGATAATTCGACACAATCGTCTCTAACCCTACACCGAAACCATGAATGGAAATAATAACAAATACTAAAAGCACTAAAAGAACTTTGGATTTGAACCTAAAGAAAGTATAATATACGAAAATAACAACACTCACCTGTCGATAAGTCCGACACAATCATCTCTAACCCTACACCGAAACCATGAATGGAAATAATAACAAACACTAAAAGCACTAAAAGAACTTTGGATTTGAACCTAAAGAAAGTATAATATAGGAAAATAACAACACTCACCTGGAATATCCCGCGCTGGTGCAATCACTGCACATTAAATTAAAATAAAATCAAAAAAAAAGACAAGCAATCGAAACAATTACACCATCATCGTCTATGACGTACATTTACGGCACTTATATGAATAGACAACAACACAGTAGCGTAAGCGCAGATTACGGCTTCTGTAGTAAGAAGGCGACCCACGGCAGGAATTATAGAGGGCACTTGAAACACTTTGCTAATTATTGTTCAATTAGAATTCAATTTTTATTCAATTCAATTAAATTCAATTATGGTCAATCTAAAGTAAAGGTTACTATTACAAACTGTCAAGAAACATAGAACTGTCAAATTAAGAATTAGAGCAATCTGAAATAAAATCATTATCATTTATAACGTCAAGCAAGTTGGCCTTTTCTTTTTACATTCGTCATAAAGTGGAAAGTTATCGAAATTATCCTCACACAGCAAAGATTGTGCAAGTTACACACCCGATTCGAACACTTTCCAATAAAGGCATTCTTAAAATGTTTGCTGCATATATGTGTTCCCGAGACTCCTCTGCTAAAGCTAGCCATTCATCGTATTTAACTGTTTCTTTTTTAGGAAATTTAAATAATTTTCCATCAGGCAATTAATTTTTGGTTATAGAACAGTGTGCATTTGCGCACTTCGTTCTTTTCCAGGAAATTTTTCCTTGAGGACAATTTTTTAGTATATATATGTAATATATATGTATTGTATGTTAGTAATTAAAATGAAAATCTAAATGATTGATATTCGAGCAAAATCTCTCAAACCTTTTCTTTATATACAACGCATACGCTATTGCAAAACATGAAAATTTATTCTTTTGCTGCGTTGGTATGGAAATCACACCGTCATGCATCTTCATGCCCTTTCCCGCATACCCCTTTACACTTCATCACCTCGTTCGTTTCCATGTCACAACACACGATGAGAAAAATAACTTTTCCCACACGAGCGAACGGAGCGAGGAATAAGAAAAAGCTTTATTTGTTGTACTTATTCTGAAAGCTCTCTGTCTGCCGGGACAAAAATATGCTTAATTTTTTTATATGGGCGTGCGACATGTGGGCAGTTTATTATCTGTGCTTCAGGGTTATACATTTTGTGTTTCAGGACTGTTATTTAAAATAAAATAAAAACAATAAAAAATATAATTTTTTTTTTCTGTTTTAAATGTTGGATTATTCCACTATGCATGGAATGCAACAACGATTAAATGGCCGCCACGGGAGTTTTTGCAAACTTCGATTCTTGTGAGATAATTTTCGATAACTTCTCTGCACAAATGTGCAGTGCACATTTCTGGCTGTATTGTGGACATAACTTCATGGATGTTGGTTTTTAAGTATTCCAAGGTTTGGGGATTGTCTGCATAGACACAATCTTTATAGCCCCACAAAAAGAAATTCAAAGGGGTCAGATCACACGATCTTGGTGGCCAATTGATGTCTCCACATCTCGAAATTAATCAGCCGCCGATCATATCAATGTCTTTAATCTCAGATCAAAAAAAATATGGTTATCATTTGACCGTAGTGCAGAGAATTCACTATAACGGTGGTACCTTCGTCGCTTTAAAAAAATACAGCTCGATTATGCGCCAGTCCACAAGGTGCATCATACTGCAACCCGTGGTGGATGCGATGGTCTCTCGACGATCACATTTGGATACGCAGAACCACAAATTCTACAATTTCGTTTTATTACGGAGCCGCCGACCCAAAAATGGATCTCATCGCTGAAGATTTTTTTTGAAAAATCGGCGTAAACTTACATATAAACATATTGCAGAACTGTTATTTTTTATTAAGATGGTTAAACTTTACTTTTTTTTAAGTTTTAATTCACACACTTCTAATTGAATAAAGACAAAAAAACGGATGTTTTTCTCACCGTCATTCTTATTTTCAACCCATCTTCGCATACGGGCGGCTTCAACAACGTTATTATATGGACGCTGTATTATTTGACAGTTTTCGTTATCACGAACTACGTACCGATCATTTCCCAATACTTTATGGATTACATATGGACCGCGATACTTCGGAATAAGCCTTTTGTTTGTGCCTGGCTAACATCTACATTACGAATCACGACGAATTCTCTTACTGTATATTCCTTTGATGGCGAACTCCTCTTGGCCGAACAAGCAGCATTATAAGCTTGTGATTTTTGAATCACACGCATAGCTGCCAAATTTCGTACCTCTGTCGAGTTAAACTTTACATTCAAATATTTGGAAAACTCATCAACCTTGCCACGTTGTGACACTCCAAATAGTAGTTCGCTAGGGGAGTGCTTCGTTGAACTATGCTTTGAGTTATTCAAAGTGAACTCTACTCGAGGAAGCATTTGAACCCAATCGGCATAATTAATTGCTAGCATTGCTTTCAGTGTCCTATTCACATGCTCTGTTTGCCCGTTGGCCTGTGGAGATCCAACCGCAATCTTTACGTGTTCTATGTTATGCTTTTTAAGGAAAGCGGCAAACCCTAAATATGTAAAACAAGCGCCTTCATCAGTAATAATGCGACGCGGCCGATTATAACATTCAAAATATTTTTCGAGGCAGGCAAAGACTTCTTTTGCACTAGTCGAATTAACAGCATAGATTTTAACAAATTTAGTAAAAGCATCCGTGACTAATAATATACATTTTTTTTGAATTAATGGAAGGCAGTGGTCCAAAATGATCTAAATGCAATGTGTCAAACGGTTCAGACTTCTTGTCAATGCTATAGAGCGTTCGGTCTGTTGACTGGACCGGCGCTGCATACATAATGCAACGAATATAATTGCGAATAATACTCTCTCTCTCTCATACTGGGGAACCAGTACTACATACGCAGACCTTCGAAAGTTTTATGTACTCTTAAATGGCCGAATTTCTCATGAATTAGCCTTATTACATTTCCCTCCATTTCGCTCGCTACATACAATAGATCCCTGCCTGTCTCATCAATCTTGAAAAAAATACCATCTTTCATCCCAAAACCGATCATCGGCCCTCTCTCCAACTGATCACGAAACTTAACAATTTGTTCATCTCAGCTTGCGTAAGTTGGACTTGAAAGCAGACATCATTATCGTCAATTACCTGAACGGTACAGCATAGAACGCAATGAGGCGCTTTAATATCACAAATGTGGGATTCGACGATAGCAACAGTATCATTTGAACAAATGAGGTTGTTCCTGGGACTTGAAAGTTCCTTAGTTTTGGGATGTAAACGACTCAAAGCATCCACATGACTCCTTAAGGTACCATTTCGGTGCTGCAAAGTGTAATCATATGACTGCAATTTGGGAGCCCCCCCAGCAATTCTGGTATTCATCCGTTCATGTTCCAAGGTTAACTTAAGTGAAATACAATCTGTCACAATCGTGAACTTTATTCCCTGATGCGATCAGCATCGTCAACAGCAGCAACCAAACTGCGGCGTATCAGCAGCTTCGGTGGGATGGGGCAATTTCGATGGTCGTGGCCCATTTTCCAGCATCTAAAACATGAACCAGGTGTTCGCACCTCATATGGACATTTGCTCTGATAATGTCCCAATTGGCTGCGATTAAAACAGCGAGTCTGCTCATTGTCTTCAGTTTGTTTCTTCGGAGCAGCGATGACGTCATTGTTTGCAAGACCCGGTTGAGATCGAGGACGAATTGCGGCCAGTCGTTTAATGTGATCCATGATGCACTCACGATGTATTCCAACGGCAGCTTTTAGTTGGTCGACCGTGAATGTTCCACTTAATAACAGAATGGCAACTTTAGGTGTCAAATGCATACCGTCGACGATTATGCCAACAGTTTCTAGTTCCCTCAAATGGCTATCTTTGGGCAGCCCATTCATGATGAGAACATAGTGATACATATCTTCGGAGTCTCGATTCGATAAGTTTGGCAGATCTGCTCCAAGTCGTTAATAAAATGCTTGACGACGTAGCCCGACATACGGTCACCACTAAACTTTGGTACCACCCGAACGATATCATCGACACGAGCACTAGTTATGGGCTTAGACGACATTTCCTTGAGCTGGCGTGTAAGCTGAAGAAGCTCTTGCTTTTTTTTCACTGTGGTTAGCTGTTCTTCCAAAGCAGTCAGTTCCTAATCAGCACCATTAAATCATTCTTGTGACGTAAATGTAGCAGCAGCGATAATTGCCGCTGCAGCTCTAGTAGGGACGTCAGCAGCAGTTGGTGCGGCAGCAACAGTTGGGGCGTCGGCAGCAGTTGGGACAGTAGCAGAATAATCCCCTCGACAAATTCTTCAGTGCCCAGCTGTTTATTAAAAATAGATGGGTCTTGGACAAATTCTAGTGTAGATACTTTAAATTTACTTATTGATACACACTTCCCAAGTAATTCCCTGACTGCCAACAATATCGACTCTATCAAGTCAAATGCTCAAAAAACAAACCTCTCAAGTCTGATTGCGCAGGACAAACTCCTTTGGGCGCTACATAGCTTCAAACCATATAAATCCACTGGACCAGATGGCATAACACCTGCTGAACTACAACAGTCACCTGACATTATCCTGCCTGTTCAAAAAAATATTTTTCAGAGCTGTTTGAATCTGGTCCATATTCCGCATATATGGAGAGAAGTCAATGTGGTATTCATACCCAGAGCTGGTAAATATTCACATGCCAGTCCCAAAAACCTCAGACCTATTAGTCTATCATCTTTCCTTTTAAAAACACTGGAACGATTGATTGATATCCACTTACTTGATAGTATTGACACACGACAACTGTCCACGGCTCAATATGAATACTGTAAGAGCAAATCAGTCGAAACACTTCTTTGGAATCTGGTGGTCAATGAACTACTGTTAATCCTGGAAGCTGAGGGTTGCGAAGTTATCTATAGTTATAGTATAGGTTGTGATGCTAGCTATATCAGTCTCTTGGTCTTATTTTAGATACGAAACTAAACTGGAAACCTAATATACAGGAAAGAGTTAAGAAAGCCACTGTCGCACTCGTCTTTTGCAAAAAAGCCATTGGGTGCAAATGGGGCTTACAACTCAGACTAACTCACTGGCTCTATATCTCGGTCATTAAACCGTTCCTTATGTAAGGGGTAGTTGTTTGGTGGTTTGCCTTGGATAAGGCAATAAACCAGAAGTGATTAAGCAAAGCCCAACCTTCAGCTTGTCTGTGCATTAGCGGAGCACTGCACCTTCTGCAGCCATCGACATTCTTTTTCATTTAACACCCCTGACATTTATGGTAGGGAAATGGCAGCTAACTCAGCTATTCGCTTTAAAGATACTTCACAGTGGTCCAAAAAAGTATATGGCCACGCCTCCGTCTTAAATAGGTTCAATATCTTCCCTGAAGACTTTAACTACACCATACTCAAGTTAAATTTTGACAAAAACTTCCATGTTACCATCCCTTCCAGAGCATTCTGGGAAGAAGTTGGCTTTGAGGAAAATAAGTCGGTACATTTCTATACCGACGGTTCAAAAACTAACGACAGGGTGAGTGGTAGTGTCTTCTCTGATAGGCTTAATTTAAACCTCTCTTTTCGTCTCTCAAACCATTGTAGCGTATTCCAGGCGGAGATAATTGTAATATGGGAAGTCTTGTCTTGGCTAAAGGAAAAGTTGATATCGTCTATTGATATCCGAATCTTTTCAGATAGCCAAGCCGCAATCGAATCCTTGGAATCTTCCTCAACAAATTCTTTAACAGCTCTAGACTGCCGATCGCGTCTTATAGAGATGGCGGAGCGGTTTAACATTCACCTAATTTGGGTGCTGGGGCATATTCCACGGAATTTTAAGGCGAACTTGCCAGACATGGAACAACAATACCCATTCTTCCAGGCAAAAGTTAACTGGGTATGCCTATCGCTACACGCAAACTTAAAATAAAGCTGGATGCTACCGTAAAGACAAATTCTAGGTGGACAAGGAGTACAACTTGTCTAGCGATAAAACAGATTTGGCCTATGCTGGATCTGACACGCTATAGGAATTTGATTTCTCTAAATAGGAACCATATTAGTGAAGTTATAGGTGTCATTACTGTACGCTGTCTAATAGGCAAGAATGCAACAAGGCTTGCCGTATTCTCTAATGATTTCTGCAGAAGCTGCATGGACGAGGAGGAGGAAGAGACTATTCTTCACCTTCTTTGCACCTGCCCAGTTCTGCCCCAAAGAAGGAAACCCCACTTAAGAGCCTTCTGTTTCAATGACCTAAATGATCTGAATAATATTGGCGTTAGGTACATTCTACGCTTCATCAGAAGCTACAAATGGTTCAACGAGTAGGCTAGAGGCCGAGTCTCAAACCCATATGGTATCACAATGGACCTATTATTGGTCTAAGTGTGTTGGCTTCTTTTTTGCTGGCAGCCACTTCAACCTAACCAACCTAACCTAAGTACTTCCAGTTTCAATGCTGTGCAAGTGAAGTGGGAAGTGAGATTGAAATTAAATTGAAGAAATAACTGCGTTAAAAATGCTTAAGCATCGACTTAACACAGCACTAAGGAATTACTTCAAAAATATGCGACTGAAAATAAATATTTTTTAATTTGGCTATGTCGTGCATAGTATCACTTTAAAGTACGCAGTGCACAAGGCAACCCTAGGAAAGAATGGAAAGTGATCAGTAGCATAATCAATAACAGTGCTTCAAAAAACCCTGACCCTATCGTACTGGCTAATAATAATTCAGTTGTTGACGATTCTATAACGATTGCCAAGATATTTAACGATTTGTTTACTTCAGTTGATCAGGTGTCAGCTTCAAGTGATTGTGCTGCTTACTGTAAGCGATGTGCCGAAGGTTATATGGTGGAAGATGAAGTTTACAGTTTCTTCTTTGAACCAATTACTAGTATTGAAATCCTGTCGTTGATTTATTCTCCTAATCAATCAAACTCGTGTGGAGATGATGGGATTTTGGTCTACCTCTTTAACTCAGCATAATCAATGGAATATTTCCCGACAGGTTAAAACGAGATAAAAAGAAATACCGACTGATTTCTTTGCTGTTTAAAATCTCACAATTTTTTGAAAAACTATCAACACTTTTCTTAAGCCCTATGCAGTGTGGTTTCAAAGAGGGACTTTTTACCGAAGATTCACTCGTAGTGTTCAGCTCAAGGGTGCCCGTGGTGTAGTGGTAACATCATCGCTTGTCACGCTACAGGTTCACGGTTCGAATCCTGATATCAATAATCTTCCTATTTATTTCGCATGAAATAAATAAAAAGTCGATCAATTGCGAAAGCGTATGTCAACTCTACTGCGAAGGCACAACACTGGGAGTAGGGCGGTCATATGATAATATGAAAATGTTCGTGAACATAACCACAGCCTTTGATATAGTTAAAAATGGCATTCTCCTGAGCAAATTGCATCAGACTGGTTTTCATTGCTTTATGTAGTGTCCGAAGTCTGCCATTTTCGCAGCCGTCATAAGTGACACCTACCGGTTTTTATTGGTGGAATGTAATGAATCTTTTTTCGAGCCATTCGAATGGAGATTCTCGTAACTCATAACTTTTGGTTATTCTTCTTCTCTACTTTTTTTTTATTAAAATAGTTCATAATGCAATAAATACCTGAATTAATAAATGTTGAATTAATCGTTAAAAGTTGATGTGATTAGATGGTTTGAGTCATAGCTCTCAGATAGAACGCAAAAAGCAAAAATTGGGAACTGATGTAGCAATGCTAGAAATATAAATCTAGTGGTATATCAAGTATTTTTCTTTGGGCCTATTTTGTTGAAAGTCTATATAAACCCTATGTTTAACAAACCTTTTACAAGACAAATGACTTCGGCATCGCATATGACTCTGCTAGCCCCCTGAAGCTAGTAGCTGGTATAAACTACGACTCTCACCTACCGAGAATCTAGTTTACCAAACACAAAAAAAGCAGGAGTCTCCTGGTATCGAAATCTATTTTCCTTCTCTAAGTTGTTCTCGTTACAAAGTGTTAGATTGTTCAGGTGGTGTTGTATCTTCGCCATTGGTTTTTGATTTACATACATATCAGTGGCGTGGGGTGAAATTTCAAGAGAGGGAAGTCGAAACAATTTTAAGTAAAATGTTTTATTCAAGACTTACCATTTTGGTGCTTATTCGAAACACAGACTTAAGATATGCAATCTAAGCCACCTTTGTTATAATTTAAGTCATTGGAATTTACGTAGACAATGAGCTCATCGCATAAAAAAAGTGGCTTCGAAAGAAGCCGTTCAGGGCAGAATAATCTATATAAGTTATTGATAACTCGGAGCGTTGTTAAATATAAAAAATCTAGCAATTACAATTATGTACTACCTATTTGTACTCTAAAGCTATCCTACGATTCCTTTTTACGAATTCTGCTAAAACTCTTTCATAAAAATTTGAGTTATTTTTAATTTCTAAAAGAAGGTTTCGATAGATAAAAGTGCCAGGTCTGAGAGTCTTTCTTCTTTTTGGGAATTTCTTAAGTAAGTGTGGACTCTTTTTAAAGTCGAAAAAGATCTTTCGACAGAGGCCACAATCAAAGGCAGGGTTAAAAAGATTTCACACAATGTTAGAGCTTGAGAAAAAGTGTCTCTAAGCATTTCCGTATTAAAATGCTTATAAAGTTGAAAAACCTCAAGCTTTTTAAATGAAGGGGTAGTGTATAAAACTTTGAGTTCTTTTTTTTGAAGTAGTAAAATTAAAAATAAAATAATAAAAATAAAAAATTCCATGAAAAGAAGTTATTTTGTAATCCGGCATTGAATTAGAAAAATATTCATATTTTTGATTTGTTTAATAAATCAAAGAAAGTATATGAACTGAATGAACTATACCTATTCTTAATCTTGTAACATTATCTATAACTGCTACACAAATTCGGCTAAAATTTGTATTTGAATCAATATTAAGTAGTCGGCGTTTGCTTGGAGGTTCTGAGCAGTAACTTACGCTCTCATAGATTGAGTCAAATGAGTTTAAAAATTCAGAATGAATCCATGACTCAAAACCCTCGATCTCTATGTCTTCTCTGCAATTGAATAAGACGTTCACTATATGCGAATGATATTGCCATCGAGTGTCTGATACCCCGGAATGCCAGCTCTTGTTTTCCTAGAAGAACTACACTGTCTATGAAACGCTTCATTAAATCGCGATTGCGATCAACTTTTCTATTATGAGCCTCGTAAGAATTCCCTAAAGAAGTCTCTATGCGATATTCGCCAAATTCATGCAAATAATCAATTTTCATTGATGGTATCGAACGACCTAGTTCTATAACTTTTTTTTTTACAAAAAAGAAAGCTTACTGAACTTGTGGGTTTCTTTTAGAAGAAAATTAGTTAAACAGCACTCAAAATTAACTAGAGACATCTTGTCTAAGAATAATAAGAATGTTCAATGGGGCACCTCTTGAGTAGATTTATAATTACTTGGTATATAGCTAATAACTATTCACTTAGCTCACTCACTATTTTATAATAATTTAATAATTTAAAACACTAACTTAACTAACAATATATAATTGTAAAATTTTTAATATTTTCTAATAATTAGCAGTCACAAAAATCACAAAAATTTGCATCCAAATTTTCAATAAATCACGCACAATTACACAACCGATTTGCAACTGTCATTTCAAATTTGCAAAAAAAAAATACCCAACAAGTAAGAAAAACCTCAAACGCCGTTCGAACAACTACATCACCCAATAACCCGATTTTCGTCGGCTTATTTTGTTGCCTACATTAAAAAAAAAAACTCCCTCGAACTAAAACCTTTCTCCTCCACCAATGTTCATCCACAAAAGCCGAGAAATCGCGGGTTATTTTCCTCATAAGCGAATGTATGTTAGACAAAGAAATCGCAAATGATCTTCTAGGTCCAGAAAGGAATAGAGTTGAAAGCTCGTACTGTGAAGAAGTGAATGCATAAGCCGGAAAATGAACGGCTTCTCAAAAAAAATCATTGCACGCTGTGTGCGAGTTTTTGTATGAGTAAAAATTAATAAACAACCGAAGTGGTCGCAGCATTTCATCTTCGAGCGTGTATAAAGTTATGAAAAATGGTTTGATGAACAAATAATTGAATGTGATGGTTGGCAAGTGGCAAAATAAAATTTGTTTATATTTGAAAAGGGAAGCCGGAAGGAATCGGCTTGTATGGATGCCACGCCACTGATACATATATATCACACAACGTGTGATGGGATTCGTTTCAAAGTTGAAATTGTAAACGTTCTGCGTTCATTTATCCGATGTTTGTGTCACCTACGTAAATTTTGTGTAAATAGTACTCCAAGAACCGTCTATTTTTTACTATTTCATTCAAAATTACAATGCGGTGTTGGGTGTTGGGTGTTGGGTAGGAAATTACCATTCTAAAATTCACCCCCTCTCTATCTTTCAAAAATATGTTAGTCAAAAGATTTGTGGTGCTTCTCATCCCACCCGCTCCATAGAGCTATTTAGGTCTCTAAGAGTTCTGCCAGTTAGACACCTGTATTATTACAAGGCTTTATAAGTCCCGACCTCCGACGCCTACAATCTGCGAAGCAACTCAGTCACACCCTGTAAACATAACTTATTTTCGTACCACCTACTTTAGAGACTTCTACACCATCGTCTGCTGCACATTATTTAATAAGGCTGCAGCAACGATTCGAGCACGAGTGCATGACTTTTAGATTTTGACCACAATGAAATTGAGTGTCTGCTGTCCTATATTGATGGATTTACTATAATGTCTTGTATTTTCTATATCTTTTATTGTTATTTATCCAATGTGTCTAAATATTGTACACCCCATATGATCCCATCCAAATTAATTTAATGTATTAAATTCTTCTTGAAGTGACTTTCAAAACTATTTGAACTGCTAAATACAAATCTGTACTAGCTATTCTTAGCGTAATTCTGTATCATGTCATTAAGCATGAAGTCTTTTTGTTAACTATGTTAAGCATAAAGAAAAAAAATAAAAAATTTTCTTAGAAGTGAAATAATTATTTAATTAATTCATTTATAATGATTGGATGATTGGTGAAAAAATTTTGATTTTTTTTATAACGAGTTGTTTTTTTTTAATTTTTATATAATATTTACTCTTACATTTATAAAATTCTTCTTTACATTCCTTTTTCTTCTTTCTCATTTTCAATAAAACCATTAAACATGAAACATACACTTGATTTAAATTTTTTATTTTATAAATGGTTACATAATTTTTTTTACGTTTAATAGTATTATGTATTATAGATATGCATAGATATTTTGTATAACTTGTTTCAACTTGTTCTTCTTTTTTGTCAAGTTTAATGATATTTATATACATTATTTGTTTTTACTAATAATAATAATATATATGCGTGTACATATATAAGCACATAAATATTTTACAACTTTTTTCAATGTTTTTTTTTTTCACATCTGCTGAATGTATTTTGGTAGTTTAAGTAATTTTTGTATGGGTTTACTGGGATTTTCACTAGGTGAAGGGCGTATTGTCATTTGGGGGTTTCATAGTGGGCTCTATCACCTGCATTTCTGCACCTTCTTTGGCCACAGTTCTTGTATTCTGTGGTTTCCTCTGAGTCTTTCTGAATACTTTGACGCAATTAGTCCTATGACTAATTATACACTTGAAATTGAAAAGAAAGTTAAAGACAGGACACAGTGATTAAAAGATATTTTATCTTTGTTAAACTGTTTAAGTTTCTTTTGTATGTAAGTTTTCTAGTGACAGTACTTTTATGTTAGAGCAAGAAGTATGTACAGTAAAGAAGTATGTAAAGGTATTCTACTGAAAAGAGCCAAGCGTTTGACCTTCTAAGTTACAACAGAATGGCTTGCTTTAATACTTGAAGTTTTATGTTGCACTCTACCTTGTTGTTAAGAGACCTAAGCAACATTTTCACCACGCATTCTGTCGTGTAAGTGGTCTGCAATATTGGGACTTCTAATAGTCCAACGTAAGTGTCTGAGTCTAGACTCTAGAGTTTGAGTTATTTTGGGAAAATTTACCGTGTTTTGCACTTTGAGCAGGATGAAACTTTATTTTGGTGGGGGCGAAAGCCCCCATTTATTTGGCTTATTACAAGCTACAACTAACTTAAGGCTAAAACTTAAACCTAAAACTTAAAACTAAAACTTAAAACTAAAACTTAAAACTAAGACTTAAAGTTAAGGAGAATGGTGAAGGAGTTCGGTTTTGAGGCAGGGGGTGCTGAGGTTAAAATCAAACTGGGTAAGGTTTGAGTTCACTTTTCGCAGCATACGGGAAATTGGTTCATTAGATCCATATGAAGTGCGGTGGGACGGTAAATAGAAAAGACGAGGGCATCGTAAATTTCGTGGGTTGGTATTGAAAAAAATTGAATTATAAAGAGATGCGCAATCGACAGAGCCTGAAAGAAGTCGATGAATGAAAAGAATGTCTGCAACATCTCTGCGTTTCTCTAGAGTACTCAGGTTGATGAGGTTGAGGCGGTCTTGATAGGGAGGCAAGATAAATGGATCGTTCCAAGGAAGACCTCGAAGGGCAAATCGAAGAAATCGACGTTGAACATTCTCGATTCTGGTCACATGAACTTGCTGAAAGGGTGAGCACGCTTGACTGGCATATTCAAGGAGGGGGCGCACAAAGGTAATGTAGAGGGATCTGGTCACGTAAGGGTTGGAGAATTCTTTGGACTATCGTTTGACAAAGCCAAGTGATGAGTTAGCTTTACGAATTATCTCATCAATATGTGAACGAAAATTTAGTTCCCTATCGTACAATATTCCAAGATCACGGAGAGACTGAACGATGGATATAGGTTGACCATAAAGAAGGTAAAGGCGGGCGGAGGACACGTGGTGCTTACGTGATAAGGTAATGGATTGACATTTGGCGATATTGAGCTCTAAGCGATTTTGTAGGCACCAGTTCGAAAAACTATCAAGGTCTTGTTGAAGGAGGCAGTAGTCATGTGGTGAAGAGATGGCTTTGAAAAATTTGGTATCATCAGCGTACAGAGAGAGGGAAGAATGTTTAATAACCCTCTCGACATCGTTTATGGTTAGAATGAAGAGAAGGGGACCTAGATGGCTGCCTTGCGGAACACCAGAGGTGGCCAAGAAGAGAGTCGATAAGATGGATCTGAAGCGAACTCTGTAAGAACGGTTTTCCAGGTAAGAAGATATCCATTTTAACAATATGGGTTCGAAACCGAGGGCAGACAATTTGAAGAGGATTAAGTTATGAGATATCTTATCAAAAGCCTTACTAAAATCAGTTGCAATAACGTCGACTTCTTTGCCATTCTCTAAGGCAGACAGGGCGAAGGACACGAATTCGACTAAGTTAGTGGTAGTTGATCTACCTTTCAGAAAGCCGTGTTGGGTGGGAGAGATAAGAGACTTGCACTGAAAGCTTAAGGCTTCGTATAAAATACTTTCGAAAAGTTTGGGTAGATGAGAAAGTTTAGCAATGGGGCGATAGTTTGTTACCTCGTTCTTTGATCCCTTTTTGTGAATGGGGGTTATGAAAGAGGTCTTCCAAATCTGAGGGAATTCTCCTAGTGATAGAGACAAACGGAAGAGGTGAGAAAGGGGGAGGGAGAGAATGGAAGAGCATTTTTTAAGAAAAATGGCAGGGAGACCATCTGGACCGGGTGAGAATTCATCATTAAGATTTTGTAGTTTATTTTCAATTACAGCAGGATCAAAAGGCAGGGACAGAAAGGGGCCAACGGAGAAGTTAAGAAGGTGAGTGAAGTAAGAGGGGTCTGGTTCAAAAGAGTTGTCGGCGAAGGATTGTTTAAAATAGGTGGCAAACAAGTTGGCAATGGTTCGCGGATTAGTTGAAGATATGTTTTCAAAAGAGAGGGACGGAGGGTAACCGTCAGATTTTTTTTATAGTTGACGAATTGAAAAAATGACTTAGGGTCGTTTATAAGATTTGCTTTCGCGTTAATTAGGTGCCGCTGGTAGAGAGAGTTATAAAGATGATTGAATTGAAGGTAGGAACCGAGATAGTTGGAATAGTCGAAAACAGAATTGGTACGAAGGAAAGCTGCCCATAACTTGTTTCTCTTGTTACGTAAGGCGCGAAGTTTGCGATTGTACCAAGGGGGGGATGAAGATGAAGTTTTATGACGAGAAAAGGGGACATAAAGAGAAATGGAATTAAACATTTCTCTGTAAAAAATTGTGAGGGCTTCGTTTAAGGATAAGTTAGCAAAATCAAAGGAACATCTACTCAGATAGGCATTTATTTTGCGGAAATTAGCTTTATGAAAGTCGTAAGAAGTGTGAAATGCAGGAGGTGTAGATTGAAGTGGAGAATTGAGGAAAAGTGAAAGAAGAAGGGGAGGATGAAAGTTATCAATAGTAGACAGAGTTAGGGGACAAAGCGAGACTGAGGAGTTAACGGGATCAGTTGTGAATATAAGGTCTAATTGCCTTCCCATGTAATTTAAGACATTACTAACTTGACATAGACTTGAATCAGTTAGCCGATCTATGAAGAGACATTCCTTAGTGGAGTTGGCATTTGAAGCGATGAAAAAGGATTCATCATCGGAAGGACTCCACTGCAGCAGAGGTAGATTAAAGTCGCCAAAAATGAGGATGTCATCGAGGGAATCAGATAGGTCGATTATTTGATCAATCGCGTCTATAGCAAGTTGGTAAGATTATGTCTGATAATTTATCGCTAGGTATCTTATGACGGATACTAGAGATTGCTCATCGGTGGTATGTATTGGATCACACCACATTTATAGAAACTGCATTTTCGGTAGACTGAAAATTGGTAAATTTATTTTGATAGCTAGCTTATCATTTATGAAGTGTGACTTGACTTTTGCCGTTTGGCGCCGAACTGATAGGCAGTTCTGACAAAGAGAGTTTTCCTTTTGATAGACGCTGACCAAGGTATTGGGTGAAATTAACATAGGTTGTTGCTGCGTAATTTATATTTCTAGCATAATAATAAAATGTTTGACTTTATTTTTTTGCCGGAGTTGATGTCTGATTAGTTGGTCGGTTGTATTTTGTAGGTCATTAATTTTGTAGGCTGTTTGCTATTGCCGTTCATCACTAATGATGGTTTTTGTCTTTGCTTGAAGGCATTGACGACACTAATTTGCTTTTCTAATGCAAACAAGGTGTTTTTCGCTGTTTATAATTCACTAGTTTGTTAGTTAGTGAATTAGATAGACTATTAATTATTAACTTAATACAAACAAAAAAAAGTTTACAAATAGAGTATACGCAGTCGTCTAAGGTATGACTTAAAGCAGTCTACCAGATTGACACTTTAGTTATCATAAAGTACATATTAAACTAATAGTGATTTTAAATATGGTTTCTATTTGTAATCAGAAATCGCCTCCCAAATCACGGGCTCTTTAACAAATAGTAGTTATATCTAAGTTATACAAACCTTCCCACCCCTGACTACCGTTCAATACGTTAATAACCTTATCAAAGTTCAGCAAAAATACTCCGAAGTATCTCAGACGGAATTCTTTTAATGAAAAGTAATGAAGTAAAAAAAAAAATGAATGAAGTAAAATAAAGATTTGTTAGTTATCCTAAGTTCGAATATGGTACTTATCATATAAAGAGAATAGCGATTGAGGCGGTACATGGCATTTCCAATTAGGTTGAAATTCAGCCTATTATAGACAAGCCTATGTTGCGATGAATGTGCTTTGGCTACAAATCTGTAATTGCCTGTTTAAAAAAAAAAAAAATTGGTAAACATAAATTAAATCATTGAAAGATGCATAACAGCTGCAATACACATGGTCATAATTTGCCGCCAACTCCTCCCACTTATGAACCAAGCGCCCTCTTGCCGTTATTACGTATTTCCTTCAGTATTCAATTCAATTCAATTCATTTATTAAATGGTTTGTACATTAAGATATGATCTTTTTTAGTACTTAGCAATTTACACATGAGTTATACTAATTCAAAATACTTAAATCTAATAACAATATTTATCTTAATCTAAGTTTGAAATAGGATAGAGAGATAGAGTAAATAAAGAAAGGGAGTGGATAATGGGAAAGAATTTAAATGGATAAGTTGGAGAAATGTTGAAAGATTGCACTTTTAAAATTGATTGGATTTGAAATATTCTTCAATCGAGAGGGCAAAGAGTTCCAAAGCCTTACAGTATGGATAAAAAATAAGCGTGATGAGTTTAGGTTATTGTAACGATAGGGAATGAGGTTGATGGTTCTTGAGGAGCGAGTAAAATTGAGTCTGTTATACAAGTAAGACGGACTTTGAGTTTTAATAATTTTGTGCAAGAACATACAATTCCTGGCGTTGATATATTGTTCCAAAGTACAACCAAGCAAACCCCTAGCAAACACAGAAATATGGTCATATCTACGTATGCCATTGATGTAACGCACTGCATCGTTAAAAGCAACTTGCAGTTTTCGCTGGGATGAAGAGTCAAGACTACTATAGACCACCTCAGCATATGTTATGAGGGGTAGGACTAGAGACAGTACCAGCTTTCGTCTTGTTTCCTGAGGGGTAAAGTAAGCACCGATCCACAATTTGCGCAGACATCCATAGATACGACCCACGACCACGTTTGTGTGATTATAACCAGACAAATTTCGGTTGATAATATAGCCTAGACTAGTGACTGAGTCAACAGCTTTAATTTTGTTATTATTAAGGTAAACATCGGGAAGGAGGCAAAGGTCGAAAATATTTTTTGAAATGGGTATTATTTGAGATTTAGATGGATTGAGAAGCAGCCCATTAGCTACAGACCAGGTAGTAATATGTTTTAACTCTTCATTGATGAGAAGAACAAGTTCGTTTAGGTTACCAGAAGGCATCGCTAAATGTAGTTGGACATCGTCAGCATAAAGGTGTACTGATGTATGTTTACAGACTGTTGGAAGGTCGTTAATAAACATGCAGAAGAGTATAGGACCTAGTATTGAGCCTTGAGGAACTCCCTGCTTTATTTCTTTCAACAGTGAAAAACGTTCACCAGAATTGACCCTTTGCGATCTGCCAGAGAGAAAACTACTGATCAATTTAACTGCTCTTTCGCTGAAACCAAAGTGATTCTTGAGCTTCCAACACAGAACTCTATGGTTAACTTTATCAAAAGCCTTAGAAAAGTCTAGCAAACACAGCAACGAAACATAACCCCTGTCATACTCCTGCCTTAATTCTTCAAAAAGGTTAACCATAGCCGTAGCACAACTGTGGTTAGCTCTAAAACCAGATTGCTGATCATACAGCAATTTGTTCAGCGACAAGTGCTTCGTTATCTGCTTTGCCATAACCTTTTCAAAAACCTTTGATAGACAAGGTAGAATGCTAACCGGTCTAAAATCAACAGGAGAAGATGCATTTGATTTCTTTGCTATTGGTAAAACTCTTGCAAATTTCCAGAGCTGAGGAAAAGTTGACGTAATTATGCACCAGTTAATTACATGAGTGAGATGGGAGACAATTTCAGGTAATATAAGTTTAACAAATCTAATTGGAAAGCCATCCTCACCTATCGAATTGGACTTTATGGCTTGAACGCATTGAGTAATTTCAACTTCCGTGGCTACTTCAAAACTTTCAAACATTGGTACAGAGCCTACACAGTCTACTGTTCGATTAGAAGCTGAGCTATCAGCAGAGGGATCATCACCCAGGGAGCAGACAAAGTCGCAGCTTGAAGGACGTTAGCATCAATAGAATTAAAGTCTTTAAAGGTAAAAGTGTCAGGGATGGCAGTTTTCGAAAAATTAATGTCATAACAACAAAAAAGTAGATCATGGTCTGAAACATCAAATGAAAGTTGGTCAAACAAGAGAACGAGCGACGAACACGAAACAATTATAAGATCAAGTAGACTGGGTACTTTATCCTTCGCAAAACGTGTAGGGTAGGTTGTGTTTACTACATGCATTCCTACTGAAGAAACTAAGTCTTTCAATTGAAAGGCCAGCGAATCATATTTTAAAAAATCCGCATTAAAATCCCCACATATGATTATGTGTTCATATAGGGCGCAATATTCGGAAATAGCTGAGAAAAATGGCATGACAGAGCTACTTCTATTATTATTATAAGCACAAGCCACTACACATTTGGTATTACAGTCGCGTAATTCAACTAAAATGTATTCGATTCCACTACCAGTGGACTTAGTAACAATATCACATTTAATATTTGATTTACAATAAATAGCAACCCCACCACCCGTAGTATCAGTAACTCGATCGTTTCGGAAAAGTTCATAGTTGGGAATCTTATAGAGCAAGTCACTTATAACTGGGTTAAACCATGTTTCACATACACAAATAACATCAACACAGGAATTGGAAAACAAGTACTTTAAATAATCTAATTTTTGATTGTTTAAGCTCCGCGCATTTAAATAACAGACTTTAAGTCCATCGCAATATTTTGAAAGAATATTTACCATAGTGTACGTTGATTTTTCATTCATACTGTTTTGGTGTCCCAACATCATGGTATTAGTAATAATTTTTTAACAACAAAAACAAAAAAAGTGCAATCAAACTAAAGAAGGTGTGAAAAGATGAGAGAGAGAGAGAGAGTGGCAAAAACAAAGGAAAATACAACAGAATTACAATATAAATATCTTAAGCTTATGTGATGAATAGTTGGTTGCAGGTCCAAGAACAAAAATTATAATTTATTGTGTCGCAGCAGCAGCAAGCAGATCTTCAGTGCTTTCGATGAGAAAGCTTTTTCCATTCGCCAATTTCCTTACATAAACAAGTCCATGCATCGTGTAGACAGAAAAAAGTTGTTTCTTTCGTCTGAGGCTGAGAGCACTGTTTAAGAGAAAGCGAGCCTGTTTTGTTAAGCTCTCGTTGAGATAACAGCTTTTTTCCGATGCAATGCCCACATGTTGGAGACGTAGTTCGGTTGCATTTTTCTTTCGGTAGTTGACAGCTGATATGAGAACGGCATTTCGCTCAAGAGTGGTGTTGAATTTTAGTATGATGGGAGATGTAGTGGTGTTGATATTGCTGTTTCGTTTTTTTGTGCGAAATATATTTTGTAATGGAGGCGGCTTACATTCGATAGTGTGACAGAGTTGCACAAATGGACTCTCGAGGTTCTCGTTTGGGAGTGCAGGTATTCCGAAGAGCACTGCATCACAAGCAACTTCCCTCCTTTCCAAAGCGTTGCAACGTCGTTGAAGAGCAACAATCTCAGCGTTTTGCGCCTGTATTGCTGTGTTGGTGTCATTTTTAAGCACATCAATGCGATCGATGATATTTTTTTTCATTTCATCGAAACGTTGATTCCAAATTGCATTCACTTCCTCTAATTTGCGTAGAAATTCCTTCTGCATTTTGGAGATTTGGTTTGTAAACCCATGCTGCAATGTGTCAGCCTGCCTTTTGAGATGTTCCTCTAGAGTTTTGGCGGTGAGAGGAGCATCACAATCACTTGGCTGTCCTGGTGCAGACGAAGCTGATTGTGGAGGTTGAGGGGGCGTTGATGGCAGGCCTTTAGAGGCGATCGGTCTTGTTCGTAGGTTGGGAGCGGACATGATTAAAGAGAATTTCGGTTTGATGACGGTGGTCGTGATACGGCAATGACAAAGCAGAATCAAAATGTTTGCCCGAACTGATTTTCACTTAAAAAGTCAATTAAATCCAAGAAATTACGGATTTAGAGCCATACGACACAATAACCGGAAATAAAAACTTTAAACCAATAGTCCCGACGCTTTGTTAGAGTTTATTTGTTAACTTTAGACACTATTTAGCAGACTTTTGCTGGACGATCATAAAATCGCGTCTAGTCGTGATTACTCATCACTTCAAACCCAGTGATGAGTCAGATTGTCAGTACAATCTTTAAAATTCTTGCTTGTAATTTTTCAACTTCTTCCATACGTATGCCACGTTGTTCTCATACAACGCTTTCATCACATTTATTACTTTGCTTGATTTTTCGGAAAAATAATTTCGAAGTAACCGGTTGTGTTTTTGTCAATACGAAAATAATTTGCTTCGATTTTAACAAATTAGAATTAATATATTATAACGATTTTGATACTATTAAATAGTGAAAAAAAAAAAAATTAAAACCCTATACCCTACCTTTGGGGTATTCCAATTATTATTATTAAAGAAAAGAAAAATAAGACAAAATATAAAAAAGTGATCCGCGGCAAAATGACATCCCCTGAAAGGGGAGCGGGGGCGATGGATACGGCTGAAATTACACGCGAACAATTTATGGAAATATTCCAATTAGCAAAAAAATATGAACAAGAAGTATTATTACTAAAACAAAAAATCAAAGTCATGCAGGAAAGTGACAGTGACTCCTCATTTAAGAAAAACGTTACAAAAAAAAGAAAAACACCAAAAATTGTGACATCGTGCAGTGATCGCGAAAATCAATTTGCTCTACTAGACGTAGATACGTCAGAACAAAATAATAATACCGGAACTACACAAGATGCACCCACAACTTCGACCACGCTCATTTCAATGATGAAATCAAGGAATGAAGCGAAAAGAAGACAACAAAAAGAGGCTGTGAAAAATAACGGCTCAAGAGAACACAAAACAATATCAGACAGTGTGGGTGAAAAAACATCGGATAAAACAACAGCACCAGTGGTAACAAAAAAAAGACACCACCTCCAATTAAAATATACAAAGAAGACAGCAAAACATTGTATAAATTACTTAAGGAAGAAATAGGTAAAGATAGTTTTAATATAAAAAATATAAATAATAAAATTACTTTAACTGTTAAAGATAGGAATGACTGTAACAAAGTGAAAGAATTGCTTGACGTAGCAGGAACGGAATATTTTTCGTACACAAATAAGGAAGACAAGTTACAGTCATTCTTGTTAAAAGGTCTTAGTGTTGGCTTCAACCCAGATGAAATCTTGGAAGAGTTAAAAGCGCTAAAAATAGAAAACCTAAATTTTGTTGGGGCATTCAGGTATGCTACGGCGAACTCTAAGCGAGAAAATAGAGTCCTGCCTATTATAGCGGTACAGCTATCTTCGGATAGCAAAGTACAGAACCTGAGAACTATCAGGTACCTAGAGGGGCATTTAGTGTCCTTCGAAAGAATTCGGAGGAACGGTGTCCTTCAATGTCACCGATGCCAGAGATTCGGGCATGCTTCTCCGAATTGCAAGATGATTAGGAGGTGCGTCAAGTGCCAAAATTCGCATGAGCATGGTGAGTGCCAGGTGCAAAAAGATGCGAGCAAGGAACAGCTATTTTGCGTTCTTTGTCAGAAGTCCGGTCACCCTTCCTCCTGGCGGGGTTGCGAAAGCTACAAGAGACTGGCAGATCGGCTTCAAGCACAGAAAAGGGAAACACAGCAAAAGGTTGCACAGAAAATCACAATGATTGACAATCATGTTCGGGGTGGCGTTTCCTTTGCCGACATAGTAGGGAATAGTGTTGGCACAAAAGCAGTCACCCCCAATGCATTGCGCTCCAATACTGTTGGCTCCAACATTGTTGGTTCCAAAAGTATTGTGCGCCCCGCAAACGATAGTTTGCAAATACAAATTGACGGTCTGACCAAGACTGTTGCAGATCTGTCGGCGAAGGTAGATGCCCTTCTCAACATTTTCACTCATCAAAATGACTAGGCCAAATTTTGCAACCCTCAAAATAGCTGCTCTCAATGTCAACTCTATTATCTCCCTTAGTAGGCGCGGTGACCTACTGCGATTTGTGGTGGATCATAGACTCGACATACTCTTTATGAGTGAAAAAAAATTAAATGACAGGAATTACTTGGAATTCAAAAACTACGACGTAATACGGACAGATAGACGCGACTCAACAAGAGGTGGCGGTACAGCAATACTCGTTCGAAAACCACTACGCTTCACAACGGTTGAACGGAGTGCAATTAGAAACTTTAGTTGTCTCGAGACAACCATTATCGCGCTGCCTCTCAGGAATAATGGTTGTCTGTATCTAATATCGGCGTATGCTGCGTCAGGAACCGTTACTCAATTTAAAGCCGAAATCGGAAAATTGTTCGAAGATCTAGGACTAGATAGTTTAAACAACTTTTTCGTCTTAGATCTAAACGCGAAACACCTGAGCTGGATGAACTCAAGGGCCAATGCTAGAGGCAAATTTCTAAATCGCTTTATTGAGAAAAACCAAATCGGGTATAAATTCAAGTTTTATAGCCCAGTTACACCAAGTTTTCCTTCTGGAAACTCTTATCTTGACCTTTGCATAGTGGACGCGCGACTGCAAATACAGACGGTCCACGGTAATATACTTTCAATACTGCCTTATGATAGCGACCACAATGCTATAGTTATGCCGGTGACATTTGCTGGCGACTCCACGTTTAGCTTCGCAACGCAGCACGAAGTCCCTAAATTGAATTTTAGGCAGACCGATTGGTGCAAATTCCAGCGTTGTGCCATCAGGAAATATAAGAATTGTATTTTCTCTTGTAGTATTCCTTGTAATAGGAATCTTACTAATGAAGAATGCGATTTTTATATCGGGAATCTAAATACGGTGGTATTACAAGCTATGGAATCGTGAGTTCCGAAAATAAAATCAAAAAATGGCATCGAATGTTATCTAAATCGTGACATACAAACTCTACAAATCTACAAAAGTTTTATAATCACTCAAATAAATCGAATACGTCGTCAGTTCCAAGAAGAATCGTCCAACATGGAGCTGCAAAGGTTGAAATCTCTCCTGAGAAATGTGAGGACACTGTTAAGCCAGCAGTTTCGGAATAGTGTCAACGATTACTGGCGGCAACGTGCCGAGAACATTTTGAAGTCTGACTCCAGGAATATGTTTCCTAAAATTAACCAAACCTTGAAACCTCGTAGCACTGTCAAAATACCGAAACTGAAAGTCCCACTGTCTTCTCAGTCGCTTCTGTCCCAGGCAGAGATTAATAGCCAACACTGCCTCATTATCGATAATCATTTTGTGATAGATAGTGGGATGGATAAGCTAAATCTGATCGGCTCTCATTTTGAGGCAATCCATGCTAGCGAACTCCCTAGCTGCAGAACTGGCGAAGTAAATGACGAATTGTTCAGATTTCACAATAACGAAACGGGAACCCTTTTGAGATTTTCTGAGAGATTAAAAGCTGACCAACTCACAGCTGAACAGACTGACAACTACTTTACAACCTTAGGCGAACTTACATACATATTCAGTCGACTGAATAATAAAAAGTCAAGTGGTTTAGATAACATTCCCAATATTGTCCTAAAGCATATACCGGACGAAATCATACGACAATACTGCGTTTTATTTAATAATTTATTAAACAACTGCTACTTCCCGAGTTATTGGAAAACATCGAAGGTTTTTCCAATAATAAAAAAGAAGAAGGATCCTTCTGATCCTTCCAACTATAGGCCAATCAGTCTCCTGCCTAATATTGGGAAGGTCTTTGAAGTAGTTATTAATAAGTCCATTTTGTTCGCGTGCGAAAGAAAGGAGATTGTACCGCGGAACCAATTTGGGTTCAAAAGAAATCATTCGGCGGTGCATGCTGTAACAAAACTGATTTCAGATGTTAATTGTAATCTAAATGCCAAAGAAGTACAGCTGCCTGCCTAGTGCATATCGAAAAAGACTTCGACACGGTTTGGATCGACGGGTTATTATACAAACTTTTACGATATGAATTTCCGAATCATCTTGTGAAGATGATTGCATCTATGGTGTACGAGAAGAAATTGGTTGTAACAGATAGACGATACACGACGACTAAAGTTTTTAATGTTACTAATGGCCTCCCACAAGGTACAGTCACAGCACCGCTCTTATTTAATATCTACGTTTCTGAAATGCTCAGGGGCTTGGGTAATTCGCTAGCGTTTGCTGACGACGTTATTCTGTATGCAAGCGGTTCGAAAATACAAAACATCCAAAGTGAACTCCAAAACAACTTTGATAAGCTTGAAGTATTCTGCTCAGAATGGAAGCTGAAGATAAACGAGGCTAAATGTGAAACCATACTGTTCCGCACCCCTGTAAGACGCGGTAATTCAGATTTGAGACGTAATTGGAAAAATCTGCAAATAACGAGCTCCAGTGGTCTTCGCATTGAGTCGAAGATGGTTGTGAAGTATTTAGGTGTCCATTTAGACAAGTTTTTGTACTGCAATGAGCACGTAGACATACAGCTACAAAAAGCAAGGGCGGCATTTATGTCGCTCAAACGTCTTTTTTACTCCAACTATGTAAGATCCGATGTGAAGATCATATGCTACCAAGCCTTCGTCCGTCCAATTTTGACTTATGCGAGTCCAGTGTGGTGGAACATAAGCCCATCGTATATGGAGAAGCTTCGGTTATTTGAGAGGAAATGTCTTCGGGCATACATGCGGATGTACAGAAGCGCACATTCTAACTTTCGGCATTACGTCTCTAATAAGAGGCTATTGGATTCTTCCGGTGTGTCCAGAATCGACAATGTCATTTTGGATCTTGTAAGGAATCATTTCGCGCGGTCAGCAAACGTTACGGAGAACGAACTTGTGTCGGGCTTGTTTTACCCTAATCCTGGGTATTTCAGAAATGCTATGGAGAGTGGATACATTCCACCGGAGGCATTTTTACATCTGGATGCACACGGGTACTTATCAGACTCAACGAACGTGCCAATAATTTATCATCTTGCTAGAAGGGCGACAGATAAACGCATCCTTTATGAACCTATTGAGTCTGGTGATGGATATGCTGACCTAAGATACTGCGTTAGCATACCTGAAAGGGATATAACTAACGCTGAAAGGTTTAATCGGGACAAATACTGGTGGCTCGACTGGGTTGAAGCCAACGTTTAGGCTAAGTAGGACTGGGCCCTGATGCAGTGGTTAAGTAAATGTACTCACCATTTGCTGGACATTCGTATCGACGGTCTGGAGATCGCATATCAGGGTCCAAACTTACAGTAGGTTAGGTTAGTGTAAGTTAGTTTTAGTTATTTCACTTCCTTGTTTAGTTTTTTTTTTTTTTTTATGATATATATATTTCTAAAAGGTTTTTCCACATTTTCCTTTAAAATAGAAAAAAGAATAAAATATTGTAAATCCTGCATAAGGATAAAAAAAAATATTTATATAAGATAGACTTAAGTTAGTATAAAAATCATAGTATAAGTATTGAGAAACTTGAAGGTCAGTTACTATAAATCATAAATATTGTTGTAGTTTTTAAGTTTATTTAAACCATGATGTACATTATAACGTTTCAGTGGATAAATAAACAGAAAAAAAAAAAAAAAATTACTTTGCTTGACAGAACAATTTTGTGCAGCTTATAAAAGAGGCCTTCACGAGATATGGAATCAAAAGATGCGCTAAGGTCAACAAAGTAGGCGTACAGCTTTTTGCAGCTTTGTTTAAACATGTTGGTATTGCAGTTGGCAAGTATAGGTTGTGGTTGTATCGTTGCTTCATAGACGTGAACTTAGGTGTTCTCTGTACTGAGCTACCTTTATTTGGTGTAGTAATTCCGCTAGGTCGATTTCCTTTATACAGTGTCGTTCGAAAAATGTTGGTCAAACATTCTCGGGCGCAGTTTTTGGAATTTATGAGAGCTGCGGGGTTTTTGCACTAGGTAGCAAAATGTCGTTCAAATAGTGCATAAAAATCGATCTTACTATGAATAAGAGGTGCATAGCTCGTGATAGCAGTCCGAAACGAACCGAAGTAATTTAGTGAACAAAAAAAAAGTAAAAAATCAGTTCGGAGTGCAAAGCTAATATTTTGTGTCTGTCACGTCTCGATTTGACAACACTTGAAATTTCTAGAAGATTAAATGTTGCTCAACAAACTGTGGCATGGAATTTAAAAAGATATTGTGAGACCGGGACTACCAGGAGAAAGAAAAGCTCAGGGAGACCTAAAAAGACGACCCCAGTGGAAGATCGTTTTTTGATGCTGTACAGCCGTAGTCAACGGTTCAATACTTCGGTGGATCTTAAAAACGATCTTTGTCGAGCTGCAGGAAAAATAACTTCGTCAAGCTCAGTGAGGAAAAGGCTCGTGAAAGCTGGACTTAGAGCACTCAACCCAGTACTGAAGCCGGATTTTCCAAAAAGAGTCAGAGATAAGAGATGAATGCATCTTAGGGATGCCCCCCAAAACTGAAGGTGTGATGGTCTGGGGATGCTTCTCTGGAGATGAAAAAGGTAGAATGGTCTTCCTAGAATCGAAAGTCACTGCAGAATTTTACCTACGGGTTCTGGAAAATGTATTAGAGCCCTTTGCGCTGGAGCTTTTAGATGACACTTGCAGATTAATTTTTGAATAGGACAATGCTCCTTGCCATACAGCCAAAATTGTAAGTAAAAACTTGTTGTTTTTTTTAATGTGAAAGACTAATATCAAGCTTTTAAATAAGCTAGAACTTTTATGACTAAAAATTATATTTGCATTTTTTTTATTTCTTAGGTTAATAAGTACTTCGAAGAAAATAATGTCGATGTATTAAGTTGGCCTTCCTACAGTCCAGATCTCAATCTAATTGAAAATATCTGGTCAATAATGAAACTTAAGGTTGCGAAGAAGCATCCAGAGTCAATTGAAAACCTAAAAGAATTACTTATCCAGACCTGGAACACCATACCTGCTTTCACATGGAAAAACCTATCTGAGTCAATATCTAGCCGATGTGCAGCTGTAATAAAGGCAAAAGGAGGTCCAACAAAGTACTAATTAGATAGAGAATGTTTCTGAGAAGCAATAAAAAAACAAAAACAATGCACATTTTTCTTTAATCCCTAAAAATGAGGCAGGTACCTAAAAAACCCATTTTTCGGTCTAACAACTTTAAATGTATCATGAAACGATTGAAACCGTATAAGAAAACAAATCCTAATTAAAAAAGCTTATTACAATAAAATAGAAAAACCATCTCATCAAGAGTAAAACTAGAAAGGGTAAATTAGCTCCTGTAATAGCGGTAAGAAGGCCGGTCAACATCCCTATCAAACTCGGTAGAAAGCAAAGAATTATACACAACAACCACCCGAAACCATACTGCGAAAAAAGATAGAGTAGATAATCAGCACCAACCTCTTTATTTTTTTCCTATTAACATTCGAAATAATTGAAATAATTTTCTTACACTCTTCAATCCATTTCCCTACAGCACATAAGCTGATTCTTGTATTTTTGGTAACCGTCCTCCCCACCGGCAAATCTACAGAACAGCCATATGTCATCACCCGTCTTGACTTGAACATTGGTGTGATCTTGGAGAACTTAGGCGAATTGTGAGCATACCACACAAAATACTTGGAACATACAGTGTTGTAATAACTGTAATAACTACAACAAATTTGACATATTTTTTAATTAGGATTTGTTTTCTTATACGGTTTCAATCGTTTCATGATACATTTAAAGTTGTTAGACCGAAAAATGGGTTTTTTAGGTACCTGCCTCATTTTTAGGGATTAAAGAAAAATGTGCATTGTTTTTGTTTTTTTATTGCTTCTCAGAAACATTCTCTATCTAATTAGTACTTTGTTGGACCTCCTTTTGCCTTTATTACAGCTGCACATCGGCTAGATATTGACTCAGATAGGTTTTTCCATGTGAAAGCAGGTATGGTGTTCCAGGTCTGGATAAGTAATTCTTTTAGGTTTTCAATTGACTCTGGATGCTTCTTCGCAACCTTAAGTTTCATTATTGACCAGATATTTTCAATTAGATTGAGATCTGGACTGTAGGAAGGCCAACTTAATACATCGACATTATTTTCTTCGAAGTACTTATTAACCTAAGAAATAAAAAAAATGCAAATATAATTTTTAGTCATAAAAGTTCTAGCTTATTTAAAAGCTTGATATTAGTCTTTCACATTAAAAAAAACAACAAGTTTTTACTTACAATTTTGGCTGTATGGCAGGGAGCATTGTCCTATTCAAAAATTAATCTGCAAGTGTCATCTAAAAGCTCCAGCGCAAAGGGCTCTAATACATTTTCCAGAACCCGTAGGTAAAATTCTGCAGTGACTTTCGATTCTAGGAAGACCATTCTACCTTTTTCATCTCCAGAGAAGCATCCCCAGACCATCACACCTTCAGTTTTGGGGGGCATCCCTAAGATGCATTCATCTCTTATCTCTGACTCTTTTTGGAAAATCCGGCTTCAGTACTGGGTTGAGTGCTCTAAGTCCAGCTTTCACGAGCCTTTTCCTCACTGAGCTTGACGAAGTTATTTTTCCTGCAGCTCGACAAAGATCGTTTTTAAGATCCACCGAAGTATTGAACCGTTGACTACGGCTGTACAGCATCAAAAAACGATCTTCCACTGGGGTCGTCTTTTTAGGTCTCCCTGAGCTTTTCTTTCTCCTGGTAGTCCCGGTCTCACAATATCTTTTTAAATTCCATGCCACAGTTTGTTGAGCAACATTTAATCTTCTAGAAATTTCAAGTGTTGTCAAATCGAGACGTGACAGACACAAAATATTAGCTTTGCACTCCGAACTGATTTTTTACTTTTTTTTTGTTCACTAAATTACTTCGGTTCGTTTCGGACTGCTATCACGAGCTATGCACCTCTTATTCATAGTAAGATCGATTTTTATGCACTATTTGAACGACATTTTGCTACCTAGTGCAAAAACCCCGCAGCTCTCATAAATTCCAAAAACTGCGCCCGAGAATGTTTGACCAACATTTTTCGAACGACACTGTATAAAGGAAATCGACCTAGCGGAATTACTACACCAAATAAAGGTAGCTCAGTACAGAGAACACCTAAGTTCACGTCTATGAAGCAACGATACAACCACAACCTATACTTGCCAACTGCAATACCAACATGTTTAAACAAAGCTGCAAAAAGCTGTACGCCTACTTTGTTGACCTTAGCGCATCTTTTGATTCCATATCTCGTGAAGGCCTCTTTTATAAGCTGCACAAAATTGGTCTGTCAAGCAAAGTAATTTTTTTTTTTTTTTCTGTTTATTTATCCACTGAAACGTTATAATGTACATCATGGTTTAAATAAACTTAAAAACTACAACAATATTTATGATTTATAGTAACTGACCTTCAAGTTTCTCAATACTTATACTATGATTTTTATACTAACTTAAGTCTATCTTATATAAATATTTTTTTTTATCCTTATGCAGGATTTACAATATTTTATTCTTTTTTCTATTTTAAAGGAAAATGTGGAAAAACCTTTTAGAAATATATATATCATAAAAAAAAAAAAAAAACTAAACAAGGAAGTGAAATAACTAAAACTAACTTACACTAACCTAACCTACTGTAAGTTTGGACCCTGATATGCGATCTCCAGACCGTCGATACGAATGTCCAGCAAATGGTGAGTACATTTACTTAACCACTGCATCAGGGCCCAGTCCTACTTAGCCTAAACGTTGGCTTCAACCCAGTCGAGCCACCAGTATTTGTCCCGATTAAACCTTTCAGCGTTAGTTATATCCCTTTCAGGTATGCTAACGCAGTATCTTAGGTCAGCATATCCATCACCAGACTCAATAGGTTCATAAAGGATGCGTTTATCTGTCGCCCTTCTAGCAAGATGATAAATTATTGGCACGTTCGTTGAGTCTGATAAGTACCCGTGTGCATCCAGATGTAAAAATGCCTCCGGTGGAATGTATCCACTCTCCATAGCATTTCTGAAATACCCAGGATTAGGGTAAAACAAGCCCGACACAAGTTCGTTCTCCGTAACGTTTGCTGACCGCGCGAAATGATTCCTTACAAGATCCAAAATGACATTGTCGATTCTGGACACACCGGAAGAATCCAATAGCCTCTTATTAGAGACGTAATGCCGAAAGTTAGAATGTGCGCTTCTGTACATCCGCATGTATGCCCGAAGACATTTCCTCTCAAATAACCGAAGCTTCTCCATATACGATGGGCTTATGTTCCACCACACTGGACTCGCATAAGTCAAAATTGGACGGACGAAGGCTTGGTAGCATATGATCTTCACATCGGATCTTACATAGTTGGAGTAAAAAAGACGTTTGAGCGACATAAATGCCGCCCTTGCTTTTTGTAGCTGTATGTCTACGTGCTCATTGCAGTACAAAAACTTGTCTAAATGGACACCTAAATACTTCACAACCATCTTCGACTCAATGCGAAGACCACTGGAGCTCGTTATTTGCAGATTTTTCCAATTACGTCTCAAATCTGAATTACCGCGTCTTACAGGGGTGCGGAACAGTATGGTTTCACATTTAGCCTCGTTTATCTTCAGCTTCCATTCTGAGCAGAATACTTCAAGCTTATCAAAGTTGTTTTGGAGTTCACTTTGGATGTTTTGTATTTTCGAACCGCTTGCATACAGAATAACGTCGTCAGCAAACGCTAGCGAATTACCCAAGCCCCTGAGCATTTCAGAAACGTAGATATTAAATAAGAGCGGTGCTGTGACTGTACCTTGTGGGAGGCCATTAGTAACATTAAAAACTTTAGTCGTCGTGTATCGTCTATCTGTTACAACCAATTTCTTCTCGTACACCATAGATGCAATCATCTTCACAAGATGATTCGGAAATTCATATCGTAAAAGTTTGTATAATAACCCGTCGATCCAAACCGTGTCGAAGTCTTTTTCGATATGCACTAGGCAGGCAGCTGTACTTCTTTGGCATTTAGATTACAATTAACATCTGAAATCAGTTTTGTTACAGCATGCACCGCCGAATGATTTCTTTTGAACCCAAATTGGTTCCGCGGTACAATCTCCTTTCTTTCGCACGCGAACAAAATGGACTTATTAATAACTACTTCAAAGACCTTCCCAATATTAGGCAGGAGACTGATTGGCCTATAGTTGGAAGGATCAGAAGGATCCTTCTTCTTTTTTATTATTGGAAAAACCTTCGATGTTTTCCAATAACTCGGGAAGTAGCAGTTGTTTAATAAATTATTAAATAAAACGCAGTATTGTCGTATGATTTCGTCCGGTATATGCTTTAGGACAATATTGGGAATGTTATCTAAACCACTTGACTTTTTATTATTCAGTCGACTGAATATGTATGTAAGTTCGCCTAAGGTTGTAAAGTAGTTGTCAGTCTGTTCAGCTGTGAGTTGGTCAGCTTTTAATCTCTCAGAAAATCTCAAAAGGGTTCCCGTTTCGTTATTGTGAAATCTGAACAATTCGTCATTTACTTCGCCAGTTCTGCAGCTAGGGAGTTCGCTAGCATGGATTGCCTCAAAATGAGAGCCGATCAGATTTAGCTTATCCATCCCACTATCTATCACAAAATGATTATCGATAATGGGGCAGTGTTGGCTATTAATCTCTGCCTGGGACAGAAGCGACTGAGAAGACAGTGGGACTTTCAGTTTCGGTATTTTGACAGTGCTACGAGGTTTCAAGGTTTGGTTAATTTTAGGAAACATATTCCTGGAGTCAGACTTCAAAATGTTCTCGGCACGTTGCCGCCAGTAATCGTTGACACTATTCCGAAACTGCTGGCTTAACAGTGTCCTCACATTTCTCAGGAGAGATTTCAACCTTTGCAGCTCCATGTTGGACGATTCTTCTTGGAACTGACGACGTATTCGATTTATTTGAGTGATTATAAAACTTTTGTAGATTTGTAGAGTTTGTATGTCACGATTTAGATAACATTCGATGCCATTTTTTGATTTTATTTTCGGAACTCACGATTCCATAGCTTGTAATACCACCGTATTTAGATTCCCGATATAAAAATCGCATTCTTCATTAGTAAGATTCCTATTACAAGGAATACTACAAGAGAAAATACAATTCTTATATTTCCTGATGGCACAACGCTGGAATTTGCACCAATCGGTCTGCCTAAAATTCAATTTAGGGACTTCGTGCTGCGTTGCGAAGCTAAACGTGGAGTCGCCAGCAAATGTCACCGGCATAACTATAGCATTGTGGTCGCTATCATAAGGCAGTATTGAAAGTATATTACCGTGGACCGTCTGTATTTGCAGTCGCGCGTCCACTATGCAAAGGTCAAGATAAGAGTTTCCAGAAGGAAAACTTGGTGTAACTGGGCTATAAAACTTGAATTTATACCCGATTTGGTTTTCCTCAATAAAGCGATTTAGAAATTTGCCTCTAGCATTGGCCCTTGAGTTCATCCAGCTCAGGTGTTTCGCGTTTAGATCTAAGACGAAAAAGTTGTTTAAACTATCTAGTCCTAGATCTTCGAACAATTTTCCGATTTCGGCTTTAAATTGAGTAACGGTTCCTGACGCAGCATACGCCGATATTAGATACAGACAACCATTATTCCTGAGAGGCAGCGCGATAATGGTTGTCTCGAGACAACTAAAGTTTCTAATTGCACTCCGTTCAACCGTTGTGAAGCGTAGTGGTTTTCGAACGAGTATTGCTGTACCGCCACCTCTTGTTGAGTCGCGTCTATCTGTCCGTATTACGTCGTAGTTTTTGAATTCCAAGTAATTCCTGTCATTTAATTTTTTTTCACTCATAAAGAGTATGTCGAGTCTATGATCCACCACAAATCGCAGTAGGTCACCGCGCCTACTAAGGGAGATAATAGAGTTGACATTGAGAGCAGCTATTTTGAGGGTTGCAAAATTTGGCCTAGTCATTTTGATGAGTGAAAATGTTGAGAAGGGCATCTACCTTCGCCGACAGATCTGCAACAGTCTTGGTCAGACCGTCAATTTGTATTTGCAAACTATCGTTTGCAGGGCGCACAATACTTTTGGAACCAACAATGTTGGAGCCAACAGTATTTGAGCGCAATGCATTGGGGGTGACTGCTTTTGTGCCAACACTATTCCCTACTATGTCGGCAAAGGAAACGCCACCCCGAACATGATTGTCAATCATTGTGATTTTCTGTGCAACCTTTTGCTGAGTTTCCCTTTTCTGTGCTTGAAGCCGATCTGCCAGTCTCTTGTAGCTTTCGCAACCCCGCCAGGAGGAAGGGTGACCGGACTTCTGACAAAGAACGCAAAATAGCTGTTCCTTGCTCGCATCTTTTTGCACCTGGCACTCACCATGCTCATGCGAATTTTGGCACTTGACGCACCTCCTAATCATCTTGCAATTCGGAGAAGCATGCCCGAATCTCTGGCATCGGTGACATTGAAGGACACCGTTCCTCCGAATTCTTTCGAAGGACACTAAATGCCCCTCTAGGTACCTGATAGTTCTCAGGTTCTGTACTTTGCTATCCGAAGATAGCTGTACCGCTATAATAGGCAGGACTCTATTTTCTCGCTTAGAGTTCGCCGTAGCATACCTGAATGCCCCAACAAAATTTAGGTTTTCTATTTTTAGCGCTTTTAACTCTTCCAAGATTTCATCTGGGTTGAAGCCAACACTAAGACCTTTTAACAAGAATGACTGTAACTTGTCTTCCTTATTTGTGTACGAAAAATATTCCGTTCCTGCTACGTCAAGCAATTCTTTCACTTTGTTACAGTCATTCCTATCTTTAACAGTTAAAGTAATTTTATTATTTATATTTTTTATATTAAAACTATCTTTACCTATTTCTTCCTTAAGTAATTTATACAATGTTTTGCTGTCTTCTTTGTATATTTTAATTGGAGGTGGTGTCTTTTTTTTGTTACCACTGGTGCTGTTGTTTTATCCGATGTTTTTTCACCCACACTGTCTGATATTGTTTTGTGTTCTCTTGAGCCGTTATTTTTCACAGCCTCTTTTTGTTGTCTTCTTTTCGCTTCATTCCTTGATTTCATCATTGAAATGAGCGTGGTCGAAGTTGTGGGTGCATCTTGTGTAGTTCCGGTATTATTATTTTGTTCTGACGTATCTACGTCTAGTAGAGCAAATTGATTTTCGCGATCACTGCACGATGTCACAATTTTTGGTGTTTTTCTTTTTTTTGTAACGTTTTTCTTAAATGAGGAGTCACTGTCACTTTCCTGCATGACTTTGATTTTTTGTTTTAGTAATAATACTTCTTGTTCATATTTTTTTGCTAATTGGAATATTTCCATAAATTGTTCGCGTGTAATTTCAGCCGTATCCATCGCCCCCGCTCCCCTTTCAGGGGATGTCATTTTGCCGCGGATCACTTTTTTATATTTTGTCTTATTTTTCTTTTCTTTAATAATAATAATTGGAATACCCCAAAGGTAGGGTATAGGGTTTTAATTGTCTTTTTTTTCACTATTTAATAGTATCAAAATCGTTATAATATATTAATTCTAATTTGTTAAAATCGAAGCAAATTATTTTCGTATTGACAAAAACACAACCGGTTACTTCGAAATTATTTTTCCGAAAAATCAAGCAAAGTAATAAATGTGATGAAAGCGTTGTATGAGAACAACGTGGCATACGTATGGAAGAAGTTGAAAAATTACAAGCAAGATTTTTAAAGATTGTACTGACAATCTGACTCATCACTGGGTTTGAAGTGATGAGTAATCACGACTAGACGCGATTTTATGATCGTCCAGCAAAAGTCTGCTAAATAGTGTCTAAAGTTAACAAATAAACTCTAACAAAGCGTCGGGACTATTGGTTTAAAGTTTTTATTTCCGGTTATTGTGTCGTATGGCTCTAAATCCGTAATTTCTTGGATTTAATTGACTTTTTAAGTGAAAATCAGTTCGGGCAAACATTTTGATTCTGCTTTGTCATTGCCGTATCACGACCACCGTCATCAAACCGAAATTCTCTTTAATCATGTCCGCTCCCAACCTACGAACAAGACCGATCGCCTCTAAAGGCCTGCCATCAACGCCCCCTCAACCTCCACAATCAGCTTCGTCTGCACCAGGACAGCCAAGTGATTGTGATGCTCCTCTCACCGCCAAAACTCTAGAGGAACATCTCAAAAGGCAGGCTGACACATTGCAGCATGGGTTTACAAACCAAATCTCCAAAATGCAGAAGGAATTTCTACGCAAATTAGAGGAAGTGAATGCAATTTGGAATCAACGTTTCGATGAAATGAAAAAAAATATCATCGATCGCATTGATGTGCTTAAAAATGACACCAACACAGCAATACAGGCGCAAAACGCTGAGATTGTTGCTCTTCAACGACGTTGCAACGCTTTGGAAAGGAGGGAAGTTGCTTGTGATGCAGTGCTCTTCGGAATACCTGCACTCCCAAACGAGAACCTCGAGAGTCCATTTGTGCAACTCTGTCACACTATCGAATGTAAGCCGCCTCCATTACAAAATATATTTCGCACAAAAAAACGAAACAGCAATATCAACACCACTACATCTCCCATCATACTAAAATTCAACACCACTCTTGAGCGAAATGCCGTTCTCATATCAGCTGTCAACTACCGAAAGAAAAATGCAACCGAACTACGTCTCCAACATGTGGGCATTGCATCGGAAAAAAGCTGTTATCTCAACGAGAGCTTAACAAAACAGGCTCGCTTTCTCTTAAACAGTGCTCTCAGCCTCAGACGAAAGAAACAACTTTTTTCTGTCTACACGATGCATGGACTTGTTTATGTAAGGAAATTGGCGAATGGAAAAAGCTTTCTCATCGAAAGCACTGAAGATCTGCTTGCTGCTGCTGCGACACAATAAATTATAATTTTTGTTCTTGGACCTGCAACCAACTATTCATCACATAAGCTTAAGATATTTATATTGTAATTCTGTTGTATTTTCCTTTGTTTTTGCCACTCTCTCTCTCTCTCTCATCTTTTCACACCTTCTTTAGTTTGATTGCACTTTTTTTGTTTTTGTTGTTAAAAAATTATTACTAATACCATGATGTTGGGACACCAAAACAGTATGAATGAAAAATCAACGTACACTATGGTAAATATTCTTTCAAAATATTGCGATGGACTTAAAGTCTGTTATTTAAATGCGCGGAGCTTAAACAATCAAAAATTAGATTATTTAAAGTACTTGTTTTCCAATTCCTGTGTTGATGTTATTTGTGTATGTGAAACATGGTTTAACCCAGTTATAAGTGACTTGCTCTATAAGATTCCCAACTATGAACTTTTCCGAAACGATCGAGTTACTGATACTACGGGTGGTGGGGTTGCTATTTATTGTAAATCAAATATTAAATGTGATATTGTTACTAAGTCCACTGGTAGTGGAATCGAATACATTTTAGTTGAATTACGCGACTGTAATACCAAATGTGTAGTGGCTTGTGCTTATAATAATAATAGAAGTAGCTCTGTCATGCCATTTTTCTCAGCTATTTCCGAATATTGCGCCCTATATGAACACATAATCATTTGTGGGGATTTTAATGCGGATTTTTTAAAATATGATTCGCTGGCCTTTCAATTGAAAGACTTAGTTTCTTCAGTAGGAATGCATGTAGTAAACACAACCTACCCTACACGTTTTGCGAAGGATAAAGTACCCAGTCTACTTGATCTTATAATTGTTTCGTGTTCGTCGCTCGTTCTCTTGTTTGACCAACTTTCATTTGATGTTTCAGACCATGATCTACTTTTTTGTTGTTATGACATTAATTTTTCGAAAACTGCCATCCCTGACACTTTTACCTTTAAAGACTTTAATTCTATTGATGCTAACGTCCTTCAAGCTGCGACTTTGTCTGCTCCCTGGGTGATGATCCCTCTGCTGATAGCTCAGCTTCTAATCGAACAGTAGACTGTGTAGGCTCTGTACCAATGTTTGAAAGTTTTGAAGTAGCCACGGAAGTTGAAATTACTCAATGCGTTCAAGCCATAAAGTCCAATTCGATAGGTGAGGATGGCTTTCCAATTAGATTTGTTAAACTTATATTACCTGAAATTGTCTCCCATCTCACTCATGTAATTAACTGGTGCATAATTACGTCAACTTTTCCTCAGCTCTGGAAATTTGCAAGAGTTTTACCAATAGCAAAGAAATCAAATGCATCTTCTCCTGTTGATTTTAGACCGGTTAGCATTCTACCTTGTCTATCAAAGGTTTTTGAAAAGGTTATGGCAAAGCAGATAACGAAGCACTTGTCGCTGAACAAATTGCTGTATGATCAGCAATCTGGTTTTAGAGCTAACCACAGTTGTGCTACGGCTATGGTTAACCTTTTTGAAGAATTAAGGCAGGAGTATGACAGGGGTTATGTTTCGTTGCTGTGTTTGCTAGACTTTTCTAAGGCTTTTGATAAAGTTAACCATAGAGTTCTGTGTTGGAAGCTCAAGAATCACTTTGGTTTCAGCGAAAGAGCAGTTAAATTGATCAGTAGTTTTCTCTCTGGCAGATCGCAAAGGGTCAATTCTGGTGAACGTTTTTCACTGTTGAAAGAAATAAAGCAGGGAGTTCCTCAAGGCTCAATACTAGGTCCTATACTCTTCTGCATGTTTATTAACGACCTTCCAACAGTCTGTAAACATACATCAGTACACCTTTATGCTGACGATGTCCAACTACATTTAGCGATGCCTTCTGGTAACCTAAACGAACTTGTTCTTCTCATCAATGAAGAGTTAAAACATATTACTACCTGGTCTGTAGCTAATGGGCTGCTTCTCAATCCATCTAAATCTCAAATAATACCCATTTCAAAAAATATTTTCGACCTTTGCCTCCTTCCCGATGTTTACCTTAATAATAACAAAATTAAAGCTGTTGACTCAGTCACTAGTCTAGGCTATATTATCAACCGAAATTTGTCTGGTTATAATCACACAAACGTGGTCGTGGGTCGTATCTATGGATGTCTGCGCAAATTGTGGATCGGTGCTTACTTTACCCCTCAGGAAACAAGACGAAAGCTGGTACTGTCTCTAGTCCTACCCCTCATAACATATGCTGAGGTGGTCTATAGTAGTCTTGACTCTTCATCCCAGCGAAAACTGCAAGTTGCTTTTAACGATGCAGTGCGTTACATCAATGGCATACGTAGATATGACCATATTTCTGTGTTTGCTAGGGGTTTGCTTGGTTGTACTTTGGAACAATATATCAACGCCAGGAATTGTATGTTCTTGCACAAAATTATTAAAACTCAAAGTCCGTCTTACTTGTATAACAGACTCAATTTTACTCGCTCCTCAAGAACCATCAACCTCATTCCCTATCGTTACAATAACCTAAACTCATCACGCTTATTTTTTATCCATACTGTAAGGCTTTGGAACTCTTTGCCCTCTCGATTGAAGAATATTTCAAATCCAATCAATTTTAAAAGTGCAATCTTTCAACATTTCTCCAACTTATCCATTTAAATTCTTTCCCATTATCCACTCCCTTTCTTTATTTACTCTATCTCTCTATCCTATTTCAAACTTAGATTAAGATAAATATTGTTATTAGATTTAAGTATTTTGAATTAGTATAACTCATGTGTAAATTGCTAAGTACTAAAAAAGATCATATCTTAATGTACAAACCATTTAATAAATGAATTGAATTGAATTGAATACTGAAGGAAATACGTAATAACGGCAAGAGGGCGCTTGGTTCATAAGTGGGAGGAGTTGGCGGCAAATTATGACCATGTGTATTGCAGCTGTTATGCATCTTTCAATGATTTAATTTATGTTTACCAATTTTTTTTTTTTTAAACAGGCAATTACAGATTTGTAGCCAAAGCACATTCATCGCAACATAGGCTTGTCTATAATAGGCTGAATTTCAACCTAATTGGAAATGCCATGTACCGCCTCAATCGCTATTCTCTTTATATGATAAGTACCATATTCGAACTTAGGATAACTAACAAATCTTTATTTTACTTCATTCATTTTTTTTTTTTACTTCATTACTTTTCATTAAAAGAATTCCGTCTGAGATACTTCGGAGTATTTTTGCTGAACTTTGATAAGGTTATTAACGTATTGAACGGTAGTCAGGGGTGGGAAGGTTTGTATAACTTAGATATAACTACTATTCGTTAAAGAGCCCGTGATTTGGGAGGCGATTTCTGATTACAAATAGAAACCATATTTAAAATCACTATTAGTTTAATATGTACTTTATGATAACTAAAGTGTCAATCTGGTAGACTGCTTTAAGTCATACCTTAGACGACTGCGTATACTCTATTTGTAAACTTTTTTTTGTTTGTATTAAGTTAATAATTAATAGTCTATCTAATTCACTAACTAACAAACTAGTGAATTATAAACAGCGAAAAACACCTTGTTTGCATTAGAAAAGCAAATTAGTGTCGTCAATGCCTTCAAGCAAAGACAAAAACCATCATTAGTGATGAACGGCAATAGCAAACAGCCTACAAAATTAATGACCTACAAAATACAACCGACCAACTAATCAGACATCAACTCCGGCAAAAAAATAAAGTCAAACATTTTATTATTATGCTAGAAATATAAATTACGCAGCAACAACCTATGTTAATTTCACCCAATACCTTGGTCAGCGTCTATCAAAAGGAAAACTCTCTTTGTCAGAACTGCCTATCAGTTCGGCGCCAAACGGCAAAAGTCAAGTCACACTTCATAAATGATAAGCTAGCTATCAAAATAAATTTACCAATTTTCAGTCTACCGAAAATGCAGTTTCTATAAATGTGGTGTGATCCAATACATACCACCGATGAGCAATCTCTAGTATCCGTCATAAGATACCTAGCGATAAATTATCAGACATAATCTTACCAACTTGCTATAGACGCGATTGATCAAATAATCGACCTATCTGATTCCCTCGATGACATCCTCATTTTTGGCGACTTTAATCTACCTCTGCTGCAGTGGAGTCCTTCCGATGATGAATCCTTTTTCATCGCTTCAAATGCCAACTCCACTAAGGAATGTCTCTTCATAGATCGGCTAACTGATTCAAGTCTATGTCAAGTTAGTAATGTCTTAAATTACATGGGAAGGCAATTAGACCTTATATTCACAACTGATCCCGTTAACTCCTCAGTCTCGCTTTGTCCCCTAACTCTGTCTACTATTGATAACTTTCATCCTCCCCTTCTTCTTTCACTTTTCCTCAATTCTCCACTTCAATCTACACCTCCTGCATTTCACACTTCTTACGACTTTCATAAAGCTAATTTCCGCAAAATAAATGCCTATCTGAGTAGATGTTCCTTTGATTTTGCTAACTTATCCTTAAACGAAGCCCTCACAATTTTTTACAGAGAAATGTTTAATTCCATTTCTCTTTATGTCCCCTTTTCTCGTCATAAAACTTCATCTTCATCCCCCCCTTGGTATAATCGCAAACTTCGCGCCTTACGTAACAAGAGAAACAAGTTATGGGCAGCTTTCCTTCGTACCAATTCTGTTTTCGACTATTCCAACTATCTCGGTTCCTACCTTCAATTCAATCATCTTTATAACTCTCTCTACCAGCGGCACCTAATTAACGCGAAAGCAAATCTTATAAACGACCCTAAGTCATTTTTTCAATTCGTCAACTATAAAAAAAATCTGACGGTTACCCTCCGTCCCTCTCTTTTGAAAACATATCTTCAACTAATCCGCGAACCATTGCCAACTTGTTTGCCACCTATTTTAAACAATCCTTCGCCGACAACTCTTTTGAACCAGACCCCTCTTACTTCACTCACCTTCTTAACTTCTCCGTTGGCCCCTTTCTGTCCCTGCCTTTTGATCCTGCTGTAATTGAAAATAAACTACAAAATCTTAATGATGAATTCTCACCCGGTCCAGATGGTCTCCCTGCCATTTTTCTTAAAAAATGCTCTTCCATTCTCTCCCTCCCCCTTTCTCACCTCTTCCGTTTGTCTCTATCACTAGGAGAATTCCCTCAGATTTGGAAGACCTCTTTCATAACCCCCATTCACAAAAAGGGATCAAAGAACGAGGTAACAAACTATCGCCCCATTGCTAAACTTTCTCATCTACCCAAACTTTTCGAAAGTATTTTATACGAAGCCTTAAGCTTTCAGTGCAAGTCTCTTATCTCTCCCACCCAACACGGCTTTCTGAAAGGTAGATCAACTACCACTAACTTAGTCGAATTCGTGTCCTTCGCCCTGTCTGCCTTAGAGAATGGCAAAGAAGTCGACGTTATTGCAACTGATTTTAGTAAGGCTTTTGATAAGATATCTCATAACTTAATCCTCTTCAAATTGTCTGCCCTCGGTTTCGAACCCATATTGTTAAAATGGATATCTTCTTACCTGGAAAACCGTTCTTACAGAGTTCGCTTCAGATCCATCTTATCGACTCTCTTCTTGGCCACCTCTGGTGTTCCGCAAGGCAGCCATCTAGGTCCCCTTCTCTTCATTCTAACCATAAACGATGTCGAGAGGGTTATTAAACATTCTTCCCTCTCTCTGTACGCTGATGATACCAAATTTTTCAAAGCCATCTCTTCACCACATGACTACTGCCTCCTTCAACAAGACCTTGATAGTTTTTCGAACTGGTGCCTACAAAATCGCTTAGAGCTCAATATCGCCAAATGTCAATCCATTACCTTATCACGTAAGCACCACGTGTCCTCCGCCCGCCTTTACCTTCTTTATGGTCAACCTATATCCATCGTTCAGTCTCTCCGTGATCTTGGAATATTGTACGATAGGGAACTAAATTTTCGTTCACATATTGATGAGATAATTCGTAAAGCTAACTCATCACTTGGCTTTGTCAAACGATGGTCCAAAGAATTCTCCAACCCTTACGTGACCAGATCCCTCTACATTACCTTTGTGCGCCCCCTCCTTGAATATGCCAGTCAAGCGTGCTCACCCTTTCAGCAAGTTCATGTGACCAGAATCGAGAATGTTCAACGTCGATTTCTTCGATTTGCCCTTCGAGGTCTTCCTTGGAACGATCCATTTATCTTGCCTCCCTATCAAGACCGCCTCAACCTCATCAACCTGAGTACTCTAGAGAAACGCAGAGATGTTGCAGACATTCTTTTCATTCATCGACTTCTTTCAGGCTCTGTCGATTGCGCATCTCTTTATAATTCAATTTTTTTCAATACCAACACACGAAATTTACGATGCCCTCGTCTTTTCTATTTACCGTCCCACCGCACTTCATATGGATCTAATGAACCAATTTCCCGTATGCTGCGAAAAGTGAACTCAAACCTCACCCAGTTTGATTTTAACCTCAGCACCCCCTGCCTCAAAACCGAACTCCTTCACCATTCTCCTTAACTTTAAGTCTTAGTTTTAAGTTTTAGTTTTAAGTTTTAGTTTTAAGTTTTAGGTTTAAGTTTTAGCCTTAAGTTAGTTGTAGCTTGTAATAAGCCAAATAAATGGGGGCTTTCGCCCCCACCAAAATAAAGTTTCATCCTGCTCAAAGTGCAAAACACGGTAAATTTTCCCAAAATAACTCAAACTCTAGAGTCTAGACTCAGACACTTACGTTGGACTATTAGAAGTCCCAATATTGCAGACCACTTACACGACAGAATGCGTGGTGAAAATGTTGCTTAGGTCTCTTAACAACAAGGTAGAGTGCAACATAAAACTTCAAGTATTAAAGCAAGCCATTCTGTTGTAACTTAGAAGGTCAAACGCTTGGCTCTTTTCAGTAGAATACCTTTACATACTTCTTTACTGTACATACTTCTTGCTCTAACATAAAAGTACTGTCACTAGAAAACTTACATACAAAAGAAACTTAAACAGTTTAACAAAGATAAAATATCTTTTAATCACTGTGTCCTGTCTTTAACTTTCTTTTCAATTTCAAGTGTATAATTAGTCATAGGACTAATTGCGTCAAAGTATTCAGAAAGACTCAGAGGAAACCACAGAATACAAGAACTGTGGCCAAAGAAGGTGCAGAAATGCAGGTGATAGAGCCCACTATGAAACCCCCAAATGACAATACGCCCTTCACCTAGTGAAAATCCCAGTAAACCCATACAAAAATTACTTAAACTACCAAAATACATTCAGCAGATGTGAAAAAAAAAAACATTGAAAAAAGTTGTAAAATATTTATGTGCTTATATATGTACACGCATATATATTATTATTATTAGTAAAAACAAATAATGTATATAAATATCATTAAACTTGACAAAAAAGAAGAACAAGTTGAAACAAGTTATACAAAATATCTATGCATATCTATAATACATAATACTATTAAACGTAAAAAAAATTATGTAACCATTTATAAAATAAAAAATTTAAATCAAGTGTATGTTTCATGTTTAATGGTTTTATTGAAAATGAGAAAGAAGAAAAAGGAATGTAAAGAAGAATTTTATAAATGTAAGAGTAAATATTATATAAAAATTAAAAAAAAACAACTCGTTATAAAAAAAATCAAAATTTTTTCACCAATCATCCAATCATTATAAATGAATTAATTAAATAATTATTTCACTTCTAAGAAAATTTTTTATTTTTTTTCTTTATGCTTAACATAGTTAACAAAAAGACTTCATGCTTAATGACATGATACAGAATTACGCTAAGAATAGCTAGTACAGATTTGTATTTAGCAGTTCAAATAGTTTTGAATGTCACTTCAAGAAGAATTTAATACATTAAATTAATTTGGATGGGATCATATGGGGTGTACAATATTTAGACACATTGGATAAATAACAATAAAAGATATAGAAAATACAAGACATTATAGTAAATCCATCAATATAGGACAGCAGACACTCAATTTCATTGTGGTCAAAATCTAAAAGTCATGCACTCGTGCTCGAATCGTTGCTGCAGCCTTATTAAATAATGTGCAGCAGACGATGGTGTAGAAGTCTCTAAAGTAGGTGGTACGAAAATAAGTTATGTTTACAGGGTGTGACTGAGTTGCTTCGCAGATTGTAGGCGTCGGAGGTCGGGACTTATAAAGCCTTGTAATAATACAGGTGTCTAACTGGCAGAACTCTTAGAGACCTAAATAGCTCTATGGAGCGGGTGGGATGAGAAGCACCACAAATCTTTTGACTAACATATTTTTGAAAGATAGAGAGGGGGTGAATTTTAGAATGGTAATTTCCTACCCAACACCCAACACCCAACACCGCATTGTAATTTTGAATGAAATAGTAAAAAATAGACGGTTCTTGGAGTACTATTTACACAAAATTTACGTAGGTGACACAAACATCGGATAAATGAACGCAGAACGTTTACAATTTCAACTTTGAAACGAATCCCATCACACGTTGTGTGATATATATGTATCAGTGGCGTGGCATCCATACAAGCCGATTCCTTCCGGCTTCCCTTTTCAAATATAAACAAATTTTATTTTGCCACTTGCCAACCATCACATTCAATTATTTGTTCATCAAACCATTTTTCATAACTTTATACACGCTCGAAGATGAAATGCTGCGACCACTTCGGTTGTTTATTAATTTTTACTCATACAAAAACTCGCACACAGCGTGCAATGATTTTTTTTGAGAAGCCGTTCATTTTCCGGCTTATGCATTCACTTCTTCACAGTACGAGCTTTCAACTCTATTCCTTTCTGGACCTAGAAGATCATTTGCGATTTCTTTGTCTAACATACATTCGCTTATGAGGAAAATAACCCGCAATTTCTCGGCTTTTGTGGATGAACATTGGTGGAGGAGAAAGGTTTTAGTTCGAGGGAGTTTTTTTTTTTAATGTAGGCAACAAAATAAGCCGACGAAAATCGGGTTATTGGGTGATGTAGTTGTTCGAACGGCGTTTGAGGTTTTTCTTACTTGTTGGGTATTTTTTTTTTGCAAATTTGAAATGACAGTTGCAAATCGGTTGTGTAATTGTGCGTGATTTATTGAAAATTTGGATGCAAATTTTTGTGATTTTTGTGACTGCTAATTATTAGAAAATATTAAAAAATTTACAATTATATATTGTTAGTTAAGTTAGTGTTTTAAATTATTAAATTATTATAAAATAGTGAGTGAGCTAAGTGAATAGTTATTAGCTATATACCAAGTAATTATAAATCTACTTAAGAGGTGCCCCATTGAACATTCTTATTATTCTTAGACAAGATGTCTCTAGTTAATTTTGAGTGCTGTTTAACTAATTTTCTTCTAAAAGAAACCCACAAGTTCAGTAAGCTTTCTTTTTTGTAAAAAAAAAAGTTATAGAACTAGGTCGTTCGATACCATCAATGAAAATTGATTATTTGCATGAATTTGGCGAATATCGCATAGAGACTTCTTTAGGGAATTCTTACGAGGCTCATAATAGAAAAGTTGATCGCAATCGCGATTTAATGAAGCGTTTCATAGACAGTGTAGTTCTTCTAGGAAAACAAGAGCTGGCATTCCGGGGTATCAGACACTCGATGGCAATATCATTCGCATATAGTGAACGTCTTATTCAATTGCAGAGAAGACATAGAGATCGAGGGTTTTGAGTCATGGATTCATTCTGAATTTTTAAACTCATTTGACTCAATCTATGAGAGCGTAAGTTACTGCTCAGAACCTCCAAGCAAACGCCGACTACTTAATATTGATTCAAATACAAATTTTAGCCGAATTTGTGTAGCAGTTATAGATAATGTTACAAGATTAAGAATAGGTATAGTTCATTCAGTTCATATACTTTCTTTGATTTATTAAACAAATCAAAAATATGAATATTTTTCTAATTCAATGCCGGATTACAAAATAACTTCTTTTCATGGAATTTTTTATTTTTATTATTTTATTTTTAATTTTACTACTTCAAAAAAAAGAACTCAAAGTTTTATACACTACCCCTTCATTTAAAAAGCTTGAGGTTTTTCAACTTTATAAGCATTTTAATACGGAAATGCTTAGAGACACTTTTTCTCAAGCTCTAACATTGTGTGAAATCTTTTTAACCCTGCCTTTGATTGTGGCCTCTGTCGAAAGATCTTTTTCGACTTTAAAAAGAGTCCACACTTACTTAAGAAATTCCCAAAAAGAAGAAAGACTCTCAGACCTGGCACTTTTATCTATCGAAACCTTCTTTTAGAAATTAAAAATAACTCAAATTTTTATGAAAGAGTTTTAGCAGAATTCGTAAAAAGGAATCGTAGGATAGCTTTAGAGTACAAATAGGTAGTACATAATTGTAATTGCTAGATTTTTTATATTTAACAACGCTCCGAGTTATCAATAACTTATATAGATTATTCTGCCCTGAACGGCTTCTTTCGAAGCCACTTTTTTTATGCGATGAGCTCATTGTCTACGTAAATTCCAATGACTTAAATTATAACAAAGGTGGCTTAGATTGCATATCTTAAGTCTGTGTTTCGAATAAGCACCAAAATGGTAAGTCTTGAATAAAACATTTTACTTAAAATTGTTTCGACTTCCCTCTCTTGAAATTTCACCCCACGCCACTGATATGTATGTAAATCAAAAACCAATGGCGAAGATACAACACCACCTGAACAATCTAACACTTTGTAACGAGAACAACTTAGAGAAGGAAAATAGATTTCGATACCAGGAGACTCCTGCTTTTTTTGTGTTTGGTAAACTAGATTCTCGGTAGGTGAGAGTCGTAGTTTATACCAGCTACTAGCTTCAGGGGGCTAGCAGAGTCATATGCGATGCCGAAGTCATTTGTCTTGTAAAAGGTTTGTTAAACATAGGGTTTATATAGACTTTCAACAAAATAGGCCCAAAGAAAAATACTTGATATACCACTAGATTTATATTTCTAGCATTGCTACATCAGTTCCCAATTTTTGCTTTTTGCGTTCTATCTGAGAGCTATGACTCAAACCATCTAATCACATCAACTTTTAACGATTAATTCAACATTTATTAATTCAGGTATTTATTGCATTATGAACTATTTTAATAAAAAAAAAGTAGAGAAGAAGAATAACCAAAAGTTATGAGTTACGAGAATCTCCATTCGAATGGCTCGAAAAAAGATTCATTACATTCCACCAATAAAAACCGGTAGGTGTCACTTATGACGGCTGCGAAAATGGCAGACTTCGGACACTACATAAAGCAATGAAAACCAGTCTGATGCAATTTGCTCAGGAGAATGCCATTTTTAACTATATCAAAGGCTGTGGTTATGTTCACGAACATTTTCATATTATCATATGACCGCCCTACTCCCAGTGTTGTGCCTTCGCAGTAGAGTTGACATACGCTTTCGCAATTGATCGACTTTTTATTTATTTCATGCGAAATAAATAGGAAGATTATTGATATCAGGATTCGAACCGTGAACCTGTAGCGTGACAAGCGATGATGTTACCACTACACCACGGGCACCCTTGAGCTGAACACTACGAGTGAATCTTCGGTAAAAAGTCCCTCTTTGAAACCACACTGCATAGGGCTTAAGAAAAGTGTTGATAGTTTTTCAAAAAATTGTGAGATTTTAAACAGCAAAGAAATCAGTCGGTATTTCTTTTTATCTCGTTTTAACCTGTCGGGAAATATTCCATTGATTATGCTGAGTTAAAGAGGTAGACCAAAATCCCATCATCTCCACACGAGTTTGATTGATTAGGAGAATAAATCAACGACAGGATTTCAATACTAGTAATTGGTTCAAAGAAGAAACTGTAAACTTCATCTTCCACCATATAACCTTCGGCACATCGCTTACAGTAAGCAGCACAATCACTTGAAGCTGACACCTGATCAACTGAAGTAAACAAATCGTTAAATATCTTGGCAATCGTTATAGAATCGTCAACAACTGAATTATTATTAGCCAGTACGATAGGGTCAGGGTTTTTTGAAGCACTGTTATTGATTATGCTACTGATCACTTTCCATTCTTTCCTAGGGTTGCCTTGTGCACTGCGTACTTTAAAGTGATTATGCACGACATAGCCAAATTAAAAAATATTTATTTTCAGTCGCATATTTTTGAAGTAATTCCTTAGTGCTGTGTTAAGTCGATGCTTAAGCATTTTTAACGCAGTTATTTCTTCAATTTAATTTCAATCTCACTTCCCACTTCACTTGCACAGCATTGAAACTGGAAGTACTTAGGTTAGGTTGGTTAGGTTGAAGTGGCTGCCAGCAAAAAAGAAGCCAACACACTTAGACCAATAATAGGTCCATTGTGATACCATATGGGTTTGAGACTCGGCCTCTAGCCTACTCGTTGAACCATTTGTAGCTTCTGATGAAGCGTAGAATGTACCTAACGCCAATATTATTCAGATCATTTAGGTCATTGAAACAGAAGGCTCTTAAGTGGGGTTTCCTTCTTTGGGGCAGAACTGGGCAGGTGCAAAGAAGGTGAAGAATAGTCTCTTCCTCCTCCTCGTCCATGCAGCTTCTGCAGAAATCATTAGAGAATACGGCAAGCCTTGTTGCATTCTTGCCTATTAGACAGCGTACAGTAATGACACCTATAACTTCACTAATATGGTTCCTATTTAGAGAAATCAAATTCCTATAGCGTGTCAGATCCAGCATAGGCCAAATCTGTTTTATCGCTAGACAAGTTGTACTCCTTGTCCACCTAGAATTTGTCTTTACGGTAGCATCCAGCTTTATTTTAAGTTTGCGTGTAGCGATAGGCATACCCAGTTAACTTTTGCCTGGAAGAATGGGTATTGTTGTTCCATGTCTGGCAAGTTCGCCTTAAAATTCCGTGGAATATGCCCCAGCACCCAAATTAGGTGAATGTTAAACCGCTCCGCCATCTCTATAAGACGCGATCGGCAGTCTAGAGCTGTTAAAGAATTTGTTGAGGAAGATTCCAAGGATTCGATTGCGGCTTGGCTATCTGAAAAGATTCGGATATCAATAGACGATATCAACTTTTCCTTTAGCCAAGACAAGACTTCCCATATTACAATTATCTCCGCCTGGAATACGCTACAATGGTTTGAGAGACGAAAAGAGAGGTTTAAATTAAGCCTATCAGAGAAGACACTACCACTCACCCTGTCGTTAGTTTTTGAACCGTCGGTATAGAAATGTACCGACTTATTTTCCTCAAAGCCAACTTCTTCCCAGAATGCTCTGGAAGGGATGGTAACATGGAAGTTTTTGTCAAAATTTAACTTGAGTATGGTGTAGTTAAAGTCTTCAGGGAAGATATTGAACCTATTTAAGACGGAGGCGTGGCCATATACTTTTTTGGACCACTGTGAAGTATCTTTAAAGCGAATAGCTGAGTTAGCTGCCATTTCCCTACCATAAATGTCAGGGGTGTTAAATGAAAAAGAATGTCGATGGCTGCAGAAGGTGCAGTGCTCCGCTAATGCACAGACAAGCTGAAGGTTGGGCTTTGCTTAATCACTTCTGGTTTATTGCCTTATCCAAGGCAAACCACCAAACAACTACCCCTTACATAAGGAACGGTTTAATGACCGAGATATAGAGCCAGTGAGTTAGTCTGAGTTGTAAGCCCCATTTGCACCCAATGGCTTTTTTGCAAAAGACGAGTGCGACAGTGGCTTTCTTAACTCTTTCCTGTATATTAGGTTTCCAGTTTAGTTTCGTATCTAAAATAAGACCAAGAGACTGATATAGCTAGCATCACAACCTATACTATAACTATAGATAACTTCGCAACCCTCAGCTTCCAGGATTAACAGTAGTTCATTGACCACCAGATTCCAAAGAAGTGTTTCGACTGATTTGCTCTTACAGTATTCATATTGAGCCGTGGACAGTTGTCGTGTGTCAATACTATCAAGTAAGTGGATATCAATCAATCGTTCCAGTGTTTTTAAAAGGAAAGATGATAGACTAATAGGTCTGAGGTTTTTGGGACTGGCATGTGAATATTTACCAGCTCTGGGTATGAATACCACATTGACTTCTCTCCATATATGCGGAATATGGACCAGATTCAAACAGCTCTGAAAAATATTTTTTTGAACAGGCAGGATAATGTCAGGTGACTGTTGTAGTTCAGCAGGTGTTATGCCATCTGGTCCAGTGGATTTATATGGTTTGAAGCTATGTAGCGCCCAAAGGAGTTTGTCCTGCGCAATCAGACTTGAGAGGTTTGTTTTTTGAGCATTTGACTTGATAGAGTCGATATTGTTGGCAGTCAGGGAATTACTTGGGAAGTGTGTATCAATAAGTAAATTTAAAGTATCTACACTAGAATTTGTCCAAGACCCATCTATTTTTAATAAACAGCTGGGCACTGAAGAATTTGTCGAGGGGATTATTCTGCTACTGTCCCAACTGCTGCCGACGCCCCAACTGTTGCTGCCGCACCAACTGCTGCTGACGTCCCTACTAGAGCTGCAGCGGCAATTATCGCTGCTGCTACATTTACGTCACAAGAATGATTTAATGGTGCTGATTAGGAACTGACTGCTTTGGAAGAACAGCTAACCACAGTGAAAAAAAAGCAAGAGCTTCTTCAGCTTACACGCCAGCTCAAGGAAATGTCGTCTAAGCCCATAACTAGTGCTCGTGTCGATGATATCGTTCGGGTGGTACCAAAGTTTAGTGGTGACCGTATGTCGGGCTACGTCGTCAAGCATTTTATTAACGACTTGGAGCAGATCTGCCAAACTTATCGAATCGAGACTCCGAAGATATGTATCACTATGTTCTCATCATGAATGGGCTGCCCAAAGATAGCCATTTGAGGGAACTAGAAACTGTTGGCATAATCGTCGACGGTATGCATTTGACACCTAAAGTTGCCATTCTGTTATTAAGTGGAACATTCACGGTCGACCAACTAAAAGCTGCCGTTGGAATACATCGTGAGTGCATCATGGATCACATTAAACGACTGGCCGCAATTCGTCCTCGATCTCAACCGGGTCTTGCAAACAATGACGTCATCGCTGCTCCGAAGAAACAAACTGAAGACAATGAGCAGACTCGCTGTTTTAATCGCAGCCAATTGGGACATTATCAGAGCAAATGTCCATATGAGGTGCGAACACCTGGTTCATGTTTTAGATGCTGGAAAATGGGCCACGACCATCGAAATTGCCCCATCCCACCGAAGCTGCTGATACGCCGCAGTTTGGTTGCTGCTGTTGACGATGCTGATCGCATCAGGGAATAAAGTTCACGATTGTGACAGATTGTATTTCACTTAAGTTAACCTTGGAACATGAACGGATGAATACCAGAATTGCTGGGGGGGCTCTCAAATTGCAGTCATATGATTACACTTTGCAGCACCGAAATGGTACCTTAAGGAGTCATGTGGATGCTTTGAGTCGTTTACATCCCAAAACTAAGGAACTTTCAAGTCCCAGGAACAACCTCATTTGTTCAAATGATACTGTTGCTATCGTCGAATCCCACATTTGTGATATTAAAGCGCCTCATTGCGTTCTATGCTGTACCGTTCAGGTAATTGACGATAATGATGTCTGCTTTCAAGTCCAACTTACGCAAGCTGAGATGAACAAATTGTTAAGTTTCGTGATCAGTTGGAGAGAGGGCCGATGATCGGTTTTGGGATGAAAGATGGTATTTTTTTCAAGATTGATGAGACAGGCAGGGATCTATTGTATGTAGCGAGCGAAATGGAGGGAAATGTAATAAGGCTAATTCATGAGAAATTCGGCCATTTAAGAGTACATAAAACTTTCGAAGGTCTGCGTATGTAGTACTGGTTCCCCAGTATGAGAGAGAGAGAGTATTATTCGCAATTATATTCGTTGCATTATGTATGCAGCGCCGGTCCAGTCAACTGACCGAACGCTCTATAGCATTGACAAGAAGTCTGAACCGTTTGACACATTGCATTTAGATCATTTTGGACCACTGCCTTCCATTAATTCCAAAAAAATGTATATTATTAGTCACGGATGCTTTTACTAAATTTGTTAAAATCTATGCTGTTAATTCGACTAGTGCAAAAGAAGTCTTTGCCTGCCTCGAAAAATATTTTGAATGTTATAATCGGCCGCGTCGCATTATTACTGATGAAGGCGCTTGTTTTACATATTTAGGGTTTGCCGCTTTCCTTAAAAAGCATAACATAGAACACGTAAAGATTGCGGTTGGATCTCCACAGGCCAACGGGCAAACAGAGCATGTGAATAGGACACTGAAAGCAATGCTAGCAATTAATTATGCCGATTGGGTTCAAATGCTTCCTCGAGTAGAGTTCACTTTGAATAACTCAAAGCATAGTTCAACGAAGCACTCCTCTAGCGAACTACTATTTGGAGTGTCACAACGTGGCAAGGTTGATGAGTTTTCCAAATATTTGAATGTAAAGTTTAACTCGACAGAGGTACGAAATTTGGCAGCTATGCGTGTGAACGCTCATGAGGCGATTCAAAAATCACAAGCTTATAATGCTGCTTGTTCGGCCAAGAGGAGTTCGCCATCAAAGGAATATACAGTAAGAGAATTCGTCGTGATTCGTAATGTAGATGTTAGCCAGGCACAAACAAAAGGCTTATTCCGAAGTATCGCGGTCCATATGTAATCCATAAAGTATTGGGAAATGATCGGTACGTAGTTCGTGATAACGAAAACTGTCAAATAACACAGCGTCCATATAATAACGTTGTTGAAGCCGCCCGTATGCGAAGATGGGTTGAAAATAAGAATGACGGTGAGAAAAACATCCGTTTTTTTGTCTTTATTCAATTAGAAGTGTGTGAATTAAAACTTAAAAAAAAGTAAAGTTTAACCATCTTAATAAAAAATAACAGTTCTGCAATATGTTTATATGTAAGTTTACGCCGATTTTTCAAAAAAAATCTTCAGCGATGAGATCCATTTTTGGGTCGGCGGCTACGTAATAAAACGAAATTGTAGAATTTGTGGTTCTGCGTATCCAAATGTGATCGTCGAGAGACCATCGCATCCACCACGGGTTGCAGTATAATGCACCTTGTGGACTGGCGCATAATCGAGCTGTATTTTTTTAAAGCGACGAAGGTACCACCGTTATAGTGAATTCTCTGCACTACGGTCAAATGATAACCATATTTTTTTTGATCTGAGATTAAAGACATTGATATGATCGGCGGCTGATTAATTTCGAGATGTGGAGACATCAATTGGCCACCAAGATCGTGTGATCTGACCCCTTTGAATTTCTTTTTGTGGGGCTATAAAGATTGTGTCTATGCAGACAATCCCCAAACCTTGGAATACTTAAAAACCAACATCCATGAAGTTATGTCCACAATACAGCCAGAAATGTGCACTGCACATTTGTGCAGAGAAGTTATCGAAAATTATCTCACAAGAATCGAAGTTTGCAAAAACTCCCGTGGCGGCCATTTAATCGTTGTTGCATTCCATGCATAGTGGAATAATCCAACATTTAAAACAGAAAAAAAAAATTATATTTTTTATTGTTTTTATTTTATTTTAAATAACAGTCCTGAAACACAAAATGTATAACCCTGAAGCACAGATAATAAACTGCCCACATGTCGCACGCCCATATAAAAAAATTAAGCATATTTTTGTCCCGGCAGACAGAGAGCTTTCAGAATAAGTACAACAAATAAAGCTTTTTCTTATTCCTCGCTCCGTTCGCTCGTGTGGGAAAAGTTATTTTTCTCATCGTGTGTTGTGACATGGAAACGAACGAGGTGATGAAGTGTAAAGGGGTATGCGGGAAAGGGCATGAAGATGCATGACGGTGTGATTTCCATACCAACGCAGCAAAAGAATAAATTTTCATGTTTTGCAATAGCGTATGCGTTGTATATAAAGAAAAGGTTTGAGAGATTTTGCTCGAATATCAATCATTTAGATTTTCATTTTAATTACTAACATACAATACATATATATTACATATATATACTAAAAAATTGTCCTCAAGGAAAAATTTCCTGGAAAAGAACGAAGTGCGCAAATGCACACTGTTCTATAACCAAAAATTAATTGCCTGATGGAAAATTATTTAAATTTCCTAAAAAAGAAACAGTTAAATACGATGAATGGCTAGCTTTAGCAGAGGAGTCTCGGGAACACATATATGCAGCAAACATTTTAAGAATGCCTTTATTGGAAAGTGTTCGAATCGGGTGTGTAACTTGCACAATCTTTGCTGTGTGAGGATAATTTCGATAACTTTCCACTTTATGACGAATGTAAAAAGAAAAGGCCAACTTGCTTGACGTTATAAATGATAATGATTTTATTTCAGATTGCTCTAATTCTTAATTTGACAGTTCTATGTTTCTTGACAGTTTGTAATAGTAACCTTTACTTTAGATTGACCATAATTGAATTTAATAAAAATTTAATTCTAATTGAACAATAATTAGCAAAGTGTTTCAAGTGCCCTCTATAACTTCTGCCGTGGGTCGCCTTCTTACTACAGAAGCCGTAATCTGCGCTTACGCTACTGTGTTGTTGTCTATTCATATAAGTGCCGTAAATGTACGTCATAGACGATGATGGTGTAATTGTTTCGATTGCTTGTCTTTTTTTTTGATTTTATTTTAATTTAATGTGCAGTGATTGCACCAGCGCGGGATATTCCAGGTGAGTGTTGTTATTTTCCTATATTATACTTTCTTTAGGTTCAAATCCAAAGTTCTTTTAGTGCTTTTAGTGTTTGTTATTATTTCCATTCATGGTTTCGGTGTAGGGTTAGACATGATTGTGTCGAATTATCGACTTATCGACAGGTGAGTGTTGTTATTTTCGTATATTATACTTTCTTTAGGTTCAAATCCAAAGTTCTTTTAGTGCTTTTAGTGTTTGTTATTATTTCCATTCATGGTTTCGGTATAGGGTTAGAGATGATTGTGTCGAATTATCGACTTAGGGATTAGGGATGGCCACGAATGTTTTTTTTTTCCGAGGGTAGGTAAGAAATCTTCATGAAGACACTATGAGGATCGATAGCGCGTGCTCATAGTAGTGTGAGATTTTTACTCACTAAAAAAACCTCCCTTCGTGATAAATTTCTTTGATTACTACAACTAAGTTTTTACTTATCCAGCAGTTTTTCTTTCACGTATTGAGATCGTTTGGCAAGTCCCTTTCCATTGAAAGTTCCTGCTTGTTCCGCAAATTAGACGCGGTTTCTTGCTATCGCTTTAAGTCGAAAGGTTTAGTCCTTTGTAGACGACGCAGTAGATTCCTCTCATCTAGAATTCGAAGGACTTCATTGTTAACGTGTCCTTGTAATCTGTCTTTATGCTTAAGCGCGAAGTTTTTGATTTCATGTTCGACTGTTGCAATTCCTAAATCTCTATGGATATCGCTATTTCTAATAAACCACGGTGCATTAACTATTGATCTTAGCACTTTATTTTCAAAAGTTTGTAAAATATTGACATTACTTATTTTGCTAAACCCCAGAGATGTATTCCATATGTCTGTATCGGCTTTAGCACTTGCTTGTATAGAAGCAGTTTGTTCTCAATATTAAGCTTGGAATGTTTTCCAAGTAACCAGTACATTTCTCTGTATTTGGTTTCTAGTTCTGTACGTTTTTTCTTCACGTGCGATTTCCACTTCAGCTTAGCATCAAGTGTCATTCCAAGATACTTAGCCTCGTTTGCAAACGGAATTTGAACCGAGTTTGAAAAGATCGGCAAATTATTTATTTTCTTATAAGTAAAATTGACATGAACAGATTTGTTTTCGTTTAAAGCAAGTCGCCAAATCTTTGTCCATTCATTTACTTTATTCAATGCTTCTTGCAATTTTTCAGTCGTTTCTCCGATCGTTTTACCCGTTGCCAGGATGGCAGTGTCGTCGGCAAATGTAGCTAATACGGTGCCTTCTTTTTGCGGTATATCGGGAGTATATAATAGGTACAAAAGCGGTCCAAGGACGCTTCCCTGGGGCACACCAGCCCTTATTTCTTTAAATTCTGAATATTCATTTCCGTGTTTGACTCGGAAAAGACGATTCGTCAAGTATTTTTCCAGAATATTATATAAGTGTTCCGGCAGAACTTGTCGTAATTTATATTTCAATCCTTCATGCCAGACCTTGTCAAAAGCTTGAGAAACATCAAGGAATACGCTCGAGCAAATCTTTTTTTCTTCGTAAGCTTTCTCAATTAAATCAGTTATTCTATGCACTTGGTCTATTGTTGAGTGCTTGATTCTAAACCCAAACTGGTGATTGGGAATAAGAGATCTTTCTTCTATAACCGGATGTAATCGCTTAACTACTATTCTTTCGAAAACTTTAGACATAATCGGTAGCAGCCAAATAGGTCTATACGATTTTTTATCATTCGGCGGTTTTTCTGGCTTCAGAATCATTATTACTTCCGCGACTTTCCATTGACTCGGAACATATTCTAGTCTTATCGCTGCATTTATAATGTAGAGGAACTTAACTAACGCTTTTCTAGGTAACGATTTCAGAAGCTCTCCTGTGATTAGGTCATATCCAGGAGATTTATTCGGTTTCAGTTTCTTTATTTCTTGTTGAAGTTCGGTCAGCCTTGCATTTCTTACTGTGTAATTGTGAAGTGCTATATCCGACGCATTATCATTTTCAACAAGCCCTTGTCCATCAAATGGTTTAAATGTTTCTTCTAAATAGGCGGCAAAGACTTCTGCTTTGTCTTTATCATTTTTGGCCCATTGGTTGTCATTTATCTTGATTGGGGCCGCTCGTATTTTCGGTTTTTTAATGCCTTTTATAGCTTTCCAGAACGAATAATTGGAATCTTTTTCCGCTGTTAAGCTTTCAATGCTGGTTTGTATTGTCCGATTTTTAAAATCAATAATGACCTTTTTTAGCAAGTTACACAAGCGATTTAAATGCGATTTATGTTGCGGAGCACGAGTTTGTTGCCATTTTTTACGCGCTTTTACCTTCTCCCTTACCATTTCTTTTATTTCCGGTGGATATTTTTGGGCATGATTGATCGGCGTTTTCCTTTGATAGGGAGTATTTTTCCACGCGGCGCGTTGCAGAACTTCAACAAAACGATCAACTTCAATGTCGAGTTCAGAAGACGTCCTAAGTGATATTCTCAGTTCGATATGTTCTTCAACGTCTTTTTAAAGCCTACCCAATCAGTTTTTCTGCTAGTTAGTCTAGCAGGTACATCTTTTTTAATGAGGCGTTCGCTCATCGTGAGAATGATAGGGGAATGATCGGAAGAGAGATCAAAACTTTCTTCAATTTTGATACAGTTGTCTGGTATTCCTTTTACAACAAAGAAATCGAAAGAACGGGTATTTTGTTGCTATCAGTCGGCTAATATGTTGGTTTACCAGTCGAGTGAAAGTCGCAACTGTGTTGCATGCAGGCGTTGTAAAGTGCTCTGCCTTTTTGTGAGACACATCTTGAACCCCAGAAGGTGTGTTTTGCATTAAAATCACCACCAATAATAAAATTCGGACCAAGAGAGTTGAAAATATTTGTAAAATCATTTTTTTCAAGCCTGCAACACAGTGGACAATAAATAGAACGAGTAATTTAATTTTTTTTAATTTAATTTTGGTGGGGCGAAAGCCCCCATTTATTTGGCTTATTACAAGCTACAACTAACTTAAGGCCAAAACTTAAACCTAAAACTTAAAACTAAAACTTAAAACTAAAACTTAAAACTAAGACTTAAAGTTAAGGACAATGGTGAAGGAGTTCGGTTTTGAGGCAGGGGGTGCTGAGGTTAAAATCAAACTGGGTGAGGTTTGAGTTCACTTTTCGCAGCATACGGGAAATTGGTTCATTAGATCCATATGAAGTGCGGTGGGACGGTAAATAGAAAAGACGAGGGCATCGTAAATTTCGTGGGTTGGTATTGAAAAAAATTGAATCATAAAGAGATGCGCAATCGACAGAGCCTGAAAGAAGTCGATGAATGAAAAGAATGTCTGCAACAAATCTGCGTTTCTCTAGAGTACTCAGGTTGATGAGGTTGAGGTGGTCTTGATAGGGAGGCAAGATAAATGGATCGTTCCAAGGAAGACCTCGAAGGGCAAATCGAAGAAATCGACGTTGAACATTCTCGATTCTGGTCACATGAACTTGCTGAAAGGGTGACCACGCTTGACTGGTATATTCAAGGAGGGGGCGCACAAAGGTAATGTAGAGGGATCTGGTCACGTAAGGGTCGGAGAATTCTTTGGACCATCGTTTGACAAAGCCAAGTGATGAGTTAGCTTTACGAATTATCTCATCAATATGTGAACGAAAATTTAGTTCCCTATCGTACAATATTCCAAGATCACGGAGAGACTGAACGATGGATATAGGTTGACCATGAAGAAGGTAAAGGCGGGCGGAGGACACGTGGTGCTTACGTGATAAGGTAATGGATTGACATTTGGCGATATTGAGCTCTAAGCGATTTTGTAGGCACCAGTTCGAAAAACTATCAAGGTTTTGTTGAAGGAGGCAGTAGTCATGTGGTGAAGAGATGGCTTTGAAAAATTTGGTATCATCAGCATACAGAGAGAGGGAAGAATGTTTAATAACCCTCTCGACATCGTTTATGGTTAGAATGAAGGGAAGGGGACCTAGATGGCTGCCTTGCGGAACACCAGAGGTGGCCAAGAAGGGAGTCGATAAGATGGATCTGAAGCGAACTCTGTAAGAACGGTTTTCCAGGTAAGAAGATATCCATTTTAACAATATGGGTTCGAAACCGAGGGCAGACAATTTGAAGAGGATTAAGTTATGAGATATCTTATCAAAAGCCTTACTAAAATCAGTTGCAATAACGTCGACTTCTTTGCCATTCTCTAAGGCAGACAGGGTGATGGACACGAATTCGACTAAGTTAGTGGTAGTTGATCTACCTTTCAGAAAGCCGTGTTGGGTGGGAGAGATAAGAGACTTGCACTGAAAGCTTAAGGCTTCGTATAAAATACTTTCGAAAAGTTTGGGTAGATGAGAAAGTTTAGCAATGGGGCGACAGTTTGTTACCTCGTTCTTTGATCCCTTTTTGTGAATGGGGGTTATGAAAGAGGTCTTCCAAATCTGAGGGATTTCTCCTAGTGATAGAGACAAACGGAAGAGGTGAGAGAGGGGGAGGGAGAGAATGGAAGAGCATTTTTTAAGAAAAATGGCAGGGAGACCATCTGGGCCGGGTGAGAATTCATCATTAAGATTTCGTAGTTTATTTTCAATTACAGCAGGATCAAAAGGCAGGGACAGAAAGGGGCCAACGGAGAAGTTAAGAAGGTGAGTGAAGTAAGAGGGGTCTGGTTCAAAAGAGTTGTCGGCGAAGGATTGTTTAAAATGGGTAGCAAAAAAGTTGGCAATGGTTTGCGGATTAGTTGAAGATATGTTTTCAAAAGAGAGGGATGGAGGGTAACCGCCAGATTTTTTTTTTATAGTTGACGAATTGAAAAAATGACTTAGGGTCGTTTATAAGATTTGCTTTCGCGTTAATTAGGTGCCGCTGGTAGAGAGAGTTATAAAGATGATTGAATTGAAGGTAGGAACCGAGATAGTTGGAATAGTCGAAAACAGAATTGGTACGAAGGAAAGCTGCCCATAACTTGTTTCTCTTGTTACGTAAGGCGCGAAGTTTGCGATTATACCAAGGGGGGATGAAGATGAAGTTTTATGACGAGAAAAGGGGACATAAAGAGAAATGGAATTAAACATTTCTCTGTAAAAAATTGTGAGGGCTTCGTTTAAGGATAAGTTAGCAAAATCAAAGGAACATCTACTCAGATAGGCATTTATTTTGCGGAAATTAGCTTTATGAAAGTCGTAAGAAGTGTGAAATGCAGGAGGTGTAGATTGAAGTGGAGAATTGAGGAAAAGTGAAAGAAGAAGGGAAGGATGAAAGTTATCAGTTGACAGAGTTAGGGGACAAAGCGAGACTGAGGAGTTAACGGGATCAGTTGTGAATATAAGGTCTAATTGCCTTCCCATGTAATTTAAGACATTACTAACTTGACATAGACTTGAATCAGTTAGCAGATCTATGAAGAGACATTCCTTAGTGGAGTTGGCATTTGAAGCGATGAAAAAGGATTCATCATCGGAAGGACTCCACTGCAGCAGAGGTAGATTAAAGTCGCCAAAAATGAGGATGTCATCGAGGGAATCAGATAGGTCGATTATTTGATCAATCGCGTCTATAGCAAGTTGGTAAGATTCGATAGATTGATTTGGTAGAATGTAACAACACATAACGTACAGGGATCGGTGTGGAAAAGTTATTTTTATTGTAATAAAGTCGACCTTAGAAGAGGAAGAAATGGCAATGAGAGAAGAGTCAAGGTCATTATGAATGGCCAGTAGCACACCTCGAGAGGGAGAGTCTACCAAGGGTTGGGTAGGGTCGTCGTCTCGAAAAACATTAAAAGTAGGGGGGAATAATTCTTGACTCTTTATGTCGCGGATCAGATTGGTTTCAGTCAGAGCATAGATATCGAAAGGGAGGGCATGGGATTGGCGCAAAACAGCTTGGGTTTTCGAGCGTAGGCCTCTTAAGTTCTGGTAGTGAAATGTAAGAGGAAGATTGTTGTGTAGAGACGAGGGGGAACAAAAAAAATTTGTTGTGGTCACTTCGGCTCCGTTGGAGATGTTGCGTTCTTTTAGAGTGTACGTAGTTGCCAAAAGCAGCAAGGTCATCTGCTACTTTTTGAGGAGACAAATTAAAAATCTCGTGGAACTTGATATAGATTTTCTTGAGACTGTCTATTTCAATGGGGAGGCCTTCCTGCTGAATGGAAACCATGACACTTGTTTTGGTTTTACCCTCATAGCAAACTGAGTCAGATTTGTCATGAAGATACGCGAGAAAGAGGCGTATATTCTCGTAAACCCTTTTTTCTCTTAGCCTGGAGAGTGCGTAGCGACATTCTGTGGTGTCGAAGGTTTGCTGTGTTAGTTTAACTAGAGGCGGTAAAACCGGATCAAGACTGGGAGCAGTGGAGGAAGAGATTGAAGAGAAAGGTGTATTAGATGAGACATTAGCTGTGGGGTTCAGAATATGAGAGCTGATAAAGTTAGGGTATTTGGCTCCAGTTGTGAGATTGAAATTAGGGAAAGAATTGGTGGTGAGGGCAGGTGGCGCGGAGGGTTGTAGCGGTTGAGAGGAGCCAGTGTGAGAAGTTGGGTTTAATTTAAACGAAACTCGCTTGTGTGTGGGCTTCGGTGGGGCGGCGACATTAAGTGTATTTAAAGAAGAAGAAGAAGACGTTTGTTTAGGTATGGTAGGGGGGGTAAATTTGGGGACTAATTTAGTTTTTAGGAACCAGTTAGTGTCAGATTTGGGTCGGGAGTTGGAAACAGGTTTTGGATGCTTATTACTAATCTTAGATTTATTTACAGTCTTATCATTAATGCAGGGTTTATCGGTCGATTTGCTAATGAGCATCTTACCAAGCTTGAAGTCAGTACCAGTAGAGCTTTGAAATATCCATTCGTATCGAGACGGTAAGTCGAATTTGAAATTTCGATTACTCTTGTGGCTGGATGGCAGGAGCATTATGCATTGGTGGATGGTAATACCAAATCTCTTTTTGAAAAATTGTGTAATCCATGGGACATCCGCGTAGTGAGGGGCTCCTTTGATGAGGAAGGTAGTGACCATCTGGTTCTCCATCCTTAGCTTGTCCAATCTGCGCTGCCACTCAGAAGGTGTCCATGTAGTGCCAAACTGTTTGATGAGTTTACGTGGGGCGACAGCGGGAGGAGACAACGTTACCGTGACTTCCGATTGGTGAGTTGTAACGCTTGCGTTGGAGTTATCCGTTTCAACCATCCGTTGGAGACAGGAAGGTGGAGATAAGGGCGGATCCACTTCGGTATCTAATAGTTCAGCCAAGATTGACGTGTTGTACTGAATAATTGGGTGATGGTGAGTATGGTTTGATACTTGATCAATTTTGCTGCATATTGTTCCAATGCTATCCTCAATATCAGGAAAAGTCCACCGAACCACGGTTAATTCGTCGCCGACATCACTAATTTTATCGAAAATCACTTCAAGCATAGGATCAGGTTGCTTGGGAGATGGTTGATTAATCGATGGGGCTTGAAAATGAAAATCTAAGTCTTCACGCATTGTGTTTATGATCTCGCACGTATTTTGGTGTGCGATAATTTGCGCATACGATTTTGTTTTGAGATCACTTATCACAGTATTGAGGTGACACAGGGTTGTTTCATCGTTACTAGATCTTGCGAAACTCAACTCAAAAAGACCAGCAATTTCTTTCTCAATGTTAACAAGTTTGGATTTAATTGCGTCGTTTGAAGACTGTACCGCAACGCCTAGTTCTTCGATACATTTTACACTATTTTCAAGGCTGGACAGTTTTTCTGTTATTTTTTTAATGAGACTTTTATGGTGGTTTTCATTAGATTCACTAAGGCATTTTATCGCGAGGAGCACGTGCGACAGCGATATGTCCTTACACGCGTACAGTCCATTTTTCACGCGTACAGTACTCACTTGCATTGTTTCAAGCTCTATCATAATCTCTTCAGAGTGTTCGATGCAATCTTTTATGATTAAAGACGATCCGCCTCTGGCCCTTTCCGACGGGTGATAAGCGTGATAGGTACCGTATCCAGTAATGTTTACACGCGATAAGGTGAGTTTCACAGATCAAACATATGTCAATGTCATTTTCTCGTAGAAATATTTCTAGCTCTTCTAGTCTTTGTATGAGACCGTTGGCGTTTCATGCAACAATTTTAAGAAGTTTCGTCATGTTCGTTTTGAAATGCTCCTGTTGTTAAGCTTATATTCAAGCTTCTCCAACCTTTCGACAATTAACATGTTTGTTGTTGGAGCAAACAAAAACAAACATGCTAATTGTCGAAAGGTTGGAGAAGCTTGAATATACGAATGTGTAATCGATTTTATCGATTTTCGAATTGCATTCGATGGCTTTTTTTTTATAATTATAAGAATTTAGTGTCGTGTAGAATATTATTTTCTAGGGATTTAGTGTAGTGTAGTGTGTGTTTTTCAATTATTTTGTAAATGAGTTGTATAGTGTTGAGTGAGGTTTTGGTGTCGCCTAGAGTGTGTGTGAATGCGAATGAGTGAGCGTGGATGCAATTGAGTGGGAGGGTGGATGCGAATGAGTGTTAGACTGGATGCGAATGAGTGTGAAAGTGGATGCGAATGAGTCTGTAGAGTGGACTGTATATCGGTGAATGTTCGATTAGAGTAGTTTTCCTTTCTTTTTTTTTTAATGAAAGCCAGTGTCGCGAATGAATCGATAAGACTATATTAACATTTTCTCGGTATTGGTATCGTTAGAGGGAAGAGGGCAAATTTTGGTAATGGGTCCTTTTGTTTCCCCATTTTGTGTTTTCAACGTTACGACGCGATTGAGTTTGTCCGATCCTGCGTGTTTCTCGACTATGCGCGCTAAGCTCCATTTCGTTGGTGGCAGTCGTTCATCCTTTATGAGCACTAGGTCTCCAACCTCGGGTTGTGTCTCAATTTTCAACCATTTCGGTCGGTGTTGCAGTCGCGTGAGGTATTCTGAGCTCCACTGCTTCCAAAATACTTGATATAATTTTTGAATACGTTGCCATCGTTCAAGGCACCTGATTTTCATTTCGGTCTGATCCGGATGAGGTAATCCGATGAGCGAATGACCAATTAAGAAGTATCCCGGAGTGAGTGCTGCGAAGTCTTCTGGATTGTCGGTCAACCGACAAAGCGGTCGTGAGTTCATACATGCCTCTATTTGAGCCAGCCTTCCAGACCTGTAAGTGAGTACGAATGCGGTTACTCTCGTCTAAACCCCGCACGTAAATCGCAGCACCATATGCTTTCTCCGATGCGTCACTAAAACCATGTAGTTCCAGGTCCCTTTGTTTCTCGATTAACGGAATTTCCTTTCGAAACGCTTCCCATTATTCTTGGAGCTCAATCGGAATCGGTTGGTTCCAGGACACTCCGCGCCACCAAAGTTGCTGCATCATCATTTTTGCCTTGACAATGCACGGCGAAATCCATCCAAGGGGATTGAAAAGTTTTGCGATCGTTGAAAGCATTGACCTCTTTGTGACTTCCGAAGCCTCCGCTGTGAAGCTCTGAAAGGAAAAAGAATCATCGAGTGGGAACCACTTTACCCCTAAAGATCCTTCTTTAAACGGTAACGTCACTTCGTAGCGTCCATTCGCTAACTGTTTCGTGGTTTCCAAAAAGTGTCGTTCACAGACCCTATTCTCCTCAGTTTACTGGACCTGAAAGGGAACCTCTTCCATTTCCCAAAACTTTCGGAGTTGGGTGTCAATGTCCAAAACCTGAAGAAAACTCTGAACTCTTTCTGTAGACTGCAAAGGTACCTTCCCCAATAGGATCCATCCTAATATCGTTTTTTTGAGCAATGGGTGACACAGGATCGACACCTCTTACTATGTCCGGAAGTAAAATTTCAGAAGCAATGTCGCTGCCTAGAAGCAGGTCCGCCAAAGTTAACTCCTACACATGACTCCATTGCTTGGGCGACAGCTCCTTGGATGGCAGTAATCCAGTTAGCGTTTTGAAAACAAACCCCTTTACCCTAGTTTCGAAAGTGGAGTTTAAGGACCCTAGAGTCAATTCTACAGAATTGTGACGCGACCCATTCCTAACTTTGCCTAACTCAGCAACTTCGACAAAGGTACGACGCTTTTTCAGGCCTAAAGTTTGAGCTGCTGCCTCGGTAACAAACGTTGCTTCAGAACCTGGATCTACCAAAGCACGGAAATCCATATCTTCTCCGCTGGCTGATCGAACCCTGACAACCGCAGTAGCTAACAGGACATGCACGTTTGCATTGGGCTGTGTGTAGAAGGTGTTAAGGGTTGAACTGCTTCCTGGTACTGATGCGTCGTTCGGAAGAAACACTGGAGCCTCTGCATTAATTGTGGAGGCCTGATGTATTGGTATTGATGCGTATTATTGCTATAAGCGAAACAGTTTTCGCAAACACGAATCTTGTTGACCGTAGTTTTGCGCGCACCTACATCCATCTTTAGAAACCGGTTGCAGGTCCTTAGGGAATGAGGACCTTTGTTGCAGATTTTGCACCCAAATTGCTACTTTTGCTTAGGCCTAATGTGGTATGAGCCCGCCTTTGTTGCTGTACTACGCTGACTGCTACCCTTTTGTCCCTGATGTTCTACTACCACTTCTAAAGCCCTAAATCTGGCTTCCAGAAACTCGAAAACTCTTCAAATGTGGGTAACTCCTTTTTAATTCCCAGCTTTTCTTCTCACAGTTGTTGTGTCATTGCGGGAAGCTTCTGCAACATGCAATAAATGAGAATTGAGTCCCAATGTTCAACCGGAAGCTCTAAGTTTTGAAGCGAATGACAACATTCTATAGACGTATCAAGGACTTTCTTTAAACCCGAAGAATTTTCATGAATTACAGCTCCTTGCCCAAACAAAAGTTTCAGCTGCTTGTTAACCAGGATGCGTTTATCGTCATAGCGTGAAGTGAGTATTGACCACTCCCTTTCATAATTTCCCTGATTAATACCTAAATGCTGTATTAGACGATCAGCCTTTTTGAATCTCCGACAGGGACGCGTTATCACGGATGAGCGACACGAAAAGATCATGAAAAGACCTCCACTCTTCATAGCTTCCAGCAAATGTCGGCAATTTCACCACAGGTAATTTTAAATCCCTCATCCCCATATTTAAATTTATTGGCACAGAACTCACCCCTGTTTCCATTCCAGTTAATTGTGTTGCTGCCACTGATGTCGTCGGTGCCAACTTGTCCAAGCTGTCCATGAGTGCAGTTCGATACTCCACGTAGAACTCCTTAATTTGGTCGAAAAGCTTTTTGCACTCTTCCTGGGCTTGAGGTTCCTTTGACGACACCGCATCGTTATTATACTCGCTGCTTATTATCAAATTATTTTCCAGAATGTCGATTCTTGCTGTGATGACATTTTTGGTTCTATCCACCTCAGATCGTTTTTTTAAATTCAGGAAATCCTTTAGAATCTGTGCCAAAACATTTTTCAGCAATTTTTCCGTTGTACTCATTGCACCGCAGAGAGAAAAAAAAAATCCACGTAAGAAATATGAAAATATTCAGGCAACACACACTCTACTCACTTTTTCCTTTTTATTTTCAGCGTTCCTTTGCGTATCCTGTTACGGTGGACGGGATGTGTTGCTGTATGTAGTGAACGGTCCCACTATGCGGTTCCAGTTGCAGTACACCGAACAGTTGCGGTATGACGTACCGTGTTATGTGGATTGTTAACGATGCAGGAACCCGTTTAGCACTTTGCAGTAATGTTTTTTTTTTTAAAAAAAGTCACCCAATTCACCAAAATTGGCAATGTAAATTACAAACAAAAACTGTACTTTAGCTTCAAGTACACTAAGTTAATTGTTCCTTTATTTGCAGGTGTTGAAAAAGGTCACAAGAGTTATTGAATTGTCAAAGGTAACATAAAATTCAACAAAAAAAAAATTTGCACTTTAAGTGATCGCGCAATATACTATTTGGCCGTTTGTTCTTAGGCTCGAATGGACCAAATGTTCGAATCGGGTGTGTAACTTGCACAATCTTTGCTGTGTGAGGATAATTTCGATAACTTTCCACTTTATGACGAATGTAAAAAGAAAAGACCAACTTGCTTGACGTTATAAATGATAATGATTTTATTTCAGATTGCTCTAATTCTTAATTTGACAGTTCTATGTTTCTTGACAGTTTGTAATAGTAACCTTTACTTTAGATTGACCATAATTGAATTTAATTGAATTGAATAAAAATTTAATTCTAATTGAACAATAATTAGCAAAGTGTTTCAATCATTTTATAATTATTTAATTTAGCTTAAACAGAAAGAAATATTTAAAAAAAAAAGCTTACCCTTCACTCCTGTTAAAACGAATTGTTGCTATATCTGATAACGAGTTCATTTGTTTTGATCCAACGGGATCTAAGGTTACATATGAAAACTGCAATATATTAGTACTGGATTCGAATGATGTTACAGTAGAAGAACTAAACTTGTCTTCAAGAAGGTTATCAAGAAAAAGATTCAATGATAACGTTGAATTTACTTGCGCCAACTGTGAGATTCATATAAAAAGGCAATCTATTTATATTAAAAGAATTGAGAGGCTTAAGAAATTGAACAATAGCTTAAGGATAACAGTAAAAGGAAATCGCAAATCGAAAATAAATTTGCTGCAGAGAATTCATAGTTTAAAAGAAAAAAGGCTGCAAGTGCGTAAAAAGCAGAGTATCCAAGAGAAAATTAAATTATTGCTTGGTATTGATCAAAATACAAAGACATTTTTTAAGCTCATTCTATCTGAGAGTACAAAAAAATACACCGAAGAGGAGAAGTGGATTTCGCAGTGCATCTTTTTCCGTTCGTCTTCCGGATACAACTTTTTACGGGATCAGCTTGGACTACTCTTGCCGCATCCGTCTTCATTACATAGATAGATTAAGATCTAGAGGAAATAAAGAAAATAACTTCGACATTATCACCAAAAGAAAAAGAAGTCGTGATTATCAAAGATCTAATATCTAATATCTAAGTCTGTGTGTGTTTTTATGATTCGGAAATTTCAAGCAAGTTTTATATCATATCGTTTGTCCAAGCAATATACCTATGAAACAACTTGAGATTGAGGTACATAACTGTCTTGATATATGCACGGAGCTGAAACTAACCGTTAGAGCTATTTGCTGTGATCAAGGACCCACAAATCGTAGTTTATATAGCAAATGTAATCTAAATGAAAAAAAACTTTAACTTTAAGTAATGAAGTATTATATATTAAACATCGAACCCACAAACGCAAGAAATAGATCATTTTGTTTCAAAGGCTTGGCCTTAAATATAGAAAGCGTTCTAAGAATAAGAGACACATTATTCATGGATCATGGTTGGTTGGTTGGTTGGTTGGTTGGTTGGTTTAAGAGCCCGTTGGTTTAAGGGTCCGTTGTGTTCCCCTCATCTATGTAACTGTAGGGAATAGTGCTGTGCTTTGGGAATTATGTGTTGGGAGGATTAAAGTCTAGGGATCAGGGGTAATATCAACGGGAGACTATATCGTATAGTGATCGGGGAATCGTAGTGTTCGTCTGGCGAACTCTAATATATCCCCGATTCCTTTCTTACTGAGGTGTATAATATCCGGAATCCTTGGAGATCCCATAATTTTCAGTCTTAGCCTCGCTGAAGCAGGGCAGTGGCAGAGGAAGTGTTCTATATCTTCCTCCTGCTCCTCACAGTTTGCACAGATTGTTGTATCAGCTATCCCGAGTCTGAATGAATGTTTGTTGAGATTGATGTGCCCTGTTAAAAATCCCACCATCAATTTCAATTGTGTTCTGCTTGAGTTAAGAGCCCTTTTTGCTGTGTTGTTTAGTTATTACAGATCTAGCCACTTTGCACGTGTCTAGATTCGTCCAGTAGTTATTGAACCCTTGTCGTACCTTTTCATTGATTATTGTTTTAATAGTAGTTAATATTGTATCATCCGCGTTCAGTTCTGTGTTGCCTGCTCCTTTCCTTGCTAGTTCGTCTGCCTTTTCGTTACCCGGTACACCTTTGTACCCCCGTACCCATGTGAGAGGGACTCTATTGCGTATGGCAAGTAAGTTCAATTTAGATTTGCACTTCCTTACTAGTAGTGATTTCGACATGGGGTTTGTAATCGCGCTAATTGCGGCTTTGCTGTCCTAGCAGACGTCGATTTGCCTCCCTTCGCTGGTGTCTTCTGCGAGCATTTCTGCTTGGGAAACCGATACAAATGGTTCTAGGTAAATAGCAAGTTCAATCGGAGGGTTAGCACTGAAGATGCCAGCCCCTGATTCCCCTGATATGTTAGAGCCGTCTGTATATACCGATATCCCATTAGAGTTTCTTGTTTTCTTTGTTTCTTTCGTGCTTTCATACGTCCGATATTCTCTTGCGGGGCAAATTGTTTCGAAGTTGTTGGAGAACGTATACGATTTTCCAACAACATCACTGGGGCAATCGATGAGCGGTGTCATTACTCTTATCATTTCGGTGATTGTTCGATGTCACGTATTTGCCGATGAAATGGCCGATAGTTCTAAGCCATGAGGCTGAAATGCCGGCAATCTTCTTCGCTTCGAGGTGCACTGGTAGAATGTTTAGTATCACTTCCATGGCTGCGGTTGGTGTTGAGGATTGTGCTCCTTCCCAGGCAGACCATACGTTGCACCTTAGTTAGCAAGTCCCTTGCATACTTTTTGCTCATCACTGGCCACCATACAACTACACCGTAGAAGATGATGGGTTTTATTACGCATTCGTATAGCCAGTGGACCTGTTTTGGTTTCAAGCCACATGACTTCCCGATGGCCCTCCTGCATATCCAATATGCTCTCTTGGCTTTGGTGATTCTTTCTTCCAGGTTCTTTCTCCAGGTCAGTTTCCTGTCCAATATAATGCCCAGATACTTGACGCTGTCGCGGAGTTGTAGTGATACTCCTCCGAGTTGTGGAATATGAAAGTCACTAGGTTTGGTTTTCTTTGTAAAGAGAACCATTTCGGTTTTATTTGGATTTATTTCTAATCCACTCTCCTCCGCCCATTCTTTTATGATTCGAACTGTGTTTTGCATAAGCTCTCCTATAATGTTCATCTGCTTACCTCTTATCAGAACGGCTAGGTCATTTGCGTACGCTACACATTTCGCACAGATTCCATCCAGTGCTTTTAAAAGGTTGTCCATTGTGAGCACCCACAGAAAAGGAGATATTATCCCCCCCCCTGTGGTGTTCCCGTACGGAGTGTTCCCCTTCTTGTTTCGTCTCCCAGTGAAGCTGTGATAATGCGGTTTGTAAGCATGTGTTCTAGCCAATTGTTTATTATTTGGTTATTACAGTATATCGAGAGTGCCTACACAATTTTTTGAGTTTTCACATTGTTAAATGCCCCTTCGATATCTAGAGAAACGCCTGCGGCTGATTCATTTATCATAATGATTCATGTTACATTTATGTAAGTAAATTTAATCAAGAACCGTTAGAGAAATTATTTGGTAAAATAAGAGCGCGGAATATTAATAAAAGTAATCCAAATGTTTCCGAATTTAACTCCCTGCTAGCCAAAGTTATATCGATAAAACTTTTACTCAAATCGAAATGTTCCAACCGCGAAGAAGATGATTCGGATATCTACAGGTGGATTGGAATGCTATTTTGCAGAGTGATATAGAAGAACAAATAATACTTACCCAAGCTATCACAAAATCATGACATTCTTAAGAATGAGGAATGTTTTGAAAATAACATGAATACGAACAATATAGTTAATCCACCAGATGAAGACGCAATATCAGTCAAGGTACCGCAGGTCAACGACCTAGCTACAAGAAAATTTGCGGGATATTTAAAACAATAAAAAAAATGAACAAAATCTGTGAAAATTGTGCTGAAGAAATGTCAAAGGAGAAACACAATTTCGATCTAACGGAAGTATTGATAAAATTAAACGAATATGAAAATTCAAAATAAAATACGGTTCTCTTATGAAACTTCGAAAACTACAATTGCATCTAACTTAAAAGAAAATATAATCAAAGAATGTATATGCGTAAAGGCAACAAATATATATTTTCTGAACTGGTTCAATGTATATTAGGATTAAGGTGATTTAACTGCAATTTAATACTAACCTAATTTAAGTTAATGATTATTTTGTTAAGTTAGTTAGTTTTTTTATAATAATTTCGAAGATTAGTCACCTTCACTTAAGTAGGATAAGTTATTATAATTGCATAAATATAAAATGCAGTATGCAAAACTCATATTCATACCCATTTTCAGAGCAAATTTTATGTCCACAAAGTTTACAGAGTTTTTATTTATTTAATCAAGTGCTGAAAATAAGGTACATACATACAGACAAAATAACAAGCACCCAACATAAGCCCAACCATTTGTACATATATGTATATATACGATCTATACAGATACTCCATATCCATCCTACCTACGTGTCGGCATCAGAACTCCGTGACCGCAGTAGCATAAAATATTTTTTTTTTGTTTCTTTTTTGCAGTAAAGGTAAACAAGGGTATGTGTGAGTGACACGATGGACTATAAAGTGAGCAGAAAAGACAAATGTTCTGTGTTCTGATTTTTTCCCTTTTCTAAGAAGTTTAAGCTTTTTTTTAGTGAATTTCGTTTTCATATATCACTTCTTCCCATATGAATGAGACATCTGGGTAGTTTATTATCTGTGCCTGAAGTATAGGCTCATTAATTGCTTACATTTTTCGAAATATTGAATATATTTTGAATTAAGATCATTTTATCTCCCTTTTTTATGCATGCAACTAACTTAAGAACTGAAGCCTCTTGATCATTTGAAGCACCGAAAATTCGCCGATTGAGCTCTGCAAAAGTTTGAAGAAAATCCTGGATTTCATCGAAAAATCATCTTCAGCGATCAAGCTCATTTTTGGCTAATGGCTTTGTCAATAAGCAAAATATGCGTTATTGTACAGAAACAAACTTACATGTACTTCAAGAGACTCCATTGCATCCACAAAACGTGACCGTGTGGTGTGATTGGACCGTATTTTTTCATCAATGAAAATGATCGTCACGTTACGGTCAATGGAGTTCGCTATCGTGCCATGTTGGAAGACTATTTTTGAATAGATGATAGTGCCACATGCCACACAGTTGATCAAACAATTGATCTATTAAAGGGGAAGTTCGGTAATTGTTTAATCTCGAAAAATGGTCCGGTCGAATGGCCAGCTGGCTCATGCGAATTAATGCCGATGGATTTGTTTTTATGGGGTTACTTTAAGTTGTTGGTTTTTGCCAACAACGTTAGAGGAGCTCAGGAATAATATCGAACGTGTTATGTCTCAAATATATAAATTAAAACACAACTTTGATATACTTTGGCTATGTTAGAACTGCCGGTTTACATAAAATAGAACATGAGAGCACGCTATAAGTGTTACACCATATACTTGTATATAACATTTCCCTCATTAAGATGTTGTTATTACAAAGTAAATTTAATTCATTCAATTAATTAATTCAATAATAAAATATAATTATAATAATAATAATATAAATAATAATGATTAATTCAATTTTTGTTTCTTTTTTCAAAGTAAGTTTTTAAGTCAATTTGGAAAATAAGTTCAAGTTCATGATTCGATAATTTTATTTTTTTGTTTTTGGTTTTTGTTATATATATATATATATATATATATATATGTATATGCAATAAAACACGAAAAGATATCTTGAATGATATTTATTAATATAATTCAAACTCCTGAACCAATGTAGTTTTGAACAGGTTTTACTTCTCTACCTGATCTAGTTAAATAGTAATCAGATGGTGAGGTCTTTTTATCATTTTCATTACTTTGCGTTGGCAAGTTTAGGTGTGGTGTTGTCATTTGAATTGTGTTTTCATGGTTTTGTTGACAATCCGGCAATTCAAAATCTGGTGATTTGAATTGTGGCTCATAAACTGATCGTCTCAAATGACTTGAATTGCGCCGAAGTAAACTTTTATCTTCAGTTTGCACAATATATGATCTAGGAGTACTGTGGGGTTTAACTATCTGTGCTGGCTCCCAAATTTTGTTTCGCTGTATTAGTACATTTTCTCCCATAGCAAAACTCATTTCTTTTTCATTTCTTACGTGTCTATCATGGTAACTTTTGTATTTTTGTTGATGCTCTTTTAAAATATTTAAAAGGTTTTCAACAATTTTAGGTTCTAAAAAACTTTCTTGATTAGGAATTTTAGATCTTAAAATACTGCTGATTACCAGCTGTGACAGTGCAGCATTAATACCGGCTATTTGTGAGTTTCTATAAGATAATAATGCACTACAAATGTCTTTTCTATCCTCATATGCCCTTTTTAGTAATTGCTTTGCAATATGTAATCCTTTTTCTGCCAATCCGTTCGAGGATACCTAGGACTTGAGGTTGTTACAGTCATGTTCCAAGCATTTGCAAATTTCTTAAATCTGTAGGAATTAAAAGGCATAAGATGAATTGTTTTGGAATACCGTGGGTTGAAAAAATATCTTTCAAAACAGACCTTACCGAGAGTACAGTTTTATTTGCAAGTGGTTTTATTTCTAACCACTTCGAAAAATAATCAACAAGCACGAGATAAGGCTTGTTTTGAAATTCTAGAATATCACAACCTACTTTTAATAATGGAATGTCCGGAAATTCTTGTAGAATTAATGGAAGTTTCCCATTTGAGCACTGAAATTTTTCACAAACTTTACATTGAGAAATAAGTTCTTCAATATCTGAAGATATATTTGGCCAATAAATAGACATTTTGTCATACCTAAATGACTTTCATGAAGTTTTTGAAGTAATTGTGCTGCCAAACTTTTTGGAACAAAAGTTAGGTTAGGTTAGGTTTGATGGGTTGACGTAGAGTGTGAAACAAACAACAACACACTTAGATCAGTATAGATCCATTGTGATGCCCAAGGAGTGAAGCTTCCCACTCGTGAACTCTATGGGTCCTTAAACCAAACGGATGCATTTATAAATTTGGGAATCTTATTTACCGATACATTTGATAGTTCTTCTAAGTCTTGGAAGAAATATTTCCCTAGTATTTTGAATCTAAGGTGGTAGAGTCCTGGACAATGGCACAGGAAGTGAGGTGTATCTTCGTGTACGTCCTCATTGCCACAATTTTCCAATTTCTTTGTGTGATAACGTAACAAGTTGTGTCCAGTTATCATTCCCACTAAACCAGAGAAGATATATCTCTTGAAGTGTAGGATTTGTTCTGTACGATTTTTATCGTAGAGCGGCCAGAGTTTTCTTGTAATTATACAGGATTCTAGTGACCCCTCCGTCGTTTGCCTACCTTGTCGTGGTGGAGGGGCTGAGTAAGGACCGATGATACTCTTGAGCTATACCTGGAATAGATCCAGGGAAGGTCAGGGTGGAGGTCAGGAAACTAAAAGGTAAACAAAAAGAACCTACAGTGAAGTAGCAAAAACACAATAAAAAAAAACATGGAGAGTACAACTGAAAAAGAAGAAATTCGGATGGGGATATACACCCAAAAGTCGGCAGAGGCCACGGCTGCCGGCGAGGGCTTGGCCCCGAAAGGAGATAAGTCGCCAGTGGCTACTACTACTCTCAAGCACGACACGAACACAAACAAAAATAAAAACAACTTCGGGTTGCAGCACCTCTTCACTGCAACAGATAAAATCGAAGAGGGTGCAACAACATCGACATTGACCGCTCGTAAAGAGTTCGAGTCAGCGACTCGAAAAAGATGCAAAATCTCTGGAGCCCAACAACGAAAAAGTGCCAAAGAAAGAAGACGACTGGAGATGGAGAAGCAAGGAAATTTGGTTTCAAACCCAAACTGCCTACCTTCAGCACCAAAAGTCGTCTCCCCGCGTGGGCAAAAAGCAAACAGTGAAAGCACTGAACAAACACTGAGCGGGGAACGGATGGAATACAGTACTTTATCACCAGAGGATGCCTCGGCAAACTCTGATGGCAAGAGGAGGATGCGCCCCCATGCTGAACCACCGCAAAGAAAAAGAAGTAGTGTTGCTAAAGACCATCCACAATCTAGGCTTACCTCTATTCCACCAGGGCGGGCTAACTCTCACCCAGGGAGGAGCGAGGGAAGTGCTGTCGCAGAATCAAAATTCAAAAACCCGAAAAGGCCGTCAACTTCAAGAGGACAGGCAGCCCCACCCATAAAATCTCGTCACACGAGGTCGTATTGGGATGTAGCAGCCAACCTCCTGGAGATGTTGGTCTACAACAGAAACGACGAGGATGGGAAGATACCGGAGGAGCTACATCAACGATTCCAGAAAGCCTTCAATGCTGCCCTGTACCAAACGCTTTGTGAGAATCCGACAACTTCCTGAGGGCAGGTTTCAAAGGCAGCAGCTACCACATATGCTGTCAGGACAATGCCTCGACGGAGTCGTTAACTACATAAATCAACATCTAGACTCCTCGATGGTTGGGAAGGAACCAACCTAGTGGTTCTCCCGGCAGCAAAGATTCCCAGATTAACCAGGGTGTCCGTTTGGATCCCAGGGGTAATCGAGGAACCTGCAACGCTGTTTGCGCGGATGAAGCTGCAAAACAAGGACCTTAAGACAGAAAAGTGGAAACTCTACCACGCAAAGGAGCAGGCAGGCAAAGGCCAACTGATCGTGATCGGAATTGACGCGGAATCGCTGGGGTCACTAGTCCTACAAGGGGGTAAAGCATTTTGCGGCTCTCACCAGGTCAGCTTTGTAATCCCTTCATTCCACGAAAGAATTAATGAAGGTAATCCAAGCAAACCTTCAGCACAGTAGGGCGGCAACTGCCAACCTCTCTGCTTACCTCTTAGCAGGAAAAGCGGATATCGCCCTCATCCAGGAACCTTATTGCCTGAATAATAAGGTAACAGGACGGGGGAATAAACTGAAAGTGATTGCAAACAACGGAAACAGTAAGTGTAGAGCCTGTATTGTGGCACATAAGGATATTAATATTTTCTCTATTCCACAGATCAGCACAGGCGACTTCACAGTCACAAGTCTTGAATATAGGGTAAAAAATAGCGAGACCAACCAAATTATTTTGGCCTCTTGCTATCTCCCCTATGACTCCCCGCAACCTCCACCTAGCGATGAGTTAAAGAAGTGTGTCACCTGGACGAGGTCCCAACAGAAGAGCCTCATAGTGGGTATGGAGTCTAACGGCCACCACACTAACTGGGGAATTACGAACATCAACAAAAGAGGTGAGTGTTTGGCCGATTATTTAAATATTGAAAACTTGATTACCTTGAATGAGGGCTGTACACCAACCTTCATAAATAAAATTAGAAGGGAGGTATTAGATATAACCTTATCTACGTTAGACGTTATGTCTATACACCTGGTGTCGAACTGGAGGATCAGTAATGAGATATCCTTTTCGGACCACAGGTGGTTGAGTTTTGATATTGGAATTGATCACAAATCCAAAATAATGATTAGGAATCCTAAGGAAACAGATTGGTCCATCTTTGTAAGTAATCTTCAGGGAAAGCTGACACCAACTCAGGGTAACAGCTACACTGAGATTAACCAATTAAACAATGAAGTCCTCAAAGTACAGAAGTGTATTATAGAATCTTTTAAGGCCGCCTGTCCTCTAAAACCGGTACATAGAAGTGCAAAGCAAAAATGGTGGAACGGCGACCTCCATGAAATACGGAAGGGTGCTAGACAATGCCTAAATAAAGCTTTAAGAACCAACGAAGAAGCTGACTGGGAATCCTATAAATAAAGTAAAAGAGGCTTCAAGAAGCTCACCAGGGCTGCTAAAAGGGAATCATGGAAAACTTTCTACACCAACATATGCGATAATAATAGAGCAGCGCAATTAAAGAAGATCCTGTCCAAGGAACCACCAAGTTATCAACTTCTACAGGCGGGCAATAACTTGGCAACCGCAGCTGATACCTTGGAGACGCTGATGTGTGTACACTTCCCAAACTGTTTCAACGAGGCAGCTACACCTTCCAAGCGTGTTGTCACTCTAACTGATACAAAATGGGAGGACACTGAGAACCTAGTTGATGCGGATAAAGTGACCCGGGCTATTAACTCATTTGCACCATACAAATCACCGGGCTTCGACGGAATACTTCCCATCTTCTTGCAAAAAGGGATAGAATTAGACACCCTAAAGAAAACCCTAGTCAATATCTTCAGGGGATGTCTATATCACGGATACACACCAACACAACGGCAAGAGGTGAGGGTGGTGTTCCTGCCGAAACCCGGGAAAGATTTGTAGACAGCAAAGGGCTATAGACCTATTAGTCTAACGTCCTTCTTACTAAAATCAATGGAGAGAATCTGTGATAACTACATCAGAACACAGATTACAAATAAGTGGCTGTGTCCTTTTGAAACAAGGAATCAGTCGCAGGCGTTTTTCTAGATATCGAAGAGGCATTTAACAATGTGAAAACTCAAAAAATTGTGGAGGCACTCTCGATATACTGTAATAACCAAATAATAAACAATTGGCTAGAGACGGCACAAGAAGGGGAACAGTCCGTACGGGAACACCACAGGTGGGAATAATATCTCCTTTTCGGTGGGTGCTCACAATGGACAACCTTTTAAAAGCACTGGATGGAACCTGTGCGAAATGTGTAGCGTACGCAAATGACCTAGCCGTTCTGATAAGAGGTAAGCACCTGAATATCATAGGAGAGTTTATGCAAAACACCCTTCGAATCACAAAAGAATGGGCGGAGGAGAGTGGATTAGAAATAAATCCAAATAAAACGGAAATGGTTCTCTTTACAAAGAAAACCAAAACTAGTGACTTTCACATTCCACAACTCGGAGGAGTATCACCACAACTCCGCGACAGCGTCAAGTATCTGGGCATTATATTGGACAGGAAACTGACCTGGAGAAAGAACCTGGAAGAAAGAGTCACCAAAGCCAGGAGAGCATATTGGATATGCAGGAGGGCCATCGGGAAGGCATGGGGCTTGAAACTGAAACAGGTCCACTGGATATACGAATGCGTAATAAAACCCATCATCTTCTACGGTGTAGTTGTATGGTGGCCAGTGATGAGCAAAAAGTATGCAAGAGACTTGCTAACTAAGGTGCAACGTATGGTCTGCCTGGGTATTACAGGAGCACCATCCCCAACGCCAACCACGGCCATGGAAGCGATACCAAACATTCTACCAGTGCACGTCGAAGCGAAGAAGATTGCCGGCATTTCAGCCTCACAGCTTAGAACTACCGCCCATTTCATCGGTGGTGCAAATACGGGACATCGAAAAATCACCGAAATGATAAGAGTAATGACACCGCTCATCGATTGCCCCAGTGATGTTGTTGGAAAATCGTATACGTTCTCCAACAACTTCGAAACAAATTTTCCCCGCAGGAGAATATTGGACATATGAAAGAACGACAAGAAACTCCAATGGGATATCGGAATATACAGATGTTTCTAGCATATCAGAGGAATCATTGGCTGGCATCTTCAGTGCTAACCCACCTAGAACCATTTGTATCGGTGTTCCAAGCAGAAGTCTATGTAATTATGAAGGCAACCGAAATACTCGCAGAACACACCAGCGGAAGAAGGCAAATCGACATCTGCTCGGAGAGCAAAGCAGCAATGAGCGCGATTACAAACCCCATGTCGAAATCACGACTAGTAAGGGACTGCAAAACTAAATTGAACTTACTTGCCAGACGCAATAGAGTCCCTCTCACATGGGTACCGGGGCACGAAGATGTACCGGGTAACGAAAAGGCAGACGAACTAGCAAGGAAAGGAGCAGTCAATACAGAACTGAACCCGGATAATACAATAGGGGTCCCTCTGACAACTATTAACACAATAATCAATGAAAAGATACGACAGGAGTTCAATAACTATTGGACGAATCTAGACACGTGCAAAGTGGCTAGATCTGTAACAACTAAACAACACAGCAAAAAGAGCTCTTAACTCAAGTAGAACGCAATTGAGATTAATGGTGGGACTTTTAACAGGGCACATCAATCTCAACAAACATTTGTTCAGACTAGGGATAGCTGATACAACAATCTGTGCTAACTGTGAGGAGGAGGAGGAAGATATAGAACACTTCCTCTGTCACTGTCCTGCTACAGCGAGGCTAAGGCTGAAAATTATGGGATCTCCAAGGATTCCGGATATTATACACCTCAGTAAGAAAGGAATTGGGGATATATTAGAGTTCGCCAGACGAACACTACGATTCCCCGATCAGTATACGATATAGTTTCCCGTTGATACTACCCATGATCCCTAGACCTAAATCCTCTCAACACATAATTCCTAAAACACAGCACTGTTCCCTACAGCTACATAGAAGAGGGGAACACAACGGGCCCAATGGAGGTCTAAGTGAAGAGCATAAGCTCACCCTCTTAAACCAACCAACCAACCAGGATTCTAGTGATCTCCATCTACTATTTGCTATTGCAATCATTTTATTTCTAACTTCTAGGTTCTTAATTGACGGGTTAGCTCGTTCAGGATTTAGAGCTGAACCCTCCCTTGCCAGCTCGTCAGCTTTCACATTTCCTGAACGCCATTCTATCGGGGAGCCCAGCAGAGCTTTACATTGTGCTGCGTACCAAGAACCCGCAGCTCTTCGCGACAGCAGCGCACAAGCTTCGATTATATTTGTGTGGCGGAAAAATGTGATATCATCTGGTGGTATAGCTTTCATTGCAGCGTCCCGGGCAGTTGTTGCCACCGCCAAGACCTCCGCTTGAAAAACACTCCTATAGTCTGGAAGCCGAATTGACTTCTTCAAATTTAGTTTTTCAGAAAAAATCCGTGCACCTACTCCCACGTCCATCTTGGATCCGTCAGTGTAGGTGGAAATGGGGTTACCATTTAGCGGGATATTAGTTTCCCATTCCTCTCGACTAGGAAATGAACTGGAAAACGGCTTATGAAAGTCTAAATAGGGTACTATGTAGTCTGTGCTAACATCTCCGCCCATGTATTTGCGTAAAATCTGCGCATGCCCCGTCAGGCTTGACCTCCAACCTTCAGATTGGCTTAATCTTAGAGCACTTCTAGCTGCAGATTCCTGCACAAATAGGTAATAGATTGAGTATGGTCTCTAATCCTGCAGTTGGTGTGGTTCTCATAGCTCCTGTGACACCAATGCCCGCCATTCTTTGTACTCTGGTTAGTATCTTGAGGTTTGTGCCCTTACTTGCTGCTGGCCACCATACTAGGCTGCCGTATGTCAATATAGGTCTTACAACTGCTGTGTAGAGCCAGAAAATAACTTTTGGTTTGGGCCCCCAAGTTTTTCCAAATATTCTGCTACAAGTATAGAGAGCTATCATAGCTTCCCTTGCTCTCTCCCTTGTGTTTAGTCCCCAGTGTAGTTTATGGTCTAGTATTAACCCTACATATTTAGCTCTATCAGACATTTAAAGACGAGTGCCTTGAATGGATGGAATTTTGAATTCCGGTATTTTCCTCTTGTTAGCAAATAGTGTCAGCTCCGTTTTTAGTAGATTTATTGCGAGTCCACTTCTTTTAGTCCAGTTGCTGACTATCTTAAGGGCGCCTTCCATTTGGTTGCTTAGTGTTGGAAGGAATTTACCCGTGGTCAGTAACGCCACATCGTCTGCGTATGCTACGGTCTTAACCCCACTTAATCTAAGTTTTATTAGTACTTCATTTAGCACAATAACCCATAGTAGAGGAGAGAGAACACCTCCTTGCGGAGTGCCTCTACCAGCTGATACTCTCTGTCTCGCATCATCTAGTTCTGAGTTTATGTACATATTTCTTAGCATGGAAACTATCCATCTGATTAGAGTGTCCTCAATATTAAGGTTTTTTAAGGCACCTTCGACTGAATCTGCCGTGACATTATTAAAGGCCCCTTCCATGTCTAAGAATGGAGCCAGGGTGTACTCTTTATCACTCAATGATTTTTCAATCGTACTGACAACTCTATGAAGTGCGGTTTCAACACTTTTACCTTTCGTATAAGCATGCTGTGCCGGAGATATGATACTGGGGTTCAGCCTGCTGCGAATGAGTATGTCAATAAGTCTTTCAAAGGTTTTCAGAATAAAGGACGTTAAGCTTATTGGTCTAAAGTCGCCAGCGCAGGTATGACTAGCTTCACCTGCTTTGGAGATGAAAACAACCTTAATTTCCCGCCACTCCTTTGGTACATGACCCCATTCAATGCTACCAAGGAACAGTCTCTTTAGAAACGGCGTTATGTCTTTTTTGTATTTGATTGTAGCATCATCGGGTGTTCGCGTTAGTTCGACCGCAAGAATAATCTATATAAAAACTGTTTCTAAAAAGTCCGTAATCAAACAACACTTGTTCTTTCAACGTTATAATAAAAATTAATGCTACTTTTATTGCTTTGTTCTTTTTTATATAGATGTAACTTGACACAAAGTATATGAATTTGGTTTTGACACAATACAGGGATTTTTTTATGCGATATTTTATATGTTTGGAGTTGCCATCTTGTCTCGAACATTCTCCCCCCAATCAAAACTAAGTCCCCTACGTTGATTGTAGTCGGAGTTACCTTTGTCCAATTCGGGCGCTGCTGGAGTCTGGACAAATACTCGTTACTCCACTGTTTCCAGAACGACTGGAGCAGCGTCTGGACACGTTTCCATCGATCCAGGTGGGCAATTTTTTCCATCTCGTACTCTGGCTGTGGTGGGGTGACTAACGGCTCCCCTACGAGAAAGTGTACAGGCGTAATTGGTTGCGTGTCATTCAAATCGTCTGACTGAGGACACAGTGGTCGAGAGTTCAAGCAAGCTTCTATTTGTGTAAGAAGGGTGGTGAGCTCTTCGAACGTCAGACATTGGTTTCCGGCTTCACGCTGTTACGAGGCCTTACACACCACAAAAAGTTAAATCAAAAAAAAAAAAAAGAGAAAAAGAAAAAAATAATAATTAATAACACAAGTGATTGAGGGACACTAGCCACCGAAGGTGACTAGTCATCATGCCCGCAACGCTAAACACACAAAAAAAAAAAAAAAAAAACAATCATTTGGTTGTGGCGACACTAGTCACCAAAAGTGACCCTAGTCACTAAAGGTTGCACTCTAAGTCAAGCATACAACGCAAATATGAAATATTAATAATGAAAAATTAAGAAGCTAGGAATACGAACCCATACAATACCAGCTAGTAGTAGGCCATCATCCACAGAGGAGCAGTATCACTCACGCTGGCACTGAACCTCCGTATAGGGTATACTTGGACGTAGAACATTCATATATCACCGTCTCTTCCCCAACCACTTCAAGTACATGGCCAAATCCCGAAGAGGTGAATCCTCATTGGCCATGGGTAATCCAGGAACAAACGACGTATTTAAAATAAAAAAAAAAATAAAAAAAAAATATCACGAAATAAGAAGCGAGCCCCTTTTGTTTTGACAGAAGCATACAGGCTAGTAGGCCTGTTCGCACACAACTTTCTCCCTCTTGGGAAGAAATTCGACGAAAGAGAAAACTTCAAAACGAAAAACCGAAGGGAAATGGAAAAGATCCCAATTTAAAAATGATATACGTTCCGTTGGTAGTAATTTCCGTAGTTTGTCATTAGTAAATAGATTTGAGGTTAATTAGAGTAGGTTAGTTATGTTAATGTAAGGTATGTTGTATTATTTTATTGTTCGAATTTAGGTAAATGTATTAATTTATTAAAGTGTTATATCTAAGTATTATCATCTTGACGAAGGATATTGGCAAAGGGAATTTCCCTTTTCCAATGTTCCGAAAGCAGTAGAGATGCTGACAAGGACGACCGACATGACACAGAGGGAGACAGAGAAGACATAGATGAACGAAGAGAAACGTAGCCAACGACCATGATAAAGAGAAAAAAAAAAATCAAGAAAGATAAGAAACTAGAGCAAAAGAGCACCGACCGTTGATCACTTTTCTGATTAAATTCAATCGAGAACGGTCGATGCTCCGACAATACAGATAGTGGAAAAAGCAACAGACAGTGACACACAAAACAAAGGGAAGGAACCTTCATTTTTTTTTGATTTTTGCGGAAGACAGAGCAAAAAAAAAAAAAACGAAAAAAGGTGCGGAGGGGCCATCTATACTTTTGGTGGCAATATCATAGTATTCTTCGAGAAGAAGACCCGGGGCGAATAGCAGAGGACTTGGGTCGAGCTGCCATACCCAAGCCTCTGCAGTGTTTTTTGATAGGCCCCGGTTTTTTTTGGTAACAACGGCTAGTGGGAACCGTAAGGGAATCCGCAAATACAAGCCAACCTACCGGTAATCCACAAGGGCATACTAAGGTACAGCAAGGAGCAAAGGCCACACAGGGAACTGAAGCGGGGTGCTCCGCCCTAAGTGTTCCATACCATTGCCGGTGCAGCAGTATCAGAGATACAGTGATACTAAAGCCGCAGTAGAAGCAGAATTCCGCGAAGGAGCAACATCTTTTTTTTTGTGTGATAAAAAAAGGAAAAAAAAAAACACAATATGAGAGAAGTGCTCTACCGATGAAGTGTAGCTTAGATTTTTTTTATATTTTAAATATTGTAAAGCTAAGGTTAGGAGTGAAGTGATTCTGCATTTAGTATTGGTTTTGTGCCCGCGATATTTCAGCTGGAACTTCCGCAACTGGGATCTCTTCTTGTGCTGCCGGCAGGACAACGGGGGACAACAAAAACGTGAGTAATTAATCTTTTTTATGATTCCTTCTTTTAAATGGAGTAATGCTAAGGGCAGAATTAGCTTTGATTAGGATAGGTTAGCTTTAATTGATTTTTTTTTATAGAATTTTTAATTTTCCACCTGAATAAACTCAAATGTACAGATTTAATTTAAGTATTTATTTGTAAATGATGGACAGATAATTTACCTTGTGCGGTGATGGTGTGTGGGGGAATGGGAAGGCCGTCCTTTCGTTGATCAGGCGCGACGATGACCTGACTGAACAACTACACTGACTTGACAAAGACCGTACGCGACGACCATACGCACTTTAAGTACAGGACATTCGACAGTAGTGGCTGGATTGTGGTATTAGGGGCCATCTCCATTGAACATTGGCCAAGGAGATGGCGAAGGTTGTGTCATCCAGACACAAGGGTGGGTTGGCCATGCCGGTGCCAACAACATCTGGCACGTCTCCGGGACGAGACGAACCCACATCCTGGAGAGACTAGGGGATATGGATGCCGTAGTATAGGGCTAGAATAGGATAGTTATAAGTTAGTTTAGGTATAGGTTAGGGCGTATCGTAAGTTTTAGTATAGATTAGGTTTAGATTAGAATAGTTAGGTTAGATCTAGCATACCCTTCTTTCTCCGGGATATGGGCATAAGCCCTTGAGCTTCTTCTTCTTCTTCTCCTGTCTTCTTTTCTATCTTTGCTTAAGTCCGTCCGTGGTCTAATTAGGTTAGCTTTTCTCTTCTCTATTAGGTTCTTTTTTTATACATATGGCACGATTCCTTTTTGTGTTTGAGTAGGTGGTGTGAGAGTGATGGGAGACAAGAACCAGCCCCGTCCGACGAGTTAAGCCGTGCAACCGCGTGCGTGCCGCCGTCCCCTTCACCCACACCGAAGACGCCTCCGTGGCCTGCCCCTAGCTCATAACAACGCTTAAGGTGAAACTTTACCGATTTCACGCCCGCTTCCCATAAGCCACCAAAGTGTGGGGAAGCGGGTGGAATGAACATCCATCTTGTTCCTTCATTGGCCAGCGACTCTGCTACTGTTTTCCAATCTGCCTTCGCCTCTCTTAACTGCCGCTGTAGTTCTCCATCTCCGCCGACGAAATTTCTCCCACAATCGCTAAACAGCTCCCGACATAGTCCCCTCTGAGCAACAAATCGCCGAAAAGCTGCCAAAAACGCCTGTGTCGTCATGTCACTGACAAGTTGAATATGTACCGCTTTGGCTGTCATGCACACAAATATGGCAAAGTATCCTTTTAGGACTTTGGCTTTTCGTCCCCTCCAGGCCTTCACATCGATTGGGCCAGCGTAATCCACTCCGGCAAATGTGAAGGGCCTTGAAATCAGCATCCTAACTTTGGGGAGGTTACCCATTAGCTGTTCCAATGGCTTCGCCCTAAACCAAAAGCAGATGGTGCACCCGTGAATTACCTTTTTGACCGCTCTTTTCAGGTTGAATATCCAGAAGCGTTGGCGTATGTACGCAATTACCTTCTGGATCCCTCCGTGTAGCGTTTTTTCGTGTGCGTCCTTGATGATGAACGTCGAGACCCTGTGGTTTGCTTTTAGGAGTATTGGATGTGTCCATTCGTATGAGCGCTGTGCATTGGACAGTCTTCCCCCCACTCTTAACGTGTTGTTTTCATTTCTAAATGGGTTCAGTGCCCTGTATCCCCTGGTGTTGTCCTTCTCCTCGTCTTCCGTAAACATCTCCTGCTGAACCAAGCTCACGATACGAGTCAGCGCTTCTTCCAGTTCTTTTGATGAAAGAACATCTGCGACTCCTCTAAACATGCTCTTATTGCGTCGAACTCGTAAGCAGTACGCTACTATCCTATTTACCTTTGTTAGTGTTGAATACTTCTCTAGTAGGTCGTTTATAAAATTACTACCCTTTTCCCCTACAGTACTGCAGTGATGAACTTTGACGGGACGGGCTTCTTGTTGAGTATCCAAACAGCCAGGCTGCTCTGGAAATGGGTTGTCCCAGCTCTGCCCTAGGAACTCCGGACCATGCCACCACAGTGAATTGTTGACTATCATCGACGGGTTGATTCCACGTGAAGCCAGGTCCGCCGGATTCAGCTCTGATGGTATGTGTCTCCAGATTTTGCAGCTCGTCAATTTTTGAATTTGCGAGACCCTGTTGCAGATGAACGTCTTCCATCGCAACGGGGTTGCCCGTATCCAGCACAACGTGATGACGGAATCTGTCCACGCCCATATATCAACTGCTCCTAACTTCATTATTCGGGTTGTTTCGTGAAGCAACTTAGCTAACAGGACAGCTCCACAAAGTTCCAGGCGAGGCAGCGTAATGGTTTCCAACGGAGCTACTTTGGTCTTGGCTATCAGCAAATGCATGTGCACCTGATTGTTTTCGTCGAGGACGCGTAAGTAGACCGCTGCTGCGTACGCCCTTTCTGAAGCATCACTGAATCCATGAACTTCGACCTTCCTGCTGCGTTTGTCTGTGTTTACCCACCGAGGAATTTGCAGCCTTTCGATTGATGGCAGATCTTCACGGAAGGCAATCCACTCCTGCTTCAAGCTTGTTGGAACAGGGTTGTCCCAATCCAGTCCTCTCCCCCATAACTGCTGCATCATTATCTTTGCCTTGATTGTGCAGGGTGCGATCCAGCCCATTGGATCGTAGAGCTTAGATATGGACGATAAAATCGATCTCTTCGTTACATCGCCGTCGCTGAACCTTGCTACCTGAAATGAGAAGACATCAGATATTGGTAGCCACCTAATCCCCAGTGTTTTGATGTCGCCTTTTTCCTCGAAGGGAACGGAGAAATCGACTTCACGTTGCTCAGGAGGTATGTGCTGTAATACTTCTTCCGAGTTGCTGACGTACTTCCGAAGATGAAAACCGGCTGTTGCCAAAAGCTCACTGACCGCCTTTAACTTGTGTTGGGCTTCCTGGATGGTATCGGCTCCTGTGATCACATCGTCGACGTAAGTTTCCTCCCTGATGATTGCTGTAGCTCCTGGAAAGTTTGATGCTTCATCGTCCGCCAGCTTCAAGAGCACTCTGATTGCCAGAAAAGGTGCCGACGCTGTCCCAAACGTTACTGTGTCCAGGCGAAAAATATTCAGGTCCTGGCTTGGATGATCTCTCCACAGAATCAGCTGGTAATTCGCATCTGGAGTGTCTACACGAATCTGGCGGTACATTTTCTCCACATCACCAGTGAAGGTAAACCTATATTTTCGCCATTTTAGTACAATGTCGATCACATTTGTTTGCATCTTAGGGCCCACCATCAACTTGTCGTTTAAGGAAGAGCCAAAAAATGGTTTGAAAGTTGCGTCGAAGACGACTCTCAACTTTGTGGTGGTACTGGATTCCTTAACGACGGCGTGATGGGGTATAAAAAAATGGTATGGAGTTTTAAGGATCTCATATGACTCCTCCACTGGGGTCATATGTCCGAGTTGGAGATATTCCTTCATGCATTTGGAGTATTCCATGTGTTGCTTTGGATTACTTTGGAGTCGCTTCTCCAACTGCAGAAACCTTCTGACCGCACCTTCTCGTGTTGGGCCCATATTTGGGTATTTTCCACCTTTAAATGGCAGACATACTTGGTACCGGCCATCAGGTAAACGCATTGTGTGTTTTTTAAAATGTTCCTCACATTGTTTATCCTCCTTAGCTTCAAATTTTTCATAGGGTTCTTCCTCTATTTCCCAGAATTTCCGAAGAATTGTGTCGAGGTCCAGTTGGTTGACAAAGCTTTGGACCTTTCTTGGTATTTCCCACGGAACCTTTCCGAGCAGGATCCATCCCAGATGTGTTTTCTGTGCTATTGGTCCCAAGCACTCGCTGCTCCGCAACACGTCTCCCAAGATGATATCGGGGTATATGTCGCTGCCAAGAAGTAAATCTACCTTTGCTGGGATGTTGAACGTTGGATCCGCCAGCTGCAAACCATTCAGGTAAGGCCATTTATTGATGTTAACTTTGTGGGTCGGAAGAAGCCCAGTCAGGGATTTAAAAACTAAGGCTCGCATTGTACCTGCGAAGTCGGAGATCATCGACTGGAACTCTAGATCGACGATCTTCTGTGATGTTCCACTGCTGACCCTCCCCAGCCCATTAACTTCAATAAATGTCCGCTTCGCTTTTAAGTTTAACCGTTGCACCGCTGTTTCAGTGATGAATGATGCCTCAGATCCAGGATCGATCAAAGCCCTTAGCGTTAAACTACCTCCTCTCGATGTTCGAACTCTGACCAACGCCGTGGCCAACAAAACCTGCCTATCGGTATGGATATGAAGGCTTGTAACATGAGGGTTCGAAGAAGGTTGTGTCGTTTGCGGTGGTTGAAACTCTGGGATTGTTGGGATTGACTGTTGACACCTGGTACGTGTGAGTGTGTGGATAAGTGTTGGCTATTTGGGTCGAACTACGTTGAACAGTGTTGGGTTGTATTGGTGTGGTGTGTGGCGCTGGTGTTCCGGTGTGGTGTTGGTAAGGGTTGTGAGAATTGTCATGTAGTAGTGAGTGGTGACTTTGTTTGCAATAGTAACAACACTTCGGGCTAGGGCACCTCAGCTTGAAGTGGCTGTATGCAAGACAATTCTCGCATACCTTTACGTTGTAAACGGTGTCTCCGTTGGCCAACATCCATTTGCAAAAACCTCTTGCACTCCCTCAACGCATGTTGCCCCTTGTGATACACTCTACAACTCACGTTCCTCGTTTGGACCTCCCGAGAGTGGAAGACTTGTGCCCCTGCCCTACCTTTGCTTGAGCATGTGGGAGTTGCTTGCTGCTCAACCGCTTCTAAAGCCCTAAAACGTGAACGTAAAAATTCAAAAAATTCCCAATTTTTCTTCCCATAGTTGCTGAGTGGAACTAGAAAGCTTCTGGAGAATAATAAAAATTAGAATTGTGTCCCAATGTTTTACTGGAAGACCTAAATTTTCTAATGAATGGACAATTTCCTGGGAAGTGTCCAAGATACACTTGATGTTTGCTGCCGATTCGCTACTGAAGGAGGGTTGACCGAAGAACAATTTCAGCTGTGTGTTGACTAACACCCTCTTGTGGTCGTAGCGTTCTACGAGGATTTTCCAGGCCTTCTGGTAATTTCTTTTGTCGATGGCCAAGTGCTGTAGCAGCCTCTCTGCTTCTCCGTTGACGCTGGACTTCAGATAGTGCATCTTTTGTACCTCGGAAAGTGACGTATTGGTATGCACCAAGCTGACAAACATATCGTGGAAGGACCTCCACGATTCATAACCCCCAGAAAACGTTGGTAAGGTAATTTTTGGAAGCCTAATTGTGTCATGCCTATAATGTTCATTGCCTCTTGTTGCAGATTCCGTTGTTGACATCTCAGTGGTAGCATTTGCAGGAACCTAGGGCTTCAATTTGTCCATTGCATCCATTACTGATGATCTGTATTCGACGTAGATCTCCTGTATGTCGTCGTATGCCTTGGCTACTACCTTGATGTCGCACGCTTCTTCAAGCTTTCCGGCACACACAATCTCCTCATTATACTTTTCTGCCAGCTGCATGGACTTCTCCGCCATTTCGAGACGCGTCTGCAGATAATTTATCCTCTGCAACCTCTTAGCGTCCGCCTTCCCGAAATTCTCAAAGTCCTGCTTGAACCGTGCCAGTAAATTTAGTTGCAGCGTACCGTACATTATTTTTTTTTCTATATATATATATTATATTTCAACAACTACCTTAATCTATGCACTTACTTGCAGTTCTCCAACGTTTCGGACCTCCGTACTTTAATTTCCCAGGACAAGTTGTTGCTGGCAGCTGTTGAAGAGGATGTCTCCAATTTAAAAAATTTCACGACGCGGGAATTTTACTATTTATTTCTTTAGTACCGCACACACACTTCGTTTTATTAAAGTTTTAAATCGTAAGAATCTCAATTAAATTAAATCTTTATTAATTGCACAAAAGAAAAAATTTTTTTGCAGAGTGTACTACACAACACTTTGTTATCTTTTTTGCTTTTTTCTTTCTTTATACTTGTTGGCTCGAATGGACCAAAAATGTTCGCGTTAGTTCGACCGCAAGAATAATCTATATAAAAACTGTCTCTAAAAAGTCCGTAATCAAGGGTGGCCGTGGTGTAGTGGTAACATCATCGCTTATCACGCTGTTAGTTCACGGTTCGAATCCTGATGTCAAGAATCATCTATTTATTTCACATGAAATAAATAAAAAAGTCGATCACTTGCGAAAAGCTAAGTCAACTCTACTGTGAAGGCATAACAATGGCAGTAGGGTGATCATATGGCTAAAATGCAACTTGATCGTGATGATGACATCAGGAGGACGGAAAAAAATACTGTGAATCATAAGCAACGACAATAATAGCGAAAACAAACAAAATGCTCCCCAGTTATCTGGACAGCCACCCTTGGAGTTTACAGAAACTTAATACCACCTGAGTTTCAAACTACACCACTCAGTCTTTCTCTCTGTCTCTTCCCCTTTCCACGAAAACGCACGTGTTCTAAAAATTAGTATAAGGGTATTCATATCCCCTTTAACACGTGCAAATTATAAAAAAAAAAAAAATCAAACAACACTTGTTCTTTCAACGTTATAATAAAAATTAATGTTACTTTTATTGCTTAGTTCTTTTTTATATAGATGTAACTTGACACAAAGTATATGAATTTGGTTTTGACACAATACAGGGATTTTTTTATGCGATATTTTGTATGTTTGGAGTTGCCATCTTGTCTCGAACATCGGGAAAATTCCGTCTGTGCCTGGGGATTTGCACGGTAAGAAGGAGTATATTGCCCACTCAATTTTTTCTTCCTTAATCAATTACTATTACTGCTGCTGTCAGGGATGTCAGTTCTATCTACTATACATCCTGGAAAATGAGCACCCAGTAGAGTTTCTAATGTCCTTTCATTGGAGTCAGTCCAATTGCCAGACGTGTCTTAGGGAGCCTAACGCTACCGGCTCTTTGGAAAGACCCCTTCTGAGTCTTTGGTTATCTGCATGGCAATTGATCGGGAAACTACTGACTGTCCAAAACATGGACAGTAGTAGCGCAACAATCAAGTTCGTAATGTAGTGCTTGCTTTACCTCCTCGTGGTGGTCCCCGGGCAACTGCATGTATAAATCCTTATACATATAGGCCAAAATTGCAAGTGCGAGATTGTCTAGGGTCTTATGCCTAGGCTAGGTAACCTGGGCCAGCAACCCGCGTTACCGAAACTACAATAGCTATGGAAACCGACACAATGCCTCGGATAAGGACTGATAATACGTTGACGACCTTTGGCTATCGTACCCGGACTAAGATTGGTTTCTGGAATGTGAAGACGCTCCTTGACTCTCAGAGTGAAGGACCTCAGAACGCCAGATTCCTTCAATTGGAGCATGAGTTCATGCGATAAAGGCTGGACATATTGGGAGTAAGCGAGATAAGATGGTTAGATGCGGGTGAGTACCAATCCCCAACGCGTAATACTGTATTACTCTACTCCGGAAGACCAACCGGAAACCCCCGTGGATATGGAGTTGGACTGCTGCTAACGCCAACCGCACGGTGATAGGATTTTAACGGCCAGATTCCGGACGAGAGTACGTCGCGTCACCATCATACAGTGTTACGCCCCCACGGATGGTTCGTCTGAGGAAGAAAAGGAGAACTTCTACAACCAGTTGGGAGCTGTTCGTAATGCAACACCCAACGGCGACATTGTCATTGTGATGGGGGACCTGAATGCCAAGGTAGGCTGCGACAACGAAGGGCTCAAACATTTTATGGGACGGCACGGACTAGGCAATCGGAATGACAACGGCGAAAGATTTGTTGACTTTTGCAACGCAAATCGTCTTGTCATAGGTGGCACCATGTTTGAGCACAAAGCCTGCCTTAAAATCAGTTGGGTGTCAACTGACAGGCAAGCAACCTCCAACCAAATTGATCATTTTGCCATCAGTCGCCGTTTAAGAAGTAGTCTCCTAGACGTCCGAAACAGGCGAGGTGCCGACATGGGGTTGGTACGAGATCACCATCTTATGATAGCTACTCTCCGACTACGCACTGCTACCGTTCGTAGATCTAACGACACAAGAATACCTAGGTTCAATGTAGACCGACTGAGAGTTCCCACAGTGCGCCAAGAATTAAGGGACCATCTGTCACGTGGAGTGGAAACAATCAGCAGCTCCCTGCCCGCCACCATCCAAGACCATTGGTGCGCTGTGAAAACTGTTTTCAGATCAGGTGCTGAAAGGATTGTCGGTCGATCACAGGGAAACCATAAGGCGTGGCTTTCCGAGGATACCTGGAGAAGGATCAACGAACGAAAACAGCTAAGAGCTCAAATTGCAGCAACTCCAGCAGCAGGGAGGATCGAGCTTGAGTCCCTATATCGCATGAAGATGAGAGAAGTACAGCATAGCGTGAGACGTGACAAGCGCAATTACATCAATGCGCTGGCTACGGAAGCAGAAGAAGCAGCAGCGAGGTGCGACAGCAGAACCGTTTATAGAATCACTAAAGAGCTTATAGGTGGCCGAAGCTCTACTCAACACCCAGTGAAAGGCTTAGACGGTTCGTTGCTAATATCGGATGAGGATCAACTGAAGAGATGGAAGGAGCATTTTGCTTCGGTTCTAAACCGAGTATTCGCCAGCAATATGCACCCAAGTCAGACTGAAGTGTCCGTAGAAAGAAGTTCCCGAATTCGCGGAATGATTGTCAAGCTCCCTAAAAAAGGCAACCTAATGCAGTGTGAAAACTGGAGAGGTATCTGCGTGCTGCCTGCTGTGGCCAAGATAATAGCTAGAATCATCCTGGAGCGAATCAAAGAACACCTTGAAGACACACTTGACGCCGAACAAGCAGGTTTTCGCTCTGGATCCTCCTGTGTCGACCACATCAACACCCTGTGGATCATCATCGAGCAATGTGTTGAATATCGATCACCACTTCACCTGTTGTTCATCGATTTTGAAAAGGCGTTTGATAGTGTCAATCGGGAATTTATTTGGCGTGCCTTGCGCAGGAGAGGCATTCCGGATAAATTAATAGCAATTATCAAAGCTACATATGATGGGTCCACATGTCACGTTTTGCACAGAGGAAGGCTGTCTGAGGAATTCGAAGTCCAAAGTGGGGTTCGGCAAGGCTGCATACTTTCACCAATATTGTTTTTATTGGTGATTAGCGATGTGCTGAATGCGGCCTTATCAACAGGAAATGGAGGAATTCGATGGACTCTTACATCTGAACTCAAACACCTCGACTACGCCGACGATGTATGCCTACTGTCTCACAGAATAATGGACCTTCACCAAATGACAGCAAATGTGGAGAGGGAAGCAGACGTCGTTGGGCTGAAAATTAACTCGGCAAAAACAAAAATGATCAGCCTAGGACCAAACTCATCAACTCATATATGCATTGCTGCACAAACGGTTGAGAGAGTAGAGAGTTTCCAATACCTTGGGAGTATTGTCTCAACCGATGGCGGAACCGAACTGGATATAGCCAGCCGTATAGGTAAAGCAAAATCTGCGTTTGGGGTGCTATCCATAGTTTGGCGAAGTAATGCAATTAGCTTAAACACCAAGCTACGACTGTTCCGTTCCAACGTTGAATCCGTGTTGCTATATGGATGTGGTACCTGGAGAGTGACCGTCACTATCACGAGGAAGCTGCAAACGTTTGTCAATAGGTGTCTACGTTACATCTTAAGAATATTCTGGCCAAACCGTATCCCTAGCGAACAGCTTTATCAGAGAACGGGCCATGAACCTATAGGCACAACCATACGACGACGAAAGTGGAAGTGGATCGGTCACACTCTCCGAAAGGGTGACAGGTCCATAGCTAACCAAGCGATGCAATGAAACCCGCTTACCCAGGATGGCAGGATACGCGGCGGTCCTAGGAGTACGTGGCGCAGAACAGTTGAGAAGGAAGCACGGCAACTGGGAAAGAGTTGGGGAGAGCTGAGGCACATTTCCAGAAATCGCACACGATGGCGCGTAGGCGTTGTAGAGGCCCTAGGACCCACAAGGAGATACAGGACATAAGTCAAGTTAAGTTAAGTTCTGAGTCTTGCTGATTCAGCGGTACTTTCTATTTCGCTACAGAAAGCTTGCTAAGAATTGCACTTAGAGCGCTGCGTCTCTGTTTTGAATTGTCTTTGACTTGATTTATAAATTTCCCAGCCTTCGTCTAACTTTGTTCTTTTAGCCATATTGAAAGTTTCCTAGTTTCCTAATGTTAGACAGTTCTTTAGACAACCATGGTGGTGTGTTCTTTTGTTTCTTTGTCCGCAACGGACAGGCGTCTTGATAGCCTTTACCCAATATATTTGATAACATTGACGTTGCCTCGTCAATTTCTGTAGGTCCGTTAAAAGCGTGGTCCTGCAGATTCCCTTTCATTCTATTAACCTCCGTACTAAAAAAAATCCCAGTTAGTCTTCCTAGGGTTTCTATATAAATTAGGCAATTCTTTCCTGATTTTTATAGTGAATTCTATCATCTTATGGTCGGAGAAGGTTTCTTCTTTCAGAACCTTCCATTCCCCTATTTTACTTTTTAATTGATGTCATAAAATAAAAAAATAATAAAGGTCCTGTAACCGTTTAGAGTTTCCTGGAAAAGGCTTTTTGCAGGTACGGTTATACTTTTGCAAAGCACTGTACACCACGGTCACCGTCATTATCGACTCTGATATATTCCACCTAAAAGGCGATACACTTACTTATCTTAACGCCATAATGCACGAAATACCACTTTAGCAAGAAAACAACCTAGTTCAACCTAGTAAAACTCCATGGAATTTACTCCTCCTAGTAGTTCCTAAAACGACAGGCCCAATTCTTAGAAAAGGAAGTTGTTTGCTGCTGAGAACATAATTGTTCAGAAAAGAGCAATCTTTTCAGTTCGTCGACTAATAGGGGACGAAAACCCCCGATCTTGGGACCAATATTTGGAATACAATTCGTTCACAAAAATAGTTTCCATGGAGGCATCAAACTTACGCTAATGGAATATCATCACGGCTTTATAGTGGAGGTACCCTCTAATTTGAACCGAAACAGGAGCGTATTTATAATCACGAGAGCTGTTATTACCTATAGAAGTACAAACTTCTAAACTCGTATTTAATATAAAGCCGTAACTTATTAACTACCAAACTGAGGTCGAAAGCTTATTACAATAAAATAGAAAAACCATCTCATCAAGAGTAAAACTAGAAAGGGTAAATTAGCTCCTGTAATAGCGGTAAGAAGGCCGGTCAACATCCCTATCAAACTCGGTAGAAAGCAAAGAATTATACACAACAACCACCCGAAACCATACTGCGAAAAAAGATAGAGTAGATAATCAGCACCAACCTCTTTATTTTTTTCCTATTAACATTCGAAATAATTGAAATAATTTTCTTACACTCTTCAATCCATTTCCCTACAGCACATAAGCTGATTCTTGTATTTTTGGTAACCGTCCTCCCCACCGGCAAATCTACAGAACAGCCATATGTCATCACCCGTCTTGACTTGAACATTGGTGTGATCTTGGAGAACTTAGGCGAATTGTGAGCATACCACACAAAATACTTGGAACATACAGTGTTGTAATAACTGTAATAACTACAACAAATTTGACATATTTTTTAATTAGGATTTGTTTTCTTATACGGTTTCAATCGTTTCATGATACATTTAAAGTTGTTAGACCGAAAAATGGGTTTTTTAGGTACCTGCCTCATTTTTAGGGATTAAAGAAAAATGTGCATTGTTTTTGTTTTTTTATTGCTTCTCAGAAACATTCTCTATCTAATTAGTACTTTGTTGGACCTCCTTTTGCCTTTATTACAGCTGCACATCGGCTAGATATTGACTCAGATAGGTTTTTCCATGTGAAAGCAGGTATGGTGTTCCAGGTCTGGATAAGTAATTCTTTTAGGTTTTCAATTGACTCTGGATGCTTCTTCGCAACCTTAAGTTTCATTATTGACCAGATATTTTCAATTAGATTGAGATCTGGACTGTAGGAAGGCCAACTTAATACATCGACATTATTTTCTTCGAAGTACTTATTAACCTAAGAAATAAAAAAAATGCAAATATAATTTTTAGCCATAAAAGTTCTAGCTAGAACATTTATGACTAAAAATTATATTTGCATTTTTTTTATTTCTTAGGTTAATAAGTACTTCGAAGAAAATAATGTCGATGTATTAAGTTGGCCTTCCTACAGTCCAGATCTCAATCTAATTGAAAATATCTGGTCAATAATGAAACTTAAGGTTGCGAAGAAGCATCCAGAGTCAATTGAAAACCTAAAAGAATTACTTATCCAGACCTGGAACACCATACCTGCTTTCACATGGAAAAACCTATCTGAGTCAATATCTAGCCGATGTGCAGCTGTAATAAAGGCAAAAGGAGGTCCAACAAAGTACTAATTAGATAGAGAATGTTTCTGAGAAGCAATAAAAAAACAAAAACAATGCACATTTTTCTTTAATCCCTAAAAATGAGGCAGGTACCTAAAAAACCCATTTTTCGGTCTAACAACTTTAAATGTATCATGAAACGATTGAAACCGTATAAGAAAACAAATCCTAATTAAAAAATATGTCAAATTTGTTGTAGTTATTACAGTTATTACAACACTGTATGTTCCAAGTATTTTGTGTGGTATGCTCACAATTCGCCTAAGTTCTCCAAGATCACACCAATGTTCAAGTCAAGACGGGTGATGACATATGGCTGTTCTGTAGATTTGCCGGTGGGGAGGACGGTTACCAAAAATACAAGAATCAGCTTATGTGCTGTAGGGAAATGGATTGAAGAGTGTAAGAAAATTATTTCAATTATTTCGAATGTTAATAGGAAAAAAATAAAGAGGTTGGTGCTGATTATCTACTCTATCTTTTTTCGCAGTATGGTTTCGGGTGGTTGTTGTGTATAATTCTTTGCTTTCTACCGAGTTTGATAGGGATGTTGACCGGCCTTCTTACCGCTATTACAGGAGCTAATTTACCCTTTCTAGTTTTACTCTTGATGAGATGGTTTTTCTATTTTATTGTAATAAGCTTTCGACCTCAGTTTGGTAGTTAATAAGTTACGGCTTATAGGTAACTTATTATAGGTAATAACAGCTCTCGTGATTATAAATACGCTCCTGTTTCGGTTCAAATTAGAGGGTACCTCCACTATAAAGCCGTGATGATATTCCATTAGCGTAAGTTTGATGCCTCCATGGAAACTATTTTTGTGAACGAATTGTATTCCAAATATTGGTCCCAAGATCGGGGGTTTTCGTCCCCTATTAGTCGACGAACTGAAAAGATTGCTCTTTTCTGAACAATTATGTTCTCAGCAGCAAACAACTTCCTTTTCTAAGAATTGGGCCTGTCGTTTTAGGAACTACTAGGAGGAGTAAATTCCATGGAGTTTTACTAGGTTGAACTAGGTTGTTTTCTTGCTAAAGTGGTATTTCGTGCATTATGGCGTTAAGATAAGTAAGTGTATCGCCTTTTAGGTGGAATATATCAGAGTCGATAATGACGGTGACCGTGGTGTACAGTGCTTTGCAAAAGTATAACCGTACCTGCAAAAAGCCTTTTCCAGGAAACTCTAAACGGTTACAGGACCTTTATTATTTTTTTATTTTATGACATCAATTAAAAAGTAATAAGAGCAAAAAATCCCCGATATTTTCTTTTGGGATTTCCAGCAATAAAAAACTCTTTCGTCTAGCTTGCAAAAGTATAACCGCATTACATTTTTCTAATTTTTTTTTTATTTTGGCTAACTGTTTTTAGATATATTAGTATGGGATTTTATTACCCCTTTTTTCAATGATACTAAAAATTCTATTGGGCATACTCTCAATTAGTTTTTTTTTAGTATGGAATCCTTCAAGGAGTTCCATGCATCCATAATTGATGCTCGGAGCTCAGCAATGTTCGCGACTTGCCGATTATGGGCATAAACTCGGCGTGTAATTATTCCCCAAAGATTTTCTATCGGATTACAATCCAGAGAACGTGCCGGTCGCTTCACCAATCTGATCAGCCTAAATCCATCTGATCACTAAAGGGTGGCCGTGCTGTAGTGGTAACATCATCGCTTGTTACGCTGTTGGTTCACGGTTCAAATCCTGATGTCAAGAATCATCTATTTATTTCGCAAGAAATAAAAAAAAAGTCGATCAATTGCGAAAGCTAAACCAACTCTACTGCGAAGGCATAACACTGGCAGTAGAGTGGTCATATGGTTGAAAATTCAACTTGATCGTGATGATGACATTAGGAGGATAGAAAAAAATACTGAGAGTCATGAGGAACGACAAAAGCAAAACAAACAAGCTCCCCAGTTATATGGACGCCACCCTTTTAGTTTACAGAAACTAAATCTTTCTTTCTCTCTCTCTCTCTTCTTCACAACGCCCGTGTACTGCAATAGTAAAAGAGTATTCATATCCTCTTTGGCGCGAGCATAATATAAAAAAAAAAATATTTTGGGCTTGAAACCATTCCAAATTTCGATGACTAACGTGAATCGCTGCATTATCTTGTTGAAAATTATGAGGAAATCGCCGATATCGCCTTAAATATGGTACCAAGTTCTCTTAGAGTAGCTGGGTGTATGCTACACTATCCATTTTTGTGGAGGTAAAGGCAAGTGAAACCTTACCGCGAGCGCAGAAAGTCCCCCATACCATACAACTTCCACCGCCGAAGTTCCTCTTCGAAAAAAAACTTGGTTCCGTCCGTAAATCGTGCTAACATCCATTAAATTTTGAACTTCTTTTCGTCACTAAAAATAATATTTAAAAAAAATATTGTATTAGATTAAGACATTTCAAATTGAAAAAAGAGAGGAAATGAAAACAATGTTACTTAGGGATTTTCAGTACGATCCATGTTGTTACGGGCGAATTCCACTCTCTTTTCCTTGTGGGCTGCTGCTAGACATGGAGCGGGCACCCTATTTGCTTCGGACGATTAATCCGCTGCCATAAAATAAAAAAATAATAAAGGGCCTGTATCCGTTTAGAGTTTCCTGGAAAAGGCCTTTTCCAAGGTGCGGTTACACTTTTGCAAAGCACTGTAGTGATAACATCATCGGTTGTCACGCTGCTGGTTCACGGTTTAAGAATCATCTATTTATTTCGCATAAAATAAAGAAGTCGATATATGATGCTTAAGGCAGCAGGGTGGCCATATGGCTGAAATGCAACTTGACAGTGATAATGACATCAGGAGAATGGAACAAAATACTGTGAATGCAACGACAATAACAGCAAAACAGAATTACTCCCCAGTTATCTGGACGCCACAATTGGAGTTTACTGAAACTTAATACCACCTGAGTTTCAAACCACCTACACCAATCTGCCCTCCTATCTTTCACTTCCCGCTTTTCACAAAACGCCCGTGTCCTGAATTAGTCTAAGGGTATTCATATTCCTTTTGACGCGCGCAAATGATAAAAGAAAAGGAGTACTCATTGCAGAGTTCTGTTATGGATTCTTTTTCGAGCTGCTTCAAAAGGGAATTATTCATTACTTCGTTGGGAGGCTCTTTTTCTGAGGAAAGGTATCTTATACGTATATATTGTATTGTCAAATTCTCTTATTTTTTTATGTTTATGGTTTTTGTTTTCGTAGGGTTTTCCTTCTTTGAATTTGAAAGAGCAGCCTTTCTCTTTTCTTGAAATTTTAGTTAGGAGTTTGTCCTTTTGCCTCTTTTGAAGGGGTATTTCGATATAGTCTTAGCACTCAATGGTTGCTTAATTTGGGTTTTTAATGGTACGATGAAGTAATCCTGTTCAGGGGCCAGTATTAAAGTTAGCTTTTAGATAGTTACAGATTTGCAGATTAAACCGGTTGGGCCTAGATATCGATTTAAGCAGAGCGTTTTTTCCTTTAATTCTACGAGACCATGCAGACATGCGCACGGATTTCTTTAGCACTATTTATACCTATTTATTGACCGTCACCGTCGCTTCTTGCGTAGAAGAAGCTTTGGCGATGTTACTGGCTATATCTCTGACCTCTTCGTGTTCCGCTAGTTCCGCTTCAGCTGTAGTCTGTCTCAATTCAACTTTCCCCTGTTAACTTCACAGGGTTGTTCCCATGTCGAACGGCTTTTGGGTGCATGCATTGTTTTCGTTGATTAATTTATTTGAATTAATTTGCTTTTCGTTGATATTAGGGGCACTAATTAATAGCGACTGAGGATACCCCGTATTATTTTTGAATTTTATTGCTGTCGGAATGGGGAATTTCGGTGCGACCTGGGTGAGTTTCGCTGATTTTTTAGTTCCCATTTTACCTTGTTATGAGCTAGGGGTAGGCCACGGCAGCATCTTCGGGGCGGAGGAAATGGACAGTGGCACACACGCGTTACACTGCTTAACTCGTTGAACGGGATTGGTTTTTGTCTTCCTTCACTCTCACACCACCTGCTCAAGCACAAAAATATCGTACCATATGTATACTAAAAGAAACATAAGAGAGAAGAGAAGAAGCTAGCCTAATTAGACCATGGATGGACTTCAAGAAAAGACAGAATAGATGACAGGAGAAGAAGAAAAGCTTAAGGGCATGTGCCCATATTTCGAAGAAAAGAGGTTATGGTGGATATGCACTAATCCTAATATCATAAACTGAACCTAATCTGCTCTATAACTTAAGATAAACCCTAAGCTAATAAACTACCTTACAGCTATCCTGTACTAGCCCTATACTACGATATCCATATCCCCTGGTCTCTCCAAAAAGTGAGTTCCTCTCTCCCCAGAGACGTGCCAAGTATTTCTCCAATCTCTATGTTTGGGAAAATAACACACCTAATTCTAGAGGGAACCTAGTATTCAGTTGGTGGGGTCGGCACACTGTCGAGTATAAATTCGATTTTAAAGGTGGATCTTATGCTGTTCGACGTACGGCTATAACTGACCGACACGGACCGACAAACTTTAAACTGCCTACACATATTTGTGTATGAGAGTGACCATTGCGGGCTAAGTGCCGTAATAACGATTTCCAACGAAATCGCGGAGTCGGAATAGTTTGTCCAAACGTACTCCTACTATTATAGTAGGACGCGATTTACTCGCTTCTCCAGAACTTTCACCAGAGCACTCTCCTCGAACTCGCTATACCCACCGTCCAATAGGAATCTGTCAAATGAGGAGACTGACTGGTACCTAAAACAAATGGGTACGATACCTCGGTATCAACAAACTGACAACGCAGACATATTCCGCAATGCATCAATTGACGCACTACACCAACACGAAAGTAGACTGATGACGATACTAAAAACCTTGTACAGATAGTTTACTGACGAACAAAACTCGTAAGTTAGGACGCAGAAGTCGTTGATTAAAATCCTTAAGAAATTAATCAAAGAAAACTACAGACTTTCTTTAAATTTGCATTGGAACAACAAAATTCGGGCTGTAAAAGCCAACAACCCGAGTATGTTCCCGCAAATAAATACGACATTTCGGAGGAATAATCAAAATAACCATCCGTGTCTTAAGATCCCCCGAACGACGAACAATGGACGAATACTGATAGCAGCAGGTATAGATCCAGATAACGCAGTAGAGGATGACAACTTCTTTGTGATCGAAGATCCGCAGGAGAAAGTATAGGCTATAAGAGCGATTTTCCAGGAAGTGTATAAGGTGAATGATACCACGACCTGGAGAATCGCGTCCTTGTGCACAACTTCTACCTTCGAAATGATATAAAGCACTGGCGATCCGAGAACATAGGTTTTACTGAGTTCAATGACGATATCATGGCAAATAACGTCATCGCCGATGAAAGGGTACATCCCCCGTACATATCGAATTTGGAGCTCCAAGCTATCTTCGACTCATTGAGAAAGAAGAAATCTGTGAGAATCGACGGAGTATCGAACATTGTGCTTCGACGTCTTCCTCTAGAAGCAGTGGACATTTACACCGCTCTGTTTAAAAATGCACTGAATGATAATGTGCATTATCCAGCGCATTGGAAAACAACAGTGATACAACCCATCCCCAAAAGGGGTAAGGACACTTCCAATCCGGCAAATCTCCGGTCGATAAGTCTGCTTCCGAGCATCAGCAAGGTACTCAAAAGGGTGATTAATAGAGCCCTGATTAAGTGAACTGAGGATAACAAAATAATTCCGGATAACAAATTCGGTTTTAAGGCGGGGCATGAGAAAATACGTGCCGCGGCTAAACTGGTGTAAGATATCCAATGCAATAAAAGCAAGAACCAATGCACGGGACAAGGCATGCTTAGAAGGTCTCTTCTATAAGCTGAACAGGCTGGGCATAAGCAAACCACTGCTGAACACACTTTACAATATGCTCACCAGTAGATAGTTCATTGTCAAAAATGGCAATGTAACTTCTACTGGAACATTTCAAACTAAAAATGGTCTGCAACAAGGTGCGGTGAATTCGCCAATCCTTTCCAGCATTTACAAGAGCGATCTCATAGGATCACTTCACCATGCCACAGCGTATGCAGACGACTTGATCGCGTACAGATCAGGACCAGAAATCGAGGTCATTGCACATCTGTTGCAACGTGACTTCGATACGATTCAGCGATATTGCGATGACTGGAAGTTAATTATCAACTTCCAGAAATCGGAAACTATTCTTTTTAGGATGCCGTTGTCTGGTGCCTCTAGGGATACGAGAAAGAATTGGCGAAAGTACTCAATCGTGGGACCACACTTGCATGTCAAAGTGTAGTAAGATACCTGGGGATCTGGCTAGACCAATATCTACATTTTAACAAAAATTTAGATGCTGCTCTGGACAGAGCCAGAGGTGCGTTTGCCCTTACAGAGAGGCAACTTGATGCAAGGGTAAAGGTAATCTCGTATATGGATGTCCCGTCAGGTTCGACGTGGGAGCAAGTTTGTTGGAAAAGATTCGGGTGTTTGAGAGGGCTTGTCTTCGGTTTTGCTTTCATTTATACAAAACACCAGAATCCCAGTATATAAAATTCTATCACAATGAGGTACTGCTGCGGAGCTAAAATAATTAGGGTGGATAATTTTCTTATCGAGCTGATTCGAAGGCATATTGGAAGGGCAATGAGTTCTATGAATAAAATGATCTCTGGGGCTTATTACACCAATTACAGGTACCACGAGAGAGTGCGCCTTAACGGCTTTGTTCTCCCAGAGGCATTCCTCTATCTCCATGAGAAAGATCTGATCCAGGACAGATTGGCGGTGCCGTTAATCTTCCATGTTACTCGGACAGCTGCGGATAGGCGACTCAGCTACGACAGAGACGTTGCACACAGCAGTGTGGAACGTCTCCGGTTCAGTAGGGCGGTATCAAATCGCGATATGAAGGGCGTTGAACGTCACTGCGAAAATTTCTGGTTACTAGCTGAAAGAGAGGGAACTGCTTCGTCATCTCCCCATAATCTAGGTTAGCCTGTTTAAAGTTGACTGTTATTTTTTTTCCATGGTCTACTTACACAGATTAGGTTTAGGTATTTTTGGTAGGTTATATGTAGAAAGCACAGCACTTAGAATAAAAAAAAACAGTGCGTATATATATATTCGTAATTATGTATGTAGTTAGAGTAAGGTAGATTAAGATAGACTAAGGTTAATGTATACTAAGATTTATTTTAAAGTAGTTTATAAGTTTTATATATCAGAAACGAACACAAGAAAAGTTCATCTAAGTTATTTTTTTTTTGTTTGGTTAATTAAACATTTTTCTTAGTAATCATTATTATTAGTAATTAAAAAAAAAGAATTAAATAAATAAAGAATTTAAGCCAGGTTACGTTGAAAGACATAGTTTTAAGTATTAGGTGCAGCTTAAAGCGCCCGCATAGGGCCAGTAAGTTAGAATAGCATAGATAAGTTAGTTAAGCTAGTTTAAGCGTTTTTTGGGATGAACGTTCTTGAATGATGAACGTGCCGAGTATTGGTGGCACTAGGATGGCCAACCCACCCTTGTGTCTAAATGGCATAGCCTTCGACATCTCTTTGGCCAATATTCACTGGAGATGGTCCTCCCTCCCCCTCTCTCACCTCTTCCGTTTGTCTCTATCACTAGGAGAATTCCCTCAGATTTGGAAGACCTCTTTCATAACCCCCATTCACAAAAAGGGATCAAAGAACGAGGTAACAAACTATCGCCCCATTGCTAAACTTTCTCATCTACCCAAACTTTTCGAAAGTATTTTATACGAAGCCTTAAGCTTTCAGTGCAAGCCTCTTATCTCCCCCACCCAACACGGCTTTCTGAAAGGTAGATCAACTACCACTAACTTAGTCGAATTCGTGTCCATCACCCTGTCTGCCTTAGAGAATGGCAAAGAAGTCGACGTTATTGCAACTGATTTTAGTAAGGCTTTTGATAAGATATCTCATAACTTAATCCTCTTCAAATTGTCTGCCCTCGGTTTCGAACCCATATTGTTAAAATGGATATCTTCTTACCTGAAAAACCGTTCTTACAGAGTTCGCTTCAGATCCATCTTATCGACTCCCTTCTTGGCCACCTCTGGTGTTCCGCAAGGCAGCCATCTGGGTCCCCTTCTCTTCATTCTAACCATACACGATGTCGAGAGGGTTATTAAACATTCTTCCCTCTCTCTGTACGCTGATGATACCAAAGCCATCTCTTCACCACATGACTACTGCCTCCTTCAACAAGACCTTGATAGTTTTTCGAACTGGTGCCTACAAAATCGCTTAGAGCTCAATATCGCCAAATGTCAATCCATTACCTTATCACGTAAGCACCACGTGTCCTCCGCCCGCCTTTACCTTCTTCATGGTCAACCTATATCCATCGTTCAGTCTCTCCGTGATCTTGGAATATTGTACGATAGGGAGCTAAATTTTCGTTCACATATTGATGAGATAATTCGTAAAGCTAACTCATCATTTGGCTTTGTCAAACGATGGTCCAAAGAATTCTCCGACCCATACGTGACCAGATCCCTCTACATTACCTTTGTGCGCCCCCTCCTTGAATATGCCAGTCAAGCGTGGTCACCCTTTCAGCAAGTTCATGTGACCAGAATCGAGAATGTTCAACGTCGATTTCTTCGATTTGCCCTTCGAGGTCTTCCTTGGAACGATCCATTTATCTTGCCTCCCTATCAAGACCGCCTCAACCTCATCAACCTGCGTACTCTAGAGAAACGCAGAGATGTTGCAGACATTCTTTTCATTCATCGACTTCTTTCAGGCTCTGTCGATTGCGCATCTCTTTATAATTCAATTTTTTTCAATACCAACCCACGAAATTTACGATGCCCTCGTCTTTTCTATTTACCGTCCCACCGCACTTCATATGGATCTAATGAACCAATTTCCCGTATGCTGCGAAAAGTGAACTAAAACCTCACCCAGTTTGATTTTAACCTCAGCACCCCCTGCCTCAAAACCGAACTCCTTCACCATTCTCCTTAACTTTAAGTCTTAGTTTTAAGTTTTAGTTTTAAGTTTTAGTTTTAAGTTTTAGTTTTAAGTTTTAGGTTTAAGTTTTAGCCTTAAGTTAGTTGTAGCTTGTGATAAGCCAAATAAATGGGGGCTTTCGCCCCCACCAAAATTAAATGCTTCAGACCAGCCACTACAGTGTGATGCCCTGTAAGTAAAGTCTTTGGGTCGTCACTTTCAGTCTTTGTATAGTCAATGTAGTTGTCCTGTCCAGTCATAGCGGCACCTGATCAACAGAAAGACGGCCTTCCCACTCCCCCACACACCAGCATCGCACAAGAGAAATTATCTGCACATCATTACCTTCAAATGGTCACTAAAAATGAGTCGAAATCCAGTTCAATTTATCCCTTTAATATATTTATATTTTACTAAATGATAAAGGATTTTCACTCAAAAAATTACTTAATCTAAAATATAATTAAAACTAAATTAACCCAAGCAAAAAAATTCTACTCTTAGCGTTCAATTGTATATAGAATTTCACAAAAAAAAAAAATCAAAAAAATTTACTCACGTTTTGTCCCCTGTTGTTTTACCGGCAGCACAAGAAGAGATCCGGTTGCTAATATTCCAGTTGTGTTATCGCGAATAAAAATAAATGTTACACGAAGAACTTGTTACTTACTTTAACCTTAAATTTACACTATTTTATATAATAAAATCAAAAATCAACGGAACTAAATTCTGTCAATTCACTTCACTTTTGTCATACACACAAAAAAAATAATTTTTTATTGTTTCTTTGGGTCTACCCTATGGGGCGAAGCACCTCGTTTCGGTGTCTTATTTGTCGTCTTTGTTCTCCTATGTCCACGTACCCGTTGTTCGACCTCCTTTCTTGTACCCCACTCCGTTGATACCGGTAGGTAATTTCGCCGGTATACCTTACGGCTTAACTAGTCTCCGCAAACCGTTTATTTTAAAACCGGGGCTTATCAACAAAATGTTCGCAGAGGCTTGAGTGGCGTATGTAGATTGTGGCTCGACCCAAGTCCTCTGCTACTCCACTTCCATTTTTTCCCCTTTTCAAGGAGTATTATGGCCCCGGAACCCTTTTTTTTTTTCTTTTTATTAAAAAATATCCAAAATCTCTCAAATATCCTTTTTTTTTTTTATACACCTCACTTTTTTTTTTTTTTCACTAGCTATCTGTAGTCGATCTCGTAGGGGCATAGACCGACCTTCAATCTAATTAGAAAAGTTATCAACGGTCGATGCTCTTTTGCTCTAATTCCTTTGCTTCCTTTTTTATTCTTTATCCTCTTCTTTTCGTTCTTTCCTTTTATACTTGTTTCTTGCCTGTATTTCGTTTTCGTTTATCTATTATTTTTTTCTGTCTGCCTCTTTGTCATGTCAGTTGTCTTTTGTCATTGACCGTATTGCTATCGGAACATTGGAGAAGGAAAATTTCCTTTGTTGCTCGTCAAAAAAGTAACCAATCAGTACATAGATAAATACCTACCTGCTTACATGGAAAAATTTAATAAATTGACATAATTACTACTCAAAAAAAGAAAAGTGAGCTTGTGAGTTTAAAAGCGCTCTATCAATTCGTGTAAATATTGTTTAATTGAGAGTCAATTCGATACCCTTATATACCACAACCAAATAAAAAACATTTACCTCATAATATTACAAAAAAAAAAGATAGAAAAAGTGTTATTTATCTTTGTATTGCAATTTTTCGTTCTTAAATTTCCTTTATAGTCCATTTACTCGCTTCCGTTGCTTTTCTCCGTTTGAATTTATTTCGTTTTACTAGTTTCCGTTCGAATTTATTTTGTTTTACTGATTTCCGTTCTTGAAGTCGTGCATTATGAATAGCTGTAGCCATTGTAATGAGAACCTTCCCGTTGAAGGGGATTTCGTGGTTTGCATCAATTGCTCGCGTAAACTTCATTACAATTGCGGTACAAGAAAAATCTTGGAGACCAATGGAACTGAACAGAAGAGAAGCCTGGAGGTGCCAGTTCTGTCGAACCGAAGAAAATCAACCTGTTAACGTGGCTGAGAATCCATCATATTCGTCGTCAACATCAGTCGGTAAGCCCTTAACACAAATAGCTCAAGCCAACAAAAGAGCGTATCGCGAAGTTACGACTAGTCCCGTTGCAATGATCAATGCTGGTGACAAGAACATGCCTGTCTAGAGGAGATAGGAAAACTGACAGCCGAAATCAAAGAAATCGCGACCAGTAGTGAATTCTTTGGAAACAAGTTCGATGACCTCAATGTAATCATAATTAAAAGGACCAAATTTATGGAGTTCATAACTAAAGAAATTTCTGAATTCAGGGAAATTAATACACAAAAAGATGAAACAATCAAAAAAATGCAAGTACCGATACCTCGAAACAACAAGTACTAAAAAACAACATCGAGATAAAAAACGTCCCTACAACAAGTAACGACAATCTTGTGGAAATCGTAAAAGCAATAGGCAAAACCATAAACTGCTAAATAAATGACACCGAAATCACTGATGTTTGCAGAACAAAGCCGAAAAACTCTGAAAGATCACTGAAAGAGCATCCTTCTCGTCGAACATTACCAAATCACGCTTTATCAAATAAGTTAGGTCAACGCGCTTAGTTCAACTGACGGTTGTAATGGAAAACACCAACAACTCGAACCGAGCTTGGAATAATATGATACCACTGTCTACGTCAATAATCAGCTGAATAGCCAAAACAAACAACTACTGTGGATGACGAAAAAAAAGGCAAAGGTAGAAAACGGTAGTTTTGTGTGGGAGTCGGTGGGAAGCGTACTGACAAGAAAAAATGAGAGCACACGAGCAATTACAATAGATATAGTTGAAGACGTAGGGCTGATTACTCGTGTTTAGTCTCATCTGTGTGCGTTTTAGTTAAACAAATAACTGCTCATTAAAACGAAAGACACAAATAGAAACGATATAATGTTCAATTTTAATTTTAGGGTAATATACGGTTTTAGCGGTATTTATTGTAATGATATTAAAAATGTGAATTTTAGATGTCTATGCATCAGTATAAAATCACTACACAAGAATTGGAATACTTTTTGTGTAAATGTAGGGAATCTTTTAAGTTCTTTAAAAATTATTGTTCTCGTTGAAATCAATATCCAAGAAGATGAAAACAGTAAATATACAAGAAGTGGATTTACCGCAGAATTTCTTAATAGAAATAATCATAGAAGAGGTGGAATTGCCATGTTCATAAAGAATGATTTGAAATATAAGCGAATTTAAGTGCAAAGCTTAGCTTATGAATGTGTTCGACTACAAATTTTAGACGAAGAAAAAATAAAACATGTGGACGAAATATACAGACCACCGAGGCTAAATAGGAAAAGCTTCGTCGAAGAATTGCTGTACAATACCTAGGTAAAAAAGGGATTTAGTGGTATTAGGCGACATGAACATCAACATACATAAATCCGAGAAGAATCACGTCAAGGACTATTTAAAGATGTTAGCAGCACATGGTTTGACGAATGCGATCCAGGACGATACGAGAGTGGATACAATCAGGGGAACATCGACGTTGATTGAACACATTGCGGTTAGCATGACTGATAGTCCAGTTTTATTAGCAGTCATTGAAAGTGATTTCTCAGATTACGATGCTCTTTTTTTACGGAACAATTGCTCAAGGTACATCCAATATAAAAGAATGCAGAACATCTTCTATTTGAAATAGCTCGGTGGATGTACACATACTTTCAACTGACTGGGTACCATTTTTAGCTACAGATGACGTGGATGAATTGTATCAAAAATTGTTACCGACGATGCATGACATTTAAAAAAAATCTACAGTGAGTAAAGTATTACGATCAAGGTGCCGAAGAAACCCTTGGATCTCACTGGGCCTTCGTGAAAAATGTAAGCAAAGGGATGCGCTCTACCGAAGAGGAGAAATAATAGGTTGAATAAACCTTAAGAACCCGAATTGTTCGATTCCGAAATATAGTCAACTTGGACATATTTGTGCATCAGTAGAACTACTACAAGGAAAAATTTAACATCATAAGATCTAACCCACGCAAAACCTCGAACCTAGTCAACGAAATATTGGAAAACAAGAAATCAAGTCTTGATGAAGTTACCACGAAAATTTCCCAGCAGAAAAATTCTTACCGAGACTATCCAATAAATATGGGGAAAACTTTTCGCA